>CM046447.1:69662322-70372601 GCA_025506515.1 Flaveria trinervia | reverse complement strand
TCTCTCTGAAATTTCCATCCCATTCTTTTCTCTTCATCTCTGAGCTACCTCACAATGGCTGACCTACACACAGAAATGATCCTCACTTGCCATGCAGCTACACAGACAACACAATCAGGTTGCTCTGTTATGCTCTGACAAAGATCCTCATTCTCAGAGGTTTGCCGTTTCTTGTCTTTGTCTCACTACTTCACCTCCCTAAACATTGATCCTCCTCTATATGAGGATCATTTGCTTGAATTCTGGAAGACCTGCCAAGAGGTCATTATGGATGGGGAGAAGGCACTGTCTGCCACAGTGCAGGGGAGAACAATTTTCATCACTCCGGCCATCATCAACCGACATCTTCAGCTGGATGATGAAGCAGGTGAAGTGTTCTTCCCAAAAGAAGCGGTTAATCATTCCTTCGAGCAGATGGGCTATGAAGGATATTTCTCTGTAAAGACCTTCAGGAAAGGGAAGGTCTCATCCCAGTGGAAATACCTGCTCCATGTGGTTATCCACAGCTTATCAAACAAGCATGGTGGATGGGACCAGATTCCTGAGGATCTCTCCTTTATAGTTCATGGGATGGTTCAGGGGGTCAAGTTCAGGTATTCACAATTTATTATACTAATTTACTTGCAAACTTAGACTCCTTAGAATATACATGTTTCCTAGATATGTTCAACACATTCTAACTGTGAACTGGGCTCACAGTTGAGGGAAACAGGCATATTCTTAAACTGGGACAGATGAAGCCGGCATCTTTAAAATTATGAAGAAGCCAACTGTAGGCTTCTCAGGGGTAGAAACAGCCCTAGTCCCAAAAATGTTAGAGCTCATTGCTCAAGGTGACAACATAGCAGTCCAAGCTAGTGTTGAACCCACACCTACTCCTCTCCTACCTTCTTCACAACCTCCAATATTCATCACCTACAAGAAAATCCCAACGAACCCCTGCTCAGGCTATTGAGTTTGTGCAGGCCCCCAAATACTCAACCTTACAGAAAGAAGTGGACTCCAGAGCTCCCACTTCTCTGAGGAGCAAACCACTCCCATTACTTTACCTATCAGGGCTGAGGTTCCTCAAGCTCAACCTGATGAGCTCATTAGCCTAACAACTGTAAGCCTTCACTCTGAGTCTCAACACTCAAGTGAACAACCTTCAGGGGATAGCTACCATCCCCAGCCTTTGGATCTAAACCAACCAATTCCCAACCTATCCTTTTATACTGATGAAGACTTAGGATTCAGTGAGTACCATGAGTCTCTCTTCTCCTCCCCTACTCAAAGAGAGATGAGTACCTTTGACTCTCCTCAGTCTATCCCTCATCAGTCACTATTACTGAGGTGGACACATCTGAACTGTTCAGGATGTCCATATGGAAGAGGCTCTCACTATTGAAAGTGATTACATCATTAAGACCTCAACCATGGCAACTCAGCCCATTGGCATCTTAATGAGGTTGCCAGTGAGCAGAGGAAAAACCAGCAGCCAAGAAACTCAAGCTGGTGGTGAGAGAAGGGACTTTGGTCCAATCCTCTCATCCCCCAGTGATTCTTCTGATGAAGATGAGGGGAATTTGAGACTAAAGGTACAAAAATTGTCACAAACATGCACCTATCTAGTCTCTAAGGTTAGTCACTTGGAATCTCAGGTGACTACCTGCAAAACAGGGTCAATGATCAGCAACTCCAGATTTCATATCTGCAGGAAAAACTAGCTGAGAGACCTTAAGGAGAGCTCAACCAGGAACACAAGAACCTGTGGAAGTGACTGATTTATCCTCCAGCTCACCTATGCAAGTGGGTGATGCTACCAAAAAGGGGGGAGAAAGTTATCACAACCACAGAACCTGGGAGTTCTTCAAAGAGAATGGACATAGAGGACTCACCATCCTCACTTGCTGTTGTGCATTCTCAGCAACTTCCTCAAGTTCACATTAATGTGGACTCTATAGACTCTCTCATCAGGAGTCTCTTTGAGGAAGGTATACCAAGGGCTGTCTCATCTCCACCACATGGAACTGGCAACTACATCATCAGATGGAGGTATGATGATGACAGAAGAGCCCCTACTTCACAGATCAAGGTCAACAAGAAGTCTTTCAGTTCCAAAGCCTGAGCTTCTATGAAGGACTGGATTTAGTCAACATGCCACTTGTCAATCCAAGCAAATCTAGACAAGCTGACAGGCTGGGCTCAAAGAATCCAAGACAGGATCCTTGCAGAGTTCTCTCTAAGAAGGAGACTTAGGCAATCAGGCAATGTCATCGGTCAAATGGTGCTGAGGTGGACCCTAAGATTAGTTTCATAGGGGAAACCTTGGCTGAAGGCCCAGTGGCAGAACCTGAGACCCTTGTCTCACCATCAACAACTGCTGCAGAGGTCAAAACTCCATCTGAGACACCTGCTGGTGAAGGTGTCTCTCAGCCTCTCTCTGGCCAGAGCATGGAAGCTACACAAGCAATGAAGGCCAAGCCTCAATCCACCCTGAGTCACAAAGGTCTGTTGGTGACAAAGGGAAAAGGAAAATGACTCCTGAGGAAATTGAGGAGGAAGGAGAGAGAGAGGAAAAGGAGGCTAAGGGGAGAAAGTTCTTTTGGGTCATCAAAATTCATGCAAGCTGCAATCAGGGCTGCCCCCAGACCAAATACTCAAAATGATGAACAAAGGGCAGTCAGGATTAATTATTTACAGACCAGGAACTATGATGTTGATGAAATCATCTCCCTCCCCTTAGAAGAGTTGAATGAACTGGCTGACATGGAAGTGTCAAGAGAGATAAAGGAGAAAGAGGATGCAAGGTTACTTCTCCAATTCAAAGAGGAGAGGAGACAGAAAAGACTTCACAAGCATACTCCCACTCTCTCTCCAGTTCAAGAAAGTCCTGCACAGGAAGATGTGGCTCCACAAGAACCTCAGGTAGATAAAGAAGAGGAAGAATCAAAATGATAAACTACCTGAGTGCCACAGGCTTCTATCAGGCAAATACACTTCTTCCCTTTCCTATGACTTCATTGAGTTCGAGTACTTAAAGCAACTTGAGCTTGAGTTAGTCAAAGAAAGAAAAACAACCAAAAGGAAGCTAAGGGAAGAAGCTGCAAAGTCAAGAGCCATCATTCAAAAGAATGCAAAGAAATCTGCTGACAGACAAAGGATGATGAGCTTCTTGAAGTCATATGGATTCTCCGGAAGGAGACTTGGTCCCATGTCTCTATCTACAATGGATGAGCATATAAGGGTAATCAAGCAGAAGATTAAAAGTGGTGAACTCATTGATTTGCACTCTCTTCCAAGTCAAGTCCCACCTGAAGTGGAGGTCAAGTTTGAACAACCAGAGACACCTGAACCAGAACCTCCAGCTGAGCCTCAGCAAACTTCATCTTCTGATCCAAGACAGGGTCAAACTCCCTCTCCTTCTGAACCTGTGAGGGAGGAACACCCAACTGAGAAAGACACTGATGATCAACATGGTGCTGCAGACCAGTCTTCTCAGTTAAAGACATTAAAGAGGAAGAAGAAAATGGCCTCTAAACCAAAGACTAAAAAGAAGAAGCCAAAGTCATCTACCTCTACACCCCAGGCTGAATCAGATCAACCTGAGGAAGTGCATGATGAGGCAGCCAATCAACTCCTATGCAAGTGGCTCCTCTAGCAAACGAGACACCCATCTTATCCTGGACTTACTCTACCAATCCAAAAAGATGTAATGTTATCAGAGATCAAGGTGTTGAAAATGTCTACTCATGGCAAGACATAATCAACTTACCTCTGCATGATCTCTTTGAAATGAGAAGATACTATGAGAGTCTTGATGATCCTGACCATCAAATGAAGAAAGGAAGGTCTTGATTATTCTGAAGACTACAAACATTTAAAGATCTTCTAAGTGTTTGGTAGCATCAGCCTAGGGGGAGTTGTAAGGATTCCTGAAGTCTGATGCAACCCAAAACTGCCTAAGTGTTTCAGCAACATGCACTAAGTACTGAAGTGAAGAATGCTTCGGAAGATTTACATAAAGCATTAGAAGAATACTCTAAGTGTAATATCTTCCGAAGCCAAGACCAATATTCCGAAGCCTAACATGAAGTCTTCCGAAGCTTGAAGAGACAAAGTCTTCCGAAGCTTCAACCTATGAAGACAGATTTCTCCGAAGACTTTTAGTACACATGCTTTATCTGATGTACTGTTCCATAAAGCACCTTTTCCGCTGCGTCTCTGATAAGTCACCAACTTACAAGAGTTGGTGAAAAGGTCCATGCTTTTGGTAACTGTACATTGAGGCTTGAGTCTGAAACTTTCCACTTTATGTACTTTATCCTTTTTGTAATGTAAGGATGTGAGCTATGGCATGTCATAGTCACAAGGTCAAAAGGCAGATATGCCTTTTGATCCTACAATTGATTTTGTTAGTGTCTAGTCAATTGTATCCAGCTGGCTTTCATAGTATAGCGGCTGTAGGTTGTAGTATAAGTATTCCAAGTTCTAGTATCTTTCAAAATGCTTTGTAACACTTGTAAAAGAACTTGAGAAAGCAATATACTGCTCCCTTGAAAACTATACTCTCTTGTTCTGTCTCTTGCTTTACTTGTGTTCTCTGCATCAATTTGGTTACCTAGTTCACTGTTTGATTAACGTTTAGTTGATCTTCTCATTGTGTTGTTGTGTTGTAATTGTGTTCAAGCCCTTGAACGATCCTGCAGAACCATTAGCATGGTTCAGTCTGCGATTGAGTCATGCGAATGATCCATTTGCATGATTGAGTGTTCAGTCGTGCGACTGAGTCAATCTCATGTTACAATCGTGCGACTGATCCAGTCTCCTGGTTCAGTCATGCGACTGGTTCATTAGCATGAAGTTGTTCATGCATATGGTCATTAGCATGGGCCATTCGCATGGGCCATTCGCATGAAAACTTCATATGATTAATTGAATATGTTTCACAATCATTATTTGACTTAGTCTATTCAAACAACCATACCTATATATTTAGTTCAATAAGCGTAATACCAATAACTAATGAAATTATTAAACATATAAGCACAAACCACACATTGTATTTCATTCAACCATCCATTTACATATATGTTAAGACATGAAGACTTTTACATTAGCTCATAACTAGGTACATATGTATCTAAAAACTCCCCTTTGACCTAGTTAATCTATTGTCTAACATTATTCATTAGCTCTTCATATTTCTTGTATTTCTCCTCTCTTGTGACCCCTGCATGTATTTCAAAAGCAAAGCAGAGCCATATCACATTCTGGAATTGGAGAGCTTGTACATATCCTGCGAGTCATAGAACAGTGGCCACTTGTATAAGGTGTAAACATCATTAGCCGACAAGTTAGTGAGCCACATGGGTCAAACACCCTAATAGTTTCCATACTACCATTTCTATTCAACACTATGACCGCCTCGCCTGTTCTCCATCGTAGTACCACCACTTGAAGTGTGGAGCGAAGTGCTGTGGCATTTCTCGTAGAGGGTTCTAGACATCGTGCGCGGCGGACTCCACTTCAGCACAATCTTTGGCTTCCCAGTTATGGTATCAACTTCAGATCTTCTGATATAGCTCGTTGGTTGTTGAGGTTTGAAGTTGACCCATCGGGTGTGGGACTCTCTCTTTAAAGCAGCTTCAAACCAGCCTGACATCTTACGAGGGTCAGCATATAACAACTTCAATTTTTAGCTGGTTAAGCTCAAAACCCGGAAGGGTTTTCAGATCTTGTGGGAATCTGAAGTACTCGATCCCCTTCTCTCTTTTAACAATACATGTTAAGATCTTCAAATAGGCCCACACTATAATCTTGCCTGACACCTTGTGATGCTTCTTCACTTTATAGAGTTTGGTGTAGACATTTGACTTTGGAGCATGCGCTGGGCTCTAATTTCTGCAAAAACATGCGCCCATTCAGCCTTTCTGATATTGACATCGGATTCTGGGGATTGGGCTTGGTCTTCCTCTTCTCCGACTCTGCTCCATCTTATCCAGAGTTTCAAAAGTATCACTAACAAGGGTGTCACCCAGATGGGGACTACATTTCGCTCCTTGTCAGCATACTCTGGATAATGTTGTGTAGTGACATCTTCAATTTCTATTTCATCGACATCATTAAGCTAATGTCACTGTCTATGTCTACCGTAGGAGCATCTTTCACGATCTCATCGGGATTCAGTCTGAACATCTCAACAAGTTGCTCATCAGTTGGTTGTGGATTATTTCTCCTTCTTCAGGAGTGTAACTCATAGACCTCTGACTATCCCTTGCAGATCAAGTATCATTATGAGTTGCTACTTGATTGTTGAAGGGGAGCAACGTCATATTCATCTTGCTGAGATATGTGATTTGCTTGATTTAAACATATAAACACATCATACATCAGTAAGTAATCAAGACATTAATCATTAAATATATATACACTAACATGCAAACTTATAATATTAATCCAAAATTCAATTACAAAGTTTTCAAGTACATAAATATCTAAACATTACATTTCCCCTGAATAAACGGCGCGTCAGTAGGAGGGGCAGAAGATGAGGCTCCTTGGTCTTGATTTCTCTTTGTACATCTCTCTTGACCTTGAGTTGATGTAGATGCAGCTGCATCTTCTTCATCATCATCACTGTTCTACCTTCCCTTGTCTCTTCTTCTCACTGGCCTCATCATCATATCATCATCTTCACCATCATCATCATCATCATCATCTCATCATCATCATCATCATCATCTCCTTCTCCTATCTTGAGTGGCTCATCCTTTGAGCCTTGAGCTTGAGCATGATGGTCTTGTTCGAAGCCTCCAAATCCTCTATCCTCTTTGATGAATGGATGTTTTGCTCCTAGATTTGGGCAATTGCTTAGCTTGCTGTGAGATCTGCTGTGCTTGGGTAGTGTTTAGCTCCACAAGCTAACGTAGTTGGGTAGTCTTCTCCTCATCAGCAGCTAACAGCTTCAGCACCATACGGTTGAGTGCTGACAGCTGTTCCTCTACCCTAATAGGGGGGGGGGTAGAGATAATCTTGTGTGGTATGTAAGGTGGGATGATGGTCCGGCTTGGTGGCTAGTGGTGGTGGTGGTGGCAGTGGTGAATATTAGGGGTGGTATAGATATAGGTGGTGGTGGATGAGCTGTAGTGGTATTGGATGGGATGTGGGTAAGTGGTGGAGTGGGTGTGGGAGTGGTGTGTGAGGTGGTAGTGGTGGTGGCGGGTGGTGTGGTAGCAGTGGTGGTGGTAGTGGTGGAAGGTGTGGCTGAGGTAGTGGCTGTGGTGGTAGATGAGGTCAAGTTAACTTTAGTCTTTTCCCCTTCTTGCCATAGGGCTGTGCCATCCTCTTCTTCCTTAAGCCTCTAGGCACTGAGGCTCCCCTTGGCTGCTGGGCGGGTCCGGGGCATATGAGGGATCTCACTCAGCAGTAGCATCCTCGGACTCTCCTGGGCATCCACCAACCACCCTCAAACCTCTCTCTGTGGCAACCACCCTGCTGCCCACAGTCCTCATCAGAGGCTCCTCATCATTCTCTGCCTCCTCATCGGGAGGACAAAAATCTTGGTGAAAGCTGGCAGTGGTGGCATCTATATGGGTAGGGGGTGGAGATGTAACATGGGTAGTGGGGCCCCTAGTTGAAGCGAGCCCAGAGTCTCCGCCGGTGTCACCGTCATCGTCGGAGTCATCAGATGGAAGAGCAATTTGCTCAACATCTGAGTCACTCTCCTCATGGAGCCACTTTTGCCTAGCCGGTGCCATGTAATCAGCCTAGGCCAGATGCCCGAAGAGTCTCTTCACAGGGGCTTGACTTGCTTCCCCCTGTAGACCTTCATGCGACCCAAGGTCATGTCATC
The DNA here is from genome assembly GCA_025506515.1 of Flaveria trinervia. Classification (NCBI taxonomy): domain Eukaryota; kingdom Viridiplantae; phylum Streptophyta; class Magnoliopsida; order Asterales; family Asteraceae; genus Flaveria; species Flaveria trinervia. The sequence continues at coordinate 70,364,767 of CM046447.1, read as the reverse complement.
CATAATCTCAAGCGATATAGCATCGTGGCTCTCCTTAGGCAAGTTAGGCAGCTTCTCATCAATAATCATCTGTAAGAACCTTGGATACATGCAGAAGCCCTCCTTGCCCTTGGCCTCAAGGTTCTCTATGAGGTAGGCAAAAATCATACTGGAGAAACTGAAGGGGTGGTTGAGTACCAGTGCCACGTAGGCATTCTGGATCTGGTCTGAGAGGTCATCAAAGCCACCCCTCCTCGACGCCATGCACTTCAGTATCACATGCGCTAAGTACTTAAACTGGGGACACAAGTTGCTTTTGTTCCCCACCTGCATTTATGTCCCGAACGTACTTCATCCTGAGGAAGCACCTTCTCACTGTCAGAAGGTATAGCCTGGTCGGGTGATCTGCATCATCACCCAGATCGAGTACTCATCGAATATCATCAGCAGTCACCTTGATAGCCTGCCCAAAAATAGTGATCCGGATGCAGTATCGCTCATGTGAACGATCAACCGATGCCCCCTCCCAGAAGGCCTGTTATATAGACCTATAGGGAGTGCACGGTGTGGATATTGCTCTGTGAATCCAGGATCTCTTTAGGAATGCAATGATCCCAGCAAACTCGGCACCGTTCCAAGTTGTAGTATCCAAATGAGCACATATATTGTGCTTGGTGTTTATTGTCCACCTATCAGCCATCAATCTGTAATACAAGACATATAGACATTAGATCACCACACAACGAACATCAGTTCAAATTAACCTAGTTGAGCTCAGTCTAGTTCAATCATGCGATTGAACTATACGACTGAGTTCAGTCAGTTGACCTAACATGCGACTGAATACAGTCAGGTGACTGAACATGCGACTGAGTTCAATCGGGTGACTAAGCCTGCGATTGGTTCAATCGGCCGACTGAGTTCATTTGGATTATCCATTCGGTCAACTGAGTCGTTCGGCCAGCTCAGTCGTGCGATTGGAGTTCATCCGGGTATCTAGTCGTCTGACCTACTGTCTGTTCGAATGAAATTCGAATTTGACCAATTATTCAAATTAGATGTAAACCCGGAAATTTTAAAGTCAAGAAAAGAATGAATAAAGTGAAAGAAAAGAAGGAAAAGAAATAAAACCCAAGTCTAGGGGTAAAAAGTGTCCAAAAGGACAAAATGTTTGAAAAGTGGGTGTAAAAGGTGGTATGGCCGCCCATATGTCATATACACCACTAATTTTCGAGTTTTAGAGAGAGAGTAGCTGGGAGCAGCAAATCTTGGCTTTGAAGAAGAACAAGAAGAAAGAATTCGAATTCAAGGTAAGAATTCATGCTTTTATGGTGTTCTTAACTGGTCATATCCTCGGTTTATGCTTATGTGTGTTTGTATGTGTTCGGGTATGTTTTTAGTGGGTTTCTAGGAGGTTGAATTCAATTTGCAAATGAGTTTGGAAGAAGCCATACTCAAGAGCTGCAAAGGTGAGTTCTAGGACCCCTCTTTTACTGGTTTTTAACTGAATTTGGGGCTGGAAATGCATGAATGTATGTTTTTATTAAACTGGGTTTCGGACCCGTATGCTTGAATGTGTGTATGATGATGTTATGATGTGATGTGTGACTATGTTCATGCTTGATGATGTATGATTGTGTTTCTAAGGCTTAGAGGGTAATATTTAAGCTTAGAACATGATGAATGGTGCATGGAAATTGGATATGATGTTTTAGGCTCATATGTTAAGTTTTTAAATCTGCTTAAGTGTTTGGAAGTCAATGCGGATGGAAATGGTTAATGCGGATGAACATTAACCATTGAGTAAGCCAATGCGGATGAAGTCAAATGCGGATGAAGTCAATGCGGATGAACATTGACTAAGTGCATGAAAATGCGGATGAGCATTTGACTAAGGCTGGCAAATGCGGATGAGGTATGTCAATGCGGATGAGCATTTGACTAAGTCAGGGAAATGGGGATGAGGTATGTCAATGTGGATGAGCATTTGACTAAGTCTAGGAAATGCGGATGAGTAAGTCAAATGCGGATGACAAATGCGGATGAAGCAATACAAATGCGGATGAAGCAAATCAAATGCGGATGAATAAGAGGGTCAATGCGGATGAACACTTAGAATAATTCTGACTTTTTGGTGAAAAAGGAGTAATGTAGGCTTTGACCTAGGAGATTCCCGGGGTTTATGTAAGTTGACTTTTGGGGTCATAGATGGTATGATGGACATGTAATGATATGTGATTGATGCATATGCATAATGATGACGATGATGATGTTGCATGGTTATACATGATTTATGTTATGTATGTATTATGCCCTGCATGATGATGTATGAATGATATGTTTATGTTCCTTATGATGATGTATGTTTATCTTTCCCATGACTTTACGTGTTATGATAATGAATGAACGAAGTATTATGTAACGTAATTTGAAAGATAATGAAAGAGGAACATGATGATGAATGCATGCATTAATGAATGAATGAATGTAAGAAAGGCTTGCAAGAAAATGTATAGAGGTGCACACCCATTGTAGGTGTTAGCTCAACGGTGTGCGGGTTAGCTACCCCAAAGGATGCACATTGGGATCCTTCTTTGAGATTGACCATATGGATGAACCATTGTTGCGTGCCTTAGGTACTGTGACCACCTGGTGCTGGGCACCACCGATGAAGGTCTTTTATAGGCTTAGGTCCAGTATCATGAGCATGAAGGGCATAACATATGACAATGGTATACCTAGACTTTACCTTAGGTACTGTGACCACTTGGTGCTGGGCACCACCGATGAAGGTCTTTTATAGGCCTAGGCATAGTATCACAAGCATGAAGGGTAAAGTTCATGGTGATGATGAAAGTAAGGAATGAAATGAAGTAATGAATGAAATGATGTATAAACAAAAGAATGACGAATAATGATATTATCTGTATGTACGTACGATGTATGATCACGAACGAATGTAAAGTATCATATGATCTTAAGCGAAAGGATGGTTTTACGAAATAAAAGTATGTTTATTATAAAACTAGAACTCACTCAGCAACGCTGACTTTTATGTGTTTCTAGTTGGCAGGTAATGTTGCTGAGGATGGCACGAGGCAGCTGCTCAGGTTTTGGATGGCATCCAATTATATAAAGCTTTTGTGATGTAATACAACAATGTAATTTTGTAACCAACAAACGATGCATTATTTCGCAAAAGTTTTTATGATGAAATGAAATGCCATTTTTGAATGTTTCTGCTGCGAATGTTTATGTAAAATAACAATAAATGTATGTTTTATGTGCAATGGTTGACCAGCTGTAAGCATCCCGGAAACAGGGCCTTACAAGTTGGTATCAGAGCCAAAGTTTAAGTGAAGTGGGTAAATTTTCAAAATAAACCTTAACTTAAACTGAGAATAGGACGGAAGGGAAAGGGATGCCAATCTGAGTAGCTGCGTTCCATCAGGTATTTTCGTAAAGATAACTGGTTTTATATGCGCATGGTATGTGGTTATGTGTTGTATGTAGATTTAAATACCGATGTAGTCAGGACTGGATTTGCTTGGGGTATGAAGAGTAAAGTAAGTGGCTAATCACAACTGTCCACTATAATTAGGGACTTACTATACTTGCCATAAACTGAGTCGTTTCCTTGAATGACTGTATTAGCGTTTAAATCTTTCAGTGTGAGTTAGAGGATGGCCAGTAGATCATCTATAGCTTCGCATGGTGGCGGACGTGGTGCTGAACCACGGGTTACGAGAGGAAGGCCTAGGGCCGAAAAGGTGGTTCATGAAGAACCAGAAACCCCTCATTCGAAGGGCGGAGATGAGAGTGCTAACCTGAGAGCCTCAGTGAAGGAGGCAGTTGTGGAGGAAGTGCATCAAGTCAGGCAGACGATCCTACCGTCTGTGGTGACCAAAGTGATAAAGACAGTTAGAGAAGGGGAGAGAAGGGAAAGGAGTAGACCTACGGGCGAAAGAAGACAGCCGAAGACTGAGGCGGTTCTGTCTGATGACGAAGAAGAAGAGGAAGAAGCAGAGCCTGTGCAGGAGACGGTACGAGGATGTAACTACAGGGTGTTTATGAGATGCAAGCCCCCTACTTTTGATGGTAATGGCACTACTGCTGCTGCTCACTGGTGGGTGAGAGAAATGGAGGCTGTACTTGATATCAGCGAGTGCCGAGAGGACCAGAAAGTTAAGTTCGCTAACCACTCTTTTGTGGATTCGGCTCTGTGCTGGTGGTGGGACATATAGTCCAAGCCGAGGGTAGTCGGGTGATCGGGAGAATGAGATGGTCGGAGTTGAAGAAGTTGGTGATCGAGGAGTTTTGTCCTCATCGGGAAATGGATAAGGTCGAGAGGGAGTTTCTGCAACTGAAGGCGGGAACGATGACACACAACAGTACACCACCAAATTTAACGAAATGGCACGTCTGGTGCCGGATCAGGTGACACCTCTGTCTCGAAAGATCAAGAGGTACATTCAGGGATTGCCAGCGGATATTCGCAGGCACATGAATGCCGCCCGACCGAGCACGTTTAGGTCGGTGGTGGATTTGGCAGGAAGGTTATATGACAAAAGGGGTGTAGTGGTGGTGGCTGAAGGTTGTCGGAAGGGTGGAGGTGATAGAAACTGGAATGGGAAGAGGTTTGGTCTGGGTGATGCCTCGACGGGTAAAAAGAAGGCATGGGTGGACGACCGCCGTGTGGTCGCGTCGGGTGCGAGTACGAAGAAGTGTGGTAGGTGTGGGAGAGAGCATAGTGAGGAATGTAGGTTTGGGTCAAACTTGTGCTTTAAATATGGGAAACTGGGGCACATGGCTAGGGACTGTCGTACGGCCTAGTGCTTTAACTGTGGTGAAGAGGGTCATATGAATAAGGATTGTAAGAAGCCAAGGGCCAAGGGTTCCAGGGCGAAGAAAACGGGAGTTGAAGGACCAAGGGTGAGCGCTAGAGCATTCACGATGACATAGGAGGAGGCTAGGACGGACCCTAACGTTGTGTATGGTACGTTTCTGGTGAACCAAACTTTAGCTTCTATGTTATTTGATTCAGGTGCCAGTAATAGTTTTATTTATGCTGTTTTCAGTGCTAAGCTACCTGTTAGTAGTAGACGTGTTGATGCGCCCTTTGATGTAGAAACGGCCATAGGTTAGTCTACCAGGATTTCCGAGATGATAGAGAACTGTGACGTGGAACTTGAGGGTCGTAAGTTTCCTGTTAGACCATTTGTGATGAGCTTAGGTGGGTTCGATTTGGTTCTTGGGATGGATTGGTTAGCAAAATTTGAGGCCAACATCGTGTGTCGCAAGAAGATGATTCAGCTATCAGCGCCTGATGGGAGTTCGGTGACAGGTTATGGTGATCGGGTCACGACAATTCCGAAAGTGATTTCGATGGTGGTGGCGGGAAAGTGTATGAGGCGTGGATGTAGTGCCTATTTGGCCTATGTAAAGGATGTGGATATGCCAACACCACAACTATCCGAGGTACCCGTTGTGTGTGACTTTCCAGACGTGTTCCCAGAAGATTTAACAGGAGTGCCACCTGACAGAGAAATCAAGTTCCAGATTGATCTGATACCGGGTGCCCAACCTGTTGCCAAGGCACCGTATCAGTTGGTTCCGACGAAGACGAAAGAGTTGATGGAGCAGTTGCAAGAGCTGCTGGATAAGGGGTTCATCAGACCGATTATCTCTCCTTAGGGTGCTCCGGTCTTGTTTGTGAAGAAGAAAGACGGTAGTATGAGGATGTGTATTGACTATCGTGAGCTGAATAAGTTGACGGTGAAGAACCGATACCCCTTACCAAGAATAGATAATTTGTTCGATTAGCTTCAAGGTGCTAGTTGGTTTTCAAGGATCGATCTTCGATCGGGCTATCATCAGCTTAAAGTGAAGGAACAGGATATCCCTAAAACAGCTTTCCGTACACGCTATGGTCACTACGAGTTTCTTGTCATATCCTTCGGTTTGACCAATGCGCCAGGTGCCTTTATGGATTTGATGAACTGTATGTGTCGGCCGATGCTGGATAAATCAGTGATTGTGTTTATTGATGATATCCTGATTTATTCGAAGGGTGAGATTGAGCATGCCGGTCACATTCGGGAGGTTCTGGAGATGTTGAGGAGGGAGAAATTGTATACAAAATTCTCCAGGTGCGCGTTCTGGTTACGCGAAGTTCAGTTCTTGGGTCATGTGGTAAATCCTGACGGGATCATGGTGGACCCGACAAAGGTGGAGGCAGTTATGCAATGGAAGTCCCCGAAGACGCCATCCGAGATCCGTAGTTTCTTGGGTTTGGCGGGCTACTATAGAAGATTTATTCAGGACTTCTCTAATGCAGGATTGTTGAAGGGTGTAGAGTTACAACACAACAACACAAAGAGGAGATAAACTAAACTTAGATCAAACAGTAAACTGGATTAACCAAGTGGTGACACTAAGAACACAAGTAGTATATGAGACAGACACAAAGAGCACAAGTGTTTGGTTTTCAAGAATGCAGTATATTGCTTTCTCTATGTTCTATTACAAGTGTTTCAAAGCATATGTGAAAGATACAAGAACATGAGATACTTATACAACATCCTACAGCCGGCTATACTTTGAAAGCCAGCTGGATACAATTGACTAGACACATATAAAATCAATTGTAGAGTCAAAAGGCAGATTGCCTTTTGACCTGTGACTATGACATGCCATAGCTCACATCCTTATCTATTACAAAAAGGATAAAGTACATAAAGTAGAAAGTTACAGGCTCAAGACCTCAATGTACAGTTTCCAAAAGCATGGACCTTTTCACCAAACCGTGTTAGTTGGTGACTTGTAGAGTAGCAGCGGAAAGGTGTCCAGCTTTATGGAACAGTACATCAGATAAAGCATGTTACTAAAAGTCTTCGGAAGAAATCAGTCTTCATGAACTTGAATCTTCAGAAGACTTTGTCTCTGAGGCTTCGGAAGACTTCATCTTTGGCTTCGGAAGATGTTGGTCTTGGCTTCGGAAGATTTCACTCTTAGAGTATTTCTATTGCACATGTGAAACTTCCGAAGCATTCCACTTCAATGTACTTGTGCATCATGTAGGAAAGACTAAAGATGTTTAGGTTGCATCAGCCTCTTCATTAATCTCTACAAACTCCCCCTAGGCTGATGCTACCAATACATTTAGAAAACTTTAGATATTAACAGTTCTCATTAGGATGATCACCATTCTTTTCTTCATAAGTTGATCAGGATCCTTCAGGCTGTCAAAGTGTCTTCTCATGTCAAAGAGATCATGTAGAGGCAACTGAAACATATCTTGCCATGTATAGATGTCTTCAATGCCTTGATCTCTAATAACATGCCACCTTTCTGGATTTGTGGTGTATGTCCAAGACAAGATGGGTCTTCCTGATGCTAGAGGAGCTACTAAAGTTGGATAGAGACCTGGGTGGAGTGTAAGTCAGTGAGCATTAGCAGGAGGTCCAGGTTGTGTTGTGTCTGTGTGTTCAACCTTAACCTCCACTTCAGGTGGGGCCTGACTTGGGGTGGAGTGTAAGTCAGTGAGCACTCCACTCTTAATCTTCTGCTTGATTACCTTGATATGCTCATCCATAATGGATAGAGACATGGGTCCAAGTCTCCTTCTGAAGAATCCATACAACTTCAAGAAGCTCATCATCCTCTGCCTATCAGCAGACTTCTTCATGCTCTTTTGGATGATGGCTCTTGACTTTGCAGCCTCTTCCCTCAGCTTCTTCTTTGTTGTCTTTCTTTCCTTGACTAACTCAAGCTCAAGTTGTTTTAAATACTTAAACTCAACATAGTCATAAGGTAAGGGAAGGAGTGCATCTGCCTGATAGAGACCTGTGGCATTCAGGTAGTTAATCATCTTGATTCTGTCTTCTTCCTTATCTACCTGAGGTTTTTGTTGAACCACATCCTCTTGTTTAGGACTTTCTTGAACTGGTCAGAGGGTAGGTGTTGGACCAAAAGAACCAATGAGCCAGATCAGAAAAACCTTTAAGTCCCACAGACATCAAAACAACTGAAGTGGTCTACAACAGCTGAAGGCAAAAGCTGAAGACCAAGTCTGAAGACAAAGTCTGAAGACAAAGTCTGAAGACAACAGCTGAAGACAAAGTCTGAAGACAAAGTCTAAAGATAATAGCTGAAGACAAATTCTGAAGACAAATTCTGAAGACAAAGTCTGAAGACAACAGCTGAAGACAAAGTCTGAAGATAAAGTCTGAAGACAAAGTTTGAAGACAACAACTGAAGACAAAGTCAGAAGACAAAGTTCTCAGAAGTTGTCACAATAGCTGAAGCAGTTCTCTTCAGTAGTTGTGATGTTTTACTTTTCAGTAGTTTGTAATCAGTAGTTTTATATTATGTAAAACATCTGAAGTTCTTACACTTCAGATGTTATAACTTCAGTAGTTGTAATGTTAGCTTATACTTGGCTTTTAGTGAAGGTGTCCTTAGTTGTGTGGACATCTTCAGTAGTTTAGTTTACTTTCAGTTGTTTGTATAAATCAGTTAGCTGTCACCATCAAGTGACGTCAGCTGATGTCACATTCCTTTATAAAAGGAATGTTGACCTAATTTCCTTGATGGCGAAGCATGTGCGTGAATGAAAACATTCTTTTTGCAGAAAACTTTCCCTCTCTATAACCGTTACTGTTTGATTGAATATTCATATTATTCTTGCTAAAACTTCATCTAATTCATGTGCTATTCCACTGCAAATCTAAATCTAATTGATCAAACTAGATCCCGATCCTTTTCAAATGGTATCAGAGCTGGTTAATCATTGACCGATTTAACAATTGATCACTGAAACTGCTCTTTTGATATCTAAGTTTGATCGAATTAGCAAATTTGCATGAATTGGTTATAGAGTTTGATTTTCTGTTGCTTCCGGTGAATTAATTTGAGATTCGTCTTGTTTTAAACTGTGTTGTTGAGTTTTTGAGCTAGATTTGTTAAAATCTCATTGAACCTCTTTGAATTGGTGAAAATGGCTACATCAATCAATGATCCTCACAATACTGGCTCCTCAACAAAGCCTCCGATGCTTGTTAGGAGTAAGTATAACATATGGCAACGCCGAATGCTCCATCACCTGTCTGTCAACAGTTCAGGTTGTTGGAAATCTGTGGTTCATGGACCATATAAGCCTATGGTGAGTAATCCGGAAATCAATGAGATGGTTTCGAAGAAGAAAAAGCAGTACTCAGATGAAGATCTGAAACTGTTTGAAATTGATGCTAAAGCCCATGGAATTCTGGCCATGGCACTGCCTAATGAAATCTATTCTGGACTTATGCATCATAAAACTGCTCGTGACCTCTGGGTTGCTTTGAAAGAACAATTTGGAGGAACTGATGAGGTCTTGGCAAACAATAGAGAGATCCTTGCCCAACAATATGAGTCATTCTCTCATAGAAAGGGTGAGTCACTAACTCAACAGTTTGAGCGATTCTCCTGTTTGATATCTGAGCTGAAAACGGTTAAACATGAATATACAAACAATCAGATGAACAACAGATTCCTTAGATCCCTGCCTGAGAGATGGGACACATATACTATTGTCCTACGCTCCAGTGCAAATCTGGATAATCTATCTCTCACCCAACTTCATGGGAAACTGTTAACATTTGAAAGATAGATAGAACAGGAAAGGAAACTGGCTTCATCTGGGAAGCTCACTGATGATTTTGTACCAGGGAATACTGCTTTGGTTGGTCATGAGTCAGAATATGCTGCATTAGAAAGTTCTTATGATGAGCATATAGATTTCTCTTCAAACAGTGGAGATCCTGCTTTTGTTGGTGTTGATAGTAATTCAGGATGTAATAGTGATAATTTGTGCTTTTTGATGGATGATTTGAAAGGAATTGCTGATGATGATTTGGAAGAGATGGATATTTTGAGCCAAATGGAATTAGTCAATATCAGATCTCAAAATTATACAAAAGGACAGGTAAAAAATTTCCTGGTCTCTCTGGAAAAACCAAAGTTGGTTTTGACAAGAGCAAGTTGAGGTGTCACAAGTGCCATAGACTTGGACATTTGCAAGAGAGTGCAGATCATCTGGATCTAACTCTTCTGCACCCTTTGTGATCTTTCCAGGCAATAGTTCACAAAACAAAGAGCAACATTCTACCAGTTCTGGTCATCATTCACAAATTCAATCATCTCCTGCATATTTTGTTCCTCAAGGTCAAATGCCATATCCTTATCCCTGTTTTTACATGCCTCAGTCCAATCAGGTTCCAGTACCCATAGCTCAACAACCACATGCCCTACCTGAGCCTTAACCATCTCAATCAAATCAACAATCTCAATCTCAATCACATCAAAGCTTTTTCACTCCTGGTGTTATTGACTGGAGTAGCTTACCAGATGATCTTTTTGGTTATTCTGAACAAGTGTTTTCTGGTGCTGGTCAACACGGTGGTGAAAATCCTTTTGGAAATCTTGCTCTTATGGCCCTGGAGTCTACTGTTGGTTCATGCCCAAATGCTTCATCATCACAGGTACCACAAGTATCTTCTAAGGCTAAGGCCAAGTTATGTTCTGAGTCATGCATAGCTGCTTTTGCCTCAATTAGAGAAGCAAATGTAGCTTTAATTAATCAAAATCTTGACCTAGAGAAAGTGATTTCCAAAAGAAAAGCTGAGTTTGAGTTGTTTTAATGGAAAAAGATGATGAGATTTACAAATCAAAATGCCAAATCACTGATGAAAAGGCAAAGGTAGAGGTCATTTTAGAAAATCATAAGGATCTCAAAGAAACACTTGCAACTACTTAGGTAGAGTGTGAACGTTGGGTAACATCTTACAAGGGGTTTGAAATGCTTCTCAGTAAGCAAACTGCTTCAAATGTGAAGTTTAGGATTGGGTATAATCACACTGTACCTCCTACAGATTTTACTCCCAAGACAGAAGTAAAATTGAAGGTGAAATCAATTCCCAAACCACATCATCATGTGTCTCATCCTCAAGTGATAATGTAAAATCAGAGGATGAAGTCAGTAATAGTACCTCAGCTAATCAATCTGCTGATGGTCTTACTACTGATAAACACATGATCAAAGAAAAGCTGAGCACATCAGGTGTTGTCTCACAAAGTATTCAAAGTACTGAAAGGCAAGTAACAACACCTGAAGAACATTTCAAACCAAATGAAAACAAACATGGTTTGACAACTGCTGAAGAGTCTATCAGGAAATCCAAAAGTACCGATAGAAAACTTCTGAAGAACAAGTCTTCAGTTGTTACAAATCCTTCAGTACTTCACATAAGTACTGAGAGGAAGAAAGTACCGAAGAACACACCTTCAGTAGTTTCATCTTCTTCAGTAGTTGAACAACAGAAGATGAAGAAAAAGCCATGTGAAATATGTGGTCTATTCAATCATCTCACTGATGAATGTTGGTACAGAAAGGGTTCAAAATTCAACAAAGCTAAAATCATTAAAAAGAAAATTACTAAAATGAAAGATGAATTTGAAACCAAGTTTGTGCCACAAACATCTCAAACTGATAACCCAAAGTTTTCACAAAAATCTAAAAAGAATGAAGGGGTTTATCATAAAACAGCTGAAAATATTCCTCAAGGAGTATTAAAACACCAGACTAAGTCTGTGTCTTTCAAAAAGGAGGACATGGTGAGTCACAGGAACCATTCAAAAACAAATACTGATGTGTCTGTTGAACTGAAGGCTTTAACAACCAATCAGACACAACTTGTTATGATGGTTCAACATCTGTTGGGGAGAGTTAACCAAATAGATGTACCTATGATTAAACCACTAAAAAGGAAAACTAAGCCAAAATCAAAGGAATCCTTTTCAGCACCATCTCCACCTTCAGAGGCTGTTAATCATGACAAATCAGTTAGTATAAAATCTGTTGATGAGAACAGACCCAAAACCAAAATGGTTTGGGTCTCAAAAGCTAACTAGTTGTTGTGACAAATGCAGGATTCTTCAGCATGCCATAAAAGCATCTGGTATGTGGACAGTGGAGGATCTATGCATATGACAGGGAGCAGTTCTCTTCTTCATGACTACTCTCAAGGAAAGAAGGGATTTGTATCTTTTGATAATGATGCTAAGGGTTACATCATCAGCAAAGGCTTTGTGTAAAATGGTGAGATAAGATTTGATGATGTTAACCATGTGGAGAATCTCATGTACAACTTGTTGAGTGTCAGTCAAATGTGTGATAAAGGGCATGTTGCACTTTTCACCGGCCAGAACTGTCGGATTTTGTCTTCCAATCTTCTAAGAATGATTGACAAGATATTGGATGAATATACTTTCTTGAAGACCAACAGGATTGGAAGAGTATATGCCTTAGACTTATCAAAGAAAATTGATCTAAAAGGCCATCCATGTCTGTTCTCCAAGGCCTCTCCTCAGGAATTTGAACTATGGCATAGAAGGCTTTGTCATGTGAAGCTTAAAAACATGAACCAGTTGATCCATCATGGTTTAGTGAGACGTCTGCCATTAAAGGAATTCAAATGTGATGACAACTGCTCTGCTTGTTAAAAGGAAAGCAACATAAAGTATCATTCCCTCCAATAGAAGAACCAAAGTCCACTGCCTGCTTGCAATTACTGCATATGGATCTTTTTGGTCCAGTAAGAGTGATGAGTATGGCAAAGAAAAAATACTATCTAGTAATTGTGGATGATTATTCTAGATTTGTATGGACCTTCTTCTTACATTCAAAAGATAAGGCTGGTCAAATCATCATCTACTTTGTGTTGCATGTGGAAAAGCAGTACTCCCTTTCTGTCAAGTGTGTGAGGAGTGATAATGGCACAGAATTGACCTTCTTCTTACATCAAAGTCCACTGCCTACTTTATTTGAATTGCCATCTCATTCTAGGTTTCAAGAGTCTGGATCACCATCTGTTGCTGCTGAATCACCTACAAACACTTGCACAGATCTTATTGAGTATCAAGAACTGAAGAATCACCCCATGTCTCAAATCATTGGTGGCATCAATGCTGGTGTTTCAACTAGAAGTCAATTGTCCAATTTCTGCTTTTATGCTCTCTTCATCAGTCAGGAAGAGCACAAAGAACTATCATATTGCATTAAGAGACAATGGATGGGTTGAAGCTATGCAACTTGAGCTTCTTCAGTTTCAAAAGCAGCAAGTGTGGGAACTGGTTCCTTCCCCAAGGTAAGTGTGCAATAGGCACTAAATGGGTGTTTAGGAATAAAACTGATGAAAAAGGTCAAATTGTCAAGCAAGAACAAGGCCAGATGGGTGTACAGGGGTTTTCACAAGAAGAAGAAGGTATTGATTATGATGAAACCTATGCCCCTGTAGCCAACTGGAGGCAATCAGATTGTTCTTAGCTTATGCTGCTTTCCACAATCTAAAGTTTTTCAAATGGATGTCAAAAGTGAATTCTTATATGGTAAAATAAAAGAAGAAGTTTATGTGTGTCAACCACCAGGTTTTGAAGATCATAAACATCCATATTGGGTGTATAAGCTTGATAAGGCTCTTTATGGACTAAAACAAGCTCCTAGAGCCTGGTATGAAACACTGTCTAACTTTCTTCTTCAAAATAATTTCACTAGAGGCTCCATAGATAAAACTTTGTTCATTAAGAAAGTAGGCATGCATAAGCTCCTTGTTCAAATTTATGTAGATGATATTATTTTTGCATCCTCTGATCCATAATTGTGTGATGCCTTCACTGAGTTGATGCAACAAAAGTTTGAAATGAGTGCCATAGGAGAATTACAGTTCTTTCTAGGGTTGCAAATCAAATAATTGGCTGATGGAACTTTCATTCATCAGTCAAAATATACAAAGGATTTATTGAAAAAGTTTGATTTACAATACTGTAAGCCTGTTCTACTCCCATGTGCAGCACCACACAACTGGATGCTGATCAGAAAGGTAAAGCAATTGATGAAACTCTTTACAGATGTATGATTGGTTCCTTGATGTACCTTACAGCTTCTAGACCAGACATTATGTTTGCAACTTGTGTCTGTGCTAGAATTCAGGATGCACCTAAAGTATCCCATATGATTGCAGTCAAACGGATCTTTAGATATTTGCAAGGAACTCAATCTCTAGGACATTGGTATTCCACTGGGCACTCTTGCAACTTAGTTGCTTTCTCTGATAGTGACTATGCAGGGTGTAAATTAACCAGAAAATCAACCTCTGGTGGATGCTAATTTCTAGGCGATTGTTTAGTTTCTTGGCAGTGTAAGAAACAAACTTCAGTTGCTACATCCACTGCTGAAGCAGAGTACATTGCTGTTGCAAGTTGTACATCTCAAGTACTCTGGCTTCAGAATCAATTACTGGATTATGACATTACAGAGACTAAGACTCCTTTACTGATGGACAGTGCTTCACTCTTTGTATTGTTAAGAATCCATCTAGCATTCTAGGACCAAACATATTGAGATCAACATCATTTTATCAGGGATGTTATGAAAAAGGTTTGATTGATCCAAAGTTTGTTCCTAGTGCTGATGAGCTTGCAGATATATTTACTAAGCCTTTGAACAGTGCAACTTTCCAAAATCTAGTGCTAAGCTTGCTATGCTGCAACTTGAATAATTTGACAACTATTGATGATCTCAGCTCACAAGTACTGATGAGCATTAGTATACAGCTGTCAAAAATAAGTACTGATAAGTTATTTTATCTTCAGCAGTTTTCATAACTACTGAAGACTAAATTACTTAAAAGTAATGAAGTACTTTATTTGTTGCAAAGTACTGATGTGGTTACAACCACTGATGTCTGTTCTAACAGATAAGTACTGATGACCAATGAAACATCTGAAAATCAGATAATCTGCTGAGTAAGTGTTAAGGTCAAATGAAACAACTGAGATATGTGAACTGACGACAACAACTGATGAGTAATTTTATTCTTCAATTGTTTCAAACAACTGCTGGTTCATTTCAAAACAACTGAAGCCAAAACCAAGTCTTCAGTAGTTTCCAACTACTGATGACAAATACCAAGTCTTCAGTTGTTTACAACATCTGAAAGTTAAAACTATGTCTTCAGTCGTTTTCTAACAACTGATGACTAACACCAAAACTTTCAGTTTTTCTTTCAGCCGTTTCATACCTATAATACCTAACCCTAACTTCAAACTTTTCATAAATCATTTTCCGAACGTTCATCTTCCATTAATGGCGACCATGCAAATCAAACCACGACACAACTGTGTTGCCTACTTCACAAAATCGGCCTTTTCGACTAAGTTTGATGCTGCCATTGATCTGATGGTGGATTCCCCGTATCAAACTGCTTTTCTTTGAATGCAACCATCTATCCCGATACCCTTCGCCAATTCTGGACAAATGTCACTGTCCATACTGGTGAGAATGATGTCGTGATCACTCTCCAGTCATTTGTAAACCAGAGGAAGGTGGTAGTCACTCCTGCTATCATTCGCCAAACGCTAGATCTGAATGATGCTACCTTTGTCACTAAATACCCGACGGGCACCATTGATCTATCATTCATCAACCATGGATATGCGGCGACCTAAGTGCTACAACCATTCTGAAGAAGCACTTCCATGATGCTGAACGCCTAATCTTCCACATGATCAATGTCTGCCTTGCCCCCAAATCCTCTTCTTGGGATCAAATGTCATCCAGGTGGCAGCAGGTATTGTATTCTATCCTTGAACACCAAAGCTTAAATTTTTCTGAAATTATATTTTTAGAATTAAAAGATCTGGCAATGAAACCTGTGGCTAATAGATGGCTATTATCCAAGGTTTCTTATGGCCATAATCATGAATCAGTTAAAATCTGATGGCCCTGTTGGCCTTGGAGTCCCTGCTGTGGTAGTTTTGCCAGAGGTATACTCCAGGCACAACTCTAACTCACACCTCAAAGAGGCTACCAAACTGCTAAAACCCAAGCAGAAGGAACCCACAATCTCATCCTCCAGATTCAAAGTCCCCTCCAAACTACATTCCAAACAAACCAAAAAGGCTACTCAGGAGTTGAGTCCCCTGATGATGCCCCTGCAACACAAGGCAGGATGAAACTATGGGTAGTAATCCCCTTATAGTTTCCAAGACTCTACCAGCTGAAACCGCTCAGGTATCCTCTCAACAGGATCCTGATGCAACCAAAAATGGGGAAACCACATTACTGGAATCTCTCTCTTGAGAAGATTACCATTGAAGAGCACCATTCACCCCGGTGTAATCCTCTTCACACTTATCTCCCACTAAAGCCACCCCTACAAGCCCAACTGTGGTTATTACACAAGTGCTGACTCAACTACATTCCTCTACCCCCTCCCAGAAACCTATTACCACGGGAAAACCTAACAGTTGAGGGAGAGGATTATAATATGGCTGATAACCCACAGCACAAGGATTACAGATTTCAATCTCCCTGTGTAGAGGAGGAGATTCGAACATGTGTTGAGGCTGCCTCTTCTCCTGTTTCAGCACATGACCAGGATGAAAATGGTATCATTTCTAAGTCCTTACCAGAGGCAACTGCCAATGAAGGACATAATCCTGAGGCAGGAAGTCCCCAGTTCCAAGAAATAGGGGCACATGTGAATACTGATCTACACTCAGCACATGTTCATTCTGATTTCATCAGGAGGTCAGATGATTCAGCAAAGACTGATGATGACGTGGGCTTTTTCTTTGATGTTCTAGCCCACAACACCATTCTTGAGACTAAGGTATGCAGACTACAAGAACTGCTTGCCAAAATGTCACAAGAATCAAGTCCATCTGCCCACATTCACCCACAGATGACAGTTTCTCCTCAAACTCTCCAAACACTGAGCCACTCCCAACAACTTTGCCACCAGCCTCTGATTCAGGCACCATTTCTCAGGGACAGAACCCCTCTGAGCAAATGGTTGCTGCCTTTCAATCATCCTTACCTCTCATCACTTCCATAATCACCAACATTGTGCATCAAGCCATTGATGAGAGGCTTTCCTCAAATCTTCAATCCTTAGTTGATGTTGTTGTTTCTAAGAGACTTTTTGACATTCACACCCCTGAACCAAATGCAACCAAAAAGGGGGAGTCTAAGTTAGTGAAAGTAGACAAAAGAAAGAGAGTTGAAGAGGAAGAAGAAAAAGAGAAGAAAGAAAAGGAAGTGATCACCTACAAGAGAAAGAAAAGCTCTGAACAGACTGAAGGTGAGAAAAAGTTAGAAGAACTGATCAAAGAAGCTGATGAGCAACATAGCAGATCTATGGATAAGATTATTGATCAACTCTTCAGACAAGATTTTTACACAACCAAACTTGACTCTAAAATCAGAAGGCTAGAGATTCAAGAGATTGAACATAGATGGGCAAATTGGAGTGAAAAAGAAAGGGAAAGGCTGGAAGCTATGATAAGATTCATATCAAAACATCTGGGAAGATCAATCATTGAAGTGAAGTCATGGTCCAGAGATAATATTTTGGAGATAACCACCAGAATCTGTTCTTCTGAAGTATACAACAAAGGATTGATCATAGAAGCTCTTGATGAAGCTGGTGCTGGGAAAAGGTCTGATATGGCAAAGTTATCCAAAGCTTCACTCACAAACAAGATGCTAGAGCAGCCTGTACAATCTCCCAAACCAAAACAACCAACTTCACAACCCTCAAAACCTACTCCTTTACCCAAGAAACCCACTTAACCCACTACCAATGATGCACCCAAGAGGAAGAGAAGGGTGTTAAGGATGGAAGAAGAAGAAGAAGACGATGAGGATGATAGTCTGCCAATCTTTGCTGTTCTTAAAATAAAGATGCCTGAGCCCGGGAGTCAACCAACAACAATCACACCTGACTTCCAAAGGCAAATGGTAAAAGTCAAACTTGAAGAAGAAGAAAAACACAAAAAACATGATGAGCAGCTGTTAAGGATGATTGATAAAGAGTTTCCTAAGTCTTCATCCATACAAGGTATGAAGAAACATGCTCAGAGGTTGTATGCTCTCAGATTTACATTTCAATATCAGAAAGAGAGAGTGAGAATTTGGCCTAACCCCAGAGTAAGTGACAGAATTCATAAAAAGAAGATTCCAAGTAGATACAATGGCCAAGTAAAGAAGATTGTAGATGCTGTGATAATGCTGGCCATTGTAGTGTCACCCTGGGAAATCCTTGATGACTTCAAGAGAGCTTACAATTCTAAGATGACTCCACAACTTTACTAGAAAATAAAATGGTAAAGAAGGGGTTGATCTACAAGAAGCTTGAAGAAATAAGAAGAAATGAGCTCCAGTTATTACTTGAAGGCACTCATCCTGATGAGTTTGCATACAGAGAAATAACTACTGTGGCGCTGAAGAATGGAAAGCATGTTAAGTACTTATCAGAGTACTATGGGCCTGAGTTCTTCTTTGAAAGTGAAGCTGAAGAACTCATGATGGAAGAACAAGTTGTTTTCCTTGAGGCCTATGTCAGAGAGTCTTACAGACTTATCATTGGGAAGTAGGTCTCATGGATGGGGTAATAGCTCTATGTCCAATTCCCTAAAACAGAGTTCCCATTCATTCTTTGCCAATCAAACCTTCTGAAACCTCTTCCCTGGCCTGAGCTTAATTTGAAGATTTCTGAGCTGATCCAGATAATGCCTCTGCCAATAAGTGGGACTTCAATAATCTTAGAGGTTTTGGCTGCATTGGTTCAGGGGGAGTTTGTTGGACCAAAAGAACCAATGAGCCAGATCAGAAAAACCTTTAAGTCCCACAGACATCAAAACAACCGAAATGGTCTACAACAGCTGAAGACAAAAGCTGAAGACAAGTCTGAAGACAAAGTCTGACGACAACAACTAAAGACAAAGTCTGAAGACAAAGTCTGAAGACAACAGCTGAAGACAAAGTCTGAAGACAAAGTCTAAAGACAATAGCTGAAGACGAAGTCTGAAAACAAAGTCTGAAGACAACTGCTGAAGACAAAGTCTGAAGACAAAGTCTGAAGACAATAGCTAAAGACAAAGTCTAAAGATAAAGTCCGAAGACAAAGTCTGAAGACAACAACTGAAGACAAAGTCTGAAGACAACAGCTGAAGACAAAGTTTGAAGACAAAGTCTGAAGACAAAGTGACGTCAGCTGATGTCACAAAGTCTTCAGTAGTTTAGTTTACTTGCAGTTGTTTGTATAAATCAGTTAGCTATCACTATCAAGTGACGTCAGCTGATGTCACATTCCTTTATAAAAGAAATGTTGACCTAATTTCCTTGATGGCGAAGCATGTGTGTGAATGAAAACATTCTTTTTGCAGAAAACTTTCTCTCTCTATAACCGTTACTATTTGATTTAATATTCATATTATTCTTGCTAAAATTTTGTCTAATTCGTGTGCTATTCCGCTGCAAATCTTAATCTAATTGATCAAAGTAGATCCCGATCCTTTTCAGTAGGCATACCTTTGTACAGTCTTTTTCTTCTTCTCTCTTCTTTGACTTGTACTAGAAGTTCTGCATCTTCTGCCTCCTTCTTCTCTCTTGACCTTTCCAAATCAACCAGCTCATTCAATTCTTCCAAGGGGAGAGAAATGACACTATCTATGTCATAGTTCCTAGTTTGCAGATAGTTAATCCTGAGTGCCCTTAACTTGTCATTCTGAGTATCTGGTCTAGGGGCAGCCCTGATTGCAGACTCCATGAGTCTTGGAGACTCAGTAGAGGAACTTTCTCCCCTTAGCCTCCTTTTCCTCTCACTCTCCTCCTCCTCAATCCCCTAGATGTCATCTTTCTTTTCCTTTGTCACTCACAGACCTTTGTGACTCAGGGTGGAGAGAGCTTTGGCCTTCATTGCTCATGGCAACATCTGAGCTCAGGCCAGAGAGAGGTTGAGAAGCACCTTCATCAGCAGGTGTCTCAGAAGGAATATGGATCTCTGCAGTAGTTGGAGATGATGAGACAGGGCTCTCTGGTTCTGTCACTAGGCCTTCAGTCAAGGTTTCCCCTATGAAGCTAATCTTAGGGTCTGCCTCAACATCCAGTTGACCGATGACATTGCCTGATTGCCTTAGTCTCCTTCTTAGACTGAACTCTGCAATGATCCTGTCTTGGATTCTTTTAGCCAGTCTGTCAGCTTGTCTTGATTGGCTTGGGTTGACAAGTGGCATGTTGACTAGATCTAGACCTTCATAGTAGTCCAAGTTCTGAAAATTAAAGACTTCTTGCTGTCTTTGAACTCTTATGATAATGAGGGCTCTCCTGTTGTTTTCATACCTCCACCCAATAATGTGATTGAAGGATGATAAAGGTGACATAGCCCTTGGTATCCCATCCTCAAACAGACTTTGTATGAAGGAGTTTGTGTAGTCTACATCAATGTGAACTAGAGGAGGTTGCTGAGAATGCACAGTTGCAAATGAGGATGGTGAGTGCTCAATGTCCATTCTCTCAGAGGAACTTCCAGGGTCTGTGGCTGGAATGACTTTCTCCCCTTTTTGGTAGCATCACCCACTTGCATAGGTGAGCGGAAGGATAGGTCAATCACATCCATAGTTCTTGTGTTCCTGGTTGAGCTCTCCTTAAGGGTCTCCCAGCTAGTTTTTCCTTAAGATATGAGATCTCAAGTTACTGATTATTGATCCTGTTTTGTAAGGTAGTCACCCGAGATTCAAGGTGACTGACCTTTGCGACCAGGTAAGTGCATGTTTTAGACAGTTTTTGCACTTTTAGTCTCAGATCCCCCTCATCTTCATCAGAAGAATCACTGGGGGTGGAGAAGATTGGACCAGAGTCCTTTCTCTCATGACCAGTTCTAAGTTCTGGGCTACTGGATTTCCTCTGCTCACTGGTAGTCTCAGTTGAGATGTCAGTGGGCTGAGTTGCCATGGTTGAGGTCTTAATGATGTAATCACTTTCAGAAGTGAGAGCCTCTTCCATATGGACATCCTGAACATGTTCAGTAGTGTCCACCTCAGTAGTAGGTGACTGATGTAGGATAGATGTAGGAGACTCGGGAGTACTCATCTCTCTTTGAGTAAGGGAAAGAAGAGAGATTCATTATACTCACTAAAACCTATATCTTCATTAGTATAGAAGTCAAGGTTGGGAATTGGTTGGTTGAGATCTATAGGCTGGGGATGGTAACTGTCCCCTGAAGGTTGATCACTTGAGTGTTGAGACTCAGAGTGATGGCTTAAGGCAGTAGGGCTAATGAGCTCATCAGGCTGAGCATGAGGAACCTCAACATTGATTCTTGAAGAGATAGGAGTGGTCTGCTCCTCAGGAGAAATGGGAGCTCCAGTGTCCATTTCTTCCTGTATGGGTGAGTGTATGGGGACTCCACAGACTGAATAGTCTGAGCAGGGGTTCCTTTGTATTTTCTTTGGTAGGTTATGGATATTTGAGGCTGTGTGGGTGGTTGGGAAGTAGCAGGTGTGGGTTCAACACTAGCTTGTGCTGCTAGGTTGTCACCTTGAGCAATGAGCTCTAACATTTTTGGGACTAGGGCTGTTTCTACCTAGAGAATCCAACAGTGGACTTTCTCAAAATTTTAAAGATGCCGGGCTTCATCTGTCCCAATTTAAGAATGTTACCTGTTTCCTTTAATTGTGAGCCCAGTTCACAGTTAATAATGTATTGGAGATATCTAGGAAACATGTAATATTCTAAGGAGTCTAAATTAGCAAGCAAGTTTGTATAAACAAACTGAGAGTACCTGAACTTGACCCCTTGAATCATTCCATGGACTATGAAGGAGAGATCTTCAAGAATCTGGTCCCATCCACCATGCTTGTTTGATAAGCTGTGGATGACCACATGGAGCAGGAATCTCCGTTGGGATGAGACATTCCCTTTCCTGAAGGTCTTTACAGAGAAATCTCCCTCATATCGCATATGCTCAAAGGAATGATTAACAGCTTCCTTTGGGAAGAACACCTCACCTTCTTCATCATCCAGCTGAAGATGTCTGTTGATGATGGCCGGAGTGATGAAGATTGTTCTCCCCTGCACTGTGGCAGGCAGTGCCTTCTCCCCATCCATAATGACCTCTTGGCAGGTCTTCCAGAATTCAAGCAACTGATCCTCATAAAGTGGAGGATCAATGGTGAGGGAAGTGAAGTAGTTTGACAGAGACAAGAAATGCAAACCTTTAAGAAATGAGGATCTTTCTCATAGCGTAACCGAGCAACTTGATTGTGTTGTCTGTGTAGCTGCATGGTAAAGTTGGATCATTTCTGTGAGCAAGGTTGGCCATTTTGAAGTAGCTTAACGACGAAGTAAGAAGAAAGAAAGAATAAATTTGGGTTTTTAGGTTTGGAGGAAGAATAGATGATAGAAATAGAGGGAAACTGTTGGGTTTATATGTGAGAGGGATTTCAGATAAAGTTTAATGAAAGAGGATAAACTTTGAAATCTGGATGTCGGTCCCACCTTTGAAAAAGTAGTTTACTTTTTGCTCAAAAAGTAGTTTTCTTAGAAGTCAAAAAGCTTCCGAAGGTTAATTATCTTCGGAAGTTTTAATTAAAAAGCTTTCGAAGCTAGAATGACTTCGGAAGAATTTCCTGAGAGATTTGAAAGTTTTGCTTCGGAAGAGAAATTAAAGCTTGAGTGCTTTGTGTGTAAACAAACAAAGCTTCCGAGAGTTAATTTTGCTTCGGAAGTAAATGGTCCTTAAAATTTATTAAGTGTTTGAGACAAGTATTTAAGCTTCGGAAGATAAATTTTGAAAAATCTTTCGAAGCTAAACTTCTTAGAGAGTTAATTAATTTGAAGGCATGATTTACATCTGAAGTTAAAAACAAAACTTCCGAAGTATCAAAAAATTTTAAAAAATCTAAGGAAATTCTTCAAAAAGAAATTTTCATCCAAAGAAAACATGAGCTTATGAAAGTGATGAACTAGACAACTTAGGACACACATATTTTAAGAAATAATAAGAATTAGTTTTCAGAAAAGCTTACTCAAGGTTTATCATCCCAATAGCTGATATAAGATATTTTAATCTCTGTTCATCAAAAGCCTTTGTAAACAGATCAGCATATTGTTCATCTATGTGAACCTTGACTAGTTTAATTAATCCCTTTTCATAGTTATCTCTTATTAAATGATACCTGATATTGATGTGCTTTGTCCTTGAGTGCTGCACAGGGTTCTCTGTGATTGAGATAGCACTGTTGTTGTCTATGTGAATGGGAGTCTCCTTGAAGTTTAACACATAGTCCAGCATCTGATTCTGAATCCAAAGTACTTGAGCACAGCAGCTTGCAACAACAATGTATTCAGCTTCAGCAGTTGATGCAGAGACACAGGATTGTTTCTTGCATTGCCATGAGAAAACCCTTCCACCAAGAAATTGACATCCCCCAGATGTAGACTTTACAGTCATGTTGCAACCACCATAATCACTATCTATATAGGCATACAGATTTAAGTCAGAATTCTTAGGATACCATAGGCCAAGTGTTGATGCACCCTTGAGGTATCTTAGAATCCTCTTGACAGTGATAAGGTGAGACATCTTAGGGTTGGCTTGATATCTTGCACAGATACATGTAGCAAACATGATATCAGGCTTGCTAGCAGTAAGATACATAAGAGACCCGATCATAGCCCTGTATAAATGCTCATCTACACACTCCCCCTCAAGATCAGGACCAAGGGAGTGGTTTCTGGCTATGGGTGTCTTAGCAATCTTACAGTCAGTCATATTAAACCTCTTGAGTATGTCCTGAACATACTTTGACTGACATATGAAGATGCCATCTTCAACTTGCTTCACTTGAATTCCCAGAAAGAAATTGAGTTCCCCCATGGCACTCATTTCAAATCTATATTTGTTGGACCAAAAGAACCAATGAGCCAAGATCAGAAAACCTCTAAGTCCCAAATGATATCACAACAACTGCTGAAAGCTTCATCAGCAGTTTGACAAGTGCTGAAGACTTCAACAGCTGAAGATCAAGTGCTGAAGACTTCAACAGCTGAAGAACACAAGTGCTGAAGCTGAACAGCTGAAGAACACAAGTGCTGAAGCTGAACAGCTGAAGAACACAAGTGCTGAAGCTGAAGTTCAAAGTACTGAAGTACAACAGCTGAAGAGTTTACAAGTGCTGAAGATCAACAACTGATGTACAAAGTCTGAAGACAAAGACTGAAGACATCAGCTGATGATATCTACTGAAGTCATCAGCTGATGAAACGTCTGAAGTTCAAGTTTGAAGATCAAGTACTGAAGTTTCAGTAGTTTGTCACAACTGCTGAAGAGTACTTCTTCAGTAGTTGTGATATCAGTAGTTTTATATTTTTTACTTTCAGTAGTTTTGTAAAACGACTGAAGAGCTTGTTCTTCAGTCGTTGTAGTTTCAGTAGTTTTATGTTTTTCAGTAGTTATAACAACTGATAACACTTAGCATTTTTGTAAGGAGATGTCAGCTGTTGTCACATCTTCAGTAGTTGTGTTTCAGTTGTAATAAATCTGTTAGATGTCACAATCAAGTGACATTAGCAGACGTCACATCTCTTATATAAGAGGTGTCGACCTAATTGTAATTGTGACATTCTGTTACCACGAAAGCGAATATTGAATGAAATATATTTGCAGAAATTCTCTCTCTCTATAACCGTCTTTGTTCTTCATTGAATATCGTTTCGTTCTTGTGAATTGGCTAATTCATTGTTCGATTTCCGCTGCTATACTCTCTAATCAATCAAACATAGATCACTGATCCTAACAAGTGGTATCAGAGCAGGTTAATCATTGATCGATCTAACAATTGATCATTGAAACTGCTAATTGATATTTGTGTTTGATTGAATTAGCATATTCGCAAGAACTGATTATAGATTATTTAATTTCTGTCGCTTTCGTTCATTTACTTTGAGATCTCTTTTGGTTCAATTGGTTGTTGCGTTTTGTTCTAAATCTGTTTTAGCTTAAACGAATTTGATTGAATCTAAGATGACTACTCCTTCTAATGATCCTCACAATACCGGTTCCTCAACCAAGCCTCCGATGCTGGTTAGGACCGAGTATAACATATGGCAACGAGAATGCTTCCACCTGTCTGTTAACAGTTCAGGTTGTTGGACATCTGTGGTACATGGACCACATAAGCCTATGGTGACAATCCGGAAACCAATCAAATGGTTCTGAAGAAGAAGGAACAATACTCTGATGAAGATCAGAAACTATTTGAGATTGATGCTAAAGCCCATGGAATTCTAGCCATGGCACTGCCTAATGAAATCTATTCAGGGCTTATGCATCATGAAACTGCTCATGATTATGGAATGCCCTGAAGGAACAATTCGGTGGCACAGATGAGGTCTTAGCAAACAACAGAGAAATCCTTTCCCAACAATGTGAGACATTCTCTCATAGAAAGGGTGAGACACTGACTCAACAGTTTGAGCGCTTTTTCTGCTTGATATCTGAGCTGAAAATGGTGAAACAGGAATACACCAATAGCCAGATGAACAACAGATTCCTCAGATCACTGCCTGAGAGATGGGACACATACACTATTGTCCTACGCTCCAGTGCAAATCTGGATGGCCTATCTCTCACCCAACTTCATGGGAAACTGCTCACATTCGAAAGAGAGATAGAGCAGAAGAGGAAACTGTCCTCATCAGGAAAGCTCACTGATGACTTTGTACCAGGGATACTGCCTTGGTTGGTCATGAGTCAGAATATGCTGCATCTGAAAGCAATTATGATGAGCATATTGATTTCTCTTCAAATAGTTCTGATCATGCATTTGTTGGTATTGAGAGTCATTCTGGTAGTAATAGTGACAATTTATGCTTCATCATGGATGATCTGAAAGGAATAGCTGATGATGATCTAGAAGAGATGGATATTCTGAGCCAAATGGCATTGATTAATATCAGATCTCAGAAGTTCTATAAGAGAACTGGCAGGAAATTTCCTGGACTCTCTGGCAAAACCAAAGTTGGTTTTGACAAGAGTAAGTTGAGGTGTCACAAATGCCAAAGGCTAGGACACTTTGCAAGAGAGTGTAGATCAACTGGATCTAACTCTTCTTCACCCTTTGTGACTTTTCCTAGTACTAGTCCAAAAACAGAGGGCAACATCCTGCTGGTTCTGGTCATCATTCACATCCTAGATCTCCTGCATACTTTGTTCCCCAGGGTCAAATGTCATATTCTTATCCCTGCTATTATATGCCTCAACCAAATCCTGTTCAAGCTCCAATTGCACAACAACCACAAGCATTGCCTGAACCACAACCTTCCCAATCTCATCAACAAACTCAACCTCAACAACACAGCTTCTTCACCCCAGGAGTTGTTGACTGGAGCAGTTTACTAGATGACTTGTCTGGTCATGAACAACTGTTCTCAGGTGCTAGTCAACATGGTGGTGAAAGTCCCTTTGGAAATCTAGCTCTTATGGCTTTGGATTCTGCTGATACTTCATCCACTAATGCCTCTACACCAAAGGTATCACAGGTATCCTCTGAGGCAAAAGCCAAATTATGTTCTGAAACATGCATAGCAGCATTTGCATCTATTAGAGAAGCAAATGTAGCTTTAATCAACAAGAACATTGAGCTAGAACAAATAATTTCCAAAGCAAAGCTGAATTTGAGTATGTGCTTAATGATAAGAATGATGAGATTTACAAACTTAAATGCCAAATAACTGATGATAAGGCTAGGGAAGAGATACTTCTAGAGAAGTATAAAGATTTCAAAGAAACCCTTGCAGTTACCCAGGTAGAGTGTGATAGATGGGTACAATCATGCAAAGGTTTTGAAATGCTTCTTAGTAAGCAACCTGCTTCCAATGTGAAGTTTGGCATTGGTTACAATCACACTGCTCCACCTACAGATTTTACTCCCAGAGCAGAGGTAGAATCTGATGTGTGAAGTAATAACCAATCCATCTCATCATGTGATCTACTTTCTGATACAGCACAATCAGAAGTAGAAGTCAGCACCAAGCCCTCTTAGAACCTATCAGCTGATGTTGATGGTTCCACTACTGACACTCACATGATTAATGAGTTGATCAACTCAGGAGTTAATTCTGAAAGTCCTGAAAGGACTAGAGAGCAGGATTTAACACCTGAAGTTCAAACTCCAACTACTGCCAGTACTGAAAAGAAGAAAACTGTTAGTAGAAAGAGTTTGAAGACTACTAAAAGGTGTCAGAAGCAAACAATGCTTCCAAAGCACTAACGAACAAGTCTTCAGTTGCTTCACCCTCTTTAGTTGATGATAACCTAAGATGAGAAGAAACCATGTGAAGCATGTGGTTTGTTCAATCATCTTACAGATGATTGCTGGTACAAAAGAGGTTCCAAACTGAAACATAAAGAAGAAATTAAAGAGAAAATGGTAAAAATGAAAACTGAGTTTGAGACCACATTTGTATCAGCAACATCAAATCCTGTAACCCTTAAGTCCTCAAAGAAATCCAAAAAGGAAGGGGTTAAACAGGTGACAGCTGAGAGTGGTCAGAAGAAGAAGGTGCAATATAGGAACTTATCAAACTCCACTGGCAATGTGTCTGATGAGCTAAAAGCTTTATCACAAAATCAGACACAGCTGGTTATGATGATTCAACATCTACTGGGAAGAGTTAACCAATTAGATGCTCCTATGTTGAAACCACAGAAAAGGAGATCCAAGCCAAAGGATTCCTCTTCTTCACCATCTTCTTCCTCTCAGGCTGTTGTTTCTAATAAACCTGTTAGTTTACCATCTATTGATGAGATCAGGCTCAAAACCAAAAAGGTTTGGGTCTCCAAAACTAACTGACTATTTATTATTGTAGGGTTCTCCAAAATGCCAAAGTAGCATTGGTATTTTGACAGTGGGGGATCTATGCACATGACTGGGAACAGCTCTCTTCTTCATGACTACTCTCAAGGAAAGAGGGGGGGTTTTGTTTTTGGCAATGATGCTAGGGGTTACATCATTGGAAATGGCTTTGTCTCCAATGGAGAAATCAAGTTTGATGATCTTAATCATGTGGAAAATCTCAAGTACAATCTCTTGAGTGTCAGTCAAATGTGTGATAAAGGCCATGTGCTCTTTTCACCAGTCAGAACTGTAGGATTCTGTCATCCAAAGTTCTGCATTTGATTGATAAGGTGTTGGATGATCACACTCTCCTGAGAGCCAACAGGACAGGAAGAGTGTATGCCTTAGATCTTTCCAAGAAAATAGATCTCAGAGGCAATCCTTGCCTATTTTCCAAAGCCTCTTCTCAAGAATCTAAACTGTGGCACAGAAGGCTGGGTCATGTTAATTTCAAAAACATGAATCAGTTAATCCACAATAGTTTAGTCAGAGGCTTACCAATAAAGGAGTTCCACTGTGATGAAACCTGCACTGGTTTTAAAAGGAAAACAGCACAAAGTCTCATTCCTCCTATTGAAGAGCCTAAGTCCACTGCCTGCTTGCAATTACTGCATATGGATCTATTTGGTCCTGTGAGAGTAATGAGCATGGCGAAGAAGAAATACTGTCTGGTAATTGTGGATGATTACTCCAGATTTGTATGGACTTTCTTTCTACATTCAAACGATGAGGTTGCTCAGAAGATTATTCACTTTGTGTTGTATATTGAGAAACAGTATTCCCTTCCAGTCAAGTGTATTAGGAGTGACAATGGAACTGAATTCAGAAACCATACACTTGATGACTTCTTTCTTTCAAAGGGAATCAAAAGGCAGTTTAGCATCCAAGGACTCTAGAACAAAATGGAGTAGTGGAGAGAAAGAACAGGACCCTCATTGAAGCTGCAAGGTCCATGCTGGCTGACTCTGGTTTGCGACTGACCTTTTGGCTGAAGCTGTTAACACAAGCTTGCTATGTGCAGAATAGAGTTTTAGTAAATCAGAGGTTGATAAAGACTCCATATGAAGTTCTCCATCACTTGGCTCCTCTAATTTCATTTTTCAAAGCATTTGGGTGTCCCTGTTTTCTTCTCAACACAAAGGATCAACTCCATAAATTTGATCCTAAGGTGGATGCAGGGTATTTTGTTGGTTATTCATCTACTTGCAAGGCATACAGAGTCTTCAACTGCAGAACAAAGATAGTTGAAGAGACTTTGCATGTGAAGTTTAATGATCTCCTTTGGACAAGATTCCACAAAACCCTGTGGAGTTGTTTGATTTGGACATACTGCAATATGTTCCTTATCAACCTCCAGCTGTTGCAGATCCTGTGGATAAATCATCTTCTGCAGCATGTCTTCCACCTGGTGGTATCGATGATGATGATGATAATATCAATACTCACCTATTCAAGTTTAGTGACCAACTGCCTGTGTCTGCTAAATTGATGTTCCTGTAGCTTCAGCAGTTCCATCCACAACAAATGCTGATGAGATCTCTGTTTCCTCTACATCTTTTGAGTTACCATCCAATTCTTGGTTTCAAGAGTCTACATCAACATCTGCTACTGCTGAAGGTTCTACAAACACTTGCACAGATCTCATTGTTTATCAAGAACTAAAGAATCACCCCATGTCTCAGATTATTGGTGATATCAATGCTGGTGTTTCAACAAGAAGTCAATTGTCTAACTTCTGCTTCTATGCTCTCTTCATCAGTCAGCTAGAGCCAAAGAACTACCATGTTGCTTTGAGAGACAATGGATGGGTTGAAGCTATGCAGCTTGAGCTACTTCAGTTCAAGAAATAGCAAGTGTGGGAACTGGTTCCTCTTCCCCCAGGTAAGTGTGCAATAGGCACTAAATGGGTGTTTAGGAATAAAACTGATGAAAATGGGCTTATTGTTAAGAACAAGGCTAGACTGGTTGTACAGGGGTTTTCACAAGAAGAAGGTATTGACTATGATGAAACTTTGCCCCTGTAGCCAGACTAGAGGCAATCAGATTTTTTTTAGCCTATGCTGCATTCCACAATCTTAAAGTTTTTCAAATGGATGTCAAAAGTGCCTTTTTATATGGTAAAATAAGGAAGAAGTTTATGTGTGTCAACCACCAGGTTTTGAGGATAATAAACATCCTGAACGGGTGTATAAACTTGATAAGGCTCTTTATGGGTTGAAACAAGCTCCTAGAGTGGTATGAGACACTTTCCACTTTTCTTCTTAAGAATAATTTCACTACAGGCTCCGTTGATAAAACTTTGTTTATTAAGAAGGTGGATCAGCATAAGCTACTTGTTCAGATTTATATTGATGATATCATTTTTGCATCCTCTGATCCCCAGTTGTGTGATGATTTTACAACATTAATGAAAAAGAGGTTTGAAATGAGTGCAATGGGAGAATTACAGTTCTTTCTAGGCTTGCAAATTAAACAAAAGGCTGATGGAACCTTTATTCATCAGTCAAAATATACAAAAGATCTTTTGAATAAGTTTGATTTACAAAACTGTAAGCCCTGTTCTACTCCCATGTGCAACACCACACAACTGGATGCTGATCAAAAGGTAAAGCTGTTGATGAAACACTTTACAGATGTATGATTGGGTCCTTGATGTATTTAACAGCTTCTAGACCAGATATTATGTTTGCTACATGTGTTTGTGCTAGATTTCAGGCTGCTCCTAAAGAGTCTCATTTGATTGCAGTCAAGATAATCTTTAGATATTTGCAAGGTACACAATCTCTGGGTTTATGGTATTCCACTGGACACTCTTGCAAATTAGTTGCTTTTTCAGATAGTGACTATGCAGGGTGCAAGTTAACTAGAAAGTCAACTTCTGGTGGTTGTCAATTCCTAGGCAACTGTTTGATTTCTTGGCAGAGTAAGAAACAAACATCGTTGTTACATCAACTGCTGAGGCCGAGTACATTGCTGCTGCAAGTTGTACTTCACAGGTACACTGGCTTCAGAACCAACTTCTGGATTATGGCATTACAGAGACTAAGACTCCATTATTAATGGATAGTGCTTCAGCTCTGTGTATTGTCAAAAATCCAGTCCAGTACTCTAGGACCAAACATATAGAGATCAGACATCATTTTATTCGGGATTGTTTTGAAAAAGGTCTGATTGATCCTAAGTTTGTGCCTAGTGCTGATGAGCTTGCAGATATTTTTACTAAGCCTTTGGATAGTTCTACTTTCCAAAACCTTGTGTTAAGCTTGGTATGCTGCAGCTAGAATAAGTGACAACTACTGATGATTTCAGTCATAATTACTGGTGATCATTGGTACCCATGTCACATATAAGTACTGATGAGTCCTTTCCCCTTCAGTAGTTTTATAACTACTGACGGCTAAATGCCTCACAAGTACTGAAGTACTTTATCTGTTCCAAACTACTGATGTAGTTACAACTACTGATGTAGTTACAACTACTGAAATCAGTACAAAAGATAAGTACTGACGTCCTATGAAACACCTGAAAAGCAGATGCAAAGTCTGATGAGTAAGTGTTGAGGACAGTATGAAACAGCTGAAAGGCTATGAATTGACGAAAACTACTGAAGAGACCTTTCTCTTCAGTTGTTTCTACAACTGCTGTTTCATTCTAAACAACTGAAGCAAAACCATGTCTTCAGTAGTTTTATAACTACTGATGACTAACACCAGTCTTCAGCTGTTTACAACAACTATGACAAACCACCATCTTCAGTAGTTTCACAACTACTGATGACAAACACCAAGTCCTCAGTTGTTTCATCATCTGAAGTCAAAACCACGGCTTTCAGTAGTTTTCTAACTACTGATGCCTAACACCACGACTTCAGCTGTTCAACGTCTGAAAGGGTAATACCATGTCAACAGTCGTTTAAAACTACTGATGACTAACACCAAATCCTTCAGTCGTTTTCTAACCGTACCCTATAAATATCCTGACCTAATCCTTCAGAGCCTCATCTTCTTCACACCTAACGTTCATCTCTCCAAAACTTCTCTCTCTCTAAATGGCGTCCATGCAAATCAAACCGCGACACAACTGTGTAGCTTACCTCACCAAATCGCCATTCTGGGCTAAGTTCGATACTGCTATCGATCTTATGGTCCAGTCACAATACAAAACGGCATTTCTTCTCAATCCAATCCTTCATGCCGAATCCCTCAAACAGTTTTGGATGAACGTCACCTTCACCACTGGGGAGACCAACACAGCGTCTCTCCGGTCGGTCGTCAACAACCAAGAAGTGGTCATCACTCCCGAAATACATCGTCAAACTCTACATCTGGATGATGCCATTTCTCGTGCTGGATATCCAAAGGGCACAACTGATTATCCTTTGCCCACCATGGATATCAAGGCAACCTTAGTGCCTCCACTATACTGAAGAAACATTTCCATGACGCTGAACGTCTAATCTTTCACATGGTAAATGTCTGTTTGGCTCCTAAGACTTCGTCTTGGGATCAAATGTCTACAAAGTGGCAGCAGGTAATGTATTCTATCTTGAGCAACAGCCTTTAAATTTTTCAGAAATATATTTTCAGAGCTCAAGGATATGGCTCAAAAACTAACTGCTAACCGTTGGATATTATATCCGCGGTTCATAATGGCCATAATTACAAACCAGCTTCAAGCTGAGGGACTTGTTGGCCTGGGAGTCCCTGCTATGGCTGTTTTGCCTGAAGTATACTCCCAGCACAACTCTGACCAATCACTCAAATTGGCTGCCAAGCTGCGAAAACCCACGCAGCTGGACCCACAGCCACCACCTCCAAATCAAAAGTCCCCACCAAACCCAGTAAAAAGAAACCCAAAACGGCTACTCAGGGAAATGAGTCCCCTGAGGATGCCCCTGCAACACAAATGCAGGTTATATCCACTGGTCATAACCCCCTAGTGGATATAAGGACTCTTCCAGCCATAGCCGCTCAGGATTCCTCTCAAAAGGAGCCTGCAGCAACCACACAAGGGGTACCCACACATCTGGGATCTTCCTCACTTGGGGGATTGCCATTGAAGAGCACCTTCCTCCCCAGGT
This sequence comes from Flaveria trinervia, assembly GCA_025506515.1. NCBI lineage: Eukaryota > Viridiplantae > Streptophyta > Magnoliopsida > Asterales > Asteraceae > Flaveria > Flaveria trinervia. The sequence continues at coordinate 70,331,928 of CM046447.1, read as the reverse complement.
GCACACTACTTCTATCCCTCACCCCATGCAACCGCCCCCCAAAGCCCTATATTGCTTGTTGCACAAGTGCTGACTCAGTTGCACTCCTCACCCCCTCCCCAGATACCAATTACTACTAGGAACACCTCTACCATTGAGGGGGAGGACCAAGTGCAGCTGAGAACCCACAGCATAGGGGTTACAATGTTCTCTCTCTAGTGTAGCCATGGAGATTGGAACTTCTGGTGAGGCTGCCACTTCTCCTATGTCAGCATTGATCAGGTGTAGTTGGTACCATTACTAAGTCCTTACTAGAGGCAACTGCTGATGATGGACATAGTCCTGAGGCGGAAGTCCCCAGTACCAAGACAAAGGGGCACATGCTAACTGAGCTACACTCAGTGCATGTTCATCCTGATCCTATCAGGAGGTCAGGTGATTCAGTATCTACTAATGATGACCTGGGCTTTTTCTACGATGTTCTTGCCCAGAACACAATCCTTGAGGAGGAAGTCAGTAGGCTGCAAAAACTACTTGACAAACTCTCTCTAGGAGAAAGACCATCTGCCTCCACCAACCCACAGATGGCACCTTCAGTGAAGGTTCCCCAAACACTTACCCTCTCACTCCAATGAGCCTCCAGCTTCTGCTTTTGGCACTATCTCTCCGGACAGAACCCCCTAGAGCAGATGGTTGTTGTATTCCAACAATCCATACCTCTCATCACTCCCATTATCAATGAAATTGATACTATAAACCATTGATGAGAGGATTTCCTCAACTCTACAACCACTGATTGATAATGTTATGCAAAAGACACTTTCTGCGGTACAAACCCCTACCACCAATGCATCCAAAAAGGGGGAGAGTACTGCAGTGAAAGAAAAGAAGAGGAAAAGAACGAGGATGAGAATGCAAAAGAACAAATCCAGGAGTTGGAAAAAGAAAAGCAACAACTGATCACCTATAAAAGAAAGAAAAGTGCTGATGATCAACTACTGCTGAAGAAAAATCCTTGGAAGAGCTGGTAAAAGATACGGATGACACACACAACCGATCCATGGATAAATCATTGAGCAACTCTTCAAGCAAGGTTTTGATACAGCCACATTAGATAGTGAGATCAGGAAGTTGGAAGTGGAGGAGATTCAAACCCGATGGGCTGGGTATGATGTATTGGAGAAGGAGATATTAGAGATCATGATCCGTTTCATTGCCAAATACTTAGGAAGATCTTTGATGGAGATTCGCGCGTGGACCAGAGACAGTATTCTGGCTATAGCCACCAGAATCTGTCTGTCTGAGCAATTCCATAAGGGGATTATCATTGAAGCCTTGATGAGGCTGGGGCGGAAAAAGGTTTGAAATGGCAAGACTGACAAAGGCTAAACTCACAACCAAAATGCTGGAACAACCTTCCCTTCTACCCACTCAAAAACAGCCTACCCCTCAAATCTCCAAACCAATCTCAAAGCTCAAATCCAAACTTCCTCAACCCATAAAACCAACTCCCTTACCATCTAAACCAACAGCCGATGATGCACCTAAGAAGAAGAAGAGAAGGGTGTTGAGGCTAGAAGAAGAGAAGAAGAGGATGATGTGGAAGAAGATAGGCTGCCTCTGTCTGCAGTTCTAACATTGGCGAAAGCCAAACCTATGCCCATCACTCCACCTCACAGATGGATGTTGTGAGAGTAAAGATTGAAGAAGAGGAGCAGCAAAAGCTTCATGATGATGAATGCTGAAAAGCATTGACAAAACTTATGCTGCTTCGTCATCAATTATCAGTATGAAGAAAGAAGCTCTGAGGTTGTACACTCTCGCCAACACATTTCAATATCAGAAGGAAAGGGTGAGAGTATGGCCTGATCCGAGGGTGGCTCACAGGATTGTAAAGAAAGACATTCCTTCGAGATACAAGGGTCAAGTCAAGAGGATCGTAGATGAAGAGATCACAGTGGCCCTTGTAGTATCACCCTGGGAGATTGTCAAAGATTTCAAGAAGGCCTACGAGACTAAACAACCACCCCAGAAGATGCTAGAGAACATAATTATTAAAAAGGGGTTAGTCTACAAGAGGCTTGAGAACTTCAACAAAATGAGCTCAGTCTGTTACTCGAAGGGAATCATCCTGATGAGTTTGCATACATACAAATTAAAACAGTTGAGCTCAAAAATGGCAAACAGGCCAAGTACATCTCAGAGCTATATGGGCGAGAAGGATTGTTTGATGGTGAAGCCGAGAACCTGACCATGGAAGAACAAATCATGTTTCTCAGAGCCTACACCAGAGAATCCTACAGGGCATACACGGGAAGTAGATCTCATGAAAGGGATAACAACTCTGTGTCCAGTTCCCCAAAACAGAGTTCCCATTCATATCTTGCCAAAAAATATTTGAGATTTTTTCCAGGCCGGAGCTTATATGGGTCATCTTCTCTACTGATCAAGAAGGAAAAAGACCAACCTTTCTGCCAACAATAAGTGGGAAAATAAATAAATTAGAGGTTTGGCTGCATTGGTTCAGGGGGAGTTTGTTGGACCAAAAGAACCAATGAGCCAGATCAGAAAACCTCTAAGTCCCACATGATATCACAACAACTGCTGAAAGCTTCATCAGCAGTTTGACAAGTGCTGAAGACTTCAACAGCTGAAGATCAAGTGCTGAAGACTTCAACAGCTGAAGAACACAAGTGCTGAAGCTGAACAGCTGAAAAACACAAGTGCTGAAGCTGAACAGCTGAAGAACACAAGTGCTGAAGCTGAAGTTCAAAGTACTGAAGTACAACAGCTGAAGAGTTTACAAGTGCTGAAGATCAACAACTGATGTACAAAGTCTGAAGACAAAGACTGAAGACATCAGCTGATGATATCTACTGAAGTCATCAGCTGATGAAACGTCTGAAGTTCAAGTCTGAGGATCAAGTACTGAAGTTTCAGTAGTTTGTCATAACTGCTGAAGAGTACTTCTTCAGTAGTTGTGATATCAGTAGTTTTATATTTTTTACTTTCAGTAGTTTTGTAAAACGACTGAAGAGCTAGTTCTTCACTCGTTGTAGTTTCAGTAGTTTTATGTTTTTCAGTAGTTATAACAACTGATAACACTTAGCATTTTTGTAAGGAGATGTCAGCTGTTGTGACATCTTCAGTAGTTGTGATTCAGTTGTAATAAATCTGTTAGATGTCACTATCAAGTGACATCAGCAGACGTCACATCTCTTATATAAGAGGTGTCGACCTAATTGTAATTGTGACATTCTGTTACCACGAATGCGAATATTGAATGAAATATATTTGCCGAAATTCTCTCTCTCTATAATCGTCTTTGTTCTTCATTGAATATCGTTTCGTTCTTGTGAATTGCCTAATTCATTGTTCGATTTCCGCTGCTATACTCTGTAATCAATCAAACATAGATCACTGATCCTAACAATACTTCATCAGCTTCTCAAAGTCTTTGCAGAGCTTTGGATTAGTTGAACCAAAGATGATGTCATCCACATATACCTGAACTAGCAATATGTCTTTCCCTTGTCCTTTGATGAAGAGAGTTCCATCTATAGTACCCCTCCTGTATCCATGTTTACAGAGATACTCAGACAGTGTCTAATACCACTTCCTGGGTGCCTGATGCAGCCCATAGAGAGCTTTGTCAAGCTTGCAGACATGATCAGGATGATTAGCATCTACAAAACTAGGTGGCTGTTTGACATAAACCTCCTCATCTATCACTCCATACAAAAAGGCACACTTCACATCAAGTTGAAAAACCTTGAAGTTCTTGGATGCAGCAAATGCCAGGATTATCCTAACAGCTTCTAATCTTGCTACTGGAGCAAAGACATTAGTGTAGTTAATCTCTTCTTCTTGTGTGTATCCTTGAACAACCAGTCTAGCTTTGTTCTTGATGATGATGCCTCAATCATCTTTCTGGTTCCTAAACACCCATTTGGTTCCAATGGTAGTCTTCCCAGAAGGAAGAGGACAAAGGTTCCAAACTTTATGTCTTTTGAATTGAAGGAGTTCTTGTTGCATAGCTTCAACCCAACTTCCATCCTTTAAAACTTCATCAACTTTCTTTGGCTCTATCTGGGATAGAAAACAAGAGTGAAGACAAACATTTGCTTCATGGGTTTGTCCTCTTGTCTTTACCCCTGAGATAACATCTCCAATGATGTTTGTGGTGGGGTGAGACTTGTGGATCCTAACCTGAGGGATCATAGCAAGTTGTTGAGAAAGATCTAAATTTGAGAAATTTAGATCAGGCATAGATGTTTCTCCCACCACATCAGCACACTTTTCAAGTGAAACTTGATCCAAGCAGTGTGTGACATCATTTATGTTCTCATATGTAGTGTGGTTAGTGGCATCAAGAAATTCTTGGTCACTATCACCATCACCATTATTGTCTTCCACAGTTGAGGTGTTCTTATCTGGTTGTAGAGCCTCTGAGCTAGAATTTGAAGGCATACCAGGTGTATCAGCTAAATTTGTCATTGTAGGGCTGATAGAAACCTCATTTGTAGAAGTGGTTCCAACTAGAGTTGAAGATATGTGTCTTGAAGATCTTCCTAGCTCAAATCTTGGATCAGGATCATTTGTATTCAAATTTTCTGTAGATACTGAAACATTCTCACAAGATTTGTTAAAACAGTTGGTAACCAAATCAAGATCAAACAGCCAATCCAGACTAGAACCAGTAACACAAGGTGTGTGTTCATTGAAAGTCATATTGGCTGACTCCTCAACAATTCTAGTTCTGAGATTGTATACTCTATAAGCCTTAGCTTGGGAAGAGTATCCAATAAAGTGTCCATCGTCTGATTTCTCAGCAAACTTGGTAATTTGATCTTTGGTATTCAAGATGGTGCAAGGACATCCAAATGACCTGAGAAAACCAATGAAAGGTCTTCTCTTGTGCCAAAGTTCATAAGGAGTCTTGGCATGAGTCTTAACTACTAAAACTCATCTGCACATAGCAGGCCGTGTTGACTGCCTCTGCCCAGAAGGTGATGGGCAGTTTAGAGTCAGACAACATGGTTCTTGCAGCTTCAATCAGTGTCCTGTTTCTCCTCTCAGTAACACCGTTTTGCTAAGGAGTCCTAGGAGCACTAAATTGTCTTGTAATACCCTTTTCATCATAGAATGTGTCAAGGATATGGTTCTTAAATTCAGTTCTTTGATCACATCTTATGGTCTTGACCTTGTGATCAGATTGATTCTCAATCTTTAAGATGAAATTCTTCAGAATCTCAGGAGTCTCATCCTTAGTTCTAAGGAAGAAAACCCAAGTGAATCTTGTAAAGTCATCTGTGATCACTAGACAGTATGAGGTCCTTCCTAAACTCATTACACTGGTGGGGCCAAAGAGATCCATATGTAACAAGTGTAAGGGAGTAGTGATTGAGTTCTTTTCCTTAGGCTTTTGAGAAACCTTATGTTGCTTCCCTTTCAGGCATGCAACATAGTGGTCATCACTTGTAAACTCTTTCTTTGGCATTCCAGTTACCAAGTCATGTTTAATTAACTTATTCATGTTCTTGAAGTTTACATGGCACATTCTTCTATGCCATAGGAAAGACTCATCACTATTGGCTTTAGACAGAAAGCATGAAACTTCTTCAGTGGGAGAGGTTTCTTGCAAATCCATCTTATACATGTTACCTTTCCTGGGGTCTCTAAGCAGGATATGCTAATGAGGAATGACCACACCAGGCCTAAGAACAATACACTCATGCTCAGTGAAAAGCATGTTATGACTCTGATCACAAAATTGAGATACACTCAGAAGATTGTATCCAAGCTCCTTTACAAAGTTTACCTTTTCTATGCTGAGCTTCCCATTTGTGACCTTGCCCCTACCAGAAATGTAACCACCTTCATCTCCTCCAAAAGCAACAGGTCCTCCATCAATCCTTTCAAAGTTCTGGAGTAGTGACCTATTACCAATCATGTGCCCGGAGCACCCACTGTCTATAATCCAGACATTTCTGTCTGTCTTCAGCTATCCCTGCACAAAAGAGAATGATTAGTTACATCGGGAAACCCAAGCCTTGCTTGTCTTGGGCTCACTTGCAGAAGGTAAATTAACAGTAATAGATCCTATGGTTGTACTAAGAGGATCTTGAACTGTTTTTGATGGAGAAATCTTAGTCACTCGGTCTTTCTTAGACGTCCACACCACCTTTGGAGTCTTGGACTTGACCTTCAAAACTTTAGAAGCTTTTGGAGCTTCAAAAGTTTTGATGACCGAACCTTCGAAAGATTCTGCAAACACTACAGCATACTTAAGTGCTTCGGAAGAACTCCTTTCTTCCAAGACCAAATATTCTTCCGAAGAGAATTTTCCACTTCCCTTCTTGTTAGATTTGGAACTTCCAAAGGAATCTTGTTTTCCTTCTGAAGCCTGAATCTTCTTAGAACTCTTTGAAGCCTTTGTTTTGGCCATATGAACAGTACCTTTGGGATTGAAGGGACAATCCTTTGCAATATGAGTGGTGCTGTCACACATGACACAATTCATTTTCTTCTTCACAAGAGCCTTGTCTTGAGAGTAAGACTGTCTTTGGTCACTTCCATTCTCCACCTTCATCTTTGTAGATGCTGAGACAGTCCTCTTGGGCTGACAACTGTGCTTGGAGTTTGAAGGACCAGGCTGTGCAGTAGTGGTACACAGCAGATCAGTCTTTTTCTTGCTGCTGAGATGAGTTGAACAAGAACCAGAACTCTTAGTAGACTTTTGGTTGATGTCTTCGGTCCCTACCACTTTAAACCCTGCAGAAATAAAAACTTGTTTATGCTTAGAGTCAAAAGTAGCCTTGATCTATTGAGCCTTCCTTGCCTTTCTCTTGCTCTTTCTGATCAAGTTCTTTCTCATGGGCTTGGTCATCACAGTCTTCACTTTCTCCTCAGAAGGATAATGGCCCTTCTTGGAATCCTCCTCTTCACTCTTTGTAGAGGGATTCTTCACTATCTCTTCTTCATCCTCTTCACTCATAGGATCTATGAGAGGAAGCTCATCTTCATAAGTTCCATACCTAGAAGATCTTACTGACAAGATTGTGTGTGGAGGAGCCATCTCATTGGATCCCAGTCCCTGTCTATTTTGATAGGTGCAGGGATGAGGATATCATGTTCTTGAAGGTCTCTTCTTCAAGAACACTCTTTTCTGCCCTGGCTTTGCTGATCATAAGCTCAGCCTGGAACTCAGTTAACTTGGTTATGAGATATTTAATTTGAGTCTTAAAATTTGTGAGTTCATGTTTTAGAACTGAAATGGTTTTCTCTAAATCCTAAAATCATTTTCAGACTTTCTAAAATCAGATTTTAAAATGTTTAAGGACTCAATATTAGATCTCAGTTCCAAGTTATAGGACCTGTACTTGTTAACTTTAGCAATGCATTCAGGAGTACAGAGTTGTTCCAATACCTTGGCTTCATCATGATCTTCCATCAGTGCTTGGTTTGGAGAAGCATCTTCAACCTGAAAGCTCCAGTCAAAGCCTCCTTCTTCAACAGCAACAGCAACTTGCTGCTTTGACTTCTCATTACGAAGAGCTTTGTTAGTGTAGTTTGGTCTAGATTTTGTTTGGCCACCACTGGTTCTTGGTGCCTTACACTCTCTGGCAAAGTGGCCCATCAGGTTACAGTTGTAACACTTGACTTTGCCTTTGTCCAGTCCAAACTTCCACTGGTTGCATTGCTTGGAAACTTCCTTCCAGTCCTCTTGTAGAACTTCTTGGCTCTGTGAGTGAGAAGAGCCATCTGCTAGACTATTTCCATGTATTCCAGATCATCTGGATGGATACAGTCCAGGTCTTCAAGAGTGAAAAGAGAGTTGCCATAGCTTTCATCAGAAGACACAAAAGCTTAAGAAGAGCTTGTCTCTTGGAATGGGCTTCCTTGAGTATAGTTCTCCTTTGTTGTCTCTGGGAAGGTGATGAAAGGACCCTTGGGTGAGTTGTCAGGGTAGCATAAGAGATGATGTTTGGGTTCTATGCTATCCCTTTCAACCACATGCAGGGCTGAACCCATTTGATTGTTGGAGTTTCCAGATGAACCTTGCATGTTCATCTCCATCTGGTATCCATTGAGAATCCCATATAACTTTGTCAGAGTAAGAGTTTTGAGATTTTCAGTTCTCTTGATCACCACACATTAGTGTCTCCACTGCCTAGGAAGTGAGGACATGAACTTCCTTACAATGTCTTTGTTTTAAGAGAAACTCCTCCATCCACTAGGGTATCCACTATCTCAACATACCTGAAGTACTGCTAAGTCATGGTTTCACCTGTTTTGAAGGTGAAGTTTTCAAACTGCTGCTTCAGGAGATCCTTTTGTTCTCCTTGGCTTCAGAAGAACCCTCATACATCAGTTTCAGTGCATCCCACAGCTGCTTGGCTGATTTGCACTTCTGAAACCTCTGTACACAGAGTTTGGAAGGGCAATTTGAAGAGCTGTCATGGCTTTTCTGTCTATCTCTACTCTCTTCCTATCTTCATCAGATTAGTTAGCCACATCTTTGGGAATCATACCAGCACAAGTAGCAGAAGGTGTGTTGGGTATGAAAGGTCCATTCTCAATAGACTCCCACATTCTTGAATCAAGAGACCTGATGAACCTTCCATTCTTAAACACCAGGTGTCAAACAAATCAAGAGTGATCAGTGGGGACTTGTTCATGGTTCTAGTTTCCATATCAGTTTAGTTTTTGTGTGTATGAGGGATCTAAAGATGGTGAGATCTTTTATCAAGAGCCTGGAAAGCTCTGATACCAAATGCAGGATCATTGAAGGGTGTAGAGTTACAACACAACAACACAAAGAGGAGATAAACTAAACTTAGATCAAACAGTAAACTGGATTAACCAAGTGGTGACACTAAGAACACAAGTAGTATATGAGACAGAACACAAAGAGCCCAAGTGTTTGGTTTTCAAGAATGCAGTATATTGCTTTCTTATGTTCTATTACAAGTGTTACAAAGCATATGTGAAAGATACAAGAACATGAGATACTTATACAACATCCTACAGCCGGCTATACTTTGAAAGACAGCTGGATACAATTGACTAGACACACATAAAATCAATTGTAGAGTCAAAAGGCAGATTGCCTTTTGATCTGTGACTATGACATGCCATAGCTCACATACTTATCTATTACAAAAAGGATAAAGTACATAAAGTAGAAAGTTATAGGCTCAAGACCTCAATGTACAGTTACCAAAAGCATGGACCTTTTCACCAAACCGTGTTAGTTGGTGACTTGTAGAGTTGCAGCGAAAAGGTGTCCAGGTTTATGGAACAGTACATCAGATAAAGCATGTTACTAAAAGTCTTCGGAAGAAATCAGTCTTCATGAACTTGAAGCTTCGGAAGACTTTGTCTCTGAGGATTCTGAAGAGTTCATCTTTGGCTTCAGAAGATATTGGTCTTGGCTTCAGAAGATCTCACACTTAGAGTATTTCTATTGCACATGTGAAACTTCCGAAGCATTCCACTTCAATGTACTTGTGCAGCATGCAGGAAAGACTAAAGATGTTTAGGTTGCATCAGCCTCTTCATTAATCTCTACATCTAAGATCGCTTCTGCACTAATCAGGTTGACCCGAAAAGATGAAAAGTTTATATGGGGTCAAGCTCAAGAGAAGGCATTCGAGGAATTTAAGGCGAGGTTGACTCAATCTCAGGTTCTGTCATTACCTGATGGGAGTGAAGATCTGGTGGTTTATTTTGATGCTTCTTACTCAGGGTTGGGGTGTGTACTAATGCAGAGAGGGAAGGTTATAGCCCATGCATCCCAACAGTTAAAGGTTCATGAGGTCAATTACCCCACTCATGACTTGGAGCTGGCAGCCGTGCGTTAAAGATTTGGAGGCACTATCTGTACGGGACGAAGTGCACCATTTTCACTGACCACAAGAGCTTGAAGTACTTCTTCGAGTAGAAGGATCTGAACATGAGGCAGAGATGGTGGTTGGAACTTATAAAGGATTATAATTGTGAGATCATTACCATTTGGGCAAAGCCAATGTGGTGGCTGATGCCCTTAGCTGAAAAGAGAGGTCCGAGCCAATTCGGGTGAAAGCATACCAACTGATCATGACCTCTGATGTAATGAAGCAAGTCAAAGAGTTTCAAGATGAGGAACTAAAAGAAGATCATCTTAACTCTGAAAGGATGAGAGGTCTGGTTGGGGAATTGGGTGAAAACACACTTGGCGTTAAAACCCGATTTGGACGTGTGTGGATTCCTCGATTTGGGGATCTACGGGTGAAGATCATGGATGAAGCTCACAAGACTCGATACTCCATTCATCCAGGTGCCACAAAAATGTATCAAGATATGAAGAAAGATTATGGTGGCTGGGTATGAATCGCGATGTGGTGGAGTACGTGAGTAAGTGCCTTACTTGCTTAAAGGTGAAGGCTGAGCATCAAAAGCCGTATGGGAAAATCCAACCTTTGGATATACCGGAATGGAAGTGGGAGCACATCACCATGGATTTCATTACGAAGCTGCCATGTACTCCGAAAGGGTACGATGCCATATGGGTGATTGTGTACCGTCTGACGAAGAGTGCTCACTTCCTACCGATTCGCGAGACATATTCATCCGAGAGGTTGGCTGACCTGTTCATCAAGGAGATTGTAACTCTTCATGGTGTGCCAGTGTCCATTGTGTCTTATCATGACACCATGTTTACATCTAAATACTGGAAGAAATTCTACGATGCCATGGGAACGAGGTTACACATTAGCACGACTTATCATCCCCAAACTGATGGTCAGTCATAGAGAACCATTCAGACGTTGGAGGACATGCTTCGGGCATGTGTGATTGATTTTGGTAGGAGTTGGGATGACCACCTACCATTAGCCAAATTCTCGTACAACAACAGTTATCATGCCAGCATTGGTATGCCACCTTACGAGATGCTATACGGTAGGAGATGTAGAACACCCGTCTGTTGGGGTGATATTGGTCAAAAAGAGTTAGGGAGCGTCGAGGTAATCGAGGCTATGACTAAGAAGCTTGAGAAGATAAAGGCCTTCATGAAGGCAGCCAACGATAGAGAGAAGTCGTATGCTAATAAACGACGTAAACTGATTGAGTTCCAGGTGGGTGACCGGGTTATGTTGAAGGTCTCACCCTGGAAGGGTATCATTCGTTTCCAAAAGTTGGGAAAGTTGAGCCTGAGATACATAGGCCCTTTCTGAATCGTTGCTCGAGTAGGAGAGGTGGCCTATAGACTGGAGTTACCAGAAGAGTTCAGTGGAATTCACCCGACATTCCATGTATCTCATCTGAGAAAGTGCTTAGCTGATGAAGACATGATTGTTCCATTGGAGGATATCGAAGTAGACGAACGGCTCAATTTTGTGGAGCAACCAGTGGCAATCATTGATCGAAAAGAGAAGAGGCTGAGAAATAAAGTGGGTCTCTTGTGCATATCCAGTGGAAGCACAGGAAGGGATCGAGTCTACGTGGGAGACTGAAGAAGAGATAAGATGTCATTACCCACTATTCTTCGAGGAATAACAGGTTTCGGGGATGAAACCTATTTAAGGGGGGTGAACTTGTAACACCGGGATATTTTAAAGTCAAGAAAAGAATGAATAAAGTGAAAGAAAAGAAGGAAAAGAAATAAAACCCAAGTCTAGGGGTAAAAAGTGTCCAAAAGGATAAAATGTTTGAAAAGTGGGTGTAAAAGGTGGTATGGCCGCCCATATGTCATATACACCACTGATTTTCGGGTTTTAGAGAGAGAGAGAGTAGCTGGGAGCAGCAAATTGTTGGCTTTGAAGAAGAACAAGAAGAAAGAATTCGAATTCAAGGTAAGAATCATGCTTTTATGGTGTTCTTAACTGGTCATATCCTCGGGTTTATGCTTATGTGTGTTTGTATGTGTTCGGGTATGTTTTTAGTGGGTTTCTAGTAGGTTGAATTCATTTGCAAATGAGTTTGGAAGAAGCCATACTCAAGAGCTGCAAAGGTGAGTTCTAGGACCACTCTTTTACTGGTTTTTAACTGATTTTGGGGCTGGAAATGCATGAATATATGTTTTTATGAAACTGGGTTTCGGACCCGTATGCTTGAATGTGTGTATGATGATGTTATGATGTGATGTGTGACTATGTTCATGCTTGATGATGTATGATTGTGTTTCTAAGGCTTAGAGGGTAAGATTTAAGCTTAGAACATGATGAATGGTGCATGGAAATCGGATATGATGTTTTAGGCTGATATGTTAAGTTTTTAAATCTGTTTTAGTGTTTGGAAGTCAATACGGATGGAAAGGGTTAATGCGGATGAACACTAACGATTGCGTAAGCCAATGCGGATGAAGTCAAATGCGGATGAAGTCAATGCGGATGAACATTGACTAAGTGCATGAAATGCGGATAAGCGTTTGACTAAGGTTGGAAAATGCGGATGAGGTACGTCAATGCGGATGAGCATTTGACTAAGTCAGGGAAATGCGGATGAGGTATGTCAATACGGATGAGCATTTGACTATGTCTGGGAAATGTGGATGAGTAAGTCAAATGCGGATGACAAATGCGGATGAAGCAATACAAATGCGGATGAAGCAATACAAATGCGGATGAAGCAATACAAATGCGGATGAAGCAAATAAAATGCGGATGAATAAGAGGGTCAATGCGGATGGATAAGAGGGTCAATGCGGATGAATAAGAGGGTCAATGCGGATGAACACTTAGAATAATTTTGACTTTTTGGTGAAAAAGGAGTAATGTAGGCTTTGACCTAGGACATTCTTAGGGTTTATGTAAGTTAACTTTTGGGGTCATAGATGGTATGATGGGCATGTAATGATATGTGATTGATGCTTATGCATAATGATGATGATGATGATGTTTCATGGTTATACATGATGTATGTTATGTATGTATGATGCCCTGCATGATGATGTATGAATGATATGTTTATGTTCCTTATGATGATGTATGTTTATCTTTCCCATGGATTTACGTGTTATAATAATGAATGAACGAAGTATTATGTAACATAAAGTGAAAGATAATGAAAGAGGAACGTGATGATGAATGCATGCATTAATGAATGAATGAATGTAAGAAAGGCTTGCAAGCAAATGTATGGAGGTGCACACTCATTGTAGGTGTTAGCTCAACGGTGTGAGGGTTAGCTACCCCAAAGGATGCACATTGGGGTCCTTATTTGTGATTGACCATATGGATGAACCATTGTTGCGTGCCTTAGGTACTGTGACCACCTGGTGCTGGGCACCACTGATGAAGGTCTTTTATAGGCTTAGGTCTAGTATCATGAGCATGAAGGGCATAGCATATGACAATGGTATACCTGGACTTTACCTTAGGTACTGTGACCACTTGGTGTTGGGCACCACCGATGAAGGTCTTTTATAGGCCTAGGCACAGTATCATGAGCGTGAAGGGTAAAGTTCATGGTGATGATGAAAGTAAGGAATGAAATGAAGTAATGAATGAAATGATGTATGAACGAAAGAATGACGAAGATAATAATGATATTATCTGTATGTACGTACGATGTATGATCATGAACGAATGTAAAGTATAATATGATTTTAAGTGAAAGGATGGTTTTACGAAAGAAAAGTATGTTTTATTATAAAACTAGAACTCACTCAGCAACGCTGACTTTTATGTGTTTCCAGTTGCCAGGTAATGTTGCTGAGGATGGCACGAGGCAGCTGCTCAGCTCTTTTGGATGGCATCCATTATATAAAGCTTTTGTGATGTAATACAACAAATGTAATTTTGTAACCGACAAACGATGCATTATTTTGCAAAAGTTTTATGATGAAATGAAATGCCATTTTTGAATGTTTCCGCTGCGAATGGTTATGTAAAATAACTATAAATGTATGTTTTATGTGCAATGGTTGACCAGTTGTAAGCGTCCTGAAACGGGGCCTTACATTAGACATCGTGTATTGCTTCATTAGACTCACAATCACTCTACTAATCACCTAATAACCTTGATTTCAACATTTTAATTAGTTTAGTTAGGTTATTTGTCCAATTTCAGTCTCGAGTCTTGTTAGGGCTGAATCTTGTAAATTAGGACTCAAATCAACCGAAATTTGGTTGGATAGCACCGTATTATACCTGTATAATCACCAGAGAATGTCAGAATATCGAAATAAGTAGGAAAATTAGGTCTAAAGAAATTTCGGCAGAGTAACAACACTTTATGCGATTTTAGGGCGAATGGGGGTGATGAGTTTATGCGATCGACTATGGCCCTATTAATACTGAATCTGATTTCAATCGGGCGACTGGACCAATTCGCTCTTTTCATTCGAGCGATTGGATCTCAGTCGTGCGATTGGTTTAGTCGAGTGATTGGTTCAGTCGATCACATCCAGTCGATCATATCTAGTCGGCCGACAGGGTTTCAGTCGGGCGACTGACTCATTCATACAGCTCCATTCGGGCGACTGGCTCAATCTTGTAAGCCATTCGGGTGAATGGTTCATACTCATGCTCCATTCGGTTGACTAGGGCATAAGTATGGTCCAATCGGATGACTGGTCCATACTCATGGTCCAGTCGTACGAATGGATCATACTTATGGTTTTGACTTTATGACCATTTGACATTTAACCCCATTTAACAGTTGATTAAACATTATGAGCATTTGATCATCTTAGACATGATCATTTTAACTTTGAAAACTTTTGATCACCTCCAACGTGATCCTTTTAAAACAATTTGTCACCTCAGACGTGACTCATTTTACATTTGAAAACATGTGTGGTTGTTAGGATTAGTGATCTACGTTTGATTGATTAGAGAGTATTGCAGCGGAAAACACACAACAATGAATTAGACAATTCACAAGAATACAGTTGATATTCAAAGTAAGAGCAAACGATTATAGAAGGAATTCTGCAAATCAGATATTTCATTCAATACGCGCTTTCGTGGTGGCAAAATGTCACACTTACAATCAGGTCAATCATCCCTTATATAAGAATGTCGTGGTGGAACATTCCTTATATAGGAGATGTGACGTCTGCTGATGTCATTTGATAGTGACATCTAACAGAATTATTCAGACTACTGAAAGTTAACACAACTACTGAAGATGTCAAAACAGCTGACATCTTCTTACAAAAATACTAAGTGTTAACTGTCACTACAAACTGAAAAGAAACTACTGAAACTACAACGACTGAAGAACATGCTCTTCAGTCGTTTTACAAATACTGAAACAAAAAAGAAACTACTGAAAGGAAACCATCACAACAACTGAAGAATACTTCTTCAGCTGTTGTAACAAACTCTGAAGGCTTAAGTACTTGTACTTGAACTTCAGCTGTTGTCATCAGCTGATGTCTTCAGTCTTTGTACTTCAGTTGTTGATCTTCAGAACTTTAGTCTTCAGCTCTTGATCTTCAGACTTTGGTCTTCAGCTGTTGAAGTCTTCAGTACTTTAGTTCAGCTGTTGATCTTCAGACTTTGGTCTTCAGCTGTTGAAGTCTTCAGTACTTTAGTCTTCAGCTGTTGATCTTCAGACTTTGGTCTTCAGCTGTTGAAGTCTTCAGTACTTTAGTCTTCAACTGTTGATCTTCAGACTTTGGTCTTCAGCTGTTGAAGTCTTCAGTACTTTAGTCTTCAGCTGTTGAACTCTTCAGACTTTGTCAAACAGCTGATCAAGTCTTCAGCAGTTGTTGTGATGTCTGTGGGACTTAGAGAGGTTTTTCTGATCAGGCTCATTGGTTCTTTGGTCCAACAAACTCCCCCTGAACCAATGCAGCCAAAACCTCTAAACTTATTGAAGATGTCCCACTTATTATGGCAAAAAGATTTGGTCTTTTTGTCTTCAGATTAGCTCAGAAGTGACCCATGTAAGCACAGGCCTGGGAAGAAGTCTCAATGATCTGTTTGGCAAAGGATGAATGGGAACTCTGTCTGGGGGAACTGGACACAGAGTTGTTACCCCCATCCATGAGATCTACTTCCCAACAATGAGTCTGTATGACTCCCTTGTATAGGCCTCAAGAAGGTTATCTGTTCCTCCATGGTAAGCTCTTCAGCTCCTCCTTCAAAAAGTGATTCTGGCCCATAATATTCAGATAGGTATTTGACCTGTTTCCCATTTTTGAGTTCCATAGTTGTTATTACTCTATAAGCAAATTCATCTGGGTGATTACCCTCTAAGAACAACTGGAGCTCGTTCTTTCTAACTTCCTCAAGCCTCTTATATACTAACCCCTTTTTCACCATTTTATTTTCCAGCATCTTTTGTGGGGTCAGGTTAGCTTTATAAGCTTTCTTGAAGTCATGTAGGATTTCCTAGGGTGATACCACAAAGACCAGTGAGATCATTTCATCTACAATCTTCTTCACTTGGCCATGTATCTCTGTGGAATGTTTTTCTTGTGAATCCTATGAGACACCCTGGGATCAGGCCAAATCCTCACTCTCTCCTTTTGATATTGAAATGTATGTTTAAGAGTGTATAACCTGAGAGCATGCTTCTTCATGTTGATGATTGAAGATGTGGCAGCATATGCTTTGTCAACTCTCCTCAACAATTCCTCATCATGTTGTTTATGAAGCTCTTCTTCTTCTAGCTTCACTTTCACAAATTGTCTTTGAGTTTCAGGAGTAATTGTTGGGAGGTGACTTATGGCCTTAGGCAATTGTATAATAGCTGAGATTGGCAGCCTATCTTCATCTTCATCATTATCTTCTCTTTCTTCTTCTAGCCTCAGTACCCTTCTCTTCCTCTTCTGGGATACATCATGGCTATGGTTTTGAGGGTAAGGGAGTTGGTTGGTGGGTTGTGGTTGTGGTGGTTTTTGGGGTAAAGGTATTGTTTTAGTGGTTTTGGTGTGGGAATTTTGACAGGCTGTTCTAGCATTTTGGATGTGAGTTCGGCTTTTGATTGCTTGACTAGTTCAGTCCTGCTCCCAGCACCAGCTTCGTTTAAGGCTTCAATAACCAATCCTTTTGTGTATACTTCAGACGAACAGATCTTGGTGGTTATTGCCAAGATGTTGTCCCTGGACCGTGCCTTGATTTCAATCAACGATCTACCAAGATACTTCGCTATGAACCTGATCATGATTTCTAGCCTTTCCCTTTCCAACACATCATAACTTGCCCATCTAGCTTGGATTTCTTCAATCTCTAGTCTTCTGATTTCCGAGTCAAGTTTTTCAGTGTCGTGACCTTGCCTAAACAACTTATCAATGATGTTATCCATTGATCGGCTATGTTCGGCATCAGCCTTCTTCACCATTGTCTCCAAGTCAGTCTCCTTTTCATTCTTCCTTTTCTTGTATGTGACATGAAAGTCTTTAGTACTTTCAGTCACTTTCTTCATGTCAGATCCTTCACCTTCTCCTTCTCAGTTTCTTTCCTATCTGCAATCCTCTTTCTTTTTGCTTTCACTGACTGAATCTCCCCCTTTTTGGTTGCATTGGTTGCAAGGGGTTGATTGTCAAAAAGCCTTTTGCTCACAACATCCTCTATCAAGGGTTGTATAACTGAGGGAAGCCTCTCATCAAGGGTTTTAAGCACCATATCAGTGATAGTTGATGTGATGAGAGGTAAGGAATGTTGAAAGATAGCAGCTTGCTCAGGGGGGGTTCTGTCCTTGAGAAATAGTACCAGAAGCAGAGGCAGGTGGCTGAGTGTTTTGGAGTGGCTCTGTGTATGGGAGACCTTTAGAGGAAGGTGCCATCTGTGGGTTTTGAGGGGTAGACGGTCTTTGATCCTGAGAAATTTTGGCAACCAGCTCTTTGAGTCTGCTCACTCATCCTCGAGGATGGTGTTTTGGGCTAAAACATCATAAAAGAAGCCCAGGTCATCATCAGTGTTTACTGAATCACCTGACCTCCTGATAGAATCAGGATGAACATGCTCTGAGTGTAGACAGTAGTAGCATGTGCCCTTGGTCATGGTACTGGGGACTTCCTGCCTCAGGAGTGTGTCCTTCATCGGCAGTTGCCTCTGGTGAGGTCTTAGGATAGTACCAGATTCATCCTGATCATTTTCTAAAGCAGGAGAAGTGGCAGCCTCACCAGAAATTTGAATCTCCATTTCTACACTTGGAGATTGAATATGGTAACCCCTATGCTGTGGGGTGTCAGAAGCACTTTGGTCCTCCCCCTCAATGATTGAGGCCATCCCAGTTTTGATAGGTATCTGGGGATGGGGAGGAGGTGAGGAATGCAACTGAGTCAGCACTTTGGCAATTATTATGGTAGGACTTTGGGGGGCGGTTGCAGTGGGAGAGGGTGTGAAGGCAGTATGCACCCGGGGAGAGTGGTGCGTTTCAATGGCACCTCCTCAAGTGAGGAAGGTTCTAGATGTATAGGTGCCCCAGAGGTGGTTGCTACAGGCTCCTGTTGAGAGGAAACCTGAGCGGTTGAGGGTGAGTGAGTACGTGTATCTACTGGGGGGTTATTAGTAGATATAATAACCTACGTTTGTGTTGCAGGGGCATCCTCAGGAAACTCATTTCCCTGAGTATCCTTTTTGGCTTTCTTTTTGTTTGGGTTTGGTGGGGACAATGGATTTGGAGGTGGTGGCTGTGGGTTCCAGCTGCGTGGGTTTTCGCAGTTTGGCAGCCAGTTTGAGTGACTGGTCTGAGTTGTGCTGGAGTATACTTCAGGCAATACAGCCGTGGCAGGGACTCCAAGGCCAACAAGTCCCTCAGCGTTCAGCTGGTTTACTATAATGGCCATTAGGAACCAAGGATATAATATCCATCGATTAGCTATAGGCTTGGAGGCCATATCCTTGAGTTCAAGAAATAATATTTCAATAAAATTTAAGCTTGTTGGTCAAGGATAGAGAATAATACATGCTGCCACCTCGTCGACATTTGATCCCAAGAAGAAGTCTTAGGGGCTAAGCATACATTCACCATATGAAAAATTAGTCGTTCCGCATCATGGAAATGCTTCTTGAGGATGGTAGGCACTAAGGTTACCCTGGTATCCATGTTGGGCAAATGATAGATCAGTGGTGCCCTTTGGATACCCAGTGGGGAAAGTGGCATCATCCAGTTGTAGGGTTTGGTGAAGGATTTCTGGAGTGATGACCACCTGACGATTGTTGACGAACGACTGGAGAGAGTCGTGTTCATTCCCCAGTGATGAGGGTGACGTTCGTCCAGAACTGATGGAGGGATTCGGCATGAATGGTAGGATTTAGAAGGAAAGCCGTTTTGTATGGAGAGTTGATCATTAGATCAATGGCATTATCAAACTTTTCCAGAAGGGTGATTTGGTAAGGTAAGCAACACAGTTGTGTCGTGGTTTAAGCTTCATGTTCGCCATTGATGTGAGAGAAGGTTCTGAGTTTTTGAACGTTAGGTTGAGATGATGAAGCTCTGTAAGATAAGGTATTTATAGGGTATGGGTTATAAAGCAACTGAAGGGTTTGGTATGAGTCATCAGTAGTTTTAAACGACTGATGACGTGGTATTAACCTCAAAGGTTGAAACAACTGAAGTCTTGGTTTTAGGCATCAGTAGTTATAAAACTACTGAAGACCATGGTTTTAGCTTCAGATGGTGGAAACAACTGATAACTTGGTGTTAGTCATCAGTAGTTATAAAACTACTGAAGACATGGTTTTGTCATCAGTTGTTGTAAACAGCTGACGACGTGGTGTTAGTCATCAATAGTTGTGAAACTACTGAAGAAATGGTTTTATCATCAGTTGTTTAAGATGAAGTAGCAGTTTTAGAAAAAACTGAAGAGAAAATTCTCATCAGTAGTTTTCGTCAATTCATAGCTTTTCAGCTGTTTCATACTGTCCTCAACACTTACTCATCAGTCTTTTTGGCTGTTTTCAGTTGTTTCATAGGACATCAGTACTTATCTATTGTACTTATATCAGTAGTTATGACTGTATCAGTGCTTGGAACAAAATCAGTACTTATTTGTGATATGGTTACAAATGATCATCAGTACTTATTTACTGAGATCATCAGTAGTTAGCACTTATTCTAGCTGCAGCATACCAAGCCTTAACACTAGGTTTTGGAAAGTCGAGCTATCCAAAGGCTTAGTAAAAATGTCTGCAAGCTCATCAGCACTAGGCACAAAATTTGGATCAATCAGACCTTTTTCAAAACAGTCCCTAATAAAATGATGTCTGATCTCTATATGTTTGATCCTAGAGTGCTGGACAGGATTGTTGACAATGCAAGGAGCTGAAGCACTATCCATTAATAATGGAGTCTTAGTCTCTGTAATGCCATAATCCAAAAGTTGGTTCTAAAGCCAGAGTACCTGAGAAGTACAGCTTGCAGCAGCAATGTACTCTGCTTCAGTAGTGGATGTAGCAACATATGTTTGTTTCTTACTCTGCCAAGAAATCAAACAGTTGCCTAGGAATTGACATCCACCAGAAGTTGACTTTCTGGTTAGCTTACACCCTGCATAGTCATATCAGAAAAAGAACCAGTTTGCAAGTGAGACTCTTTAGGAGCAGCTGAAATCTAGCACAAACACACGTTGCAAACATGATATCTAGTCTAGAAGCTGTTAAGTACATCAAGGACCCAATCATAGATCTGTAAAGTGTTTCATCAACAGCTTTACCTTTCTGATCTGCATCCAGTTGTGTGGTGTTGCACGTGGGAGTAGAACAGGGTTACAATTTTGTAAATCAAACTTATTCAAAAGATCTTTTGTATATTAGACTGATGAATGAAAGTCCCATTAGCCTTTTGTTTGATTTGCAATCCTAGAAAGAACTGTAATTCTCCCATTGCACTCATTTCAAACTTCTTATGCATTAAATTGGTAAAGTCATCACACAACTGGGGATCAGAGGATGCAAAAATAATATCATCAACATAAATTTGAACAAGTAACTTATGCTGATCCACCTTCTTAATGAATAAAGTTTTTTCTATGGAGCCTCTAGTGAAATTATTTTGAAGAAGAAAATTTGATAATGTCTCATACCAGGCTCTAGGAGCTTGTTTCAACCCATAAAGAGCCTTATCAAGCTTGTATACCCAATCGGGATGTTTATTCCTCAAAACTTGTGGTTGACCACATAAACCTCTTCTTTCATTTTACCATATAAAAATGCACTTTTAACATCCATTTGAAAAACATTAAAATTGTGAAATGCAGCATAGGCTAAGACAATCTAATTGCCTCCAGTCTGGCTACAGGGGCAAAGGTCTCATCATAATCAATACCTTCTTCTTGTGAAAACCCCTGAACAACCAATCTGGCCTTGTTCTTAACAATAAGCCCATTTTCATCTGTTTTGTTCCTAAACACCCATTTAGTGCCTATTGCACACTTACCTGGGGGTAGAGGAACCAGTTCCCACACTTGTTGTTTCTTGAACTGAAGTAGCTCAAGTAGCATGGCTTCCACCCATCCATTGTCTCTCAAAGAAACATGATAGTTCTTTGGCTCTTGCTGACTGATGAAGAGAGCATAGAAGCACAAGTTAGACAATTGACTTCTGGTTGAGACGCCAGCATTGATACCACCAATGATTTGAGACATGGGGTGATTCTTCAGCTCTTGGTGCACAATAAGATCAGTGCAAGTGTTTGTAGCCGGTTCAGCATTAGCAGATGTTGATTCAGATTCTTGAAACCAGTATTAGATGGCAAATCAAACGATATAGAGGAATCAAAAATCTCATCAGCATTTGTTGTGGATGGAGCTGCTGAAGGTACAGGAACATCAAGTTTAGCAGACTCAGGCAGTTGGTCACTGAACTTGAAAAGGTGAGTACTGATATCATCATCATCTTCAGTACCACCAGGTGGAAGACTTGCTGCAGAAGATGATTTATCCACATGATCTGCAACAGCTGGAGTTTGATAAGGAGCATATGCAGTATGTCCAAATCAAACAACTCCACAGGGTTTTGTGGAATTTTATCCTTAGGAGATTCATTGAATTTCACATGCAAGGTTTCTTCAACTATCTTTGTTCTGTAGTTGAAGATTTTGTAAGCCTTGCAAGTGGATGAATAACCTACAAAATACCCTGCATCCACCTTAGGATCAAATTTGTGGAGTTGACCCTTTGTGTTGAGAATGAAACAAGGACACAAAGGCTCTGAAGAATGAAATCAAAGGAGCCAAATGATGTAGAGCTTCATATGGAGTCTTCATCAACCTCTGATTTACTAACACTCTATTCTGCACATAGAAAGCTGTATTGACAGCTTCAGCCCAAAAGGTCAAAGGCAAACCAGAGTCAGCCAACATGGACCTTGCAGCTTCAATTAAAGTCCTGTTCTTTCTCTCCACTACTCCATTTTGTTCTGGAGTCCTTGGGATGCTAAACTGCCTTTTGATTCCTTTTGAAAGATAAAAATCATCAAGTGTATGGTTTCTGAATTCAGTACCATTGTCACTCCGTATACACTTGACTGATAGGGAATACTGCTTCTCAACATACAACACAAAGTTTGTAATCTTCTGAGAAACCTCATCCTTTGAATGTAGAAAGAAAGTCCATACGAATCTGGAGTAATCATCCACAATTACAAGACAGTATTTCTTCTTTGCCATGCTCATCACTCTCACAGGACCAAATAGATCCATGTGCAGTAACTGCAAGCAGGCAGTGGACTTAGGTTCTTCAATGGGAGGGAATGAGACTTTGTGCTGTTTTCCTTTCAAACAAGCAGTGCAGGCTTCATCACAGTGAAACTCCTTTGTTGATAAACCTCTCACTAAACGATTGTGGATCAGCTGATTCATGTTTCTGAGATTGACATGACCCAGCCTTCTATGCCATAGTTTAGATTCCTGAAGAGAGGCTTTGGAGAACAGGCATGGATGACCCTTCAAATCAATCTTCTTTGACAAATCCAAGGCATACACTCTTCCGATCCTGTTGGCGTTCAGGAGAGTATGTTCATCCAATACCTTATCAATCAGCCTCAGAACTTGGGAAGACAGAATCCTGCAGTTCTGGCTTGTGGAAAATGCAACATGCCCTTTATCACACATCTGACTGACACTCAGCAGATTATACTTGAGATTCTCCACATGGTTGACATCATCAAACCGGATTTGTCCATTAGACACATATCCTTTCCCAATGATGTAACCTCTGGCATCATTTCCAAATGAAACAAATCCCTTCTTTCCTTGAGAGTAGTCATTAAGAAGAGAACTGCTCGCAGTCATGTGCATAGATCCTCCACTGTCCACATACCAGATGCTCCTTTGGCATGTTGAAGAACCCTGGGTTACCTGTGAAGAAGATGCATTGGAGAATGAACCCTCAGTAGATTCCAGGGCCATGAGAGCTAGATTCCCAAAAGGATGTTCACCACCATGTTGACCATCACCAGCAAACAATTGCTCAGTACCAGAGAGATCATCTGGTAAACTGCTCCAGTCAACATTACCAGGGGTGAAAAAGCTGTGATGAGGTTGTGATTGAGATGGTAGAGGCTCAGGTAATGCATGTGGTTGTTGTGCAGTAGGAACTTGAACTGGATTTGGCTGAGGCATGTAATAGCAGGGATACGGATATGACATTGGACCCTGAGGGACAAAATATGCAGGCGAAGCAGGTTGTGAATGATGACCAGAACTAGCAGGATGTTGCCCCCTGTTTTGTGGACTAGTGCTTGGAAAAGTCACAAAGGGTGCAGAGGAGTTAGATCCAGATGATCTACACTCTCTTGCAAAGTGTCCAAGCCTTTGGTATTTGTGACACCTCAACTTACTCTTGTCAAAACCAATTTTGGTTTTGCCAGGGAGTCCTGGAAATTTCCTGCCAGTCCTCTTGTAGAACTTCTGAGATCTGATATTAATCAAGGCCATTTGGCTCAGAATATCCATCTCTTCTAGATCATCATCAGCTATTCCTTTCAAATCATCCATGATAAAACATAAATTGTCACTATTACAGCATGAGTGACTTTCAACACAACGAATGCATGATCTGAACTGTTTGAAGAGAAATCTATACGCTCATCATAATTACTTTCAGATGCAGCATATTCTGACTCATGGCCAACCAAGGCAGTGTTCCCTGGTACAAAGTCATCAGTGAGCTTTCCTGATGATTCCAGTTTCCTTTTCTGCTCTATCTCTCTTTCAAATGTAAGCAGTTTCCCATGAAGTTGGGTGAGAGATAGTTTATCCAGATTTGCACTGGAGCGTAGAACAATAGTGTATGTGTCCCATCTCTCAGACAGTGATCTAAGGAATCTGTTGTTCATATGGCTATTGGTATATTCATGTTTGACCATTTTTAGCTCAGAGATCAAACTGGAAAAACGCTCAAACTGTTGAGTCAGTGTCTCACCCTTCCTATGAGAGAACGTTTCATATTGTTAGGCAAGGATTTCTATGTTGTTTGCTAAGACCTCATCAGTTCCACCGAATTGTTCCTTTAGTGCATTCCAGAGGTCATGAGCAGTTTCATGATGCATAAGCCCTCAATAGATTTCATTCGGCAGTGCCATGGCCAGAATTCCATGGGCTTTAGCATCAATCTCAAATAGTTTCCGATCTTCATCTGAGTATTGTTCCTTCTTCTTCGGAACCATTTGATTGTTTTCCGGATTGTTCACCATAGGCTTATGTGGACCATGTACCACCGATGTCCAACAACCTGAACTGTTAACAGACAGGTGATGAAGCATTCTTCGTTGCCATATGTTATACTCAGTCCTAACCAGCATCGGAGGCTTGGTTGAAGAACTGGTATTGTGATGGTCATTAGAAGGAGTAGTCATTCTCAGATTCAACCAAAATCAATTAAGTTTTAACAGATTTAGAATAGAACACAAGAAATCAAATTGAACCAAGAGAAAACAGAAAGCAATAAAACGAAAGTAGCAGAAATTCAATTTAACTATAACCGATTCTTGCAAATATGCCAATTCAATCAAATGCAGATATCGATTAGCAGTTTCAATGATCAATTGTTAGATCGATCAATGATTAACCAGCTCTGATACCAATTGTTAGGATCAGTGATCTACGTTTGATTGATTAGAGAGTATTGCAGCGGAAATCAAACAATGAATTAGACAATTCACAAGAATACAATTGATATTAAAAGTAAGAGCAAACGATTATAGAAGGAATTCTGCAAATCAAATATTTCATTCAATACGCGCTTTCGTGGTGGCAAAATGTCACACTTACAATCAGGTCAATCATCCCTTATATAAGAATGTCGTGGTGGAACATTCCTTATATAGGAGATGTGACGTCTGCTGATGTCATTTGATAGTGACATCTAACAGAATTATTCAGACTAGAAAGTTAACACAACTACTGAAGATGTCAAAACAGCTGACATCTTCTTACAAAAATACTAAGTGTTAACTGTCACTACAACTACTGAAAAGAAACTACTGAAACTACAACGACTGAAGAACATGCTCTTCAGTCGTTTTACAAATACTGAAACAAAAAAGAAGACTACTGAAAGGAAACCATCACAACAACTGAAGAATGCTTCTTCAGCTGTTGTAACAAACTTTGAAGGCTTCAGTACTTGTACTTGAACTTCAGCTGTTGTCATCAGCTAATGTCTTCAGTCTTTGTACTTCAACTGTTGATCTTCAGAACTTTAGTCTTCAGCTGTTGAAGTCTTCAGTACTTTAGTCTTTAGCTGTTGATCTTCAGACTTTGGTCTTCAGCTGTTGAAGTCTTCAGTACTTTAGTCTTCAGCTGTTGATCTTCAGACTTTGGTCTTCAGCTGTTGAAGTCTTCAGTACTTTAGTCTTCAGCTGTTGATCTTCAGACTTTGGTCTTCAGCTGTTGAAGTCTTCAGTACTTTAGTCTTCAGCTGTTGAAGTCTTCAGACTTTGTCAAATAGCTGATCATGTCTTCAGCAGTTGTTGTGATGTCTGTGGGACTTAGAGGTTTTTCTGATCAGGCTCATTGGTTCTTTTGGTCCAATAGTGGTCACATGATACGTGACCCTTTTAAAGTGAATAAATCCCAGATGGAATTCCATGACATAGTCGGACATATAACCTAAATTGACAAACTTAGACAAAAGAAACAACTAGAAATTAAGACATATTTTTGTGATTTGTGGGAGGTGGAAATCCTAAGATTGAAATCTAACAGATTTATTTCTTGAACAGACAGCTTCAAGGTATTTTGACCATAGATAACTGATTCATTATGGAATCATATAGGTAATCAAATCATTCAGGACGTGATTCTAAAAACATTTGATGCTAGATTCTTGTTTTCGTCGAGAGTCATTAGCAAATTTAGGAAATCATACTAGTACTATAAGACACACATATTTATTTGGACTTTCAAGAATTGCAGCCACGATAAATATCAGTATACATGTCCACTTAAATCCATACACAGACGTTTGACACAGATTGGTGATAGTTTAAGGTTTAATTGTTTCAACAAGCGTTTTTGGATCCCACGCTTATATGGTAATCAACATTCCTCAGGAGATTTTTGAGCGGTCTACGGGTATTTTGACAAAAAGAAACTATTCTTAGAGCTTTCAAAGAGAAGCCAAGCCTCAGGTCAGTGCCATCGCACAACAGAGAGGCGGCAAACAATAATGAATTCTAGAATATATAGATTATGCTTATCCTCAGGTCAGTGCCACCGCATAGCAGAGAGGCACATAACCTATCTTCTTGTTTTAGCAATTTATTTTGTTGCACAGGTCGCACCAACAACATAGGTTATCAGTTTGATTGCTTTTTGCATTTTTCATCATGTGCTTTGCTCATATGTTGGTCATCCGCACACATT
The DNA here is from genome assembly GCA_025506515.1 of Flaveria trinervia. Classification (NCBI taxonomy): domain Eukaryota; kingdom Viridiplantae; phylum Streptophyta; class Magnoliopsida; order Asterales; family Asteraceae; genus Flaveria; species Flaveria trinervia. The sequence goes on along the minus strand of CM046447.1, from coordinate 70,305,198 downwards.
TGTGGCGTTTATTTTACTCGTCACCCCTTATTGGAACTTTGTAGATTGTGTTAACCAGGGATAAGATGATAACCTACAGCTTGTTGAACAACTTAGTTTGATCTTGAAATCACCAAAGAGGTCTACTTATCTATTGTGTTGAATCTACCGACATATCATCTAATGGTCTAGCAACCTTTAGGTCTACTTTCTCCGTGTTACCTTAGTAGTAGCTAGATTTACTATCATTTTTCCTTTTATTTTTTCTTAGACTTCTCAAACTTATACTTTGTCCCAATTGTTTTGTTCCTGTGTACTATCATCTTCCATAGTCTTTGAATCGATATCTCAGATACGATCTCATTTCTATCAGCTTGCCTGTCCTCCTCCCTCATTTTTTTAATTACTGACTTAACTTATTCTCCCCCTAAATTCTAAAACCATAAAAGAATTGCGTTTTAGGATTTTAATAGGCGAAGAAATAATAGCAATAAAATTAATTAAATAAAATAAACTAAAATTAAAGAATAATAAAACAAAATTTTACTTTACGCAACGGACTAGACCTGTTCATCGTCTGGAATTACATGACTTTTCTTTTTAACGACGTTGAACTCTAACAAATATAGAAAACGTGGTTTATCAAAAGCTTTTGTATAGAGGTTAGCGCATTGAAAATCCGTGTTTATTTTAACAACATCGATTAGATTCTTTTCAAAGCAATCACATATAACAGGATTTTTAGTAACGGCTATTGCAGCAGAATTATCAACAAATATATCCTCCACGTCATCATTGTCAGATGCTTGTGGACTTGCAGTAATAGGAACCTGTTCCTCCTGATTGTTCTGATTATCCTCCACGACTTCATCGTCAGATGAGGAGTCACTAGAGTCAAGTGCTCCCCCTGAATGGTTAGTCGATTCACCTTGTGAACCAGATGATGTTGAATCTTGTGATGGTGCATTTAAGACATCATATATCATTTTGGCTGCTAACTCATCGTCAGATGAAGATAGCGGTATGTTGAAGGACTTGAAGAATCCATCATAGTCGAAAAAGAATGCGGGTGCTTTTCCAGCAGGAGGGGTGGTGTATCTCTGAACGTTGACATTACACCAGACTTCTACTTGACCTGTTGAGTTGTTGTAGACTCTCTTATTCGGTATGTTGTATCCAAGAAAGATTCCTTCTTCAGCCTTCTCGCTGAACTTTCCCTCCTGATTTTTCTTCAGTAGTGTGCACAGAGCGCCAAATGGTTTGAGATACTCTAGATTTGGTTTACATCGTTGAAGTAACTCATAACACGTCTTTCCATGGCGTTTAACTACCAGAACTCGATTTAACGTGTAACACGCATTGGATACTGCCTCATTCCAAAATTGGATAGGCAGCTTCGAGTCTGCTAGCATTGTCCATGCTGTCTCTATTAAGCTGCGATTCTTTCTCTCACCAACGCCATTCATCTGAGGAGTGTAGGCGAACGTGAACTGATGCACAATTCCCTTTTCTTTGTAGAAAGCCTCCATCCATTGATTCTTGAATTCGGTTCTATTGTCTGAGCGAACTTGTCTTACCTTCAGCTTGTAAAGAGACTCCAGTGTAGTTACTAACTCTTTGAATGACTCAAATGTTTCTAATTTTGATTTTAGAAACATCAGTCAAGAGAATCTTGAGTAGTCATCTGTAACTACATAGCAGTACAAGTCGCCTACGATGCTCCTTGAACTTAATGGACCAAACTGATCCATGTGAAAAAGCGCAAGAGGCAGTTCTATGGAGTTAACTTTCTTTGCCTTATAAGACTTCTTTGTCTGTTTGCCTTTCTTGCAGGCGACACAAAAATTCGGGAGTTGGAAGTTTTTGACGTTTACTCCCCTCATTAGATCATTCTGGATCAAGTGATTCATCTTCTATGGATTGATGTGTCCCATTCTCCTATGCCAGGAGATTGAATCCTTCTCGGTAGCTTTTGACAAGAAGCACTGTACTTGATGCTCTGTTGTCTAGGCCTTTGATAGATCCAGGACATAAAGGTCATTATATCTTGAGGCAGTCATTAAGACTTGGTCCTCCAGGATCACATAGTCCTTTTTTAGGACATAGCACTTTTTGTTATCAAAAACTACTTTAAAACCCTTGTCACAAATTTGGGACACAGAAAGTAAATTATTTTGTAGTTGTTGAACGTAGTTTACCTTATCGAACTTTACTTTCTCGTTCCCTATCTCCCCTTGAGCTGTAATGTAACCTCCTCTATTTCCCGCAAAGGAAACATGACCTCCTTTAATTTGTTTGACGTTTGACAGGAGTGCCCGGTTTCCAGTCATGTGCCTAGATGCTCCGCTATCTACGATCCAAGTATTTGTTTCGGTACTACAACGAACACCTGCACATTCAATGGAAATGATTAGTTGAGGTTAGGGACCCAAGCCTTAACTGGCTTGGGTGACCCAGAGGCATCACACAACATAAATTCCACCCATTGACCTTTTGAGGGTGAGGGAAGATATATGGTCTTCTTGTTGTCATTATCAGATTGATGGATAGATTTCTCTTTCCATAAGCCAGTCTTATGCAAGGCCTGTTTGTGATAGACAGACGACTGGTTGATAGGTTAAACTTTAGGTTCACTGACTCTTTTTGGTGGAGTCCTGGATCTTTTTTTGGAAGAGCTTACTTTAGTGTCATAAAGTTCAACCTTCTTCTTTGGCATCTGATAATAAGGACAATAAGACGCAATGTGTCCACACTTTCCATAGTTGTAGCAAGATCTGCTTTCAACTTGATGATTTAAATGTTTCTGTCGAGAAGTGTGGGACACATGTGTGACATTGCTTTGTTTGGGTTTTGACATTTCTTTATTAGATGTTTTATCTGGTTTAACAAAATTAATTGTTTGAACATTTTTAACATCCTTTCCCTTTTGTTTTTCTGGACTTAGACATGAAGCACGTGGGTGGTTAACATGTTTGGTCTTTTTGGGTTCAGAATTAGACTTGGTTGACCCAGACTTAACTTTAACCTTTTCAAATTGTTTGTCCAGATTGACACAAGGCATTTTACCTTGTGATTTTGAAATGGCCTCCTTTAGTTTAGTGCCAGATTCATTAGATGCACATGTGGTATCTGGGTCACTTACTAGAGGAGTGGACACCATATGATCCTTGATTGGGTTATTATTGATTGGTTTACTTTTTGAATTCATCAAGGTCTCATGTGGTGGTAGAACCACTTTATATCCTAATCCCTCCCCATTATTGCGTTCTCTCACTAAGTGTTGGACAATGTGAGAGGAACTTGTCCAACTGTGCAGTTTTTGCTTTAAGGAATTTACTTCTACTTCTAAAACTGCCTTTTGTTTCTTAGTGTCTTCAAGGGAGTTTAGATAGAACCTAATGCCATTAGCTTGGTTAAAGCCTACTACTTTGGTTTCCTTAAGCTGTTTGTTCAAAAGGTCTATTTTTTCTTTATAGCTGTGCTTATTTTGTTTTAAGATTCTATTTGCTTCAGTGCACAATTGTAAGTCCTTTACTAAGCTATCATTATGATCTAATAACCTAGCAAATTTTAAATCAATGCTTTCCCTAAATTTATTACAATTAGAACAAGCATGATTATTGCAAAGTTGAGTAGTGGAACTTACCTGAGAGGGAGTGGTTGAATCAGCCATCAAGGCAGAGTTTGACGTTTCTGGTTCTGGTGTTTCTGGACTTGTTGAGCTTGTCCCTTCTTCAGGCTGGTGATCAACTACTGTTGCAGGTTCTTCAACATTTGAGATCGCGAGCTCCACTACAATATCACCCTGACTTGCTGAGTCATCATCTAAGTCCTCGACACTAGCAATGTTGGATTCTCCCAAAGACACAAACCAAAAGCTCCAATCTTGTCCTTCGTCATCATGAGTAGTCAAGGCTTTAGGATCCTTGCTTGACGAAGTAGGACTACTCGTGGGTTTATCCTGACGATTAACGGATGAGAAAGGATTCCCATTTCCTATCTTTTGGGTTTCACACACTCACGTTTGAAGTGCCCCTTTTCCCCACAGTTGAAGTAGGTAACCTTGGACTTGTCAAAACCAAAAGTTGTGTCCTTAGTAGCAACCAGGTTCTCTCTGGTTTTCTTGAAAAATTTATTCGCTCTCCGGACAACACTTGCTAAGGCCCACATTACGTCCATCTGTTCCGGCTTTGTCTCGTCTACCTGCTCATAGTCCTCATCTGCTAGATGGCAGTTTCCAATTTTCCCAACAACTAGCCCATCATAGGAGTGGACTACCGCTGCTAAGAGGTCCATGTGCTCCTTTGCAACCTCAACAGTCACATTCCCGAGATTCTTGGTCTTCAGATTTGTAGCATTTGGTTCAGGTGGAATGTATTGGGTACCAGACGACCCTGACGTGTCAAATCCTAAAGAAGAGGCTTGAGATGGACCAGCTGAACTCGACACAAAAGCCGTTTGTAATGGAGCTCCAGACGTTTTGGCTTGAGGAGTTGAGTTGTACAAGGCTGGGTTCTGATTATAAGTAGACTTTTGTGCCTTGTACTCCATCCTCAATTCCTCCTCTCTCAGCTTCAGAATGAAGTCATTGATGTCTAACTTCGCGAGCATATCATTCTGTCTGAGGTTGGAGACAAAAGAAACCCACTTTTCAGGCAACCCATCTGCAAAGTTTGAAACTTTTTCTTCCATTGAAGTGGTGACTCCATGAGTGTGCAGCTCACTCATTAAGTGATAGAACCGATCAATTACATCGTCCAAGCTCTCCTTACCCATTGACGAGAAGTTGTCAAACTCCTTCTTCAACGCTTTAGCCTTTAGAGCTTTTAATGATGCATTACTGTCATACCTCTTTTTTAATGCATCCCACAGCTTCTTTGCTTGCTTGTTCTCAAAAAATTGATGGAAAATGTCCATCGGAATTGACTGAGTGAGCAATGCATAGACTTTCTTCTCAGCATTGTACTTAACCTTTTGTCCATCAGTCATGCCCCCTAATGTAAGTTTGACTCCATCTGCTCCTACAGGCATGCTATACCCTGTCTCTATCGACTTCCACAGATTTGGATCTACTCCATTCAAGTAGATCTCGAATCTTTGCTTCCACTATGGGTAATCATCTAATGTGATTAGCTTCAGTGGTTTGTTGTGATCCCCTACTTGTTTTCCAGAAGCAATAGATTCTAGATCCTTCAATCCCTACCTGCGGTGAACACTGAATACTGATTGTCCATTACTTTTAACTATAAACTTAGGAGCAAACTGTTTTATTTGTGCGAATGGAGAGGTGTGCGATTGGGCTATTCGGGCGATTGAATAATGTGAATGGTTCAAACATGCGAATGAACCAATGCGAACGAGTCAATTGTGCGTATGGATAGGTGCAAATGAACAATGCGATTAGACAGCTCAGTCGTATGAATAGAGGTACGAATGAGTCCAATCGTGCGTATGAATAGGTGCGAATGAACAATGCGACTAGACAGTTCAATCGTACGAATTGAGGTACTAATGAGTCCAATCATGCGTATGAGGGATGCGTATGAATTCAGTTGTGCGATTGAGTCAATCGTGTGACTGAAGCTGCTAAAACTTGAAAATTCGTAGGTTTAAGGTATTTTGACGCAAAAACTCGAATTTTCACTAACCCTAATAGTCGTATGCCGGAAAAAGTTAAGTTTACAAAATGGAGACGTCTAAGACACCGTTTGACACAAAAAAATTGCATTTTTTAGTGGAAAAACAATTTTTTATATAAAAAACGATCTAATCACACGTACGTCAAGAAGTTGTTCATATGTATGGTCCATTACCATGGGCCATTCGCATGAGAACTTCATATGATTTAGTTTGAATATGTTTCACAATCATTATTTGATTTAGATCTGTTCAAACAACCACAAACCTATAAATTTAGTTCAATAAATGTTAATACACCATAACCAATAATATATTAAACATTATAAGCACAAACCACACATTGTATTTCATTCAACCATACATTTACATATATGTAAGACAAGAAAGACTTCTACATTAAGCTCATAAACTAGGTACATATGTATCTACAAAATATGATAGGAGGAAAGGTCGTTAGGAACAATAGCACAGGAACAAGTGCAAGGGGAAATGAGAAACTAGTTAAACAACCATCATCAATTAATGTGTCCCCATACATCGATAGGCAAGTAGATCTAAAGAAGGGGGTAACAAAAGAAGAAATGAGGATATGAAAGTATTTGATGACACATTCAATTGATGAGAAGTAAGTTTGTAATTTATTTATCCATGCTCATGGTGTGTGGATAATGTATATAATTATCTTCATATAACAATATGTAGGAACTTAGAATATCTCAAAAAAGCATGTGTGGGGTAACACCCGGTTATTTGTAAAGACAAAGAAAGAAAGAATAAAGCGAAGAAAAAAAAGGAAAAGAAATAAAACCCAAGTATAGGGGGTTAAAAGTGACAAAAAGGACAAAAAATTTAAAAGTTGGTGATAAAGGTGGTATGGCCGCCCATATGTCACACACATCATAAATTCTTGGATTTTTAGAGAGAGAGTGTGTAGCGGGAAGCAGAGAACTCTCGGTTTTGAAGGAAGAACAAGAAAGAATTTGAATTCAAAGTAAGAATTCATAGTTTTATGGTGCTCTTAACTGGTTTTATCCTCGGGTTTATGCTTATATGTACTTGTATGCGTTCAAGTATGTTTTTAGTGCGAATTTAAGGCGGTTGAACTCAATTGCAAATGAGTTTGGAAGAAGCCATACTCAAGAGCTGCAAATGTGAGTTCTAGAATCCTTCTTTTATTGATTTTTAACTAATTTTGGGGTGGGAAATGCATGAATGTATGTTTTCATTAAACTGGGTTTTGAACCCGTATGTTTGATTATGTGTATGTTGATGTTATGATGTGATGTGTGGCTATGTTCATGCTTGATGATGTATGATGGTGTTTCTAAGGTTTAGAAGGTAAGACTTAAGCTTAGAACATGATGGATGGTGATTGGGAACTGAAATATGATGTTTAAGGCTCATAAATTCAGTTTTAGAATCTGCCTAAGTATGCAAAAGAAATGCGGATAAGTAATGGAAGTCAATGCAGATGAGCAGTTAATGTCGATGAGCATTACTATTAAGTAATGAAAGTCAATATGTATGATGCCCTGTATGATGATGTTGACTGTGTATGATGATGTTCCTTATTATGTATGTTTATTTTCCCATGGCTTTACATTGGATGTTAATGAATGAAATGAAAGTATTATGTAACTTAAAGTGGAAGATAATGAAAGAGGAACATGATGAATGAATGCATGCATTAATGAATGATGGTAAGTAAAGAATGTCTTGCAAGCCTTGTATGTCGGGACACGCCCCATTGTAGGGTGTTAGCCCAATGGTCTGTGGGTTAGCTACCCCAGAAGGATGTATATCGGGGTCTTTCTTTGTGATTGACCATATGTATGGAACCTTTGTCGCTTACCCTAGGTACTGTAGCCAGGCTACTGTGCACCGTGACGGGGGGTCTATGATGGACCCTGACCTAGTATCAACTTTATGCATGACGATAGGGTATTGCACATGACAATGGTACACTTGAACTTACCCTAGGTACTGCAGCTAGGCTGTTGTGCACCATGACAGGGGGTCTATGATGGATCCCGGCCCAGTACCAGCTTTATGCATGACGGTAGGGTAAGGTTCATGGTTTGATGGAATGAAAAGAAGTAATGATGAACATATGAACAAAAGTAATGAATGTGATGATAATGACGCACGATGAATGAAAGAAACTTAATGAACGAATGATGAAGATAATAATGATATTATCTATGTGTATGTATGATGTGTGATCGCATGCAAAAGTAAAGAACGGTTTAATGAATGTAAAGTATGTTTATTATAAAACTAGAATTCACTCAATAACGCTGACTTTTTATGCGTTTTCCCAGTTGGTAGGTGAGCATTGCTGAGGATGGTGTGGGGCAGCTACTTGGCTTTTTGGATGGCATTCTTTTGCTATTGTTTTTGCATTGTAATGCGAACAAATGAAAATGTGTAATTAATGATTGTATTAACTTGCAAAAGCAATTATTATGAAAGAAAAAGTTATTTTAATGTTCTGCTATTATGTTTTTATGAAAGTTCAATGTAATTATATGTTTTGTGAGCAATGATTGTCCAGCTGTAAGGATCCTGGGAACGGGGCCTTACAAGTTGGTATTAGAGCCAAAGTTTAAGTGAAATGGGTAAATTTTCAAAATAAACCTTAACTTAAACTAAAAATGAGATGGAAAGGGAAGGGATGCCAGTCCGAGTAGCTGCATGCCATCAGGTATTTCTTAATGATTAACCGGTATTCTGTGTGCATGTTATGTGGTGATGTGTTGCTGGTAGATTTAGAGATGGATGTACTTAGGACAGGTAATGCTTGGGGTATGAAGAGTAAAGTAAGTGTCTAACCACAACTGGTCACTGTAATTAGGGACTTACTATACTTGACATAAACTGAGTTGTTCCCTTGAATGACCGTGTTGGTGTTTGAATCTTTCAATGTGTGTGTGGATGGCCGGTGGTAGATCTTCTAAAGCTTCACATGGTGGAGGTCGTGGTACTAAACCACGGGTTATGAGAGGAAGGCCTAGAGCCGAAAAGGTGGTTCATGAAGAACTAGAGACCCCTCATTTGGAAGGTGGTGATGAAAGTGCTAATTTGAGAGCCTGAGAGGCGGTTGTGGAGGAAGTACATTAGGTCATGCAGACGATCCTACCGTCTATAGTGACCGAAGTGATAAAGGTTGTTAGAGATGGGGAAAGAAGGGAAAGGAGTAGACCTACGGTTGAAAGGAGACAACCCGAAATTGAGACCGTTTTGTCAGATGAAGAAGAAGAACAGGAAGAAGAAGAGCCTGCGCTAGAGGCAGCATGAGGCTGTAATTACAGGGCGGTTCAACGATGCAAGCCCCCTAATTTTGATAGTAACGGCACTGCTACTGCTGCTCACCGATGGGTGAGAGAAATGGAAGCTGTTCTAAATATCAGCGAGTGCTAGGAAGACGAGAAAGTGAAGTTTGCCGCCCACTCTTTCGTGGACTCAGCTTTATGCTGGTGGGACAATATTGTCCAAGATGAGGGTAGTCGGGATATTGGGAGAATGAGTTGGGCCTAACTAAAAAAGTTGGTGATCAAGGAGTTTTGTCCTCACATGGAAATGGATAAGGTGGAAAGAGAGTTCCTGCAGCCGGAGGCAGGAACCATGACACGTCAGCAGTACACTACCAAGTTTAGCGAGATGGCACGTCTGGTGCTGGATCAAGTGACGCCTTTGTCACGAAAGATTAAGAGGTACATTCAGGGCTTGTCGGCGGATATCCATAGGCACATGATCGCTACCGGACCGAGCACATTTAGGTCGGCGGTTGATTTGGCAGGGAGATTGTATGATGAAAGAACTGTGGTGGGGACTAAAGGCAGCAAGAAAGGTGGTGGTGACTGGAATTGGAATGGAAAAAAGGTTTTCTCGAGGTGGTGCCCCGACGAGTAACAAGAAGGCACGAGTGGATGACCGAAGTGTGGTCATGACTGGTGCAGGGTCGAAGATGTGTGGTAGATGTGGGAAGGAGCATACTGGAGAATGTAGACTGGGATCGAACTTATGCTTCAAATGAGAGAAGACGGGGCATATAGCAAAGGACTGTCGTACGGTCTGATGTTTTAACTGTGGCGTGGAGGGCCACATGAGTAGAGACTGTAAGAGGCCAAGGGCTAAGGGTTCTGGGGTGAAGAAGACTGGCGTTGAAGGACTGAGGGCGAGCGCCAGAGCGTTTACAATGACGCAAGTGGAGACTAGGACGGACCCTGATGTCGTGTCAGGTACGTTTCTACCAAACTTTAGCCTCTGTTATATTCGATTTTGGTGCTAGTAAAAGCTTCATTTCTGCAGCTTTCTATGCTAAACTGCCTGTTAGTAGTATGAATATTGATGCGCCCTTTGATGTAGAAACTGCCATAGGTAAGTCTACCAGGATTTCTGAGGTGATAGAAGGATGTGATGTGGAACTAGAAGGTCATAATTTTCCGGTTAGACCGTTTGTGATGACCTTAGGTGGTTTTGATATGGTTCTTGGGATGGATTGGTTGGCGGACTATGAGGCAAACATTGTGTGATGCAAGAAGATGATTTGTTTGACAGCGCCTGACGGGAGTTCGGTAGCGGTTTATGGTGATCAGGTCACGACGATTCCGAAAGTAATCTCAATGGCGGTGGCGGGAAAGTGCATGAGGCGTGGATGTAACGCCTACTTGGCTTATGTGAAAGATGTGGAAACACCAACACCACAACTGTCTGATGTCCTGCTTGTGTGTGACTTTCCAAATGTGTTCCCATAAGATTTACCAGGAGTGCCACCTGACCGTGACATCTAGTTTCAGATTGATCTGATACCGGGTGCCCAACCTGTTGCCAAGGCACCGTATCGGTTGGCTCTGACTGAGATGAAAGAGTTGATGGAGCAGTTGCAAGAGCTGCTTGATAAAGGGTTTATTAGACCGAATATCTCTCCTTGGGGTGCACCGGTCTTATTCGTAAAGAAGAAAGATAGTAGTATGAGGATATGTATTGACTACCGTGAGGTGAATAAGTTGACGATAAAGAACCGCTACCCCTTACCAAGAATTGATGACTTGTTTGAACAACTTCAAGGTGCCAGTTGGTTTTTAAGGATAGACCTTTGATCTGGTTACCATCAGTTGAAAGTGAAGGGGCATGATATCCCTAAAATAGCTTTTTGCACGCGTTGTGGTCATTACGAGTTTCTTGTCATGTCATTTGGTTTGACCAACGCGCCAGCTGCTTTTATGGATCTGATGAATCGAGTGTATCGGCGATGTTGGATAAATCAGTGATTGTGTTTATTGATGATATCCTGATTTATTTAAAAAGCGAGATAGAGCATGCCAGTCACATTTGGGAGGTTTTGAAGACGTTGAGAAATGAGAAATTGTACTCAAAGTTCTCCAAGGGCGCATTCTGGTTGCGCGAGGTTCAATTCTTGGGTCACGTGGTAAATCCTGGCGGGATCATGGTGGATCTGGCAAAGGTGGAGGCAGTGATCCAATGGATGTCTCCAAAGACGCCATCCGAGATTCATAGCTTTTTGGGTTTGGCGGGCTACTACAGAAGATTCATCCAAGACTTTTCTAAGATCGCTTCTCCACTAACTAAGTTGACCCGGAAATATATGAAGTTTTTATGGGGTCAAGCTCAAGAGAAGGCGTTCGAAGAATTGAAGGCGAGATTGACTCAAGCTCCTGTTTTGTCATTACCCGATGGAAGTGAAGATCTGGTGGTTTATTCTAATGCTTCCCACTCGGGGTTGGGGTGTGTGTTAATGCAAAGAGGGAAGGTTATAGCCTATGCATCCCGACAGTTGAAGATTCATGAGATAATTATCCTACTCATGACTTGGAGCTAGCAGCCGTGGTGTTTGCGCTAAATATTTGGAGGCACTATCTTTACGGAACAAAGTGCACCATATTCACTAACCACAAGAGCTTGAAGTACTTCTTTGAGCAGAAGGACCTGAACATGAGATAGAGATGATGGTTTGAACTTATAAAAGATTATAATGCGAGATCCATTACCATCCAGGCAAAGCCAACGTGGTGGCAGATGCCCTTAGTCGAAAAGAGAGGCCCGAGCGGATTCGGGTGAAAGCATATAAGTTGATCATGACCTCGGATGTGATGAAGCAAGTAAAAGAGTTACAAGATGAAGCGTTGAAAGAAGATAATCTTAACTCTGAAAGAATGAGAGGTCTGGTTGCGGAATTGGGTGAAAACACGCTTAGTGTTAGAACCCGATTTGGACGGTTGTGGATTCCTCATTTTGGGGATCTACGTACGAAGATTATGGATGAAGCTCATAAGACTCGATACTCTATTCATCCTGGTGCTACCAAGATGTACCAAGACATGAAGAAAGATTATTGGTGGCCGGGTATGAAACGCGATGTGGTGGAGTATGTGAGTAAATGCCTTTCTTGTCTACAAGTGAAGGCCGAGTATTAGAAGCCATATGGGAAGATCCAACCTTTGGATATACCGGAATGGAAGTGGGAGCACATCACCATGGATTTCATACGAAGTTGCCGCATACCCCCGAAAGGGCATGATGCTATATGGGTGGTTGTTGATCGTCTGACGAAGAGTGCTTACTTTCTACCGATTCGCGAGACATATTCATCCGAGAGGTTGGCGGATCTTTTCAATAAGAAGATTGTAACTCGTCATGGTGTACCGATGTCTATTGGGTCGGATCGTGACACCCGGTTTACATTGAAATTTTGGAAGAAATTCCACGACGTGATGGGGACGAGGTTACATATTAGCACAACTTATCATCCTCAGACTGATAGTCAGTCAGAAACGACCATTCAGACATTGGAGGATATGCTTCGTGCTTGTGTTATCAATTTTGGAGGAAGTTGGGACGACCACTTACCGTTAGCTGAGTTCTCATATAACAACAGTTATCATGGCAGCTATGACACCCCGTAATTTTCAGGTTATGTAGTTACAACTCTCCGACATTTTAAAATAAAGCAAGTTATTCATTTATATGTTTTTTTGATAATAATAGTTATTATTATTATAATTAGTAAGTAATAATGGACACTAAACTTAACTAAACATGGGTAAACCAAACTGTAACATAAGTAATCCCCAAGGACTAAAAATGTAAATATCTCCTATTATGGTAAAAGATAAAAACCATAAGCTCCTCTCCTCCCCTTCGGTTATCTTCCTAAACACCCGAACCCTTTCTGCAACCCTAATCAATCGACGACAGGCTTGTACAAGCATGCTGCAGTCGTGAACCATTATTCTGCAGCCGTGAGTCGTCGTGAGTTCATTGTTGATCAACCATCTTGCGCGAAGCTTTTACCGATAGCCCTCTTCACGGATCCTCGTCTCTGGCAACTTGCTTACATCGTTTCATGCCGGCGATGCTTTCTTTACCAATCGTTGACCACCGTTGCCCGGTACGATTCTTGTGTTCTTTCTTGATCAATACTTGTGTTAATTGTGTACGGTTTCGAGGTCACAGTTGGTTCTGTGCGAAATCATGTGCTCGAGTTCAAGAGATTGCGGTAATCAGTTATATGCGTGTTCTGCGATGTATATATATGTGTGCTTTCGTTGTATATATATGTTTTCTGTTGTGGTGTGGGTGCGTTTCTGCGCGTGTGTGTGTGTTTCAGCGGGATTCTCTGTGGTTGTATGCGTATGTATTGTATGGATATATGTATGCTGTATAGATGCGTGTGTATGTGTTATGTGTAAGAGTAATGGATGAATTTATGTATATATGCGATGTTATTGTGTGCATATGTGGGTATCGAGGTTCTATGTATCAATAATGGGTCTGTGTATAATTTCATATGTGATTCTAATGGATTTTCTTTCTAGCATGTATATATATATTCTTTATGGTTTGTCATGAATGGCAGTGTATATGTATGCACCTGTGGTGCTCATATTGGTTATTTTTTTTATTATCTTGTAACTTTTAGTGTTTGTTATGTATACGAGTATGTATATATACTTGTTGTTGCGATGTATGTATGTATGTCTATGGTAGAATTTGGCTTATATTTATGGTAGGCGTTTAATACTTGGTGGGTTTAAGCATGTATGAGTTGTGGGTGTTGGTAATAATGTATGTCTATGTATATTGCATGGTCACGAATGAATGTAAAGCGCACTATGATTTGAAAGAAAGTAAAGAACGATTTTAACGATAGAAAAATATGTTTTATTATAAAACTAGAACTCACTCAGCAACGCTGACTCTTATGTGTTTCTAGTTGGCAGGTAATGATTGCTGAGGATGGCACGGGCGGCTACTCGGCTCTTTTGGGATGGCATTCATTTGATTAATGCTTTTGCATTGTAATGTGAACAAACTACGTTTTGTAATGAATGTTGTATTAACTTGCAAAAGCATTTACATGGAAATGAAAGATTATTTTAAATGTTCTACTGCGATGATTATGAAATACGAATGTAAATATATGTTTATGTGCGATGAGTATCCAACTGTAAGCGTCCCGGAAACGGGGCCTTACAAGTTGGTATCAGAGCCAAAGTTTAAGTGAAATGGGTAAATTTTCAAAATAAACCTTAACTTAAACTGAGAATGGGACGGAAAGGGAATAGGATGCCAATCTGAGTAGTTGCGTGCCATCAAGTATTTTCGTAAAGTTAATCGGTATTATGTGCGCTGCTATGTGGTTATGTGTTGTATGTAGATTTAAATACTGATGTACTTAGGAAGGTAATGCTTGAGGTATGAAGAGTAAAGTAAGTGCTAATCACAACTAGCCACTGTAATTAGTGACTTACCATACTTGACATAAACTGAGTTGTTCCCTTGAATGACCGTGTTAGTGTTTGAATCTTCAGTGTGCGTGTGAATGGTTGGTGGTAGATCTTCGAAAGCTTCACGGAGAGGAGGTCACGGTGCTGAACCGCGACCCAAGAGAGGGAGACCCAGAGTTGAGAAGGTGGTTCATGAAGAACTAGAGACCCCTCATCTGGTGGGTGGTGACGGGAGCGCCAATCTGAGAGCCTCAGTAAAGGAGGCTATTGTAGAAGAAGTTCATCAGGTCATGCATATGATCTTACCGTTTGTAGTGACTGAAGTTATCAAGGCTATACGAGAGGGGGAAAGGAAGGAAAGAAACAGGTCCTCGAGAGGATGGGAACAACCGGAGCCGGAAACGGTTCCCTCTGATGATGAGGAAGAGGAAGAAGAAGAGCCTGTGCCAAAGGCGACACGAGGCTGTAACTATGGAGCATTTATGAGGTCTGGTTGGAGAATTGGGTGAAAACACACTTGGTTTTAAAACCCGATTTGGACGGGTGTGGATTCTTTGTTTTGGGGATCTATGGGTGAAGATCATGGATGAAGCTCACAAGACTCGATACTTCATTCATCCAGGTGCCATGAAAATGTACCAAGATATGAAGAACGATTATTGGTGTCCGGGTATGAAGCGTGACGTAGTGGAGTATGTGAGTAAGTGCCTTACTTGCTTACAGGTGGAGGCCAAGCATCAGAAGCCGTATGGGAAGATCCAACCCCTGGATATACAGAATGGAAATGGGAGCACACACCATGGATTTCATTACGAAGTTGTCGCGTACCCGAAAGGGTACGATGCCATATGGGTGATAGTTGATCGTTTGACGAAGAGTGCTCACTTTCTACCGATCCGCGAGACATATTCATCTGAGAGGTTGGCTGATCTATTCATCCTGGAAATTATAACTCGTCATGGTGTGCAGGTGTCTATTGTGTCTGATCATGACACCCGGTTTACATCTAAATTTTGGAAGAAATTCCAAGACGCTATGGGGACGAGGTTACATATTAGCACGGCTTATCATCCCCAGACTGATGGTCAGTCAGAAAGGACCATTCAGACATTGGAAGACATGCTTCGGGCATGTGTGATTGATTTTGGGGGAAGTTTGGATGACCACCTACCGTTAGCCGAATTCTCATACAACAACAGCTATCATGCCAGCATTGGTATGCCACCCTACGAGATGTTATACGGTAGGAGGTGCAAAACACCCATTTGGTGGGGTGATATTGGTCAGAAGGAATTAGGAAGCGTCGAGCTAATCGAGGCTATGACTGAGAAGCTTGAAAAGATCAAGGCCTTCATGAAGGCAGACAAAGATAGACATAAGTCGTATGCTGATAAACGACACAGGCTGATTGGGTTCTGGGTGGGTGACCGGGTTATGTTGAAGGTCTCACCTTGGAAGGGTATCATTCGTTTCCGAAAGCGGGGCAAGTTGAGCCCAAGGTATGTAGGCCCTTTCCGAATCATTACTCGAGTAGGAGAGGTGGCCTATAGATTGGAGTTACCGGATGAGTTAAGGGGAAATCACCTGACATTCTACGTATCTCGTCTGAGGAAATGCTTGGCGGATGAAGACATGATTGTTCCGCTGGATGATATCGAAGTAGACGAAAGGCTCAATTATGTGGAGCAATCAGTGGCAATCATCGATAGAAAAGAGAAGAGGCTGAGAAATAAAGTGGTTCCTCTTGTGTGTGTATAGTGGAAGCACAAGAAGGGATCCGAGTCAACGTGGGGGACTAAGGAAGAAATGAGACAGCATTACCCACGTTTGTTCGAAGAATAACAGGTTTCGGGGACGAAACCTATTTAAGGGGGTTGGACTTGTAACACCCGGTTATTTATTTATTTTTGAAGCCGACGAAAGAGGAAAAGAAATAAAGTCCTAAGTCGAGGGACCAAACTCGCCAATAAAAGAAAGACGGTGAGTGGGGGTATATAAAGGGAGAGGGCAGCCCTTACCCTCTCCCCACACCAATATTTTAGCCAAAAGAAAGAGGAGAAGAGAGAAAGAAGAGAAAAAGTTGGTTCGGGTTGGTTCGAGTGAGCCGAAATCGTCGAGAAGTGAGTCAAATAGAAGCTCTACTTCTTGGTGTCATTTGTGTGAGTTCTAGGACCCCGCTTTTACTTGTTTACAAATGATTTTGGGGCTGGAAAGCATAGAAAACCTGTTTTTGTATGTATGTGTGTTTGACTCATTTGGGTGTGTTGCTTGTGATGTGTTTAGAGGTTGTTTTCAGGCTTGTGTGTGCTTGAATAATGTTGTGATATACATCCCTAAGGTCTAGGATGGTTGATTTAGGCTTGGAATGGGTTTAGATGAGTTTGGAGGTCGAAAATGGCAGTTTGTGTTTGGCTGGAACTGCATTCTGCATCAGCTAGGGCTAGGCGACCGAATGGAGACCGAATGGAGGCCATACGGCCGAATAGGGTGCGATTAGGGTCCATTCGCACAATTGAGGTCCATTCGCATGATTGAAGGGCCAGTCACATGGATATCATACGATTGAAGGTCCAGTCGCATAAGTGCTCATCCGCATTACTCCTATTCGCATGAGGTCCATCCGCGTTAGTCCTTTCGCACGATTGGGTGTTCATTCGCATGCGTGTTCATCCGTATTGGTTCATTCGCATGATGTTCAGTCGCATGGAGGCCATTCGACTGAAGGGTGTCCATATGCCGAATAGGGCTATTGCACCCGAAGGAAAGTGTAGTTTGACTTCTGACATTCAGAGAAAAGTGCAGATGTAAGCTTGATGTAAAGGTTCCCGTAAGAACATGTAAGATGACAATTGAGGCCTTAGAGAGCAGGTTGGGCATGATGATGATGATGTTGCATGTTTATGCATGTTATGTATGTATGATGTTGCCCTGTATGATGATGATGACTGTATGATATGTTCCTTATTATGATGTATGTTTATCTTTCTTGTGGCTTTACGTGTCATGTTAATGAATGAATGAAGTATTATGTACCGTAAAGTGAAAGATAACGAAAGAGGAACATGATGTTAGGATGCATGCATTATTGAACGATGAATGTAGTGAAAGGCTTGCAAGCACATATATGAGGTGAGCAACCCTGTTGTTGCAACAGACTCGGATAGCGTGCAATCGTTGAGGTTGCCTATGAGGTGAGCAACCCTATGGTTGCAACAGACTCGGCTAGCGTGCTATCGTGAAGTTATCATGAGGTGAGCAACCCTGTTGTTGCAAGAGACTCGGATAGCGTGCTATCATTGAGATTGACAATGAGGTGAGTAACCCTATGGTCGCAACAGACTCGGATAGCGTGCAATCGTTAGGATTGCTAATGAGGTGAGCGACCCTGTTGTCGCAACAGACTTGGGAGAACGAACATATAGAATGAACGAAAGTTAACAAATGTAATGGAAGATAATAATCATATTATCAATGTGTATGTATATTGCATGGTCACGAAGGAATGTAAAGCGCAGTATGATTTGAAAGAAAGTAAAGAACGGTTTTAACGATAGAAAAGTATGTATTCTTATAAAACTAGAACTCACTCAGCAATGCTAACTTTATGTGTTTCTAGTTGGCAGGTAATGATTGCTGAGGATGGCACGGGCGGCTACTCGACTCTTTTAGGATGGCATTCTTTTGATTAATGTTTTTGCATTGTAACACGAACAAACTGCGTTTTGTAATGAATGTTGTATTAACTTGCAAAAGCATTTACATGGAAATGAAAGATTATTTTAATGTTCCACTGTGATGATTGAAATACGAATGTAAATATATGTTTTATGTGCGATGAGTATCCAACTGTAAGCGTCCCGGGAATGGGGCCTTACAAAATGAACAAGAAACAATAGCCTTCATATTCCCAGAAGATTAACATGCATGCATAATGTGTGGCCTACAAAATGACATGACCAAAGATTGTTATTATAATCCTGCTAGCACACATGATGCAAATAATGTTAAGAAAGAAGGAGTCAGGGAAGGTTTCTCATTTGGACCCTATCAAATGATTCAAGTGATGAAAAAGGGAAAACTTGTTTCCAAAGAAAAATTGCTTTCGGAAAGGGAAAATGGTTTTGGAAGCTAAAGCTGTGAAAACTCAAAAAACCAAGAGAGTCCCCTTGAAACCATCCTAGAATAAGACTGCTTTAGAAGAGACGATGGTGAAAGCTTCTTCTAAAAAGAAATAAGCTTTGGAAGAATGTCATGTTGCTCAAGCTTTAACAAGCTTATCTTCTATGATCAACCAAGGGATGGAATGGAAGATCGAAGAAGACGTTGCAGCCCAAGCCTCATCTTCACACACTTATATTGAACCCCCATGCATAAATTTTGGTTCAATAAAATCCACATTAGAAAACCCAAGACCAATAAGGCTTGGGTTTCCTATAAAAACTAACTTCTTCAACTTATGTGTAGGGACATCCATATGACAAGAATAATAACATGTGGATTGTAGATAGTGGATGCTCCAGGAACATGACTGGGAATAGATCTCTCCTTCAACAATTTCAACATTTAGATGGAGGTCCTATTCAATTTGGAGGTGAGACTGGAGGATATATTTTTGGTAGAGGTAGTGTGTCCAACGACAAGTTAAAGGTTGACAAAGTACACTTTGTCAAACAGCTTGAACACAATCTTTTTAGTGTTTCTCAATTCTATTATCAAAAGCATCAATTGCTTTTCATAGAACATGAGTGCATCATCCTCAAACCTGGGATGACCATTCCTCCGGAATTGGTGCTTCTTAGATCTCATACAAAATTGGATATGTACAAGCTGGATATGAACTGTGCTTCCCCACTAGGAGAAGTATTATTTTTCTTTCCAAAGCTGATGTTGATGAGTCAACACTATGGCATAAACGAATGTGTCATATCATTTTTAAGACCATGAATAAATTGGTTAATAATAACTTGGTACATGGTTTGCCTAAAAATGAATTTTTCTACAAACATTACTATGTTGCATGTCTGAAAGGGAAGCAACACACGACATCTCATCAAACCAAAGTTGTTAACTTCATCACCACTCCATTACACTTTTTGCACATGGATCTATTTGGTCCAACTAGTATAATGAGCATTGGAAGGAAACAATATTGCCTTGTGATAGTTGATGATTTTACGAGATTTACATTGATATTCTTTTTAAGAACTAAGGATGAAACTGCTGAAATGTTAAAATCTTTTATACTTATAATAGAAAATCAAAATGATCACATGGTAAAAATAATCAGAAGTGATCAAGGGATTGAGTTTAAGAATCCAGTTCTTGACTCATTCTGTAACTCAAAAGGGATTGCCACACAATATAGTGCTCCTAGAACTCCTCAACAAAACGGTGTTGCTGAGAGGAGAAACATGTCACTTGTTGAGGCTACTCGGACTATGTTGGATGATTCAAAGCTGCCTCTTACTTTTGGCAGAGGCAGTCAACATTACATGCTATGTGCAGACTAGAGTCCTTGTAGTAAGCCACATGGAAAAACCCCTTATTAGCTATGGAACAAGAGGCCACCGTTCATTGGTTTTCTAAGATCCTTTGGCAGCAGGTGTACCATACTTAACACAAAAGAAAATTTGGCAAAATTTTCTAAAAATTCGGATGATGCAATCTTTGTTGGATATTCCTCCAACTCTATTGTTTATACAGTTTACAACATCAAAAAGGCAACAATTTGAGGAGTCATCCAACATTGTTGTAAATGAGCACACTCCTTGTGTTAGGTGGAATTGCCCTCATTACATTTTTGACTTAGAATTGTTTTCCAAATATTCGAATCCATCTTGTGAGAATGTTTCAGCTAGAACAGATACTCAAAATGATTCTGATCAACTATTTGAGTTACCCAGTCCCTGTTCAAGTTCTCTAAGAGTGACGGAAGATCCAGCTATAACTATCTTAAGATCTAATAGCATAACTATTTCAAGAGATCGGGAATCTTCAACAAGTGTTCCACCTAGTGAGCCTCAAAACTCATCTGGTGACACTGCACAACACCCGGGTGATAGAAGTAGTATTCTGAAGGAATAAGCAACTATTAATGATGCTTCTTAGCCAATTATTAATGATGATGTTTTTTATTCATTCAATCAGTCCTCATTGAATGAAATTGAAACAACAGCTGGTCCAAGTGTTCATGGTTCTATGCAGAATATGTCCAACTTGGATTTATCTTTGCAACTGGAAGTGATTCCTAGACTAAGGAGACACAACACTCATCCAGCTGAGAACATCATAGGAGAAGTCTATATAAGTGTGAGAACAAAGGGACAAACTCACAATGGGAATGTCTTCCTGTACTCATGCTTTTTGTCTCATATAGAACCCAAGAAAGTAAAAGAAGCCTTAAAGGGTAGTATCTGGATTGAGTCAATGCAAGAGGATTTGCTTCAATTCAAGAGACAAAAGGGTTGGAACCTTTGCCCGTTACCATCTGGTCAAGTACCTATAGGCACCAAATGGGTTTTCAGGAACAAGAGAGATCATAGTCTTGATCATCAAGAATAAAGCTAGATTGGTTATTCAGGGATACATCCAAGAGGAAGGAATCGATTATACCGATGTCTTTGCACTAGTTGCAAGACTTGAGGCAGTTAGGATCTTTTTTGTTTATGCTGCATCCAAGAATTTTACTGTCTATCAGCTTGATGTCAAGTGTGCCTTTCTATATGGAAATATAGACATGGAGGTCTATGTGTGCTAAAATCGAGGATTTGAATACCCACAACACTCCAACTATGTGTTCAAGCTGGATAAAGCTCTTTATGGGCTGCATCAGATACCTAGGCTGTGGTATGAGACATTGTCTAACTTCTCCTAAGAAATGGCTACATTAGAGGTACCATTGATAAAAATCTTTTCATAAAGAAATCTAGAAAAGACATATTGCTCGTTCAGGTCTATTTTGATGATATCATATTTGGTTCTTCAAATGACCAAATGTGTAAAGAATTGAGAGCAGTATGAAGAAGAAGTTTGAGATGAGTTCTATGGGAAAAATGGACTTTTCCTTGGAATTCAAGTAAACCAGATGAAGGAAGGGTTCCTTATTAATCAATCTAAGTATGTCTCTGATATCTTAGAAAGATTCGATATGAAGGATTGTAAGCGAGCCAAGACACCCATACCTAGAAACCATGATCTTTGTCCTGATTCTAAGGGGGAGGATACTGATCAACATCAGTATAGAACAATCATTAGGTCTCTGATGTATCTCACAGCAAGTAGACCTGATATCATGTTTGCAACATGCATTTGTGCAAGATATCAGGCTGCTCCGAAGGTGTCTCATCTAGTTGTTGTCAAGAGAATCCTTAGATACCTTAAAGGAGCACCTAAATTAGGTCTTTGGTATCCTAGGAATAGTAACTTTAATTTCTATGGTTACTTAGACAAAGAGTATGGTGGTTGCAACATCAACAAAAAATCCACATCAGCTAAATACGCTGTTGCTGCAAGTTGTTGTGCTCAGCTGTTATGGATTCAAAACCAGATGCTAGACTATGGATTCAACTTTATGAGTACTCCTATCCATATTGAAAACAACAATGCTATCTCCATTATTGAAAATCCTATGAAGAACTCAAAGAAAAAGCACATTGATATTAGGTACCATTTCATTAGAGATATTCATGAGAAGAACCTGATCAAACTAATCAAAGGTGATTCAAATGAACAATATGCTGATTTGTTCACTAAAGCTTTTGATGAACAAAGATTTAAATAGATCACTACAGTTATTGGGATGATAAACATTGATTAGTCTATCTTACTTGAAAACCTTTTTGAAATGTGTAATGTTTTTTGTAATAATAATCTAAACCTTGTTACATTAGGTTAAATTTTTATAAGTATGGGTTTTTCAGAAGAGAAATTAAGCTTCGGAAGATTCTTTCCATATCTTCCGAAGCTAAATTCGTCTGAGGGAAATGTTCTACCCGGAAGAGTTTTTAGTCTCGGAAGAAGTGATTGCTTGCGTATCACATCTATTTTCGAAGCATATAAGACTCTCCGTTCAGAAAGCACATTTTTCTATATGAAGTAAGAAATTTACCTTCGGAAGTATAAAATTGGCTTCAGAAGAAGAATATCTTTGGAAGAAGATTATCCTCAGAAATCCTTTATACTCAGAAGAAAATCTTACTGTGTAACGATCATTGGGCCACACACAGTAAAAAGTAAAGATTTTATTAATGATGTCAGTATCTTTTAAATGGTTTTTAATTTTATCGCCCCTGTCACATCTTACCCCAAATCATCTTTTCACCTTATCGAAAACCCCAAAAACCATCATTCCACCCATTTAAATAATTCTGACTCTTCGTTTTAATCTCTTTACCAAATTTACTACACAAAGCTTCCCTCACCCTTAATTCACCTTATTTAATCTTGTTTCATCTGATCTTTCCTTACAATGGCACTTAACCCTCCACATAACCAGGTCGCATTCCTTGACTCGTCTAAGGATGCCAACTTCTTAGAAATCATCTCCTTTCTTACCCAATCTACCTTGTTCACTTCTTCGAAATCATCTTCTTTCTTACCCAATCTACTTACTTCACTGCTTTGACTATGAACCCCATGGTTATTTGAATCACATGGAAGAATTTTAGTGTAATGGTCAGATGATAATCCTAAATTGAGTTAAGGTTATTAGGTAGAGCATTTTTGGCCAGGAGTTAATCATCACAGAATAACTTATCTAAGAGCATCTAGAGCTCCACAATGAAGGCACTCATACCGAGTTCCCCAAATCAGACCTAGATGACACGTATCTCCAAATGGGATATGGTGGAGATATGAGCAGATCTATTGTTTACAAGTTTAATTTCTCTTAAAACTGGAAGTTCCTACTCCATGTAGTTCTCCATTTCTTGTCAAATAAGTCTAGGGAATGGGATCAAATCCCATATGAACTAGGATACCTAGTTCATGGATTGGTGAAAAGCATCTTATTTAACTATTCAAGGTTTGTGCTGACCGACCTTATGGGGAATCTTCAGAGAGACACATCTTCACGTATCCCAGGTTTATTCGTCACATTATCAACTATGAGTTGGACTAGAGTCAGCTTCTCTGTGTAGCTGCTTTGGATGTGCCTCAAATGAGGTCGACCATCTTCAAAATCTTGAAAAGAGTGTCCACCAATTTCACTGGAAGACACACGACACTTCTTCCAGGTATGATTGAGCCAATGGCTCCTGGTGACATCCCTATTATCCCCATAAGTGATAAACCCACACCGGAAACTACCCTTACTTTGCCAACTCTTCTTGTTCACCCCATCAAAGAAACTTATCATAGCCGCACAAAACTAACCCTTATTCAGTCTACTCTGATTGAACAAGCACCTCCTGTTCAAACCAAAAAGACTATTATGGAAACATGGGCTCCCACTCAGTCAGAGGTCTCACCATCCTTCTCATTTGACCTTAATATGGAATTTGAGTCTCCCTAGTCTCAATTCCATGAGCCTGAAATCCAAGCTAAAAGCCCTCAGGATGAGTCACAATACTCTCCTGAGAAGCCAACGAGGTACAACCACACCAAAGGCTCAATGCCAATAGACATTGACCAAATTCTCGGGTCATTAGGCATAACTTCCTTATCCTATAATGACCTTTTATTTAGGCTGATAAGGAGATTATGTCTCTTCATGGCAATGATGTTGATCCACAACACCTTCTAGCGGATCAACAGAGCTAGAGGGACCTCTTGTCTCTAGCACACATCAGTTAAAACCAACTAAGGTGAGTCCCACGGATGTGGAGGGGACTCATGTAGATTCAGCTGCGACTACTAGAGGAGCCTCATTGGATCCTGAGGCCAGTGGTACCATCTTTGGGACTGAATCTATGGCAATCATGCCTTTTGATGACTTTCAAAGAGACATCCTCAGGCAAGGGCAACTAGCGTGCAAAGAAACCATGTCTGGTGGTGAGGATGAACATACTAGGTATGTTATCTCATCTCCCCGTTATTCTTCAAAAGAAGATGAGGGAAGCATGCAACTCACCATTCAAGACCTACTTTTTTAAGTCTCAAACCTTGAATCAAAGGTTAAGACTTTAGAGGATAGGTCTACCACTTAGCAACTTGAGATTGAAAATCTCAAGGCTCAACTAGCTGAGAAACAAATTTAAAGGTCTGTTAGGCATGTACCTATTCAGGTCTTATTAACCTCTTCCTCTAGCTCATCTACCTCTTGAGATGATGCTACCAAAAAGGGGGAGAGTGTTTAGAGACAAACAATTGTGGAACCATAGAGCCAAGCTTTAACTTCCTTATCTACTAGATACCCGACTCACCAAACAACAATCTTTCTTGAGCCTCCTTAAATTGTGTAGTAAATGGATCCAAGGATGCTCAGGGATCTCAACAAGATTTTCTCCAAGTCCATAATGAGATCTTCTTTAGATCAACCTAGCCCTGATGTGGCTATAATATACTTTGGAGCTAAAGAGCTTTAGAGGCTAAGTGCACCTTCTACCACTATGGAAGAAATTGGTGAACCTAAGGTCCACATGGAACCTGAGATTGATTTTGGAGGGGAAATAAGAGCAACTGAAATAGTTGGGACAGATAGTGCATTCTCTCATACTTCCGAAGCTGAAGTCAAAGCCTCGGAAGATCAAGTTCAATCTTCCGAAGCAGATATGGAAGCTGCGGAAAGTTTGTTCTCCTTGTCCAAGGATCTAATCAACACAAATGCAATTTAGAGTTGGCATCTGAGGTGAATAGTGAGGACTTTCTCAACCGACCCCTAGCTCAAACAACTTCATTATCTCCATCCATCATCTCTCAACCTAAACCCTCCATCCAAGAACCACTAAAGTCTAGCACTTTTGAAGATGTTAAAGGCAAGCAGAAGATGACTGCAGAAGAGCTTCAGGAGGAGGAAAGGGTTGAAAAACTTAAAAGGAAAGGTAGACTTCCAATTGAGAAGTTGCTAACTACTGGTAGCAAAGCTGTTGTAGCCAACTAGGAGGTTGTCAACAACAAAAGAAGGGTGGAGATCATTGATAAGCTCATCAAGCTTGGAGCTGTTAGTGAAGATGTGCTTCTGCTACTACTAGAGGAGTTAATTGAGCTAAAAAAGACAACCACGCTGCTGATTGAATAAAGAGAAGAAGCAGCAAGGTGGCCTTAGAGGAGGAAAGAGAAAGGAAGAAAAAGGAAGTTGATCAGCACCTTAGGAGGGAAAGGATAACTTTCCTAAACTCCAGGGGTTTCTCTCTTGAAGAACTATCTCTACATGACAACGACACAATCCTATGGCTCTTTAACAAAGAGCAAGATCAATTGGAGAAAGAGAGAAAGAAAGCTGCAAGAGAAAAGCTAAGGGAGAAGAAGAGAAAAGAAGAAGAAGCAGGGGTCATTGCTTCCAAGAAGATAGGTGAGAAGGCCTGGATAAAGGATTATCTCCGAGCTCACGGATTATTTAGTGGGCAAGTGGGTCCCATGTCTGAAAAGACACTATAGCGACATGTTAGTGACATGAAGGCTGACATTCTCTTGGGAAGAAGGAAGGAGATGTATAGAAGGGGACAAGGGATGATCATCAAACCAACACCTCTATCCCAACTTATAACTAAAACTCAGCCTCAACCTCAACCTGAGCCTTTCCCAACTCCTTTCCCTATCAAAACTTAACCCACTTCCGAACCTTACACCCCTGAACAAACACCAACCACCATATCCACCTCATCACCACAACCACCTCAACTTATTACCCTCTAACCTAAAATACTATCTAGAACCCAAACACCAGTATCTACCCAACAACCATCCAGACCATCCCCTAACCTTTTAAATATCTATCCTTAGAGGAGTTTAAGGAGGTCAAGATGAAGCTCATCGAATGCACAACCTTGAGCGATATCTCTTGTGAGGAGGATTCTGTCAAGCTGACTTATATTAATGGATCCTCATGTTCCCTCACAAGAGATCAATTCCCTGATTTGCCAAGAGGAACATTGGACCAGGCTATAAAACTTCTTGGCCTCAACTCAGATTCACTCAATGATGAAGAGGACAAGCTTAGAAGAAAGCTGGTGACTTTGCTGGATACCAAGAAAGGGGACAAAGTACCAAGCAAACCCCTTATGCCAAGAAAAAAATACTTCTGTAGAGGTTTGAAGACTCTTCTCATAAATTTATTGTTGAGAGAGAGAATGGCGAGCTGAACAGGCTTAATGCCTTATCTCTTTTACATTTAGGTAGATATGACATCGCTGAGTTAGCAGAGATGCCATACTCCAACCCCTCAAACTCTAAGGTAGCTGCTCACATCAAAAAACACCTAAGCAGCCTTCATCTTGCCGAGCTGACTGCTAGGACAAAGATTGAAGAGGAGTTAAAACTGAAAGAGGAGGATGAGAGAAAAGGATCAACAACCAAAGGCAAAGCCTTTCTCCAAATGGTTGTTGATCCTAAACTTGAATCTTTTGTTAGATGGAAGTATGACTATAACTCCCGACAACTAACTCTCTTCAGGGAGGCATAACAAAGGGTGCATATCGTTAGGAGTGATAGACTGGATCTCCTATCCACTGATGACTTGCACAAACGTCTTAGCACAACTTCAGGACAGAACAAAGAAAAGACAATATCTTCTATCCTTTGTGTAGAAAGTTTTGAGAAGCAGAAGTTAGTGAGGTTTTGGTAGCATCAGCATAGGGGGGTTTGTTGAATCTAGAAAGGCAGGTGCAACCAAAACCAAACACTTAGATTATTTGGGTGCAACTTTTAAGGGCTTCCAAAGATAAGTACGGAACTTCTGAAGAAAATGGAGTTCTTCCGAAGATAAAGTGCAAGATCAACTTTTGAAGGAAAACTCCAACTTCCGAAGACAAAGTCTTCTCTTCCAAAGTTCAAGATTGGAAGAACTCAAAAACAATGATTTCCGAAATAGAAGTCCTCAAGCTACAGAAGAAGTAGCCTCTTTCAAAGTATAAAAGGCTTCAAAACAACTAGTTCTTCCAAAGCCAATTAACCTTCGGAAGATGCTGCTATGGACTAATGGACATAAGTATGGTTCATCTGACACTCCACTGCAGACCTCTGATGTATTGCATGATGTTTTCTCGAAAGGCCATGTAGTTGACCATAATTTGTTCCATTGTTCACCTTTATTTGTTAGTACAGTTACCAAATTTAGTTGGTGACAAAAGGTAAGTCATGGACATGTCATGACTACCATATCTTAGATAAGAGATTATCTAAGATACCATAACTATACTTTTGTAGTATCTGCTTTATATAGGATTCCAGCTGGTATCAAAGTATAACCAGCTATAGGTGATAGTATATATGTATGGTTTGTTGGAAGATAAAAACGAGTTTAACCTTTTAAACTTTTAGAAAGCGTAGCGGATATATATATTTTAAAACATGATTTTAAAGCTGAAAATCCATGTTTTATGGTCCACAGTTGTTTGCCATCACAAGTGTGGTCCAAAGGCATTCCTAAGGGTCACAAACAAAACACATAGAAAGCTTCCAAAAGCCTCCCACTTGAAACCGCATCCAAAATGCTCCATGTTTCTCCTTTGTGCTTCCAATCCATACATCTTCACATTACAAGATATAGAGTCCTAATACAAGATATCTAGTAAAATGAAAATGCACCTAATCTATTTATTACAATCCAATAATAAATGAAATACATTTTAAACAAAGCACAAATGAATAAATATATACAACCCCATTGAATAAACAAATACAACCATTGCAATCATCCAAACAACATAAGGCCAAGGCTAGGTTATGCACATTTGCTATGTTGTTTTGTTTATATTATTGTGGTTGATAGCATGTATATGATATTTTCTTTAACAAACCTTTCTATGAATTTAACAATCTAATTAAATGGTTCTTAATCATTAAAAGGAAATAAAAGGTTATTAAAATGATTTAATTATTTAATGATTAAAATGGGTTTTAATCAAAGGACCATAGGGTATCTTGTATTTGAAAGCATGCAAGTACAAGTACATAGAGTTTCTAAACTAAGATTATGAAATCTCTAAATAATTTCCAACATATTTCCAACAAGTTTAACACCGTCCTTTTGCACAACACTTGAGTCATTTGGAAACACTTAGTGGGATAAAGGTCACCTAACCATTTAGCGAGAACTTGTGACTTAAGGTGGGGATACCACATTTGCGGGATAAAGGTCACCTAACGACTTATGTTGGTAAACTCACATGTGTGTGCAAGTAGGGTGACTTGATTTGCAAACCATGTTAAATGGATCACCTACAATATGGTTTTCAAATGGTGTTGATGGGATTAACATGCCAACTTTACATATGATGCTTAAAGTCGATCCCATACCTCTAGAAGTTGCAAATGGTTGCAACTGTCAATCGTTGACCACCTTATTAATTTAAATCGTGGGATAAAGGTCACCTAACCACAATTTAAATGTGATGTTGGATTTTAGATTTTAATATAAAAATGACCTTAAAAGGTATTAATTATTTAAAATAGCAATATCGAAAATACTAAAAGAGATCTTTGTTATATTTTGTAGATGGCCACCAATAATGATAATTCATTCGCGTCCGCCCAATCATTGCGAGCGATTCTCCAAAAGGAACGTCTAAATCATAATAATTTCATTGATTGGTATCGAAACTTGAGAATCGTTCTCAAGCAAGAAAGACGATCATATATTTTAGACGACCCTATCCCCGATCAACCTTTTGAGAATGACGAGGAGGCCTATAACGATTGGCTAAAGTACACTGAGGACTCCGTCCAAATGTCTTGTCTCATGCTAGCAAGCATGACTCCGGATCTCCAAAAGGAGTATGAACATCACGGAGCTTATGACATGATAACCCAGCTGAAGGAAACGTTTCAACAGCAAGCAAGGGTTGAGCGCTTCGAAACGGTTCGAGCATTCCATGCATGTTGTATGGACGAAAACCAATCGGTTTCATCTTATGTACTTAAGATGAAAAGCCACATTGACCGCCTCGAAAGGCTTAATTGTCCCGTCTCGAATGAATTGGCCACGAATTTGATCCTCAATGGCCTTACCAAGAAGTTCGAGACATTCGTGTTGAATTACAACATGAATGCTTAGGACAAAAGCATTGGTGAACTTCACTCAATGCTCAAAACGGCCGAGGCGGCCATGGGTAAAAGGGTTTTACCCGTTCTCACCATCAATGAAGGTGGGAACAAGAAAAGGCCTCATCCCACACCCAAGGCAAAGGTTGCCAAGGGCAAGGGACCCGTATGGGGTGAAAGGGAAAGGGGTGGTAAGGGTGCCACCCAAACCACAGGAGAAGAAGCAAAAGGTTGCTACTAATGACCCATGCTTTAAGTGTTGGGAGATTGGATATTGGGTAAGAAATTTTCCCGTCCATCTCCAAGAGTTGAAAGCAAAGAGGGATGCTGGGCAAACCTCGGGTACAATATACATGATCCATATTGATTTAAACATGATATCCTCTAACACATGGGTATTAGATACCAGATGTGGAACTCACATTTACAATTTGTTGCAGGGGTTTAGTAGAAGTAGTGACTTCAAGAAAGGGGATGTTAGCCTCTACATGGGCAATGGGGCTAAAGTTCAATTGAAGCCCGTGGTGACTACATCTTGAAACTTCCAAATGGTTTGGAAGTAATTTTAAACAATGTTTTGTATGCTCCTAGTTTGACTAGGAATATTATCTCTGTGCCCTGTTAAAACCATTTGGATATGAATTATCATTTGTTGAAAAAGATATTCATGTTTCTTTTAATGATATGTTCTACTTTAAAGCTATTCCAATTAATGGTATTTATGAATTGGTTCATGAAAGTACTTTAATAGTTCATTGTACCAAACTAGCACCAAGAAACTCAAGTTGGATTTGAGTGATACCTATCTTTGGCATTGTCATCTTGGTCATATAAACAAAAAAGAATTCAAACACTACAAAAGAATGGTCTTTTAAAAACAAGTGAATGTGATTCATTTGATGTGTGTGAATCTTGTTTACAAGGTAAAATGACTAAGGCACCCTTTAGTGGAACTAACGAAAGGGCAAAAGATTTATTAGAAATCATACATTTGGATGTATGTGGTCCTTTTAAGCCAATGACTAGGAATGGTGAAAGATACTTCATTACCTTTACCGACGATTATAGTCGCTATGGGTATGTGTACTTGTTAAGACACAAAGATGAACATTTTGAAATGTTCAAGATCTTTCAAAATGAAGCACAAAATCAACTCAACAAGTCGATTAAAGTTCTCCACACCGATAGAGGAGGTGAATAACTAAATGATGCTTTTCAAGATCATCTTAGGAGTTGTGGGATTGTCTCACAACTCACTCCACTGGAACACCACAACATAATGGTGTGTCTGAGAGGAGGAATCGAACCTTGTTGGATATGGTCCGATCTATGATGGCTAGAAGCACATTACCTCTATCATTTTGGAGTTTCGCTTTGCTCTCCGCGGCCTGTATTTTAAATATGGCCCCAACCAAAAAGGTGGAAAGGACACCTTTTGAGATATGGCATGGAAGAGTTCCATCCCTATCATACTTAAGGGTCTGGGTTGTGAGGCTTATGTTAAGACTCCCACCCCAAACAAATTGGAAGTCCGATCCACCAAGTGTATCTTTGTTGGATACCCTAGAGATTCTATGGGATATTATTTCTATGATCCACTAGAACAAAAAGTGTTTGTTGCCAAAAAGGGTGAGTTCTTAGAAGCAAAGTTCCTTATGGAAGGAACTAGCATAGAATAGTGAATCTTGAGGAGGATCAAGAACCACAACCCGATGCACGTTTGGTTGAAACTAGCACTCAACATGAGGATGTTGAAGATGATCAAATGGTTGATCAATACACACAAAACGTTCGCAGAAGTGGTAGAACTGGTAATCCACCTGAAAGATACGGATTTTTCATGGATGGATGCTATGTGGTAGATTCAGATGAACCAACCACATACCATGATGTAGTGTCCAATTCGGATTGTGACAAATGGCTCGAGACCATGAGCGTTGAGATGCAATCCATGCATGACAATCAAGTATGGGATGTACCACCTCTTAACTCCAAAGTAGTTGGAAGCAAGTGGGTTTTCAAGAAGAAAACTGATATGCATGAAAACTTGGATACTTATAAGGCTTGACTTGTAGCAAAGGGTTTCACTTAAACTCAAGGGGTTGATTATGATGAAACCTTCTCACCTGTTGCGATGCTAAAGTCTATAAGGATATTGTTTGCCATAGCTGCTCATTATGATTATGAGTTTTGGCAAATGGATGTCAAAACCGCTTTCCTAAATGGATATCTTGAGGAAGAAGTCTATATGGTTCAGCCTGATGGTTTTGTCGATCCAAAACATCCTGATAAAGTATGCAAGTTAAAGAAATCAATCTATGGATTGAAACAAGCATCGAGAAGTTGGAATCACCGTTTTGATGAAGAAATAATTAAATTCGGATTCATCAAGAACGCTGACGAAGCTTGTGTATATAAGAAATCTAGTGGGAGCATCATCACTTTCCTAGTATTGTATGTTGATGACATACTACTATTTGGAAACGACATTCCAACCTTGGAAGGTGTAAAAACCTGGCTTGAAAGTTGTTTTTCCATCAAGGATCTTGGTGAGGCCGCCTATTTTCTGGGAATAAAGATCTATAGGGATAGATCAAGGCGGTTGATTGGTTTAAATCAAAGTGCATACATTGATAAAATCTTGAAAAGGTTAAAGATGGAGAACTCTAAGAAAGGTACGGTACCTATTCAAAGAGGAACGATATTGAGTACGACTCAATGTCCTAGCTCACGGATGAGCAAGATAAAATGAAGGCAATTCCATACGCATCTGCTATTGGATCCATCATGTATGCTATGATATGCACTCGACCGGACGTGTCATGCGCCTTAAGCAAAATCCTGGAAACAGTCATTGGATGGCTGTTAAGAACATACTTAAGTACCTAAGGAGGAGAAAAGATATGTTCCTAATCTATGGATCTGGTGATGAGGAACTTGTTGTAAAAGGTTACACGGATGCCAGTTTCCAAACAGATCGTGATGATTCACGATCACAGTCGGGATATATTTTCATTCTGAATGTAGGAGCGGTCTCTTGGAAGAGCTCTAAACATGATGTGGTGGCTCTATCAACTACAGAATCAGAATACGTCGCCGCCTCATTGGCAGCTCAAGAAGCTGCATGGTTGAAGAAATTCATTGCTGATCTGGGGGTTGTCCCTTCCATTCAGGACCACCTAGAGATCTTTTGTGATAACGAGGGTGCGATTGCTCACATCAAGGAACCTCGTGCTCATCAAAAGACTAGGCACATTGAGCGGAGATTCAACTACATACGAGATGAAGTTGAAAAGGGAAAGATATGTATTTGCAAAGTTCACACGGATCAGAACATTGCGGATCCTCTCACGAAGCTCCTTGAAAAGGCAAAGCATGAAGGTCATACTTGTGCCATGGGACTTCGATATTCTAGTGATTGGACTTGATCTGTAAATTTTGTATTTGGATATGTGGAACTCTTTATTATTTGAATAAAATTATTTGGTTAGAATGTTTCAATTAATATTCCAATTTAGCATGTTTAATCCATGAGTAAATTGCTTACTCTAAATGTCCGTAGTCGTTCAGACTTGTGGGAACAAGTGTGAAGGTAAGATTATTATGAACTTGGATTGGTTGATATTCATAAGGATGAATATATAGCAATGGGTTGCTACCAAGGTTCATAGATATTTGTGGGATACAAATATTGGACTAACCCGCAACTCAAACTTTACTACATGGAATCTTATTGATTGATCATAAGTAATTTTGAGTAAAGGCGAATATCATTTGGTATCCTCAGACCTGAGATACATATTGGGTTTTGATATTCACCAAGTGTCATACCTTGATCTGGTTATCCGCTGTTCTGAGAAAATGGACAGTACATGAGACTATGTTCAGATGTGACACAAGGTGATTGTGAGAAACATATGTAGTCAAGATGGGATTTGTTTCTCTTATTCATTGAGATTTAGATGTCTAAGGCCTGGATAAGTTAAATCAACAAGGAATGATCACTCTGTGTCCTTGGATTTGACATGACATCTGTAACAGAAGGATAGATGATTAATTCACCTAAATCATTTCAAGTGGGATACTTGAATGGGATGATGTTATTGAATGGCTATAAGTCATGCGTATTAAGGGTAGTAAACCGTTGTTAGGCGGTATTTACTGCTTGCATCAATTTTTATGAATCTTGTGCAAGTGGGAGATTGTTGGATTCTGTATGCTCAAGACACATAGAACATTGATGCGGTTAGTGTGTCATGATCCAAGTCGGGTTATACCCAATACAAGCTTTGCAAACACAAACAATTATTCAATTGATGATATGATCATGCAATTAAATAATATCACCAAATTAGAAAATGGGTTTTCTAAATAAGTTGCATATGAGATGGAACAACTTATTAGGATATTTTGTTCATGATTATTATTTGTATGTTATTTAAATAAGTTAGATAACATCAAATAATAAAAGGGGTTTATAACTTATATAATTAAATAGTTAATTGTATAAATTATTAGATGACTAGTTTTATTTTTATGTGTGTGTTTGAGAGGGAAAATCCTTTTCCCCTTAAACATTTTCGGCCGCCCCTTCAAAGGGGATTGGCCCTTTTTCCTCTCTTGAATAGATACACATAAAGCATGTCATTCACTCAAACTAATTAACCACTCTCATTACATGCAATCTTCAACCAAAACACTCTCTTTTCTCTCTCAAGCTCCACGGCAATAGCAGCAGAATTTTGGGAGTTTTCTTTTGATTTTGGTGTTCATCTCCCTAACAAGAAGAGTGTTTGCACACAAGCTTGGGGTACACAAGCTTGAGGGGTCCTTCCTGAATCCTTGGCCGAATATTTAGCATCTAATCACTCTTCCTTGGTCGACATTTTAGCTGGAGAAAGATAGTTAATCACAGCTTTATGTAGCTGTAATTTTATGTACACTTTCATATTGATCATAGCTTGTTTATTCACATAAATGATCCTTTTGTTTTGGGTTTGTTTCTTTCATATATATGTCACCATAAAACATGGATTTTCAAGCTGAAAATCCATGTTTTTGTTTGGTTTGTTACACCTTTTTCAGCTTGTTTAACCACTTAAACACATGAAACACAGCGGAATGTACTACTTTAAATCATATTAAAGTTTCTGAAATTTATCTTTCTAATGTGAAAAACAACAAACCCAAAACATAAGGATATTTATTATGTGAAAAACAAGCATACCAAATGATAAGAACACCCAAAACATCATATAATCATACCAAGATACTACCTTTCTGGATGCTGTAAAAAACAACCAAAAGAAGGCTGAAATGAGGCTGAAAAATGGCTAAGATTTCAAGGGTAGAAGTCCTCAAGTGCCCTTTCCCATTAGCCTCTAAGCAAGCATCATGGTTTCTTGAACTTGGACACCAAAACTCCAAAAGTAAAGCCGCCAAAAGCCTTCAAAACCGTGAATTTCCAGCAGCAAGATAGATGAAGATGGAAATGAATTCGACCAAGGTTCCAAGAGGAGGAACCCTCAAGTTTGTATACCCCAAGCCTCCTTGCAAACACCTCTTGTTAGGGAGATTTTACACCAAAAACTTAACACAAAATTGCTCTCCAAAACTCCTAATGCTGCTGCCTTTGGCCGTAGCCTTTTTGGGAGAGAGAGAGAGAGTTGTTTTTGTGTTTTGCATGTAATGTCTATGGAAAGAGAGTAGTGCAAGGCTAGTTAGACTTGTGTGTGTTTCAAGGAAACAAAGGTCCAATCACAATTAAGGGGGGTGGCCAATATTTTTTAAAACACAAGGTTTCCCACTTAAAACTTGAACACACACAATATTAAAACTAGTCTTTTGTCACACATTAATAAGTCATCTACTAGACTTATTTAAAATGTGACATATGTCTTCTTTAAATAAACAATTTAATTAAAGTACACTCATATGTTATTAATGTTATTTAAACCCTTTTAAATCACAAAAAAATAACAATAAACTCATTAACAAATTATCCTTATAATTTGTTCCATCTCATATGCAACTTATTTAGAAAACCCATTTTCTAAATTTGGTGTAAATATTTAATTGCATGATCATATCATCAATTAAATATTAATTGGTGTTTGCTAAGCTTGTTATGGGTATAACCCGACTTGGATCATAACGTACTAACCACATCAATATTCTAAGTGTCTTGGGCACATAGAATCCTACAATCTCCCACTTTCCCAAGATTCATAGAAGATTGATGCAAGCAGTAAATTCCGCCTAACAACGGTTTACTACCCTTAATACGCATGACTTATAGCCATTCAATAACATCATCCCTTTCAAGTACCCTACTTGAAATGATTTAGGTGAATCAATCATTTATCCTTTTGTTACAGATGTCATGTTAAATCCAAGAACACAGAATGATCATTCCTTGTTGATTTAACTTATCAGGCCTTAGACATCTAACTCTCAACGAATAAGAGAAACAAATTCCATCTTGACTACATACGTTTCTCACAAACACCTCGTGTCATACCTGAACATACCCTTATGTACTATCCACTATTTCAGGATAGTGAAGAATTTGCTCAAGGTATGATACTTGGTGAATATCAAAACCCAATATGTATCTCAGGTCGGAGGATCCAAATGATGTTCGCCTATACTCAAATTTACTTATGATCAATCAATAAGATTCCATGTAGTAAAATTTGAGATGCGGGTCAGTCCAATATTTGTATCCCACAAATATCTATGAACCTTGGTAGCAACCATTGCTCTATAGTCATCCTTATGAATATCAACCAATCCAAGTTCATAATAATCTTACCCTCACACTTGTTCCCACAAGTATGAACGACTACGAACATTTAGAGTAAACAATTTACTCATGGATTAAACATGCTAAATTGGAACATTAATTGAAACATTATAACCAAATAATTTTATTCAAATAATAAAGAGTTCCACATATCCAAATACAAAATTTACAAATCAAATCCAATCACTAGAATATCGGAGTCCCATGGCACAAGTATGACCTTCATGCTTTGCCTTTTCAAGGAGCTTCGTGAGAGGATCCGCAATGTTTTGATCCGTGTGAACTTTGCGAATACATATCTTTCCCTTTTCAACTTCATCTCGTATGTAGTTGAATCTCCGCTCAATGTGCCTAGTCTTTTGATGAGCACGAAGTTCCTTGATTTGAGCAATCGCACCCTCGTTATCACAAAACTAGGGGTTCCTGAATGGAAGGGACAACCCCTAGATTGGCAATGAATTTCCTCAACCAAGCAGGTTCTTGAGCTGCCAATGAGGCGGTGACATATTCTGATTCTGTAGTTGATAGAGCCACCACATCCTGTTTGGAGCTCTTCCATGAGACCGCTCCTCCATTCAGAATGAAAATATATCCCGATTGTTTGGAGCCTTCATTTTATCTTGCTCATCCTTTGAGCTAGGACATTGAGTCGTATTCAATATCGTTCCTCTTTGAATAGGTACGGTACCTTTCTTAGAGTTCTCCATCTTGAACCTTTTCAAGATCTTATCAATGTATGCACTTTGATTCAAAACAATCAACCGCCTTGATCTATCCCTATAGATCTTTATTCCCAGAATATAGGCGGCTTCTCTAAGATCCTTAATGGAAAAACAACTTCCAAGCTAGGTTTTTACACCTTCCAAGGTTGGAATGTCATTTCCAAATAGTAGTATGTCATCAACATACAATACTAGGAAAGTTATTGTGCTCCCACTAGCCTTCTTATACACACAAGCCTCATCTGCGTTTTTGATGAAGCCAAATTTATTTACCTCCTCATCAAAACGATGATTCCAGCTTCTCCATGCTTGTTTCAATCCATAGATTGATTTCTTTAACTTGCATACTTTATTAGTATGTTTTGGATCGACAAAACCTTCAGGCTGAACCATATAGACATCTTCCTCAAGATAATCATTTAGGAAAGCGGTTTTGACATCCATTTGCCAAATCTCATAATCATAATGAGCAGCTATGGGAAACAATATCCTTATAGACTTTAGCATCGCAACAGGTGAGAAAGTTTCATCATAGTCAACCCCTTGAGTTTGAGTGAAACCCTTTGCTACAAGTCTAGCTTTATAAGTATCCAAGTTTCCATGCATATCGGTTTTCTTCTTGAAAACCCACTTACTTCCAACTATCTTGGAGTTAAGAGGTGGTTCAACAAGTTCCCAAACTTGATTGTCATACATGGATTGCATCTCAACGTTCATGGCTTCAAGCCATTTCTCACAATCTGAATTGGACACTGCATTATGATATGTGGTTGGTTCATCTGAATCTACCACATAGCATCCATCCATGAAAAATCCGTATCTTTCAGGTGGATTACTAGTTCTACCACTTCTGTGAACGTTTAGTGTGTATTGATCAACCGTTTGATCATTCTCAACATCCTCATGTTGAGTGCCAGTTTCAACCAAATGTGCATCGGGTCGTGGTTCTTGTTCCTCCTCAAGATCCACTGTTCTACTGCTAGTTCCTTCCATAAGGAACTTTGCTTCTAAGAACTCACCCTTTCTGGCAACAAACACCTTTTGTTCCAGTGAATCATAGAAATAATATCCCATAGAATCTCTAGGATATCCAATAAAGATACACTTGGTGGATCGGACTTCCAATTTGTTTAGGGTGGGAGTCTTAACATAAGCCTCACATCCCCAGACCCTTAAGTATGATAGGGATGGAACTCTTCTATGCCATATCTCAATGGGTGTCCTTTCCACCATTTTGGTTGGGGCCATATTTAAAATACGGGCTGCAGAGAGCAAAGCGAAACCCCAAAATGAGAGAGGCAATGTGCTTCTAGCCATCATAGATCGAACCATATCCAATAAGGTTCGATTCCTCCTCTCAGACACACCATTATGTTGTGGTGTTCCAGGTGGAGTGAGTTGTGAGACAATCCCACAACTCCTAAGATGATCTTGAAAAGCATCACTTAGGTATTCACATCCTCTATCGGTGCGGAGAACTTTAATCGACTTGTTGAGTTGATTTTCTACTTCATTCTTGAAGATCTTGAACGTTTCAAAAGCTTAATCTTTGTGCCTTAATAAGTACACATAACCATAGCGACTAGAATCGTCAGTAAAGGTAATGAAGTATCTTTCACCATTCGTAGTCATTGGTTTAAAAGGACCACATACATCCGAATGTATGATTCCTAGTAAATCTTTTGCCCTTTTGTTAGTTCCACTAAAGGGTACCTTAGTCATTTTTCCTTGTAAACAAGATTCACGTACATCAAATGAATCATATTCATTTGTTTTTAATAGACCATTCTTTTGAGCGTTTGTATACGTTTCTTGTTTATATGACCAAGGAGACAATGCCAAAGATAGGTATCACTCAAATCCAACTTGAGTTTCTTGGTGCTAGTTTGGTACAATGAACTATTTAAAGTATTTTCATGAACCAATTCATAAATACCATTAATGGGAATAGCTTTAAAATAGAACATATCATTTAAAGAAACATGAATATAATTTTCAACAAAAGATAATACATAATCATAAAGTCTTAATTGAGATACTGAAATAATGTTCCTAGTCAAACTAGGAGCATACAAAACATTCTTCAAAATCACATCCAAGCCACTTGGAAGTTTTAGGATGTAGTCCCCACGAGCTTCAACTATGACTTTAGTTCCATTGCCCATGAAGAGGCTAACATCCCCTTGATTGAAGTCCCTACTTCTTGTGAACCCCTGTAACAAATTGCAAATATGAGTTCCACATCGTGTATCCAATACCCATGTGTTAGAAGATGTAACATTAAGATCAATATGAATCATGTATATTGTACCTGAGGTCTGCCCGGCATCCCTCTTTGCCTTAAACTCTTGGAGATGGACAGGACAATTCCTTGCCCAATGTCCAATCTCTCCATACTTGAAGCATGGGTCATTAGTTGCAACCTTTTGCTTCTTCTCTTGTGGTTTGGGTGGCACCCTTGCCACTCCTTTCCCTTTTCCCCATACGGGTCCCTTACCCTTGGCAACCTTTGCCTTGGGTGCGGGATAAGGCCTTTTCTTGTTCCCACCTTCATTGATGGTGAGAATAGTTAAAACCCTTTTACCCATGGCCGCCTCAGCTGTTTTAAGCATTGAATGAAGCTCACCAATGCTCTGTCCCATGCATTCATGTTGTAATTCAACACAAATGTCTCGAACTTCTTGGTAAGGCCATTTAGGATCAAATCCGTGGCCAATTCCTTCGAGACGGGACAATTAAGCCTCTAGAGGTGGTCAATATGACTTTTCATCTTAAGTACATAAGATGAAACCGATTGGTTGCCGTCCATACGACATGCATGGAGTGCTCGAACCGTTTCGAAGCGCTCAACCCTTGCTTGCTATTGGAACGTTTCCTTCAGCTGGGTTATCATGTCATAAGCTCCGTGATGTTCATACTCCTTTTGGAGATCCGGAGTCATGCTCGCTAGCATGAGACAAGACACTTGGACGGAGTCCTCAGTGTATTTCAGCCAATCGTTATAGGCCTCCTCATCATCCTCAGTAGGTTGATCGGGGATAGGGTCGTTTAAAACATATGATCTTATCTCTTGCTTGAGAACGATTCTCAAGTTTCGATACCAATCAATAAAGTTGTTATGATTTAGACATTCCTTTTGGAGGATCGCTCGTAATGATTGGGTGGACGCGGATGAGTTATAATGATTGTCATTATTGGTGGCCATCTACAAAATTTAACAAAGATCTATATTAGTATTTTCGATATTGCCAATTTTAGTAATTAATGCCTTTTAAGGCCATTTTTATATTAAAATCTAGAACCCAACACTACATTTAAATTGTGGTTAGGTGACCTTTATCCCACGAT
Source organism: Flaveria trinervia (assembly GCA_025506515.1). NCBI lineage: Eukaryota > Viridiplantae > Streptophyta > Magnoliopsida > Asterales > Asteraceae > Flaveria > Flaveria trinervia. Next base: position 70,264,816 of record CM046447.1, on the reverse strand, counting down.
TTAAATTAATAAGGTGGTCAACGATTGACGGTTGCAACCATTTGCAACTTCTAGAGGTATGGGATCGACTTTAAACATCATATGTAAAGTCGGCATGTTAATCCCATAAACACCATTGGAAACCATATTTAGGTGATCCATTTAACATGGTTTGCAAATCAAATTACCCTACTTGCACACACTTGTGAGTTTACCCACATAAGTGGTTAGGTGACCTTTATCCCACTAATGTGGTATCCCCATCTTAAATCACAAGTTCCCTCTAAATGGTTAGGTGACCTTTATCCCATTAAGAGTTTCCAAATGACTCAAGTGTTGTGCAAAAGGACGGTGTTAAACTTGTTAGTCAAAAGTTTGAGATTCCATAATTCTAGTTAGAAAACTCTCTGTACTTGTATTTGCAAGCTTTCAAATACAAGACACCCTATGGTCCTTTTAATAAAACCCATTTTATTACGAAATCATTAATCCTTTTAATAACCATTTATTAATACTTAATGATTAAGAACCATTTTTATATTAGCTTGTTAAGATCATTTTTATTAAGATTGATTGTCATATCCAAATATCATACAATCATTCATAAAATCACAATTAAACAAGCATAATATAATCAACCACATGTGCATATGTGCATAGCCATAGCATCTAAAATGGTCCACACTTGTTTGCCATCACAAGTGTGGTCCATAGGGCATTCCTAAGGTCATAACAAAAACATATAGAAAGCTTCCAAAAGCCTTCCACTTGAAACCGCATCCAAAATGCTCCATGTTTCTCTTATGACCTTCCTTTGTGCATCCAATGTGTATGTCTTCATATTACAAGATATAAAGTCCTAATACAAGATATCTAGTAAAATGAAAAATACACCTAATCTATTTATTACAACCCAATAATAAATAAATTACATTTTAAACAAAGCACAAATAAATTTATATACAACCCTATTGAATAAACAAAACAACCATTGCATACATCCAAACAACACAAGGCCAAAAGCTAGGTTATGCACTATCAAATGAACAATCATAAACATCATTAATCAAACTAAATAAACCCCATCAAACCCCAAATTTTCAGCCAACATAAAATGAAAATTAGGGTTTGTTTGTCCAAACAAACAACATCCAAATATATCAACCAATTGACATTCCTATCTTTCAAAGTTTAATCATAAGCATGAAGATATAACTTTGAAAGACATGGGGTTTATTAAATCAACCAAAATCAGCCTCTAATGAGTTGATTAACATCCCCTAAAACCGATTTTCAAAAGATAATGATGCTAGTTTCCACATAACCGGCTCTAGATGCCATTGTTGGGTTTGTTACACCTTTTTCAGCTTGTTTAACCACTTAAACACATGAAATGCAGCGGAATGTACTAATTTAAATCATATTAAAGTTTCTGAAATTTATCTTTCTAATGTGAAAAACAACAAACCCAAAACATAAGGATCTTTATTATGTGAAAAACAAGCATACCAAATGATAAGAACACCCAAAACATCATATAATCATACCAAGATACTACCTTTCTGGATGCTGTAAAAAAACAACCAAAAGAAGGCTGAAATGAGGCTGAAAAATGGCTAAGATTTCAAGGGTAGAAGTCCTCAAGTGCCCTTTCCCATTAGCCTCTAAGCAAGCATCATGGTTGCTTGAACTTGGACACCAAAACTCCAAAAGGAAAGCTGCCAAAAGCCTTCAAAACCGTGAATTTCCAGTAGCAAGATAGATGAAGATGGAGATGAATTCGACCAAGGTTCCAAGAGGAGGAACCCTCAAGTTTGTATACCCCAAGCCTCCTTGCAAACACCTCTTTTTAGGGAGATTATACACCAAAAACTTAACACAAAATTGCTCTCCAAAATTCCTAATGCTGCTGCCTTTGGCCGTAGCCTTTTTGGGAGAGAGAGAGAAATAGTTGTTTCTGTGTTTTGCATGTAATGTCTATGGAAAGAGAGGAGTGCAAGGCTAGTTAAACTTGTGTGTGTTCAAGGCAACAAAGGTCCAATAACAATTAAGGGGGGCGGCCAATATTTTTTAAAACACAAGGTTTCCCACTTAAAACTAGAACACCACAATATTAAACTACTCTTTTGTCACACATTAATAAGTCATCTACTAGACTTATTTAAAATGTGACATATGTCTTCTTTAATTAAATAATTTAATTAAAGTACACTAATGTTATTAATGTTATTTAAACCCTTTTAAATGACAAAAAATAACAATAAACTCATTAAAAAATTATCCTTATAATTTGTTCCATCTCATATGCAACTTATTTAGAAAACCCATTTTCTAAATTTGGTGTAAATATTTAATTGCATGATCATATCATCAATTAAATATTAATTGGTGTTTGCTAAGCTTGCTATTGGGTATAACCCGACTTGGATCATAACGTACTAACCACATCAATATTCTAAGTGTCTTGGGCACATAGAATCCTACAGTTTTATGGTGACATATATATGAAAGAAACAACCCAAAACAAAAGGATCATTTATGTGAATAAACAAGCTATGATCAATAGTAAGTGTACATAAAATCACAGCTACATAAAGCTGTGATTAACTACCTTTCTCCAGCTAAAATGTCGACTAAGGAAGAGTGATTAGATGCTAAAGATTCGGCCAAGGCTCCAAGGAAGGACCCCTCAAGCTTGTGTACCCCAAGCTTGTGTGCAAACACTCTTCTTGTTAGGGAGATGAACACCAAAACCAAAAGAAAACTCCCAAAATTCTGCTGCTATTGCCGTGGAGCTTGAGAGAGAAAAGAGTGTTTTGGTTGAAGATTGCATGTAATGAGAGTGGTTAATTAGTTGGAGTGAATGACATGCTTTATGTGTATCTATTCAAGAGAGGAAAAAGGGCCAATCCCCTTTGAACGGGCGGCCGAAAATTTTTAATGGGAAAAAGGATTTTTCCCAAAGGAAGCTGTCAATCATTCCTTTGAGCAGATGGGGTATGAGGGAGATTTCTCTATAAAGACCTTCAAGAAAGGGAAGGTCTCATCCCAATGGAGATTCCTGCTCCATGTGGTCATCCACAGCTTATCAAAGAAGCATGGTGGATGGGACCAGATTCCTGAAGATCTCTCCTTCATAGTCCATGGAATGGTTCAAGGGGTCAAATTCAGGTACTCTCAGTTTATTTATACAAATTTACATGCAAATTTAGACTCCTTAGAATATTACATGTTTCCTAGATATGTCCAATACATTCTTAACTGTGAACTGGGCTCACAGTTAAGGGAAACAGGTAACATTCTTAATTGGGACAGATGAAGCCTGACATCTTAAAATACTGAGAAAGTCCACTGTTGGATTCTCTGGGGTAGAAACAGACCTAGTCCCAAAAATGTTAGAGCTCATTGCTTAATGTGACAACCTAGCAGCACCAGCTAGTGTTGAACCCACACCTGCTGCTTCCTAACTACCCACACAGCCTCAAATCTCCATCACCTACCAAAGAAAATCCAAACAAACCCCTGCTCAGACTATTCAGTCTGTGGAGGCCCCCATATACTCACCCATACAGGAAGAAGTAGACACTGGAGCTCCCACTTCTCCCGAGGAGCAAACCACTCCCATCTCTTCAAGAATCAGTGTTGAGGTTCCTCATGCTCAGCCTGATGAGCTCATTAGCCCTACGGCCTTAAGCCATCACTCTGAGTCTCAACACTCAAGTGATCAACCTTCAGGGGACAGTTACCATCCCTAGCCTATAGATCTAAACCAACCCATTCCCAACCTTGAGTTCTATACTAATGAAGATATAGGTTTCAGTGAGTACAATGAATCTCTCTTCTTTCCCTCTACTCAAAGAGAGATGAGTACTTCTGAGTCTCCTACATCTATCCTACATTAGTTACCTACAACTGAGGTGAACACTCCTGAACCTATTCAGGATGTCCATATGGAAGAGGCTCTCACTTCTGAAAGTGATTACATCATTAAGACCTTAACCATGGCAACTCAGCCCACTGACATCTCAACTGAAACTGCCAGTGAGCAGAGGAAATCCAGTAGCGAAGAACTTAGAACTGGTCATAAGAGAAAGGACTCTGGTCCAATCTTCTCCACCCCCAGTGATTCTTCTGATGAAGATGAGGGGGATCTGAGACTAAAAGTGCAAAAACTGTCTAAAACATGCACTTACCTAGTCTCAAAGGTCAGTCACCTTGAATCTCAGGTGACTACCTTACAAAACAGGATCAATGATCAGCAACTTGAGATTTCATATCTTCAGGAAAAACTAGCTGGGAGACCCTTAAGGAGAGCTCAACCAGGAACACAAGAATCTGTGGATGTGATTGACCTATCCTCCAGCTCACATATGCAAGTGGGTGACGCTACCAAAAAGGGGGAGAAAGTCATTACAGCCACAGAACATGGGAGTTCCTCTGAGAGAATGGACATTGAGGACTCACCATCCTCACTTGCAACTGTGCATTCTCAGCAACCTCCTCTAGTTCACATTGATGTGGACTACACAGACTCCTTCATACAGAGTCTATTTGAGGATGGGATACCACGGGCTATGTCACCTTCACCATCCTTTAATCACATCATTAGGTGGAGGTATGACAACAACAGGAAGGCCCTCGTCATCATAAGAGTTCAAGGACAGCAAGAAGTCTTCAATTTTTAGAACTTGGACTACTATGAAGGTCTGGATCTAGTCAACATGCCACTTGTCAACCCAAGCCAATCAAGACAAGCTGACAGACTGCCTAAAAGAATCCAAGGTAGGATCATTGCAGACTTCAGCCTAAGAAGGAGACTAAGGCAATCAGGCAATATCATCGATCAACTGGATGTTGAGGCAGACCCTAAGATTAGCTTCATAGGGGAAACCTTGACTGAAGGCCCAGTAACAGAACCTGAGAGCCCTGTCTCATCATATCCAACTGCTGCAGAGATCCATATTCCTTCTGAGACACCTGCTGGTGAAGGTGCTTCTCAACCTCTCTCTATCTTGAGCTCAGATGATGCAACAAGCAATGAAGGCCAAAGCTCTCTCACCCTGAGTCACAAAGGTCTATGAGTGACAAAGGGAAAAGAAAGATGACATCTAAGGAGATTGAGGAGGAGGAGAAAGAGTGGAAAAGGAGGCTAAGGGGAGAAAGTTCCTCTACTGAGTCTCCAAGACTCATGGAGTCTGCAATCAGGGCTGCCCCCAGACCAGATACTCAGAATGATAAGTTAAGGGCAGTCGGGATTAACTATCTGTAGACTAGGAACTATGACATAGATAGTGTCATTTCTCTCCCCTTGGATGAATTGAATGAGCTGGTTGATCTGGAAAGGTCAAGAGAGAAGAAGGAGGCAGAAGATGCAGAACTCCTAGTACAAGTCAAAGAAGAGAGAAGAAGAAAAAGACTGTACAAAGGTATGCCTACCCTGTCACCAGTTCAAGAAAGCCCTGAACAAGAGGATGTGGTTCAACAAGAACCTCAGGTAGATAAGGAAGAAGACAGAATCAAGTTGATTAACTACCTGAGTGCCACAGGCCTCTATCTGGCAAATGCACTACTTCCCTTACCTTATGACTATATTAAGTTTGAGTACTTGAAACAACTTGAGCTTGAGTTAGTCAAAGAAAGAAAATCAACAAAGAAGAAGCTGAGGGAAGAAGCTGCAAAGTCAATAGCCATCATCCATAAAAGCATGAAGAAGTCTGCTGATAGGCAGAGGATGATGAGCTTCTTGAAACTGTATGGATTCTCCGAAAGGAGACTTCGACCCATGTCTCTATCCACTATGGATGAACATATCAGGGTAATCAAGCAGAAGATTAAGAGAGGAGAGCTCACTGACTTACACTCCACTCCAAGTCAGGCCCCACCTGAAGTGGAGGTTAAGGTTGAACAACCAGAAACAACACAACCTGGACCTCCTGCTAATGCTCAACAAGCTTCATCTTCTGATCCATAACAGGGTAAACCTCCCTCTCCATCTGAACCTCAGAGAGAGGAAGTCCCAACTAAGAAAGACAATGAAGATCAATCTGGTGCTGCACGCCAGTCTTCTAAGTTAAAATTTGGAAAGAGAAAGAACAGGATGGCTTTTTAACCAAGGTCTAAGAAGAAGAAGAAGTCTGCGTCCCCTTCTGAACCTCAGGATGAATCAGAACAGCCTGAGGATGTGCAGCCAGAGGATGCTCAATCAACTCCAACTTTAGTAGCTCCTCTAGCATCAGGAAGACCCATCTTTTCTTGGACATACACCACAAATCCCGAAAGGTGGCATGTTATTGGAGATCAAGGCATTGAAGACATTTATACATGGCAAGATATGTTTCAGTTGCCTCTGCATGACCTCTTTGACATGAGAAGACACGTTGACAGCCTGAAGGATCCTGATCATCTTATGAAGAAAGGAATGGTGATCATCCTACTGAGGACTGTTAATATCTTAAGTTTTCTAAGTGTTTTGGTAGCATCAGCCTAGGGGGAGTATGTAGAGTCTAATGAAGAGGCTGATGCAACCTAAACATCTTTAGTCTTTCCTGCATGCTGCATAAGTGCATTGAAGTAGAATGCTTCGGAAGTTTCACATGTGCAATAGAAATACTCTAAGTGTGAAATCTTCTGAAGCCAAGACCAACATCTTTCGAAGCCAAAAATGAAGTCTTCCAAAGCCTCAGAGACAAAGTCTTCTGAAGCTTCAAGTTCATGAAGACAGATTTCTTCCAAAGACTTTTAGTAACATGCTTTATCTGATGTACTGTTCCATAAAGCTAGACACCTTTCCGCTGCAACTCTGCAAGTCACCAACTAACATGGTTTGGTGAAAAGGTCCATGCTTTTGGTAACTTTACATTGAGGTCTTGAGTCTGTAACTTTCTACTTTATGTACTTATCCTTTTTGTAATAGATAAGGATGTGAGCTATGGCATGTCATAGTCACTAGTCGAAAGGCAATCTGCCTTTTGACTCTACAATTGATTTTGTGTGTGTCTAGTCAATTTTATCCAGCTGGCTTTCAAAGTATAGCCGACTGTAGGATGTTGTATAAGTATCTCATGTTCTTGTATCTTTCGAATATGCTTTTGTAACACTTGTAATAGAACATAAAGAAGGCAATATACTGCATTCTTGAAAACCAAATACTTGTCTTCTTTGTGTTCTGTCTCTTATATTACTTGTGTTCTTAGTGTCACTACTTGGTTAATCCAGTTTACTGTTTGATCTAAGTTTAGTTTATCTCCTCTTTGTGTTGTTATGTTGTAACTTATACCTTTCAACGATCCTGCAATCCTCCCACAACCTTTGTTACTTATTCCACTCGGTGGTTTGTATAGTACTTTATTGGGTTAACGTTGATGTAAAACCTCTTCAAATACAACACATTTTAAGGATCATATGGAAACTCATAAAAAATTTCTGTTTTGAATGTGCATTTTAGCCTCTCTGTATTCAACTCATTCTATCAACACATTCATGCATATTGTCCATCAAACGAGATCTAACTAAATAATTTTCAAACCGGTTAATACAACATCTTTCCACCATCGTCCATGTATATATTGGTGGATAATTTTTTCAATTTTATGATGTCTGAACATGCAAAACATATGTCTTTGTAGATATCCGACACGTGTGAATGACATTCAAGAACATGAAACAGAATGATCCGACGAATGAAGGATAACTTGCACGTGTAAAAGTTAAAAAGGTTAAGAATGAAAGTTATAAGAAACATAGCTTTACCTTAAATTCATATTATAAATTATAGAAAAACAAGTGTTAGGTATATGAACATTGTTGAAAGCCAGTCGGTCCCTATGTGTATTGTACATTTTCTTACTTTATTATTGGTATAAAATTAGTTTAATTGAGAAATTTAAGCACATGTAAAAATGAAACCTATATGTACCACTGTTTGTAGTAACTTCACACCATCATATATGGAAACAAAATTTGGTACTTATATGTGCAGTTACAGAAAGCCACTAGCAAAATATATATCATCAAACACATTGATCCGATTAAACAGATGGTTTCATCAAACACATTGGTCCGATTAAACAGATGGTTTCATCAAACACATTAGTCCGATTTTCCCACAATCATTTTAGGGAAGATTATATGGCTGTTCAAATGGCTCGACACTTGAAATTCGCTCGAACTCGTTCGAAAAAAGCTCGGATGTTTGCTTGTTCAATTTAAAAACAAACCAAGCACGAGCAAAGGTACGCTCGCTCGGTTTCACTCGAATTTGTTTTAGTTTAGTTTTTATATTGTATATTATTTAATATATTTAGTTATTTACCGATTACCATTATTTTAGTTATTTAGTCAAAAATCAACACCCCTAAATGTAAAGATTTATTTCTCTAATTAAATCATCATTTCACATTTTAAAATCCTTTTATCATTCCACCCATCACCACTTTCTGTAACACCCGGTTATTTCCCCTAAAGCCAAATAAAGAAGAAAAAGAGAAAGAAAAGAAATAAAGTACAAAGTCGAGGGAAAAAACTTTCCAAACGGAAAAAAACTTCAATGAGTGGGGGTATAAGAGGGGGAAGGTAGCCCACACCCTCCCCCACACTCACAAAATTCAGCCCAAGAGAGAAAGGAGGAGAAAAGAGGGTTTCAAGCTTCGATTTCGTGGTTTCAAGCGTGAAAATTGAGGTGTACCAGGTTGGATTGAAGCTCTACTTGACGAGGTTGTTTGTGTGAGTTCTAGGACCCCTGTTTTACACGTTTTTAACTGATTTGGGGCTGGAACACATAGTAAAACCTGATTATGAAATGTGTGTGTTGAACCCGTGTATATGTGTTTGTGTGTGATGTGAGTGGGGTTTGTTTTCGGGCTTGGGTGTGCTTGAATGTTGTTGTGGTATGTATTCCTAAGGTTTAGGATGGTTGATTTGGGCTTAGAACAGGTTTGAGAGGGTTTGGAGGCCGAAAAGTGCAGATTGGGTCGGGATGAACTGCATTCTGTATCAGCTAGGGCTATGCGACCGAATGGCATGTGACTGAGGTTCATTCGCATGGGAGTCATGCGACTGGAGCCCATACACTTGTGAGTCGTGCGACTAAGGTTCATTCGCTTGGGGGTCATGCGAGTGAGGTCCATTCGCATAGGATCCATTCGTATTGCGTCCATTCACATGGGATCCGTCCGTATAGAGACCATCCACATTGGGTCCATACGCAACGGGCCTAATCGCCTGGTGTTCATCCGCATTGTGTTCAGTCGCCTGGGAGGCCATGTGACTGAAGGGTGCCCATAAACCCAAGAAGGGCTTTTGCGCCCGAGAGAACATAGTTTATTTACTGACTTTTGGAGAAAAGTGCAGATGTAAGTTTTGACGTGGGAGGTTCCCGGGGGTTCATGTAAGATGACTTTTGAGGTCATAGAGGATATGTTGGGCATGCATGATGATGTTGTATGTTTATGTATGATGTATATTATGTATGTATGATGGTGTCGCGTATGTTTATGTTGTTGTTCCTTGCTTTGTATCTGTATCTTTCCTATGGCTTTACGTTGAATGATAATGAATGAAATGTAAAGTATTATGTGACGTAAAGTGGAAGATAATGAAAAGAGGAACGGAATGAAAGAATGCATGCATTAATGAACGAATGAATGTAAGAAAGTCTTGCAAGCAAATGTATGGAGGTTCACACTCAATGAGGAATGTTAGCTCAACCGTGTGTGGGTTAGCTACCCTATGAGGATGCAAACTGAGGCTTGATCCATGTGATCAAGCATATGTATGGAGGTTCACACCAAATGAGGGGTTGTCAGCTCAACTGTGTGCGGGTTAAATACCCCATGAGGATGCACATAGCGGTTCAATTTTTGTAATTGACCAGATGTATGGGGTCCTTGTCGCTTAACCCTAGATGAATTGCTTGGTGCTCTAGAGGGGGGTTAAGCACATGATAGGACCTAGATGAAAATGAAAGATAATAAAAGTACGAAATGAACGATGATGAAGATAATAACTATTATCTATATGTACGTACGATGTGTGATCACATTCTAAAACTGTTATGATTCGAAAGAAAGTAAGGTATGTTTCATTATAAAACTAGAATTCACTCAGCAACGTTGACTTTTATGTGTTTCCAGTTGGCAGGTAATGTTGCTCAGGATGGCACGGGGTGGCTACTCAGCTCTTTTGGATGGCATTCTTTTGTTTAATGTAATGCCTGGATATTTTCTTTGAAGTCGATGAAAGAAGAAAACGAAATAAAGTCCAAAGTCGAGGGACCAAACTTGCCAAAATGAGAGAAAGTTTGGAAGAGTAGGGGAACAAGAGGGGAGGGCAGTCCACACCCTCCCCACACCCACAAAAAAGTTCAGCTAAAGAGAGGAGAGGAGAAGAAAAGGCTGAAAAAGCTTGGAGTGGATTCGAGCTTGAAAATCAAAGTGTAGCGGGTCTAATCGAAGCTCTACTCGAAGGTGTTGTTTGTGTGAGTTCTAGGACCCCTTTTTTATGCTTTTATGAATGATTTTGGGGTTGGATCATATCTAAAACTTGTTTTTGAAATGTGGGTGTTTGACCCGTGTGTATGAGTTTGTGTGTGACGCGAGTGATGAATGATTTCGGGCTTGTGGATGCTTGAATTGTGTTGTGGTGTGCATTCCTAAGGCTTAGGATGGTTGATTTGGGCTTAGAATGGGTTTGGAAGAGCTTGGAGGTCGAAAATGGCAGATTAGGTTCAGGATAAATCTGCATTTTGCACCTGTTAGGGCTATGTGACTGAATGGCATGTCAGTCGTGCGATTGAGGTTCATTCGCATGTGAGTCATGTGCCTGGAGCACATACGCATGCCAGTCATGCGACTAAGGGTCATTCGCATGGGGAGTCATGCGACTGAGGCCCATACGCCTAGTTCCATCCGCATGAGGTCCATTCGCACAAGTGTTTCATCCGCATTGGTTCATTCACATAGGTGTTCATCCGCATTGGTCCATTCACATGATGTTCAGTCGCCTGGAGGCCATGCGACTGAAGGGTGCCCATACGCCCAAGTAGGGCTTGTGCACTCGAGGAAAACATAGTTTAGTTACAGACTTTCGGGGGAAAGTGTAGATGTAAGTTTTGACGTGGAAGTTTCCCGTAAGTTCATTTAAGATGCCTGTTGGAGGCCTTAGAGGTTATGCTAGGCATGATGTTGATGATGTATGATGTTGTATGATTATGCATGATGTATGCTATGTATATATGATGATGTTATTGACTGTGTATGTTTTGTTCCTAGCTTTGTATGTTTATCTTTATGGATTTACGTTGAATGTTAATGAATGAAATGAAAGTATTATGTAATGTAAAGTGGAAGATAATGAAAGACAAATATGATGAATGAATGCATGCATTAATGAACAAATGAATGTAAAAAAGGCTTGCAAGCAAATGTATGGAGGTGCACACCCAATGAGGGGTGTTAGCTCAACGGTGTGCGGGTTAGCTACCCCTGAAGCATGCACACTGGGGTCCAATCTTTGTGAGTGACCATATGTATGGGATCCTTGCCGCTTGCCCTAGGTGTTGGAGTCAGCTTCGTGCACAATGTTCAAGGTCTATGAAAGACCTCAGGCTTAGTTACCAGCTTCGTGCATAATGTTCGGGGTATAGTACATGGCATTGATCCGGAATGAAAAAGAAAAGATAAGTGGTGAATGTACTTACCCTAGGTAGTGGAGTTAGCTCCATGCCCAATGTTCGAGGTCTATGAAAGATCTCACGCCCAGTTACCTGCTTGGTGCACAATCTTCGGGGTAATGTACATGTCATCGGAAGTAATGAACGTACGAATGAAAGATTGAAAGTATGAATGGTTAATGAAGATAATAATGATATTATCTATATGTACGCATGATGTAAGATCGCATGAAAGTAAGGAACGGTTTTATTGAAAGAAAAGTTGTTTTATTATAAAACTAGAACTCACTCAAAACGCTAACTTTTATGTGTTTCCAGTTGGCAAGTAAAGTTGCTGAGGATGGCACGGGGCGGCTAGTCATCTCTTTTGGATGGCTTTCTTTTGTTTAATTTTTTTGCATTGTAATGCAAACGAACGATGTTTTGAAATGAATGCTTGTATAACTTGCAAAAGCATTTGTAATGATATGAAAAGTTATTTTTATGTTCCGCTGCAATGTTTTATAAATGTAAATGTAAAGTTATATGTTTTATGTGCAATGATTTACTAGCTGTAAACACTCTGGGAATAGGGCCTTACAAGTTGGTATCAGAGCTAAAGTTTAAGTGAAATGGGTAAAAGTTCAAAATAAACCTTAACTTAAACTGAGAATGGGACGGAAAGGGAAGGGATGCCAGTCTGAGTAGCTGCATACCATTGGGTATTTTTGTGATGTTAACCGGTATTATGTGCGCATGTTATGTGGTTTATGTGTTGATTGTAGATTTAAATACTGATGTAGTCAGGATAGGTAATGCTTGAGGTATGAGAGTAAAGTAAGTGGCTAATCACAACTGGCTGATGTAATTAGGGACTTACTATACTTGACATAAACTGAGTTGTTTCCTTGAATGATCGTGTTCGTGTTTGAATCTTTCAGTATGCGTGTAAATGGCAGGTGGTAGTCTTCGAAAGCTTCACGTGGTGGAGGTCATGGTGCTAAGTCGCGACCCAAGAGGGGAAGACCCAGAGTTGAAAAGGTGGTTCACAAAGAACCAGAGACCCCTCATCCGGAGGGTGGCGATGAGAGTGCCAATCTATGAGCTCAGTAAAAGAGGTGGTGGTGGAAGAAGTTCATCAAGTCATATAGACGATCTTACCATCTGTAGTGACTGAAGTTATCAAGGCTGTACGAGAGGGGAGAGACAAGAGAGGAATAGGTCCTCGGGAGGACGGGAGCAACCGGAGACTGAAATGGTTATCTCTGATGATGAGGAGCAGGAAGAAGAGCCTATGCAGGAGGTGACACGATGTTGTAATCTTATGGGGTGTTTCAATGATGCAAGCCCCCTACTTTTGATGGTAACGGCACTTGTGCTGCTGCGCACCGATGGGTGAGAGAAATGGAAGTTGTATTGAACATCAGCGAGTGCCGAGAGGATCAGAAAGTAAAGTTTGCTGCCACTCTTTTGTGGACCTGGCTCTGTGTTGGTGGGATAATATAGTTCAAGCCGAGGGTAGTCGGGCAATTGGGAGGATGAGATGATCGGAGCTGAAGAAGTTGGTGATCGAGGAGTTTTGTCCTCATAAAGAAATGGATAAGGCGGAAAGAGAGTTCCTGCAGTTGGAGGCGGGAACGATGACACATTAGGAGCACACCACCAAGTTCAATGAAATAGCACGTCTACTGTTAGATCAAGTGATGCCTTTGTCATGAAAGATTGAAAGATACATTCAGGGCTTGCAAGCAGGTATTCGCAGCACATGATCATCGCCCGACCAGGCACGTTTAGGTCGGCGGTGGATTGGTAGGAAGATTGTATGATGAGAGAGCCGTGGTGCTGGTGGTGGTTGAAGGTAGCAAAAAGGGTGGTGGTGATCAGAACTGGAATGGGAAAGAGGGTTGGTTGGGGTGATGCCTTGACGGGCAACAAGAAGGTACGGGTGGATGATCGTCGTGTAGTCACACCAGGTACGAGATCAAAGAAGTGTGGCAAATGTGGGAAGGAGCATAGTGACAAGTGTAGACGGGGGTTAAACGTTTGTTTCAAGTGCGAGAAACCGGGTCATATGGCTAGGGATTGTAGGGGTGTGAGGTGTTTCAACTATGGGGAAGGTGGTCATATGAGTAAAGACTGTAAGAAGCCGAGGGCTGAGGGTTCCGGGGTGAAGAAGGCGGGAAGTGAAGGACCGAGGGTGAGCGCCAGGGCATTCACTATGACACAGGAGGAGGCTAGGATAGACCCTGATGTCGTGTCGGTACATTTCTAATGAACCAAACTTTAGCTTTATATTTTGATTTCTGGTGCCGGTAAACATTTTATCTTTGTTGCTTTCTGTGCTAAGCTGCCTGTTAGTAATAGTAGTGTTGATGCGCCCTTTAATGTAGAAACTGCCATAGGTAAGTCTACCAGGAATTTTGAGATGATAGAAGACTCTGATGTGGAACTAGAAGGTCATAAGTTTCCTCTTAGACCGTTCGTGATAACCTTAGGTGGTTTTGATTTAGTTCTTGGTATGGATTAGTTAGCGGACTTCAAGGCGAACATTGTGTGTCGCAAGAAGATGATTCATTTGATAGCACCTGACGGGAGTTCGGTAACTGTTTATGGGGATCGGGTCACGACGATCCGAAAGTAATCTCAATGGCGGTGGCGGGAAAGTGTATGAGGCGTGGATGTAGCACCTACTTGGCTTTGTAAAGATGTGGATACGCTAACACCACAACTGTCTGAGGTACCGGTGTGTGTCACTTTTGGGACGTGTTCCTAGAAGATGTATCAGGAGTGCCACCTCACCGTGAGATCGAATTCCAGATTGATTTGATACTAGGTGCCCAACCTGTTGCCAAGGCACCGTATCGGCTGGCTCCAACGGAGATGAAAGAGTTGATGGGCAGTTGCAAGAGCTGCTTGATAAGGGGTTCATTCGACCGGAGTATCTCTCCTTGGGGTGCTCCGGTCTTATTCGTAAGAAGAAAGGCGGTAGTATGAGGATGTGTATTGACTACCGTGAGCTAAACAAGTGACGATTAAGAACTGATACCCTTTACGGAGAATCGATGATTGTTTGATCAGCTTCAAGTGCCAGTTGGTTTTCAAGGATAGATCTTCGATCGGGCTACCATGAGCTGAAAGTGAAGGAATAGGACATCCCTAAAATAGCTTTTCGCACGTGTTATGGTCACTATGAGATGTCTTTTCGTTTGACCAATGCGCCAGCTGCCTTTATGGATCTGATGAATCGAGTGTGTCGGCCGATGTTAGATAAATCCGTGATTGTGTTATTGATGATATCCTGATTTATTCGAAGAGCGAGAGGGAGCATGCCGGTCATATTTGGGAGGTTCTGGAGACGCTGAGAAGGGAGAAGTTGTATGCCAAGTTCTCTAAGTGTGCGTTCTTGTTGCGCGAAGTTCAGTTCTTGGGTCACATGGTAAATCCTGACGGGATCATGGTGGACCCGGCAATGGTGGAGGCGGTGATGCAATGGAAGTCTCTAAAGACGCCATCCGAGATTCATAGATTCTTGGGTTTGGCGGGCTACTACAGAAGCTTTATCCAAGACTTCTCTAAGATCACTTCTCCACTAACCAAGTTGACTCAGAAAAAGGTGAAGTTTGTATGGGGTCAAGCTCAAGAGAAGGCGTTTGAAGAATTGAAGGCGAGATTGACTCAAGCTCTTGTTCTGTCATTACCCGATGGAAGTAAAGATCTGGTGGTTTATTCTGATGCATCTTACTCGGGGTTAGGGTGCGTGTTAATGCAGAAAGGAAAAGTTATAGCCTATGCATCCTGACAGTTGAAGGTTCATGAGGTCAACTACCCTACTCATGACTTGGAGCTAGCAGTCATGGTCCTTGCGCTAAAGATTTAGAGGCACTACTTGTATGGAACGAAGTGCACCATATTCACTGACCACAAGAGCTTGAAGTACTTATTTGAGTAGAAGAACCTGAACATGAGACAGAGATAATGGTTGGAGCTCATAAAAGATTATGACTGCATGATCCATTACCATCTAGGCAAAGCCAACATGGTGGTGATGCCCTTAGTCGGAAAGAGAGACCCAAACTGATTTGGGTGAAAGCGTATCAGCTAATCATGACCTCTGACGTGATGAAGCAAGTTAAAGAGTTTCAAGTTGAGCTATTGAAGGAAGATCATCTTAACTCGGAAAGACTGAGAGGTCTGGTTATGGAATTGGGTGAAAACACACTTGGTGTTAAAACCCGATTTGGACGAGTGTGGATCCCTTGTTTCGGGGATCTAAGCATGAGGATCATGGATGAGGCTCACCAGACTTGATACTCCATTCATGAAGGTGCCACAAAGATGTATCAAGATATGAAGAAAGACTGTTGGTGGCCGGGTATGAAGCGCGACGTGGTGGAGTATGTGAGTAAATGCCTTACTTGTCTACAGGTGAAGGTCGAGCATCATAAGCCGTATGGGAAGATCCAACGTTTGGATATACCGGAATGGAAGTGGGAGCACATCACCATGGATTTCATTACGAAGCTTCCGCGTACCCCCAAAAGGGTATGATGCCATATGGGTGATAGTTGACCGTTTGGCGAAGAGTGCTCACTTCCTACCGATCCGCGAGACATATTCATCTGAGAGGTTGGCAGATCTTTTCATCAAGTAGATTGTAACTCGTCATGGTGTACCGGTGTCTATTGTGTCTGATCGTGACACCCAGTTTACATCTAAATTTTGGAAGAAATTTGACGATGCTATGGGGACGAGATTACACATAAGCACGACATACTATCCCCAGACTGATGGTCGGTCAGAGAGGACCATTCAGACATTGGAGGACATGCTTCAGGCATGTGTTATCGATTTTGGGGGAAGTTGGGATGACCACTTACCGTTAGCTGAGTTCTCATATAACAACAGTTATCATGCCAGTATTGGTATGCCTCCTTATGAGATACTATATGGTAGAAGATGCAGAACACCCGTTTGTTGGGGTGATATTCATCAGAGAGAGTTAGGAAGCGTCAAGGTGATCGAGGCTATGACTGAGAAGCTTGAAAAGATCAAGGCCTTCATGAAGGCCGCCAAAGATAGACAGAAGTTGTATGCTGATAATCGACACAACTCGATTGAGTTCCAGGTGGGTGACTGGGTTATGTTGAAGGTCTCACCTTGGATGGTTATCATTCGATAAGAAAGCGGGGCAAGTTGAGCCCAAGGTATATAGGGCCATTCTGAATCATCGCTTGAGTAGGAAAGGTGGCCTATAGACTGGAGTTACCAGATGAGTTAAGTGGAATTCACCCGACATTCCATGTATCTCATCTAAGAAAGTGCTTGGCAGATAAATAATGATTGTTCCCCTAGAGGATATCGAAGTAAACGAACGGCTCAATTATGTGGAGCAACCAGTGGCAACATCGATCGAAAAGAGAAGAGGCTGAGGAATAAAGTGGTTCCTCTTGTGCGTGTACAGTGGAAGCACAGGAAGGGATCCGAGTCTACGTGGGAGACTGAAGAAGATATGAGGCAGCATTACCCACGTTTGTTCGAGGAATAACAGGTTTCGGGGACAAAACCTATTGAAGGGGGTGGACTAGTAACACCCGGATATTTTCTTTGAAGTAGACGAAAGAAGAAAAAGAAATAAAGTCCAAAGTTGGGGGACCAAACTTGTCAAAACGGGAGAAAGTTCGAAGAGTAGGGGAATAAGAGGGGAGGGCAGCACACACTCTCCGCACACCCACAAAAAAGTTCAACTAAAGAGAGGAGTGGTAAAGAAAAGGTAGAAAAAGCTTGGTTCAACTGGATTCGAGCTTCAAAATTAAAGTGTAGCGCGTCTAATCAAAGCTCTACTTGACGGTGTTGTTTGTGTGACTTCTAGGACCCCTCTTTTACGTGTTTTTGAATGATTTTGGGGCTGGAACACATCTGAAACCCCTTTTTGAAATGTGTGTGTTTGGCCTGTGTGTGTTTGATCTGTGTGTATGTGTTTGTGTGTGATGTGAGTGATGTATGATTTCAGGATTCTGTGTGCTTGAATGGTGTTATGGTGTGCATTCCTAAGGTTTAGGATGGTTGATATGGGCTAGAATGGGTTTGGAAGAGCTTGGAGGTCGAAAATGGCAGATTGGGTTTGGGATGAATCTACATTTTGCACAAGTTAGGCCTATGCGACCGAATAGCATGTCAGTCATGCGATTGAGGTTCATTCGCATGTGAGTCATGCAACTGGAGCACATACGCATGCCAGTCGTGCGACTAAGGGTCATTCGCATGGGGAGTCATGCGACTGAGGCCCATACGCCTAGTTCCATCCGCATTAGGTCCATTCGCACAAGTGTTTCATCTGCATTGGTTCATTCGCATAGGTGTTCATCCGCATTGGTCCATTTGCATGATGTTCAGTTTCCTGGAGGCCATGCGACCGAAGGGTGCCCATACGCCCAAGTAGGGCTTGTGCACTCGTGGAAAACGTAGTTTAATTACAGACTTTCGGGGGAAAGTATAGATGTAAGTTTTGACGTGGAAGTTTCCCGTAAGTTCATGTAAGATGACTGTTGGAGGCCTTAGAGATTATGTAGTGCATGATGTTGATGTTGATGATGTATGATGTTGTATGATTATGCATGATGTATGCTATGTATATATGATAATGTTATTTACTATGTATGTTATGTCCTAGCTTTGTATGTTATCTTTCTCGTGGCTTTATGTTGAATGTTAATGAATGAAATGAAAGTATTATGTAATGTAAAGTGGAAGATAATGAAAAGAGGAACATGATGAATGAATGCATGCATTACTGAACGAATGAATGTAAGAAAGGGTTGCAAGCAAATGTATGGAGATGCATACCCAATGAGGGGTGTTAGCTCAACAGTGTGCAGGTTAGCTACCTTGGAAGGATGCACACTGGGGTCCAATCTTTGTGATTGACCATGTGTATGGGATCGTTGCCGCTTGCCCTAGGTGCTAGAGTCAGCTTCGTGCACAATGTTCGAGGTCTATGAAAGACCTCAGGCTAGTTACTAGCTTTATGCACATTGTTCGGGGTATAGCACATGGCATTGATCCTGAATGAAAGAGAAAAGATAAGTGGTGAATGTACTTACACCAGGTACTGGAGTCAGCTCCCTGCCCAATGTTCAAGGTCTATGAAAGACCTTAGGCGCAGTTACCCGCTTCGTGCACAATGTTCGGGGTAATGTACATGTCATCGGAAGTAATGAACATACAAATGAAAGAATGAAAGTATGAAGATTAATGAAGATAATAATTATATTATCTATGTGTACGTATGATGTATGGTCGTATGATAGTAAAGAACAGTTTTAATGAAAAAAAGTATGTTTTATTATAATACTAGAATTCACTCAGCAACACTGACTTTTATGTGTTTCCAGTTGGCAGATAAAGTTGTTGTGGATGGCACAGGGCGGCTACTAAGCTATTTTGGATGGCATTCTTTTGTTTAATGTTTTTGCATTGTAATGCGAACGAACGATGATTTGAAATAAACTCTTGTATTAACTTGCAAAAGCATTTGTAATGATATGATAACTTATTTTTATGTTCTGCTGTAATGTTTTATGAATGTTAAGTGTAAAGTTATATGTTTTCTGTGCAATGATTTACCAGCTGTAAGCGTCCCGGGAACGGGGCCTTACATTTAATGTTTTTGCGTTGTAATACAAATGAATGATGTTTTGAATGAACGATTGTATTAACTTGCAAAAACATTATAATGAAATGAAAAGTTATTTTAATATTCCGCTGCGATGTTTTATGTAGGTTAAATGTAAAGCTTTATGTTTTATGTGCAATGATTTACCAGTTGTAAGCGACTTGGGAACGGGGCCTTACACTTTCCAGCCGTCTCCTATATCCCCCACCTCCCTATCAACTTCCGAGGCACCAACTTCCGGCACTTGGACATGTAACCTCTAACATGCGGCACTCTAACATGCGACGCTGAAGTCCGCCTCCGACAATCTGCCTGCAAGTCCAAAGTCTAAAGTCTGACCTTGTTCGAATCCCGATATTATTCAGTTGTTCTTAATCGTGATATCTGATGTTAGATTTTTTTTATGATTTGGTCTTAAGAAACATTTGCACAAGCATTGGTGAATATACTATGGTTGAAACTTGAAAATTAAAACTTTTGAATGAATTATTAGTTTTACTTTAAACTATAACACGAAACCAAACAAAACCGAGCAAAACAGAGCACTCGGTTATATATATATAGGGGAGGGATCAAATGAGAACTAGCTTCTTTTGTGAGAACTGTAAGAACCAATCTCAACCACTGTTCTCAATGGCAAAATTGTAATTAACAATAACATATTTAAAAATTTTATGAATAAAAAATAACATAAAAATAAAAAAAATAAATACACAAAAATGTTTCCCAAGTTTCCCTTTTTCATAAAAAAATATAAAATAATTTATAAAAAATAAAAAAAATTCCCGTTTTTTAACGAAATTCGTTTTACACATGTGTAATATCGGATTTACACATGTGTATAACTAGATTTACACATATGTAAACAATAGATGTACGATTTTTTTAGAAAAGTATATCAATATGGTAGGCGTTGGAAAGATAAAAAAATACTGAATTTTATGGTGAATTTTTTTTGACAAAATGATGTCCTGAAAAAAAGGTACGAATATTTAAAAAAAGGGGGAAATGGCATGTGATTTTCATGTGATAAAAAATGAGTGGCTGAGATTGGTTCCTAGAGTTCTCACAAAAAAGGTGGTTCTCATTTGAACCATCCCCTATATATATATATATATAATATATATATATATAGAGAGAGAGAGAGAGGAAGGATCCTAAGGAAACCACATATTTTTTAGAAAACTAATAAAATAAAAATCAACCAATCAAATAATTTATATATATTTTATTTTTTATTGTTTATAGGTTAGTATGTAAATTGACACCTGCTTAATTTTGGTAGTTATATCATTTATTTTTAATTCCTTGATTTTCTATCTTGTTGTTGAATTCTATATTTCATTCAGTTATATATAATAAGTATACAAATTAGCAATTTCGTAGACTACCCCACCTAAAACACTTTTTTTTCTCCGATTAATCTTAATGTTGTACATACAATGTTTATGTGCTTTTTTCTTGGCAAATCCATCTAACAACATGCAGTAGTGGACTATTTGGTTTGAAAAATAACACCAACATATCTGGATTTTGAAATCATGAAGATGATGGTGTCGGTCTGTTAGGGGACCTGTACATACGGAGTACTAACTGATTCTGTGTTTAAACTGGATCAAATTGTGCGGAATCCTTTTTGATTGGTGATCCAATCAGTGAGAACGATAACCCAATCGATATAAGATTGAACTAAATGTTAAGAATGAGTAGGAATCGATCATGAACGAACTATGAACTTGGACAGGCTGTTTGGGACGCTCTGGACGGCTAGGGTTTATGTGTATTCAAAGTATCTCTCCAAGTGTTGTGTTTTTTCGTGAATTAGATGGTATTTATAGGTAGTGGTTTTCATTCATACGACTGAACCATTAGCAAGGTTCAGTCATGCCACAAAATCATGCGATTGATCCATACGCACGACTGAAGGTTCAGTCGTGCGACTGAGTCAATCTTATGTCTCAATCATATGACTGATCCAGTCTCCTGGTTCAGTTGTGCGACCGGTCCATAAGCATGATGTATTCATGTGTATGGTCCATAAGTATGGGCTATTAGCATGAATACTCATCCGACTAGATTGAACACATTATTTAATCATTATTGACTTAGAATGGTGTACAACAACCTTAAACCTATATAAGAAGTTCATACATATGAGTTAAATAAATAAACATCAAATCATATATCATATTTCATTAATTCGTCATATTACACATATGTAAGATATGAAAGACTTTTACATTTAAGCACATCAACTAGGAACAACATGTATCTACAAACTCCCCCTTGGACCTAGTTGACTCTATTGTCTAATATTCTTTACATGTTCTTGGAGCTTTTTGTACTTCTCTTCTCTTGTGACTCCTGCATGTATCTCAAATGCAAAGAAGAGCCTTATAACGTGTTGGAATTGAAGACCTTGTACAAACTCTTGCATGTAACGTGTTGGAATTGAAGAGCTTGTACAAAGTCTTGCGTGTCATAGAACAGTGGCCACTTGTATAAAGTATAAACATCTTTAGCAAACAAGTTAGTGAGTCACATTGGGGCAAATACCCTGATAGTCTCTAGCCACAAGTTAGTCTCTATCTTTCCATCTTTCCATTTCTATCTTTCAGAACTATGACCGCTTCCCCTGTCCTCCAATCATAATACCACCATTTGAAGTGTAGAGTGAAGTTCTGAGGCATTTCCCGTAAAGGAATCTTGGACATTGTGCGTGGAGGACTCCACTTCAGCACTACTTTAGGCTTTCCAGATATAGGATCAATTTCAGACTTATGAATGAACCTCTTAGGTTGTTGAGGTCTGAAGTTCACCCATCTGGTATGGTATTCTTTCTTCAATGCAGCTTCAAACCATCCTAACATCTTTCTTGGGTTAGGATACAACAAATCTAAGCATGCCATCGGTTAAGCTCAAAACCAGGAACAGTCTTCAGATCATATGGTTTCTGAAGTACTCAATCCCTTTCTCCCTTTTATAGCATAGACGTCCAAGTCTACAAAATATGCCCACGCGATAATCTTGCCTGGAACTTTCTTATGTCTTTTGACTCTATAAACTTGGTGTAGGCATTTTGCTTTGGGGTTGTGCGTTAGGCTTTCATCTCTACAAAACAAGCTGCCCATTCAGCTTTCTTAATATCAACATTAGCATCTGAAGCTTAGGTTGTACTTTCATCTTTCTCCATCTCTTCTAACTTATCAAAAGTACCACTACCAAACATTTCACCCAAGTTGGGGATAACATGTCCTTCCAGGTCTGTGTACTGTGGATATTGCTCTGCTGTGACATCCTCTATCTCTATCTCATCCACATTTTTCAGCTCATCATCACTCAAAACATCAACCTCTGGAGCATCTTTGACAAGCTCATCAGGATTCAGTCTGACATTTCAACGAGTTGCTCATCTATTAGATCATGGATAATATCTCCTTCCTCCGGAGTGTAGCTCACAGATCTTTTGACAATCCCTTGCAAATAAAGAATCATAGTGAGTTGATTCTTGACATACTCAAGGGGGACGACATCAAATTCATCTGGCGTTTGAGCTTCATCTGTTTGATTAAACATTAAGCACATCACACATAAATCTTTAATCAGACATTTAAACATCAATAATCACTAATTACATTCATGTAATACATAATTCAAGTACAAAAGTTTAAAATACAAAAACATCTAATCATTACTTTTGCCTTAGTCAGGTGTCTCTTCAGCTTGAGAAGCGGAGGATGAGGTTCCTTGATCTTGATTTCTCTTCGTGCGCCTCTCCTTCGCTGATGGATTTGAGGCTGATGCAGATGCATCACCTTCTCGATCATCCTCATCATCATCATCACCTTCTTTTCCTTTTCCACTTCCTTCTGCTACGTCGTCATCACCATCATCTTCCTCAGATACATCTTCATCCTCATCATCATCATCCATATCATCACCATCCATAATCTTCAAAGGCTCACTCTTTGATCCCTTTAGCTTTAGCAAGATCCTTTTATTCTTCTTCTCAAGTCCTTGAATTCGCTTTACCGATGCCAACACCAGCTCATTTTGACTTTTTAGTGTGTGGTGGCTCGGCCAAAAGCTCTCTCGTACTACGTGTTCTTCTCACTCAGCTGAGCGATTTGCTTTGCTTGATCCGCATTCACCGCCATCAGCTAATTGATCTGAGTAGCCCTCAGATCATCAGTGGCAATAAGCTTTAGCACCAACTGGTTCAGGCTAGCCAGCTGCTACTCTAACCCGACCATGGGTAGAGTAGGTCCGGGTGTGAATGTGGATTGGGTAGAGGGAGCAGCTTGGTGAGTGGTTATGGTAGTGGTGGATGTGATGAAGATGGGAGGAGGGATGGGAATAGATTTTAGTGGAGTAGGTGTATGAGTGGTGGATAGAGTGGTGGTTGTGGTAGTAGGTGTGGTAGTGGTGGTGGCTGTGGCTATCGCAGTGGTGGTAGTGGGTGTGGTAGTGGTGGTTGTGGTAGTGGTGGTAGTAGTAGAAGATATGCAAAGTAAACCTTGGCCTCTTACTCTGTTTCCATACGGATGGGCCATCATCTTCTTCCTAGAGCCTTTGGATATAGGCTCTCCTGAGCTGAGTGGCTGGTCTGGGGTGTAAGTAGGATCAGTGACATCTGTAGCAACACCCTTTGACCCAGCCTGGCGTCCGCCAACCGCCTCTTTCCCTTTATCGGTGCCACAAACCGGCTACGAACTTTCCTAACCAGTGGCTCCTCATTAGACTCTTCCTCTTCATTGAGCAGGAAGTCTTGGTGGAAGCCAGCCTTCTCTGTTCCACTAGATGCATCACCACCTTGACCATCATCCTGGTCGTCATCATCGTCATCTTCTTCATAGGTGGGTAGCTCAATTGGCTCAACATTGGAGTCGCTATCGACGTGACACCACTTCTTGCGAGAGGGCGCCACATAATCAGCATTAGCCAAATGCCCAAATAGTCTCCTGACCGGGGGCTTCACCTACTTCCCTCGGTAGACCATCATCCTACCGAATGTTGTGTCATCCATCACTTGTAGAATCACAACATCATCTCTTTTGGTAGCGAAGGAAGCTTCTCATCGATAATCATCTGTAAAAACCTCGGGTACATGCAGAAGCCTTCCTTGCCTTTTGCTTCCAGGTTCTCGATCATATAAGAAAAGAGCATGGGTGAAAACTAAACGGGTGGTTAAGCACCAGAGCAACATATGTGTTCTGGATTTGATCTGAAATCTCGTCAAACCCTCCTCTCCTTGACGTTATGCTATAGAATGACATGAGCCAAGTACTTAAACTAGGGGCATAGGTTGCTCTTGTTGAGCACACCTGCATTGATGTCCCCAGTGTACTTCATCATGAGAAAGCATCCTCTAACAGTCAGAGGATGTAGCTTGGTTGGGTGGGCACCATCCTCACCTAAATCCAGTACTCGCCTTAGATCTGTTGCAGTAATACTAATCTCCTGTCCGAAGATCGAGCTCTGAATACTGTGGGGCTATGTGGACCTATCAACTTTAGCACCTTCTCAGAAGGCCTGCTGTAATGATCTGTATGGCATACAAGGGGTAATATGGCCTTGAAGATCCTTGATCTCCTCAGAAAGGCTATGATCCCAGTAAACTCGGAAGCATTCCGAGAGGTAGCATCTAAGTGAGCACAGATATTGTGCTTCGTGTTCATCGTTCATCTATCAGCCATGTTGCTGAAACACAAGAAATGTATACATTAGATTTGTGCATAACAGAAGATAGTTGGAACTAAAACTGCTTTGATCATACTGGTTTAGTCATGCGACTGAACCATACGAGTCAGTTTTAGTCGTACGATTGAGTTCAGTCATACGATTGAGTCTTTGACTGAGTTCAGTCATGCTATTGAGCCTACGACTAAACTTAGTCATTGCTATGCCATGCGGTTGACTCAGTCGTGTGACAGTACTCATACGCATGATTCATTCGTGCGATTGAATCATGCGTCTGGCTCAATCGTGCAATTGAAGTTCATAAGCATGTCTATTCGCATCCTACACTGTTGAACACCATAGATTTGAATCTTTTTCAAAACTTTATATTAGACTTTGTGTTTAGACTCATTTTGACCGCATAGACTCTAAATAGCACTTAATGTCCTTTAAATCAACTTTATGTCCATTTAGGTGGTCTATGTTTAGGTTTTAGTCTTGGTTCTAGGTTTAAGCATAATCGGTCCTTAAGAGCGATTAAGATGTTCATTTGGATCAAATTCAGTCGCCTAGTATTTGTAGATGAGTAGAACATGTGTTAGTATCACAAATCAGGCAGTAATCACAATAGTAGAAATTTGGGCAAGGTGTGTGTGTGTGTATGGGTGATTTCAGAGAACTTTGAAGGGTGGTAAGGGTTACGACTGACTGACCCCTTATTTATACTATTTTAATTTTAGTCGTGCAACTGAACCCATACTCATGCTTTAGTCGTGCGACTGGGCCCATACTCATGTTTCAGTCGTGCGATTGGGGTTCAGTCGTGCGACTGGGGTTCAGTCGTGCGACTGGGGTTCAGTCGTGCGACTGGGGTTCAGTCGTGCGACTGGGGTTCAGTCGTGCGACTGGGGTCAGTCGTGCGACTGGGGTTCAGTCGTGCGACTGGGGTTCAGTCGTGCGACTGGGGTTCAGTCGTGCGACTGGGGTTCATCGTGCGACTGGGGTTCAGTCGTGCGACTGGGGTTCAGTCGTGCGACTGGGGTTCAGTCGTGCGACTGGGGTTCAGTCGTGCGACTGGCTCATACTCCTTCATCCATTCGTACGATTGGTTCAGTCTTGTGGTCCAATCGCATGGTTGTCCTATACTCATGGTCCATTCGTGTGACTGGCTCATTCGTATGGTTCAAACGTGCGATTGGGTCAATCGTATGATTCAATCGTACGATTGGCTCATACTTATGAGCTTGTACTCATACACTTTCAAACATTTAAAAATTTTAACTTTTGATATAAACATTTTGCCCTTTGATCATCTCAGACATGATCCTTTTAATTTAACATCATTTGATCACCTCGGACGTGATACTTTTAGTGTGGTACCAATTGGTCGCCTCAAACGTGACCCATTTTTTGGTGAGTGATTCACGGAATTCATCAAGTTGTATAGTCCAACATCTACACAACAAAAGAGTAGAAAATAGAAAACAACTTGAACTTTAAAAGCAAAACAAGACCTATTTTTGTTGTTTTGGGTTTGAGAAGGATGGAAACCTTTTAGACTACATCTAACTAATTTTACTTCCTGAGCAGAATAGCTTCAAGTTAATTTAATCATTTCAGGAACGATTCATTATGGAATCATACAGGTAAATCATAATCATTTGGGACCCCTTTTAATATGCACTTTGATGCTAGATTCGTGTTTTGTCTGAGAGTGAATAGCACTTTCAAGAAATCATACTAGAGCTATAAGATGCACACAATGATTTTGACTTTTAAGAGTTGCAACCATGATGATTGTCAGTATATTTGTCCACTTAAATAGCACTTTCAAGAAATCATACACAGATTTTTGACTCACATTGGTGATGACTTAGATTTATTTATTTCAACAAGCATTGTGGATCCCACACTTATATGGTAATCAACATTCCTTAGAGGATTTTTGAGCGGTCTATGGGTATTTTACAAGAAGAAACTATTCTAAGAGCTTTCTAAGAGATGCCAAGCCTCAGGTCAGTGCCATCGTATAACAGAGAGGCGCAAATAACAATGAATTCTAGAATATTTAGGTTATGCTTATCCTCAGGTCAATGCCACCACACAGTAGAGAGGCACATAACCTATCTTCTTGTTAGAGCATTTTTTTCTTTTGCACATAATGCACCAACAACATTAGTCATTAGCTTGATTGCTTGTAGTTGTTTTTCCTGTGCTTTTGCTGATTTTTATGGTCATCTGCACACATTTGTGGCGTTTATTTTGCTCGTCACCCCTTATTGGAAATGCATTGATTGTGTTAACCAGGGATAAGATGAGAACCCATATCAATTTGAACAACTTAGTTTGAATTTTAATTCCTCTACTCATCTATTGTGTTGAATCTACCGACACATCATATAATGAACTAGCAACCTCTAGGTCTACTTTCTCTATGTTACCTTAATAACAGACTAGTTTAACTATCATTTTCTTTTGTTGTGCTTAGACTTCTCATACTTGTAATTTGAATTAAGCAATTTGAGCAAATTGGTTTTGAAATCCCATACAGTTTGTTCCCTGTGTACTATCATTTTTCATAAACTTTGAATCATAAGCACAGATTAGATTTCATTTTTTTCACCTAACCTGCCCTCCCCCTCATTTTTGAAGTAAATAAATACTACATAAGTAAATACTAAACTAACCTATTCTCCCTCTAAAATTCTAAAACTGATTTTTTTTTGTGTTTTGGATTTTAATAGACAGGAAAATAGAATAAAAGAAAATAAATAACAAACTAAGAAACTACTTGTCGGACTACAAACTTTCGTCTTCTTGAATCACATCACTTTTCTTTTTCACGCCTTAAGTGGTGATGTAACCTCCCTTATTCCCAGGAAATGAAACATGTCCCCCTTTAATTTCTTTGACATTGAAAAGGAGAGACGAATTCCCTGTCATGTGCTTGGATGCCCCACTATCAATAATCCAGGTATTAGTGATAGCGTTGTAGCGGACACCCTGCACATTCAAAGAACTAGATCAGTTTAGATTTAGGACCCAAGCCTTAATTAGCTTGGGTGATCAAGATGAATCACACATCATGAAGTCAACCCACTATCCTTTAAAGGATGAGGGCACATCCTTCTTCATCTTGTCCTTACTATCACACTGTATACTTGATTTTTCATTCCATTAACCAGTTTTATGTAGTGCCTATTTCTGATAAACCAACGACTGACATATGGTTTGAACATTAGTTCACTAAAACTCTTAGGTGGAGTATTAGATCTACTTTTAGAAAAACTTGGTTTTGCATCATAAAGTTCAATTTTGTTTTTGGGGGTCTGATTATAAGGACAATTAGGAAAGATATGTCCTCGTTTTCCATAACTGTAGCATGATCTCCCTTCTACAGATTGAAGAAAACTTTTATGTGGTGTTGAGTATGGTAATAGGGTGAGATGTGTCTGGTTGGGTTTTGTCACTTCTCTTTTAGATGTTTCAGCTTCTTTAACAAAATTAATTGTTTTAACATTTTGAACATCTTTAACTTTCGTTTTATTTGGACTTTGCTGATTAACATGTTTATGGTTAACTACTTTAGTCATTCTGGGTTCAGAAGTAGACATGTGTGAACCTGACCCTAAATTAACCCTTTTCAATTCATCATTCAAATTCTCAATAGGCATTTTTCATTTTGATTTCAAGGTAGAATACTGCGGTTTAGTGATAGAGATCATAGATTTACCTGTAGAATCGGGATCACTAACCAGAGAAGTGGACACCACATGATCCTTTACTAGGTTGTTATTAATAGGTCTATATTTGATATTCCAAAGGACTGCATGTGGTGATGGAACTACTTTATAACCCAAACCTTCTCTATTATTTCATTCTTTCACTAAGTTTTGAACTATGTGAGAAGAACTAGCCCAACTATGCAATTTTTGTTTTAAAAAATTAACCTCGACTTCCAAAACTGCTTTTTCCTTCTTGGTTTCTTCTAAAGAATTTAAATAAAACTTTGTATCATTAGCTTGATTTAAGGCAACAACCTTGGTTTCCATTAGTTGTTTTCCCAAAAATTCTATTTTTTCTTTGAAACTGCACTTATTTTGTTTTAGTATACGATTAGCTTCAGTGCAGTGTTGTAAATCATTTACTAAGTTATCATTGTGTTCTAATAACCTAGAAAATTTTAGATCAATTCTTTCCCTAAATTTTCACATTTAGAACAAGCATGTTTTTCAAATAATTGATCTGTAGAACTTACCTGTGAGGAATCAGACGTATCAGCCATCAACGCTTCGTTGACTGGAGATTCTGAGTTAGTTGCATAGAGCTCTTCCTCAACCAAGTGATTTCCCACGTTCACAGCTTCTTTAGTATCTGACATCACTTGCTCAACTGTAATCTTACCTTCACTAGTAGATCCATCATCCAGTGCTTCGACAAAGGCAATCTTTGATTCCCCTAGAGAGACAAATCGAAAGGACCAATCTTGACCTTCATCTCCTTAAGTAGTTAGAGCCTTTGTCTCTTTACTTGAAGAAGCAGTTCCAATCGTATCTTTGTCTTGACGGTTGAAGGTAGGAAAAGGGTTACCATTTTTAGTTTTCTTGGGCTTTAAACATTCATGTTTAAAATGCCCCTATTCACCATAGTTGAACATGTGACTTTGGTTTTGTCAAAACCAAAAGTCATATCTTTAGTGGCGACTAAATTTTGTCTTGTCTTCTTGACAAACTTCTTAGCTCTTCTGACTGCACTTGCCAGTGCCCCACATGATGTCCATTCTTTCTAGCTCATTTTCATCAACTTGCTCGTAATCCTCATCTGCAAGAAGACTATTTCCAGTCTTACCGGCAACTAGACTCTCATAAAACTGTATCACGGCCGCTAAAAGATCTATATGCTCCTTAGCTACTTCCACTATGATGATCCTGACGTTTTGGATCCTGAAGCAATGGTGGGGGAAGGAGCAGATGAACTAGACACGAACACCGTTTGTAACGGTGCTCCTGAAACAGCCGGAGTCGGAACTGAGTTGTAAATTGAAGGAGTCTGAACATAGGATCCTTTCTTCGACTTGTATTTCATTCTCAGCTCTTCCTCCTTAACTTCAAGATAAAGTCATTTATGTATAACGTTGCAAGAATGTCATTTTGTCTAAGATTTGACACAAATGAATCCTATTTCTCAGGCAAACCCTCAGCAAAGCTTGAAACTTTAACTCATTGAAATTGTTACACCATGAGTTTGTAGCTCACTCATTAAATGATAAAATCTGTCAATAATATCATCCAAGCTCTCATCCCTATCAAAGAGAAATTATCAAACTCTTTCTTGAGAGCCTTAGCCTTTAGTGCCTTCAACGTCGTGTTTCCATCATACCTCTTCTCCAATTCCTCCCATAACTTTTTAGCCTACTTCTTCTCAGAAAACTGATGAAAGATGTCTTTCGGTATTGACTGTGTTAGCATGGCATATACTTTCTTTTCAGCATTGAAGAGAATCTTCTGGGCTTCACTCATTCCTCCCAACATCAAGTTGACTCCATTTGCACTGACTAGTACCGTGTAACCAGTCTCAATGGATGTCCAAAGATTGATATCAACTCTATTTAAATAGATCTCAAACCGTTGTTTCCACTGAGGATATTCAATAAACATTAACAACTTAGGTGGCTTGTTATGGTTTCCTATCTCGTTCTCCAGAAGTAGAAGGTTCCGGATGCGTGAGTCCTTTCCGGGCGTAAACGAAGCATATTGATCTTCCATTTCTATAAACATGGAACTTTGAGATCAGGAAAGGTTCACTCGTGCGAATGGGCTATAAGTATGGTTCACTTGTGCGAATGAAGGGTACGGATGAAGTCATTCATGCGATGGATTCAGTCGTGTGTATGAATAAGCCGAATGGAGTCAAACGAATGGAGTTGTTCAGTCGTGCGAATGAGCAATGTGACTGAGTTCAGTCGTGTGAATGGAGTATACGAATGAGTTCAATCGTGCGATTGAAGGCTGCTGTTTTTGCAAAATCGATGATTTTGACACTTTGACACAAAATACGATTTTTATAGGGACCCTAATCTGCCGTATAGTGAAAAATCAAAACTTTAATGCAAGAAAACATCCAAAACACCTTTAGAAGCAAAGTGGTGACTCTTTTGATTAAAACGTAGGTTTTTGACACCAAATCTAATTCAATCAAACGCAAAATCAAGAGCCAAAGCTTTGATACCACTTGTTAGGGGACCGTGTACGTACGGAATACTGACTGATTCTGTTTTTTAACCGGATCAAATAGAGCGGAATCCTATTTGATTGGCGATCCAATCAGTGATAACGATAAACCAATCGATATAAGATTGAACTAAACGTTTAGAACGAGTAGGAATCGATCATGAACGAACTATGAACTTGGACAGGCTGTTTGGGACGCTCTGGACGGCTAGGGTTTATATGTATTCGAAGTATTTCTCCAAGTTTCGTGCTTTTCCACCAATGAGGTGGCATTTTTAGGTTAGTGGTTTTCATTCGTACGATTGAACCATTAGCATGGTTCAGTCGTGCGACTGAATCATGCGATTGATCCATACCCACGACTAAAGGTTCAGTCTTGCGACTGATCCAATATCCTTGTTCAGTCGTACGACTAGTCCATAAGCATGATGTATTCATGCGTATGGTCCATAAGTATGGGCCCTTAGCATGAATACTCATACGAGTAGGTTGAACACATTACTAATCAGTATTGACTTAGAATTGTGTACAACAACCTCAAACCTATATAAGAAGTTCACACATATGAATTAAATATAAATAAACATCAAATCATATATCATATTTCATTACTTGTCATATTACACATATGTAAGACATGAAAGACTTTTACATTTAAGTACATAAAGTAGGAACAACGTGTATCTACACGGTCAAAGTAAAACCATTGATGAATATGAAGATGATAACGGAATGGCAATGTTACATATACGAAACTGATGAGTATTAACAATGGACATGATGACGAATATCCAATAGTTGAGTAATGATAGTGATCTAGATAAAAAACATGATTTATGGGATCTAGCACATCTTCATCCTTAAAAGCGCCAATAAGAGAAGCAAAATATCCACTCACAAAACCACCAACACAGCGGTTATCGTGGGCTATAGTTTCTGAATCAGATTCAATAAAAATATCTTTAAAAGCTAGGGTTATTTGACATTAAAGATAGTGACATGAGGAAGGAGTAGATGAATGATTTATGATTGATATCGTTGAAATGATAAGGAGGTATAATTTTGCTATATTGAATAAAAATAAAGATGTAAAGATATATAAGATGATGATGCATCATGTTTTTTCTTATATTACAATATTTTTTGTTCATCTCCATCTTCGTTGAGTTACATATATGTAAGCTGATTTTCATAGTGCTTACATATACGTAACTTTGTTTACATAGAGCTTCAAATCTATGTTGTAAAATTTTTTTAGATTCAAGTATTCATTTTAGTAATATGTATATGTAATTATCAAGTTACACATAACTTTTTATACATATAAATCAAGTTACATATATGTATACAAGTCTACATATGTGAAAATTTTCAAGTGTAATAAAATCTTTTGTGTTATATGTGTTATAGTAACATATACGTAAACGCCAATGGTGTATATACATAGCAAGATTTATCAACATGGATTAGTTATTTATAAGATTTGATATTTGATTTGATTGCAACATTTAAACTTGATTGGGTTATGTATACGTAACATAGTGATTCAAGTTCATAGATCAGTGTTTTATATACGTAACACAATTTTACATATTGAGATGTATAGTTGTTTACGCGATTACATACACAACTCAATGGTGTTCATTCGTTTGAATTCTTACTCCATTTATATTTAAATATTCCAATATACAAAAAATAGTTTGTTATGGTGTTCAGTTTGTTTTAAACATCTTAGTGATAGAGAGAGTTAGAGATTTTGGTTTAAATTGAAAGAGAGAGGAGAAAGAGTGAGTGATTCTAGGAATCCAACTAATTAAAAGAGAGTTTGCATAGAATTTAAATATGTGTTTGTCTATTATACTATTATTAGCTTTTAATTAAAACATTTAAACATTATTTATTTATAATAATGCCATTATATGATCTCAACTATTGATTACACAAAATCAATGGTGGATTAATGGTTTTTTCACCTTTGATCATTTTGATATATGGTTGAGATTAATTAGTAATATTTTACTAATTTAATTAAAGATTGTGAGTATTAATAAGACCTTACGAGTATAATTGGAAGAAAACAAAATAATTAATTTAGTAACCACCACATATAATTAAAATCTTCCTAAATTCTCTCAAATATTTTGTATATCCTCTCACCTTTCTTATATTTGAATAAATGTTAAAAAATCAAATACATATATTTATTTTTTATTTTAAAAATGACTGATTAGTTTGATGTTTTTTCAGTTGACGTATTTTTATATAAGTTTCATTTACGTATATGTAAGTAGCATTTACGTATATGCATGTAAGTTGTATATGCATCCACGATCCCGTTGAATATAACATACAATTATGTATACGTAGGTAATATTTACGTTTATGTTCATGTTTAATATAGCTTTGACACCCTACACATATCCCATATCGGCCGTGGACAAGAGAGATTTCTGGTTCATAAGAATGTGTGGCCTCTAATATCAACAATGCGTTTTAGGCGTATTGGTTATGGATGAGAGGAGAACTCCGCAGTTAAGCTTGCCCAGGTGAGAGCAATTTAGGGATGAGTGACCTCCCTGGGAATTTTTCACCCGGGCAAACAAAAACAAATCCGTGAGCTCCTCATGGACAAAGCGGACAATATTATTGATGCGAGGGGCCAGGTGTTACAGAATGGTACCAAAGCCACTCCTGTGTCATTCGGGATGTGGGACATACCTCACCAAGGATGGTGACTTCTCGGGCTCATCGAGGACGATGAGTCCAAACAGGAGGTGCTTGTGACACCCTATACATATCCCACATTGGTCATGGACATGAGAGATTTCTGGTTCATAAGAATGTTTGGCCTCTAATATCAACAATGTGTTTTGGGCCTACTTGTTGTGGATGAGAGGAGAACTTCGCAGTTAAGCATGCTCAGGTGGGAGCAATCCAGGGATAGGTGTCCTCCCTGGGAAGTTTTCACCCGGATAACCAAAAGCAAATCCGTGAGCTTCTCGTTGGCAAAGAGGACAATATTGTTGATATGAGGGGCCGGGTGTTAGAATAGCCCATGTTCATGTATATAAAGTTGCATACTAGTTACGTATACGTATGTGTTATAATCTAATAAAGAACACCTGTCACATATTGGTATGTATATAGGTAGCAACAAGTTGTTACATATGTAAACTTTACATAAATATAACCAATATTCATACATATATGTAAAAATAGGTTTACATATATGCATACATCATATTTACTTATATGTAAACATTATTTTCACAAAATAATTTAGAATGAAAACATAGGGAAGAAGGGCTGATAAGTTTGGAACTAAAAATGTTCAAGATACGTATATGTAACTACAAGTTATCTATGTAAAACTATGGTTTCGTATATGTAACTCAATCTAATCTATAGTTTACATATGTAACTCATACTTACATATACGTAACCCATATACGTAACTTATGTATATGTAACCCACGTACGTAAGTTGCTAGGGTTTTTAAATCTTCATCTTCTTCATCATGAATAGCAAAAATACCAAGAACACATACTAGTGTGTGTTTTTATATATAAAAATGACATGATGTTATCCATAATTTGATGTTATTACTTAAAAATCATGATGAAAACAAATATAAAGATCACAAAATATCAATATTTTAAAATCATATAACATTAACTTTAACTTTTAAACCTTGACTTTGTTGCTCACCTAACAAGCGATACCAGAATCAATCCCATGATCAAGAGGGGTATTCGAGGTTTTTGCGTTTAGAATCAAGATTAAACAATGGATCCATAAAGATATGAGTTCATTGATTTAGGGATCCATGAATTTCTATCCAAACATTGAATTGATTTAAAGATTCAATTTTAAGATACATGAGTTCATTGATGATTTAAAGAGAGAATGACGAAAAAATAAGAATGATTGAGATATTTAAGGGATTTATATTATCAAAATTAAACGAGTTATAATTACTTAATTACCCTTTTAAATAATAAAAAATTGTTTTAATATTAAAATTATATGATTGGTTTAATTTGGTTTTCGTGGTTTTCAATTATAAGTGTGGTTTTCATTTGATCCCTCCCATATATATATATATATATACACATATATATGTGTATATATATACATATATATGTGTGTATATATATATATATATATGTATATATATACATATATATATATATATATATATACATATGTATATATATATATGTTTATATATATATATATATATATGTGTGTGTGTGTGTGTGTGTATTTATATATATATATATGTATGTATATATGTGTATATATATGTATATATATATATATGTATATATATATATATGTTTATATATATATGTATGTATGTATGTATATATATGTATGTATATATATATGTATGTATATATATATGTATATATATATATATATATATATATATATATACATATGTATATAATATACATATGTATATATATATACATATGTAATATATATACATATATATATGTATATATATACATATGTATATATATATACATATGTATATATAATACATATGTATATATATAACATATGTATATATATATACATATGTATATATATATACATATGTATATATATATACATATGTATATATATATACATATGTATATATATATATATATATATATATATGGGACCAGGTTATTTTCAGAACTTACTTTTAAATGAAAACTCCCAGAACTATAATAACGCTTGATTGTTTTGATCAATAGTTGTTATTAAACAAGATTAAAAATATAAACTAATATTTCATTTATTAGTTTATTTTAGTGAAAAGGGCATATTAGTAAACTATTAATTTATTCTTTTTCAAATTAGTTGTTTAATTAATCAGTTATCTTTCTAACTAAATGATTAATTAAACATTTCTCTCTTATCTCTTAACTTTCATCTATATAAATTTTACATAAATTAAACTATATGTAAAACTTACATAAATAATGGTTCAGTGAAAATAATGATTTTAATCTATTGGGGGTAAATAAACCAGTTTTTAAAATTTACATAAATTGTTGAAATTATATCAACTTTAAATCATGAATAAATTAACATTAACATATATCTAAAGAAAAAAATAAATAAATAAATGTTTATCGTGCACAAATTCAAATTGTTTAAAAGTTAAATAGATGTGTTTAATGTAAACATATACATTTTTACCCATTTATTTTTTTCATTGAACTTTGTGGTGTTTTCAAAGTAAGTGAACATACATTGTTGCACACACCTTATGACATTAAATTCACTCCATGTTTTTAATATCAACCCATGTGCAATCTTGAATATAGAAACCCAATTAAACATTAAACATACGTTATATATATACACATAAAAATTACTTTCAACTTATTTTATGCAAAAGAAAACAAATGGTGTGTTTATGGTTTTAATTATAGCAGGAGACAAAGGAGTGTTGAGGGACCTGTGGCGGTGAATCGGTGATGATGTGGTGGTGAGGTTCATTGATATATTCACCAATATTTTTTTGTTGTTCTAAATAAATGACATCGATATTATAAATATATGTGATCTGAAGAATTTTGATATGAGATTCTAATAAATAACTTTAACTAAAATACATTTTGATTATAATGATGAGATCTTAAATAAATGATAAATAATTGTAAATTTCTAATTAGAAGGAGATAAATTAGGCAGTTACAAAATAACAATAATTATTAATTACTTTAATACCCTTTTATGTAAAATAAATATAGATCAAAACTTAAATAAATCAATGGCTATGATAAGTTCTCGTAGTTCTCAGATCTTTACGAATTCTTAAAAGATCCTGACCCTATATACATATGTATGTGTATATATATATACATATATATATATAATATATATATATATTATGATATTATATATATACACATATATATAAATACATATATACATATATATATATGTATGTATGTGTGTGTGTGTGTGTGTTATATATATATATGTAGGATTGGTTTTGTTACTTAACACTTGGTTTTTCTCTCAAACTCACTTAAGTTACACTCAAATCAGATGAAGCAGATTCTATTCTAGAGTTGATAGAAATATAATAAGTAACAAAGAACACAAAGATAATTTTCAAGGTACCTGCATATATTGCTTCTCAACTCAAAGTGTTACAAGACTCTTACAAGCATGATGTTATGAGTTACAATGAGAACTATATATAATACTAGCTACAGCCGGATATACTTTGATACCAGTTGGAATCCTCTAACTAAACCAAATACTACAAAGCTATAGTTAAAGGTATCTTAGATAAAGTCTTATCTAAGATATGGTAGTCATGACATGTCCGTGACTTACCTTTTGTCACCAACTAAAGTTGGTAACTTGTACTAACATAAAAAGGTGAACAGTGGAATAAAGTATGGTCAACTACATGGCCTTTTGGGAAAACACCATGTAGTATCAGAGGTTTGCAGCAGAGTGTCAGAGACCATACTTATGTGCACTAGTTCATAGCAGTGTCTTCTGAAGGTTAAATGGCTTTTGGAAGAACAACTACTTCTGAAGCGACTTATACTTCAAAAGAGGCTACTTCTTCTAAGGCTTGATGGACTTCTTCTGTTCTTCATACTTCGAAAGTTCACTTCTGTTCAATTCCTCTGAGACTTGATCTTTGGAAGTTAGCACTTTGTCTTCAGAAGTACAGTTTGTCTTCGGAAGTAAAACTGTTACATTGTCTTCGGAAGAACTCTATTTCCTTCAGAAGTCCCATACTTAGTTTTGGAAGTCCTTTGTAAGTTGCACCAAATTTTGTCTAAGTGATTTGGTTTTGGTTGCACCAGCCTTCCTCTTGATCCAACAAACTCCCCCTAAGCTGATGCTACCAAAACCTCACTTGTTCTGCTTCTCAAACCTTTCAGCACCAAGGAAAGCAAATATTTATCTATTTCTTTGTTCTTCCCAGAAGTGGTGCTGAGAAGCTTGTACAAACCATTAATTGAGAGGAACACCAGTCTATCAACCTGAATGGTATGTACCCTCTGTTGGGTCCCTCTGAAAAGAGTTAGTTGATGAGAGTTGTAGTCATACTCCCATCTAACTATAGGTTCCAATTTAGGGCCTTCCACCATTTAAAGAAAAGCAGTTCTTTTAGTGGTGACCTTTCCTTGTTTTCCTTCTCTCGTAGTTTCAACTCTTCTTCAATCCTTGCCTTTGTGGTAAGCTTAGCAAGATGAAGGCGCTAAGTTGACTTCTAATATTAGCAGCAGTTTCAGAATTGGAGGGATTAGAGAATGGTTTCACTACTAACTCAGAACTGTCAAATCTGCTGGAGTGTAGCAGAGAGAAGGCATTCAGCTTGTTACTTTCTCCATTCTCTCTATCCATAACAAAGATGTGAGAGGCTTCATCGAACCTCCACTGGATGATTTTTTTTCTAGGAACAAAAGGCTGACTAGGGATCTTGTCTCCTTTCTTGTGTCTAGCAGAGTCACCAGCCTTCTTCTCAGCTTCTTCTCTTTATCATTTAAGGAGTCAGAGTTGAGACCAAGAAGTTTAGCAGCATGGTCTAGCGTTCCTCTAGGCAAATCAAGAAATTGATCTCTTGTGAAGGAGCATGAAGATCCATCAACATAAGCTAGTTTGACAAAGTCTTCTTCACAAGAGATGTCACTCAGGGTTGTGCAGTTGAGAGCTTTTTCTTGATTGCCTTGAATTCCTCTAGGGAGAGTTGTTAGAAGGTTGAGGGGATGGTTTGGAAGGTTGTTGGCTAGGTTGTGGTATAGTGGTTCTGGGAATTGTTTGGGGTGAAGGACGGGTAGTTTGGGTGGTTGAGGTGAGGAAGTGGATATGGATGGTGATGTAGGTTCAGGTGTATAGGGTTCAGTTTTATGGTGAATGGTGAGGGAATTGGCTCAGACTGTGGTTGAGTGGTGGTTTGAAGATCATCCCCTGTACCCTTATATACATCTCATTCCTTTTGCCCAAACGAATGCCAGCCTTGATTTCACTAACAATTTGCTGGAGTATCTTTTCAGACATGGGTCCACCTGCCTGCCAGAGAAGCCGTGAACCTAGAGATAGTCTTCTCTAGGCTTTCTCACCTATCTCTTGGTCACAAGACCCTAGCTTCTTCTTCTATTCTTTCTCCTTCAACTTCTCTCTTGCAGTTTTCTTTATCTCCTTCTCTAGTAGATCATGCTTTTTGTTGAAGAGCCATACGATTGTTTCATCATTGTGTGGAGATAGTTCTTGAAGAGGGAAACCTCGGGAGGTTAGGAAAGCTATCCTTTCCCTCCGGAGCTGCATGTCCGCTTCCTTCTTTTCTCTTTCTTTTTCTTCCTCTATGGCCAACCGTGCTGCTTCCTTCATTTGTACATTCTGTAGCCTGGTTGCCTTTTCCAGCTCTACCAACTCCTCTCATTGTAGCAGGAGTATGTCTTCGTTGATGAGCTGATCAATGATCTCTACCCTCTTCTTATTTTTGATTGCCTCCTGGTGGGCTATAGCTGCTTTGGAACTAGCAGCTAATAGCTTCCCAGTTGAAAGTCTACCTTTTATTTTAAGCTTTTCAATCCTTTCCTCTTCCTGAAGTTCTTCCGCAGTCATTTTCTTCTTTCCTTTACCATCCTTTGAACTGCTTGACTTTGGTGGTTCTTGGAGAGAGGATTCAGATTTTGAGAGAGGTAGTGAAGGTGTCTGAGCTAGAGGTTGATTGAGAAAGCCCTCACTATCACCTTAGATTCCAGCTCGAGAATTGCATCTGTGATGATTAGATCTTTGGACAGTGAGAACAATCCTTCCACAGCTTCCATTTCAGCTTAGGAAGACTCAGCTTATTCTGCTGAGGCTTTGACTTCAGCTTCGGGAATTTATGGGAGTGCAGTTTTTATCCAAACTATTTCAATTGCTAGGCCATCAGTCCTCATTTCCCATCAAACTGAATCTCAGGTTCCATTTGGACCTTAGGTTGACCAACTTCTTCCCCAGTGGTAGAAGGTGCACATAATCTCTGAAGCTCTTCTGCTCCAAAGTACATCATAGCTGCATTAGGGCTACGCTGATCTAGGGAGGATCTCAATAGACACTTGGAGAAGAGTCTATAGAGATCTTTGAGCATCCTTGGGTCAATTTGCAGTACGACTTGGGATGGCACAGAAAAGGTAGTTGCAATGGGAGCCGAAAATTTGGAAGTTGATGTTTGGCTCAGTGGTTCCTCAGGTGTTTGTCTCTGAACATTCTCCCCATTTTTGGTAGTATCATCTTGAGAGCTAGATGAGCTAGAGGAAGAGGTCAAGGAGACCTGAATGGGTACATGCCTAATAGATCTCTCAATCTGTTTCTCAGCTAGTTGAGCCCTGAGATTGTCAATTTCAAGTTGCTTAGTGGCGGGCATATCCTCTAAAGACCTAACTTGGATTCAAGGTTTGAGACTTTAGAAAGCAGGTATTGTTTAGTGAGTTATAGTCTTCCCTCATATTGTTTTGGAGAATCACGGGGAGATGAGGCAACATACCTAGTATGTTCAGCCTCACCACCAGATATGGTTTCTTAGCACCCTAGTTTCCCTTGCTTAATGATGTCTCTTTTAGAGTCATCAAGAGGCATGGCTACCGTAGATTCAGTCTTAGAAATATTACCACTGTCCAAAAGATCCATTGAAGCATCTTTTATAGTGGCAGCTGAATCTGCATGAGTCTCCTCCAGATTAGTGGGACTCACCTCAGTAAAGGTTTGCTGATGGGGGCTAGAGATAAGAGGTCTCTCGGGGCTTTGTTGATCTTTGAGAGAGTTTTGTAGATCGACTTCATTTCCATGAAGAGATGTAATCTCTTCATCATTTTTGAAAAGAAGGTCAGTGAAGGATAGAGAAGGTAAACCTACTGACTTGGGACCTTGATCAATGGCTACAGGCATTGAGCCTCTGGTGGGGCTATCCTTTTTTGGTTGCTCAGAGGAGTATAGATACTCACCCTGAGGGCTTTCAGCATGGGTAATGGGCTCATCGGTTTGAGACTGAGGAGACTCAAGACCCATATTAAGGTCAATGGAGAAGGATGGTGAGACCTCAGACTAAGTGGGAGCCCAATGTTCCACTCTAGTCTTTTTGGATTGAACAGGAGGAGCTTGTTCAATCAGAGTAGACTGAACAAGGGTTCATTTGGGGTGTCATTGGTAAGTGATAGTGATGGGGTGAGATGGTAAAATTGGCAGTGTGGGGGCAGTTGTTGGTGTGGGTTCATCACCTGTGGGGTGAACAGGGATGTCAACAAGAGCTATTTTCTCATTCATACCTGGAAGCAGAGAAGTGTACCTTCCAGTGAAGTTGGTGGACACCTTCTTTAAAGTCTTGAACATGGTTGGCCTCATTTAAGGGATAGGTAAAGTGGCTGCACAGACAAGCCAACTCTAGTCCAGCTCATACTTGATAATGTGTTGGAGAAATCTGGGATACATAAAGAAGTTTTCCCTCTGGAGATTTCCTATGAGATTTGTCAGCACAAATCTTGAATAGTTGAATCGGATGCCTCTCACCATTCCATGAACTAGGAACCTAGTTCGTGTGGAATTTGATACCGTCCTCCAGATTTATTTGACAGACAGTGAAGAACAACATGTAGCAGGAACTTCCAGTTGTAAAAAAAGTTGAATTTGTAGATAGTTGACCTGCTAACATCTCCACCATATCCCATTTGAATGTGAGTGCTATCTAAATCTACTTTGGGGAACTCTGTTGGTACACCCTCATCATGAAGCTACAGATGCTCCCTAATGAGTTGTTCAGTAATGACCAACTTCTGGCCACAAATGCTCAATCGAATACACGAATCCCATTTAGGGTTTCAATCTGACCGTTATCCTAAAATTCAGCCATGTGATTGGAGTACATAGTGGGATTAATAGTTAGGGCAGTGTAATAAGATGACCGGGTAAGAAAGGAGATGATTTCAGAGAAGTCGGCATCTCTTGAGGAATCAAGAAGTGCGAGTTGATTGTGTTGAGGATTAAGCGCCATTTGTGAAAGGTGAATGTGGAAGAGTTTGAGCTTGGGTAAATTGGGAAGGAAGAAAGCTTTTAGGGCAGTAAAAATGTGGTAAGAAGATGAAAGTGAATAGTCGGGATTATTTAAAAGAGGGTGAAATGGTGGTAGAGGTGTTTGGATAAGGAGATGTGATGTTTTAGTGGATGATGTAACAGGGGCGGTAAGGTTTAGTTCAGTTAAATAATCCAACATCATTAACAAGATCTTTACTTTTTACAGTGTGGGACCCAAAGGATTTCTGTTACATAGTAAAGTTTCTCTTCCGAATATAAAGCATTTCTGAAGGTAATTTGTCTTACGAAGGCAATTACTACTTCCGAAGGTAAAGAGTTACTTTAGAGAGTAAAGATTGCTTTCCGAATGGAGAGTTTTACAAGCTTCGGAATTAGATCTGATATGTAATCAATCGCTTCTTCCGAGACTAAAAACTCTTCCGAGAAGAAAATTATCCTTGGAGGAATTTTTCTTCGAAAGATATGTAAGATATCTTCTGAAGGTTAATTCCTCTTTGGAAGAATTTAAACTTAGTAAAAATTTTTAAAAGAGAGAAACTTTTTGTAATAAGGCTTAGACTGAATTGACATAAGACATTACATATTAAAGGTTTTCAAAAGAGGTGAGCTAATCAATGTTTATCATCCCAATAGCTGTAATGAGGTACTTAAATCTCTATTTATCAAAAGCTTTGGTGAACAAGTCAGCATATTGTTCATTTGAATCAACTTTGATTAGCTTAATAAAATTCTTCTCATGGATATCTCTAATGAAATGATACATGATATCAATATGCTTTGTCTTAGAGTGCTTTACAGGATTTTCAGTGATAGAGATATCACTGTTGTTGTCAATGTGGATATGAGTGCTCATAAAGTTGAATCCATAGTCTAACATCTGACTCTGAGTCTATAGCAGCTTAGCACAGCAACTTGTAGCAATAATGTATTCAGCTTTAGCAGTTGATGTAAAGACACAAGATTATTTCTTGCATTCATGAGATGACCCTTCACCAAGAAATTGACATCCTCCTGATGTTGATTTCTTGTCAATGTTGCAGCCACCATAGTCATTGTTCGAGTATCTGTAACGCCCCGAATAATGTCTAAGCGATCCAAATAGTGATAATGGGCTTAGACGAGATCATTTAACAAAAATAAGATGGATATGGGTTTTAGACCAAGAAGACATACGGGTTACATGTTTGGCGCGTTTAAGGTCCCAGGAATGCCCGATATATATAAACGGATCAGCTTGAGCAGCTATCAGTTGCAACTCAACACTCTAGTTCTAGAGTGAGAGAGAGTAGAGAGAGAAAGTGGAGAGAATCGAAGATTTAAGTCTCGTTGATCTCGGGATTGGTGATTGGTGTTCGTGGGCATCGAAACAACAAGAAAACACACGAATCCAAGTAAGAAACATCATTTAATCGTTCATTTTGATGTAAACCTGGATTCTAGGTTCGGGGTTTTTGAAAGCGGCAAAGATTCACCCAAAACTCACGTTTTTGTGAAAGAAAGCATGTAAGAAGCTTAGATAAAGCTTATTGGGTGATAAATCAAGGTTTTGGATGTAAAGTTTGAAGTTTTTGGTCAAAAATAGGTTGGTTCGTATTTTTCAGCCCGTTCTGCGAAACTAAGTGTTCATCCAATGAAATTAGTTGTTCGTCCAGCGAAACTGTGGATCTTCCTGCGAAACTATAGTTTCGTAGGTAGTTTCGCAGACATGGTTTTCCAACGAAAGTTGGCAAAACTGGCAGCGAAGATGTTAGTGAAACTGCCAGCGAAACTAGCAGCAAAACTGCTAGCGAAAGTAACAGCAAAACTATTAGCGAAACTAGCAGCGAAAGTGCTGATCTTGTAGTGAAATTAGTTGAGAAATTAGGTAGAAATTAACTCCCTTGAGTGTTAACTTATCTGCAAGCTGTGTACTGAACCCTTGCTTTGAAAGATTAATTGAGAAGCTACTCATTAGTCCAGGGAGTTCTAGATCCCCTATTTTAAAGGTTTTGAACTAGTTTGGGCTGGAAAGGCATACAAAATATACGATTTGAATCACCGAGATTTTAAGAGGTTTTAACGAGAAGATCTATTTTCAATAAGGAAATGTGCTATACAAAAGTGTTAAAATAAAAAAATTTCGCGTTGACCTGTTAGCACGGCCGCAGCCAAGGGCGTTGCCCCTTGGACCCCACTAGGGCTACTGCCCTAGGACCCCGCTGTCAGGGGCTGTCGCCCCCGAATCCCCGCTGTCCCACGGGGGTCAG
This sequence comes from Flaveria trinervia, assembly GCA_025506515.1. NCBI lineage: Eukaryota > Viridiplantae > Streptophyta > Magnoliopsida > Asterales > Asteraceae > Flaveria > Flaveria trinervia. Next base: position 70,220,313 of record CM046447.1, on the reverse strand, counting down.
TTATGTTTTATGATGACTTATGCGTGTTGTGCATATGTTTATGTATCTGAGTGTATGGTGCATGGGTATGATGTGTGATGTCGTATGGTTATACGTTGTGATGCGCGTGATTCGTGTGATGTTGGTTGTCGTGTGATTGTGCATGTCGTATGTTATGCATGATGTATGTTATAGGTGAGCGATGTTGCCTTGTGTGATTGATGTGCATGTTGTTATGTTCCTTATCTTATTATGTATGATTGTCTTCCCGTGGTTTTGCTTTGAACGTTAATAAATGTAATGAAAGTATTATATAACATAAAGTGAAAGACAATGAAAAGAGGAAGTTATGAATGAGTGCAAGCATGAACGAAGGAATGAGAGCAAGGAGGGCTTGCAGGAGAAAGAAAGGAGGTTCACGACTCACTGAGAGTTGTTAGCTCAACTGTGTGTATATTTATAGCGTGCGATCTTGGCTAACTCATAAGGGGACATAGACATAGTGGGGGTTCAGTTTTGGTAACTGCTCTGATACAGGCGATGTGGTATTTACTGTGTGCTATGTAACGTGTGATTTTGGCTACCTCATGTGGATTAGTAGCACGTGATTTTGGCTAACCCATAGGATGGCGTGCGATTCTGGCTACACCCCAAGAGTTCTAACACACAGGGGGAGTCGGTCTTGGTGACCACTCCGTTGATGCGATTTGTGCGATATGTACGATGGGTATGATGATGCAAGGGTGTGATTTGTGAGAAAAGTGCGATAGGTATGAGATAGACGAACGGAAGAAATGAGTTATGAACAAATGAAACAGATGAAGGATGTAACGAATGTAATGGAAGATAATAATTATATTATCGGTATGTATGTATGTTGTGTGATCGAGTACGTAAGTAACGAATGGTTTTATAAGGAAGTAAAGTATATTTTCATTAAAACTAAAACTCACTCAGCAACGCTGACTTTTTATGCATTTTCCAGTTGGCGGGTATGTCGCTGAGGATGGCACGTGGCGACTACTCAGTTCTTTTAGAATGACATCCATTTTTTTAATGTTGTTGTAATGAAATGTGAAATGATATTGTGAAATGAACGGATGTATTATTTTGCAAAAGTGTTTATTTAAAGGAAATGAAAAATTTGTTTAAAGTGTTTCTGCTGCATGATTTTAGTAAAGTTAATGTAATTATATATTTTATGTGCGATGAAGGACTAGCTGTAAGCGTCCCAGGAACGGAGCCTTACAAGTTGGTATCAGAGCCAAAGTTTAAGTGAGACGGGTAAAATTTCAAAATAAAGCTTAAATTAAACTGAGAATGGGATGAAAAGGGAAGGGATGCCAATCTGAGTAGTTGCGAGCCATCAGGTATTTTCGTAAAATTAACTGGTATTACCTGCGCATGTTATGTGATTTATGTGATGCTGGTAGATTTAAGTACTGACGTAGTCAGCATAGGTAATGCTCGGGTTGTGAAAAGTAAAGTAAGTGGCTAATCACAACTGGCCACTATAATTAGGGACTTACTATACTTGACATAGACTGAGCTGTTCCCTTGAATGATTGTGTTGGTGTTGGAATCTTTCAGTGGGTGCAGGGATGACTGGTGGTAGATCTTCGAAAGCTTCATGAGGTGGAGGCGCGGTGGTGGACGTGGTGCTGAACCCGGGTCACGAGAGGAAGATCTAGAGTGGAGAAAGTGGTTCATGAGGAAGCCGAGACCCCACATCCGGAGGGCGGTGATGAGAGTGCCAATCTAAGAGCCTCGATGAGAGAGGCGGTGGCGGAGGAAGTGCATCATTCCATGCAGACGATCCTACCGTCTGTGGTGACCAAAGTGATAAAGGCTGTTAGAGATGGGGAGAGACAGGAAAGGGGTAGACCTTCAGGTGGAAAGAGACGGCCCAAGACTAAAAAAGCTATCTCTGATGATAAAGAGGGAGAAGAAAAGGAAGAGCCTATGCCGGAGGTGGCACGAGGCTATAACTATGGAGTGTTTCAACGATGCAAGCCCCCAACTTTTGATGGTAACAGCACTGCTGCTGCTGCTCACTGGTGGGTGAGCGAGATGGAAGCCGTTCTAAATATCATCGAGTGTCGAGAAGATCAGAAGGTGAAGTTCGCCGCCCACTCATTTGTGGATTCGGCTTTGTGCCGGTGGGACAACATAGTCCAAGTTGAGGGTAGTCGAGCTATCGGAAGGATGAGATGGTCAGAATTGAAAAGGCTGGTGATGAGGAGTTCTGTCCTCACCGCGAGATGGATAAAGTTGAAAGAGAGTTCCTATAGCTGGAGGCGGGAAAAATGACGCATCAGCAGTACACCACCAGATCAACGAAATGGCATGGCTGGTGCCCGATCAGGTGACCCTCTTTCGCGAAAGATCAAGAGGTATATTCAGGGCTTGCCGGCAGAAATCCATAGGCACATGATCGCTGGCCGACCAAGCACGTTTAGGTCGGTAGTTGACTTGTATGATGAAAAAACTATGGTGGTGTTGGTGGCTGAAGATGGCGAGAAAAGTGATGGAGACCAGAACTGGAAGGGAAAGAGAACTGGATGGGGTGGTGACCCGACGAATAATAAGCACGCATGAGGGGATGACCGTCGTATGGTCACACCTGGTGCGGGGATGAATAGATGTGGTAAATGCGGGATGGAGCATTCGGGAGAATGCAAGAGGGGACCAAACACTTGCTTCAAGTGTGGGAAGCCTGGTCATGTGGCTAGAGAATGTGGGACTGTGAGATGTTACAATTGTGGAGAAATTGGCCACATAAGCAGGGACTGTAAGAAGCCAAGGGCGGAAGGTTCAAGAGTGAAGAGGACTGGAGGAGAAGGACAGTGGGCAAATGCAGCGCCAACATGATGATGCAGGAGGAGGCTAGAACGAACCCCAATGTTGTGTCAGGTACATTTCTAGCAAATCAACCTTTAGCCTTGTGTAATTTGATTCTAGTGCTAGTAAGAGTTTTATTCCTGCTGCTTTCTATGCTAAATTGCATGTTAGTAGTAAGAGTATAGATACGCCCTTCAATGTGGTCTTAGAAGTGGATTGTTTGGCGGACTATGAAATGAACATTGTGTGCCGTGAAAGATGATGCGGTTGATAGCGCCTGACGGGATCACAGTGACGGTTTAAGGTGACGAGTCATGATGATTACGAAGGTGATTTCTATGGCGGGTGTAAGAAAGTGCATGAGCATGGACGTATTGTCTACTTGGCCGATGTAAGGTACGTGGATACACTGATATCCTAACCGTCAGATGTACCGAGACCCGAGGAAAGATTATTGGTGGCCGAGTATGAAGCGTGATTTGGTGGAGTATGGGAGTAAATGCCTTACTTGCTTACGAATGAAGGCCGAGCACCAAAGACCATATGGGGAGATTTGTGGTGATCGAGGCTACGACTGAGAAGCTCGATAGGATCAAGGCCTTGAGGAAGGTAGCCAAGGATAGATAGAAGTCGTATGCCGATAAGAGGCGCAGACCGATTGAGTTCCAGGTGGGTGACAGGGTTATGTTAAAGGTCTCACCTTGGAAGGGCATCATTCGGTTTAGGAAGCGGGGCAAGTTGAGCCCAAGATACATAGGGCCTTTCCGAATTATTGCTCGAGTAGGAGAGGTGGCCTATAGGTTGGAGTTGCCCAATGAGTTAAGTGGAATTCATCCGACATTCCATGTATCTCACTGGAGGATATTGAAGTGGATGAACGGCTCAATTATATGGAGCAACCAGTGGCAATCATCAACTGCAAGGAGAAGAGGCTAAGGAATAAGGTGGTTCCCTTGGTGCGTGTACAGTGAAAGCACAGAAAGTGATCGGAGTCCACTTGGGAAGTAGAGGAGGAGATGAGGCAGTATTACCCTCAACTATTCAACGACTAGCAGGTTTCGAGGACGAAACCTAAATAAGGGGGGTGGACTTGTAATGCCCCGAATAATGTCTAAGCGAGCCAAATAGTGATAATGGGCTTAGACGAGATCATTTAACAAAACTAAGATGGATGCGGGTTTTAGACCGAGAAGACATTATGAGTTACGTGTTTGGTGCGTTTATGGTCCGGGAATGCCTGCTATATATAAACGAATCAGCTTGAGCAGCTCTCATTTGCAACTCAACACTCTAGTTCTAGAAAGAGAGAGAGTAGACAGAGAAAGTGGAGAGAATTGAAGATTTAAGTCTCGATTGACCTCGGGATTGAAGATCGGTGTTCGTAGGCATCCAAAAAACAATAAAACACCACGAATCTAGGTAAGAAACATCATTTAATCGTTCCTTTTGATGTAAACCCGGATTCTAGGTTTGGGGTTTTTGAAAGTGGCAAAGATTCGCCCAAAACTCAAGTTTTTTGTGTAAGAAAACATGTAAGAAGCTTAGATAAAGCTTATTGGGTGATAAATCAAGGTTTTGGATGTAAAAGATTGAAGTTTTGGGTCAAAATGGGTTGGTTCGTATTTTTCAGCCCTGTTCTGCGAAACTGGGTGTTCATCCAGCGAAATTAGTGGTTCGTCCAGCGAAACTGTGGATCTTCCTGCGAAACTATAGTTTCGCAGGTAGTTTCGCAGACATGGTTTTCCAACGAAAGTTGGGCGAAACTGGCAGCGAAACTGGCAGTGAAGATGCCAGCGAAACTGCTAGCGAAGATGCCAGTGAAACTAGCAGCGAAACTGCTGGTGAAACTAGCAGCGAAACTGCTGATCTTGCAGCGAAATTAGCAGCGAAACTGCTAATCTTGCAGCGAAATTAGCTGCCAAATTAGGCAAAAATTAACTCCCTTGAGTGTTAACTTATCTGCAGGCTGTGTAGTGCAACCCTTGCTTTGAAAGCTTGACTGAGAAGCTACTTACTAAGTCCAGATGAGTTCTAGATCCCCTATTTTATAGGTTTTGAACTAGTTTAGGGCTGGAAATGCATAAAAAATATACGATTTAAATGACCAAGATTTTAAGAGGTTTTAACGAGAAGATCTATTTTTCGATAAGGAAATGTGCTATAAAAAAGTGTTAAAATCAAAAAAATTTCACGTTGACCTGTCAGCACGGCCCCAGCCAGGGGTGTTGTCCCTAGGACCCCACTAGGGGCTGCTGCCCCTAGGACCCCGCTGTCAGGGGCTGTCGCCCCCGAATCCCCGCTGTCCCACGGTGGGTCAGCTATGTTTTATGATGACTTATGCTTGTTGTGCATATGTTTATGTATCTGAGTGTATGGTGCATGGGGATGATGTGTGATGTCGTATGGTTATACGTTGTGATGCGCGTGATTCGTGTGATGTTGGTTGTCGTGTAATTATGCATGTCGTATGTTATGCATGATGTATGTTATGGGTGAGTGATGTTGCCTTGTGTGATTGATGTGCATGTTGTTATGTTCCTTATTTTATTATGTATGATTTTCTTCCCATGGTTTTGCGTTGAACGTTAATGAATGTAATGAAAGTACTATATAACATAATGGAAGACAATGAAAAGAGGAACGTAATGAATAAGTGCAAGCATGAATGTAATGAATGAGTGCAAGCATGAACAAAGGAATGAGAGCAAGGACGGCTTGCAGGAGAAAGAAAGGAGGTTCACGACTCACTGAGAGTTGTTAGCTCAACTGTGTGTGTATTTATAACGTGTGATCTTGGCTAACTCATAAGGGGACATAGACACAGTGGGGGTTCAGTTTTGGTAACTGCTCCGATACATGTGATGTGGTATTTACTGTGTGCTATGTAGCATGCGATTTTGGCTACCTCATGTGGATTATGTAGCGTGCGATTTTGGCGAACCCATGGGATGGCGTGCGATTCTGGCTACACCCCAAGAGTTCTCACACACAGGGGGAGTCGGTCTTGGTGACCACTCCATTGGTGCGATTTGTGCGATATGTACGATGGATAACATGACGGACTATAGACACAGTGGGAGTTCAGTTTTGGTAACTGCTCCGATATGTGCGATGTGGTATTTACTGTGTGCTATGTAGTGTGCGATCTTGGCTACCTCATGTGTTCGATTCGTGCTATATGTACTTCGGGTACGATGATGCAAGGGTGTGATTTGTGCGAAAAGTGCGATAGGTATGAACGAATGAAAAGGATGAAGGATGTAACGAATGTAATGGAAGATAATAATTATATTATCTGTATGTATGTTGTGTGATCGCGTACGTATGTAACGAATGGTTTTATAAAGGAAGTAAAGTATATTTTCTTTAAAACCAGAACTCACTGAGCAACACTGACTTTTTATGCATTTTTCCAGTTGGCAGGTATGTCGCTGAGGATGGCACGGGGCGACTACTCTGTTCTTTTGGAATGACATCCATTGTTTTTAATGCTTTTGTAATGAAATGTAAAATGATATTGTGAAATGAACGGATGTATTATTTTGAAAAAGTGTTTATTTAAAGGAAATGAAATGTTTGTTTAAAGTGTTTCTGCTGCATGATTTTAGTAAAGTTAATGTAATTATATATTTTATGTGTGATGAAGGACCAGCTGTAAGCGTCCCGGGAATAGGGCCTTACAGTATCCATAGAGATTAAAATCATTGTACCTAGGATACTAGAGACCTAGTTTAGGTGCTCTTTTGAGGTATCTGAGGATTCTCTTAGCAGCAGCTAGGTGAGATACCTTTGGAGCAACCTGATATCTTGCAAAAATGCAAGTTGCAAACATGATATCAGGTCTACTAGCTGTGAGATACATCAAAGAACCAATAATAGCCCTATACTGATGTTGATCAGTGTCCTCCCCTCAAGGTCTGGACAAAGATTATGGTTTCTGGGTATGGGTGTCTTGGCTGGCTTACAATCTTTCATTTCAAATCTTTCTAAGATGTCATTGACATACTTGGATTGATTGATGGAAAACCCTTCCTTTAATTTCTTCACCTGAATTCCAAGGAAAAAGTCTATTTTTCCCATGGAACTCATCTCAATTTCTTCTTCATAATGCTTTCAAATTCTTTGCACATTTGGTCGTTTGAAGAACCAAATATGATGTCATCAACATAGACTTGAACAAGAAAATATCTTTTCCAGACTTCCTTATGAAGAGAGTCTTATCAATGGTACCTCTAATGTAACCATTCTTCAGAAGAAACTAAGACAAAGTCTTATACCATAGCCTATGTGCTTGGTTCAGCCCATATAGAGCTTTATCCAATTTGCACACATAATTGGGGTGTTGTGGGTCTTCAAATCCTGCAGGCTAGCACACATAGACTTCCATATCTATATCCCCATATAGAAAGGCACACTTGACATCAAGTTGGTAGACAGTGAATTCTTGGATGCAACATAAGCAAGGAATATCCTAACTGCCTCAAGTCTTGCAACAGGTGCAAAGACATCAGTATAATCAATTCGTTCCTCTTGAGTGTATCCTTGAACCACCAGTCTTGCCTTGTTCTTGATAATTAAGCCTCTGTCATCTCTCTTGTTTCTGAAACCCCATTTTCTACCTATGGGTACTTGACCAGATGGTAGCGGGCATAGGTCCAAACCTTTTATCTCTTGAATTGAAGCAGCTCCCCTTGCATCGATTCAACCCCGCTATTATCTTTCAAGGCATCTTCTACCTTTCTTCGGTTCCATCTGAGATAGAAATCATGAGTACAAGTAGACATTCCCATGATGAGTTTGCCCTCTTGTTCTCATACCTTTAGAGACATCCCCTATGATGTTCTCAGCTGGATGAGTGTTATGAATCCTTAGACGAGGAATCACTTTAAGTTGCAAAGATAGATCCAGATTGGACATATTTTGCTCAGGAACTGGAACACTTTGTCCAACTGTTATTTCAAACTCATTCAATGAGGACTGATGGAATGAATAAGAAACATCATCAACTGTGGCTGTGAAGTAGCATTAACAGTTGTCTGTTCCTTCAAGATGCTACTTACATCAGCTTGGTGTTGTGCAGGATCACCTAATGAATTTTGAGGATCAGCAGGTGATTCACTAGTTGAAGGTTCACTGTCCCTTGATATAGTTATACTATCAAATCTGTCAATAGTGGAAGCTTGATTTGTGGTGGCTCTAGGAGAACTTGGAAGAGGCCTGGGTAGCTCAAATAGTTGATTAGCAGCAGAATTACTTTGAGCACCTATTCCAACTGAAACATTCTCACAAGATGGTTTAGAATAGTTTGGAAATAGTTCTAAATCAAAAATATGATCAGGGCCATTCCCCCTAACACAAGGAATGTGCTCATTAACAACAATATTAGATGATTCATCAAATTGTTGATTCTTGATGTTGTAAACTCTATAAGCTTTAGAGCTATAAGAGTATCCAACAAAGATAGCATCATCCAACTTTTTAGCAAATTTTGCCAAATTATCCTTGTGTTAAGTATGGTATACCTGCTACCAAAGGACCTTAAAAAACCAATGAATCATGGAATCTTGTTCCATAACTCATAAGGGGTGTTCCATGTGGCTTAATTACAAGAACCCTATTTTGCACATAGCATGCAGTGCTGACTGCCTCTACCCAGAATGTTAGAGGTAGTTTCAAATCAGCTAACATAGTTCGAGCAGCCTCAATAAGTGTCATGTTCCTCCTCTTAGCAACACCATTTTTTTGAGGAGTTCTAGGAGTACTGTGTTGTCTGGCAATCCCTTTTGAGTTACAGAAAGAGTCAAGAATGAAGTTCTTAAACTCAGTTCCTGGATTACATTTGAAAATCTTAACCTTGTGATCAATTTGATTTTTGTTAGGGGGATGGTGTATTGGACATGTACTAACTGATTAACGTGTATACCAAACCAAATAGTGTGGAAACCTATTTGATTAGCAAACCAATCAGTGAGAACGCACGTAGAAACAATTATGTAATTGAATCTAACGTTAAGAATCGATTAGGAATCGATCTACTGCGATCTATGAACTTGGAGTATGATCTTAGAGGTCTCTCGACGGCTAGGGTACGTCTGGAGTCGAAGTGTGTATAATGCTTTGTTTTTCCACAAATTAGGTGGTATTTATAGGTTAGGGTTACTCATTCGGGCAACTGAACCATTTGCCTGGTTCATTCGAGCGATTGAGCCATGCGGTTGATCTATTCGCATGACTGAGTCTTCAGTCGTGCGACTGAGTCAGTCGCATGAAGCTATTCAGGCGTATGGACTGTTTAGGCGCATGGTCACTCAGTAGCATGACCACGCGGACGCATGACCACAGTTGAGGCGCATGGTCTAGTCATACGCATGTGAACTTCACTTAGCCAAGTTTGAATGCATTCATTATTATAACATTATAATACCAATTCAAACAATCACAAACCTATATAATCTAGTCAATATGCGTTACACAACTCATTAATGAAATATTAAACATTATAAATCACAACCAAACATTCTCATTTCATTAAGTACCCAAGCATTACATAAGTGTAAGACATTCAAGACATATTACATTAAGATCCGAATCTAGGTATATATGTATCAACAAACTCCCCCTTGGACCTAGATCTATCTATCGTCTTACGTTCTTTATACCATCCTCATACTTCTTGTACTTCTCCTCTCTTGTGGCTCCTGCATGTATTTCAAATGCAAAGAAGAGCCATTTCACATTTTGGAATTGGAGGGCTTGTACAATATCCTACGTGTCATAGAACAGTGGCCACTTGTATAGAGTGTAAACATCGTCAGCTGACAAGTTGGTAAGCCACATCAGGTGAAATACCCTGATAGTATCCATTCTGCCCTCTTTGTTCAGAACTATTACATCTTCCCTTGTTCTCCCATCATAGTACCACCACTTAATGCATGGAGTGAAGTCCTGTGGCATTTCCCTGAGCGGGATTCTTGACATTGTGCGTGGAGGACTCCACTTCAGCACTATCTTTGGCTTTTCAGTTATGGGATCAACTTCAGACTGTCTGATATACCTCATAGTTGTTTAAGGATTGAAATTGACCCACCTGGTGTGGTACTCTTTCTTTAAAGCAGCCTCTAACCAGCCTGACATCTTTCTTGGGTTAGCATATAATAACTTCAGTTTAGCCTGCTGGTTGAGCTCAAGACCAGGTAGAGATTAGATCATGCGGGAATCTAAAGTACTCAATACCTTTCTCTCTCTTCACCGTGTATACATTAAGATCATCAAAATGGGCCCATGCGATAATCTTGCCTGACACCTTGTGATGTTTCTTCACTTTGTAGAGATTGGTGTAGACATTCTGTTAGGAGCAGCGCGTTGGGCTCGGATTTCCTCAAAACAAGCAGCCCATTCAGCCTTTCTGATATCAACATCTGTGTTTGAGGCTTGGGCTTGTTCTTCAACCTTCTCAGACTCTTGTTCCATCTTATCTAATATCTCAAATGTATCACTGGCCAGGGAGTCACCTCCTCGATCTCTATCTCATCAATGTCGTTCACCTCGTCGTCACTGGTTTCTTCAAAAGTTGGAGCGTCCTTGACAATCTCATCTGCATTGATTTTGAACATTTCTGCTATTTGCTCATCAGTGAGATTGTGAATGATTTCTCCTTCTTCAGGAGTGTACATCACTGATCTCCTGACTATACCCTGCAGATCAAGAATCAACGTGAGCTGAATCTTGACTTGTTGGAGGGGAGCAACATCATGTCATCCCTCTGAAAGTTTGGATCTGCTTGATTTATACATGTAACACTACAATCATTAGTTAATAATCAAGACAGAAATACCAACATTAAATATAAACATTCATTACATTAATGTGATATAAGATTCGAATGCATATGATTTAAATAAAGTAAATAACTAAATATTACTCTTATCCTGTATCCTCTGCTCTTCTGCTACCGGGGCGGATGTCTAGGCACTCTGATCTTGAGTCCTTTTGGTCCTCCATTCGCTTGTAGATGTGGCACCTGCAGCAGAAGAATCCTCTTCATTATCATCAACATCTGCATCCGTATCACCCTCGTGATCATCACCATCATCATCGTCATCATCATCACTCTCATCATCATCAGCAACATCGTCTCCGTCTCCTTCTCCGATCTTCAAGGCTCTTCTTGGATCCTTTGAGCTTTAGCATGATTGTCTTGTTTGCAGCCTCGAGCTCCTCAATTCTTGGCATGTTGCTCCTGGAGCTGAGACATCTGTTGAGCCTGCTGATCAATCAATCGAGCCTGCTGAGAAATCTGCTCAGATTATGCAGCAGTAAGATCTACTAAGTGACAAATCGGTGTAGTTTTCTCGTCATCAGCTGCTAACAGACGCATCACCATATGGTTTAGCGCTGATAGCTGTTCCCCTACCCCAAAGGGAGGTAGAGATGATACAGATGTATATGGAGAGAAGGATGATGGTGCAGCTGGATGGCTAGTGGTGATGGTGGTGGTAGTGGTGAAGATTGAGGGTAATATAGATGAAGGTGGTGGTGGAGTGGGTGTGGTAGATATGGTGGTAGATGGGGTGGTAGTAGTGGTGGTAGGTGGAGTGGAGGTAGTGGTGGTAGTAGTGGTGGTAGGTGGAGTGGTAGTAGTGGTGGTAGAAGTGGTGGTGGTGATGAAGGTCAGTCTTCTCTTCTTCTTCTTCAATCTGTCGGGCTGAGCCGTCCTTTTCTTCTCAAGCCTTTCGAGGAGGATGCTCCCCCTGGAGCATGGCTTGGCTGATCGGGAGCATAAGGAGGATCAATTCAGCCTCTCCTGATCCGCCAGGGCGTTCACCAACCGCTCGGAGCCCACGCTCTGTGGTAACCACCTTGCTGCCAACAGTCCGAGTGAGGGGCTCCTCATCTGTATCCTCCTCCTCATCAGTTGGAACTCTTGATGGAATCCAGCATCCTCAGTCTCTCTCTGGGTGGGTGCTGGAGATGCTATATCAGTAGTGGGGGCCCTCGATTGAGTGGGCCCTGCATCCCCACCAGCACGCTATCGTCGTCATCTGAATCATCATGGGGAGCTCGATCTGCTCAATATCTAAGTCACTGTCGTTGTGGCGCCACTTTCTTCATGACGGCGCCACATAGTCTTCATAGGCTAGATTCCCAAACAGTCGCCTCACAGGGGGTTTCACCTGCTTCCCCCTGTATACCTTCATCCGACCCAAGGTGGTATCATCCATCACCTCGACAGCTACCACATCCTCCTTCTCTTTTGGAAACAAAGGGAGCTTTTGGTCAATGATCTTCTGCATGAATCAAGGGTACATGCAAAAGCCCTCCTTGCCCTTGGCCTCTATGTTCTCCACCAGGTAGGTGAAGATCATCCTGGAGAAGCTGAACGGATGGTTCAGCACCAACGCCACATAGGCGTTCTGTATCTGATCAGACAACTCACTGAACCCCCCCACCCTTCCGTGAGGCAATGCACTTGAGCACCACATGGGCTAAGTACTTAAAATGAGGACATAGTTTGCTCTTGTTGAGAAAACCTGAGTTGATGTCCCCAGAGTACTTGGCCCGTAGAAAACAGCCTCGTACTATCAGTGGATGTAGTCGGATAGGGCAATCAGCATCATCCCCGAGCTCTAATACTGTCCTGAGATCATCCTCAGTGATTTCTATGGGCTGACCAAAAATAGAACTCCTAATCCGGTGGGGCTTTGAGAACCTGTCAACAACTGCGCCTTCCCAGAAGACCTGCTGAATCGAGCGATAGGGTATGCACGGACTCGAGATGGCTCGGAAGATCCTCGATCTCCGTAGGAAAGTAATAATGCCCGAGAAGTCAGCTGCATTCCTGGATGTCAGATCCAGGTGAGCACAGATGTTGTGCTTGGTGCTCATAGTCCAACGACTAGCCATCTGTTACACAATGAATATAAACGTAGTGTTAGTCAATAAGTAATGAACTAAATCATTTGAACATGAAATTATTTGTTCTGTCCTGCGAATGACAATGTGCGACTGAGATCTAGTCGTGCGAATGACCTCATACGTATGACTTAACATGCGACTAAGCTCATACGTATGCTATCTCATGCGGTTACACTAGTCGTGCGACTGAACTCATACGCATGGTCTAGCTGTGCGATTTGGCCATTCACCCCTTTCAGTCGTGCGACTGAAGTTCATCAGATTGTCCATTCGCAAGACAGACTAACTGTTCAATTCAAAATCAATTTTTGAGCAATCTTTAATGTTAAACGTCGTGGTTAGGCTCAGTAGACTCTCTTTTTACCAACAAAACACATTATAACCTTTAATCGCACAAAGGACTTAGTTTTAGTTGTTTATTTGTTAATCTAAGTCTCGGTTTCTTTTAATGTTCATATCAAGCGAATTTAGGGCATGAATCGATGGACATTCTCATGGATAGCACCACACTATACTTGTATAATCACTATAGACCGTCAGTAAGCAATAATAAAAGATCTAGAGTTCTCAAATAAGAATCTGACAGAGTAACGGTATGTCCGTGCGATGTAGGGGCAATTTGGGAGTGATGAACAACTGCGACCGACTCACCCTCTATTTATACTAGGTTTACTTTTAGTCGTGTGACTGAACTAGTCGCATAGTTGATTCATGCAACTGAAGATCAGTCGTGCGACTAGCACTGTCGGTCACCTTCAGTCGTACGACTAGACATCCATCGTGCGACTGAGTCATTCGGTCACCTTCATTCATGCGACTAGACACATTCGTGTACACCAATCGTATGACTGATCCATACTCATTGTCCAGTCATGCGAATGAGTAATACTCAAGGTTCTTTGACTTTATGACAATTCGAAAATTAATACCCTTTTACCTTTTGAATATACTTTATGAGCATTTGACCATCTCAGACATGATCAATTTAAGCTTGAAAAACCTTTGATCACCTCGGACGTAATCCTTTTAAAATACTTTGTCACCTCAGACGTGACCCATTTTTATTTGAAAGCACGTGTGGTTACCTCAGACGTGACTGTATAGATGATAAGGTTCCCTATCAACTTCCATGACATAGTCCGATATTAAACAAACTGAAATGACAAACTTTATATAGAAATAAAAGAAATAAAACTAAAACTTGAAACTAAGACATGTTTTTGTGTTTTTCTGAGGGTTAAATCCTAAGATGTAAATCCAAAGAATTATTTTTCTGAAAAGGCAGCTTCAATTTATTTAAACCATACATGGACCAATTCAATTTGGAATCATACAAGATATTCAAATCATTCGGGACAAGTTATCTAAAACCTTTGATGCTCTATTCTTGTTTTTCATCTAAAGTCATTTAGCAAATTTAGGAAATCATACTAGTACTATTAGGTCCCCACACTAATTTGAACTTTCAAGAATTGTAGCCATAATGATTGTCAGTATACTTGTCCTCTTAAATCCATACACAGACTTTCAACACAGATTGGTGATGGTTTAAGGTTTGTTTATTTCAACAAGAATTTGTGGATCCCACACTTATATGGTAATCAACATTCCTTAGGAGATTTTTGAGCGGTCTGAGGGTAGTATTCAAGAAGAAACTATTCTTAGAACTTTCAAAGAGAAGCTAGGCCTCAGGTCAGTGCCACCGCACAGCAGAGAGGCGGAAAACAACAATGAATTCTAGAATATGTAGGTTATGCTTATCCTCATGTCAGTGCCACCGCACAGCAGAGAGGCACATAACCTATCTTCTTGTTTGAGCAATTTCAATCTTTTTGCACAGATCTCATCAACAACATAGGTTATTAGTTTGATTGTATTTGCATTTTTTATGTGCTTTGCTCATGCTTTGGTCTTACGCACACATTCGTGGCGTTGATTTTGCTTGTCACCCCTTATTGGAATCTTGTTGATTGTGTTAAACAGGGATAAGGTGTTACCCACAGCTAGTCAAACATTTTAGTTTAATCTTGAGATCACCAAAAGGTCTAGTCATTTATTGTGTTGAATATACCGACATATCATCTGTGGTCTAGCAACCTCTAGGTCTACTTTCTTTGTGATATTTATCAAAGATAAGAGGCATACACTTTAGCGCTAGACTATACTAATGGTTGTTCCTAGGTGATATTTATCTAAATATTATTATACGTATATGTGTTGGCATGTCACATATCAATGCTTCCGGTTGCGTATGGTATTAATAATGACCTAAGAGTTTGTTGCTACAAATATTTCAATATCAATAACACACTGAGAATTGTTAAAATTACATGATACACTTGTACGTAGTACTTTGTGTCACACCCTCAAAATCCACGTGCGGAGTTTTACCACGAGACGTGTGAACAAACCAGGATCACAGCCATTAGTTACTCAGAACGACACTATATGCCACATTCAAAACAAAACCAACCAAAGTTCAAACGTTTAAAACCATGCGGAAGCATTTTGTAAATAAGACAAACCCAAAGTAAATATATGCATAATATGGCAAAACACACGTCATCCCAATCTTTAAAACCCATAAATAAAAGACAAACAAATATGTCTATGAAATAAAGTCTTAGGATGCATGCTGGACCAGTGCTGTGCTCCTAATGGCAAGCAGAGCTAACGACTTGAGAATAACATACTAAAATTGTCAACACAATGGTTTGTGAGTTCAAGAGTTTGCGTTTAACATAAATATCATCAATTGTATAGCCTAAGAAGTGTATTTTTAAATAGATAGCTAGTCTATATTCACAAGTAATAACCATAGTGATTTCGCGATCGAAGCTGACTGTGTTTTATTGGTTGCCACCCGTCACGACTTACCAGGTCGTGACGATGTTTGTGTTTAGGACAATATTGCACCCGTTTGACCTCGAGTCGCATAGGTGGGGCTCATCACACCCAGTAGTACTACCCAAGATTTACTGCTAGTTACCATTATTAACGATCCGAAAGTGTGAGGACTTTTCAAGGTATCAAACACTATGTTAAAACATACACAACTTATAATAATAAAATAGCATTTTAGTACAAGTATGCTACCTCCCCCAGAAGAAGTTTATAAAAATAGAGGGGCATGAATTCACCTGGTGTATACTGATAATGAATAAAAAGACTCGTGATAGGTGAAAAGACAACCCTTCAAAGGTTACCTAGATCATACAAGTACATAAGTACGTGTACACAAAAAACTTAACAACCCTAGGTTAACCTAGTTGACCCGTTTGACCCATTGGTGAAATATTAGATGGAATATTGTTTAATCATGCAAATCAACTTATCATACACAAATATCATGTAAGTTATCCACATGCATCACATCATCAACCCAAGTTCTACCTAGGTCATCATACCACATTATATCATCATACACTCATGCAAATCTTAAATCCTCATGCTCAAATAATATAAATACATCACATCAAACAATTCAAACATGATGTCTAATCATGCACTACATGCCATGTGAAGTCACCCACGACCTCACATCCTAAACCCTGTCAATCCTACTAAGTAGGGGCCTCAGATTCGCATGCGTGTATGAAAATCATAATCACAATGATAGAAAACATAGTGACAACCAATTCCAAACCCAATCATGATCTCCTAATCACTAACCATGATTCATTATCATGTATGATCATCATAACCTATACTTCTTGCATGAACATCCAAGCATCCATACAACTCCATTACACATTCTAACACAACAGACATCATCCACAATCATTCTAACATGATCTTAACATCACAAGCATGCCCAAATCATCAAATTCAAAGTTCTACAAAAATAAAGTTTCCCTTTTGGGAAAGTAATACCCAAAAGTGATCTAGCATCCAATTCAACCATAATTTCAATAATTATATACCTAATCAAGTTCATAGCATTCATTCTAACATTCTAATCTCCCCTAAAACATCCAAATTCCCAAACATCATACACAAAAGTTTCTACTTTTAGTAAGTCAGGATCAACATCACAATTTCATGGATTTTCTTGCACAATTCAATTAAACTAACATCTAAGCATCACATCTAACATCTTATCACCATCAAATCATGAATTCCAAGAACAAAAAGTTTCTTCTTATGGCAATGTATGAACTAGATGATCAAACCTTAGATTTCTTGCATAATCAACATAATCTAGCATTCATACAACCTAACTAACATCATATAATCATCAGTTTCATATAATCATCAACAATTTCATGGATTAGGGTTTATCTACACCAAAAATTATGAAGAACTTGATAAAACATACCTTTAAATGTGTAACACTTGGAATCGATCACAATCGAATTGTGAACAACTTGATAAAACATACCTTTAAATGTGTACACTTGGAATCAAGAATTAGACTTGTAAAACACGTTGTAACACTTGGAATCAATCACAATCGAATTTTTCTTGTTGTTTCTTGATCAAAATCGCAAAAGAGAGGGTGGGTGAGGGGTTGCAGCCGATTATGGGGTTTAGGGGGTTTAGGGATGGGTAATTTTGGTAAAATTTGATTAAAAAGGTATTTACAAAATAACCCCTTTAAGTTCTATATCAATAGACAGTCTTGAAGTGGATTTTTGTATACACACTGTAAGGGCCCATTCTCGGGACGCTTACAGCTGGCCAATCATTGCTCAGAAAACATACAATTACATTTAACTTTCATAAAACATCATAGTGGAACATTTAAAATAACTTCTCATTCCAAAATAACTGCTTTTGCAAGTTAATACAATCATTCATTACACATTTTCATTTGTTCACATTACAATGCAAAAGCAATAACAAAAGAATGCCATCCCAAAATGCCAAGTAGCCGCCCCGCGCCATCCTCAGCAATGCTCACCTGCGAACTGGAAAATGCATAAAAAGTCAGCATTGTTGAGTGAGTTCTAGTTTTAATATAAAACATACTTTAGTTTATTTTAAATCATACTATACCGTCATACATGATCACACATCGTACGTACACATAGATAATATTATTAGTATCCTCTTTACTATTCATCAATTTCTTTCATTATCTCTGTATCTTTTTATCTCTTTCCAGATCGATGTCATCAGCTATACCCCAAACGTATGCACACAGCAGGTACTAGGCTGAAGATTATAATTGACTTCCATAACGCACATAGCCTGGCACTAGCACCGGGGCAAGCAACACAGATCCTAACTGTATACTACACCCCAAACGTTTGCACAAAGCGGATACTGGGCCGAAGATCATAAATGACTTCCATAACGCACATAGCCTAGCACCAGCACCGGGGTGAGTAATCACTATAAACCATGTACTATATCACTAGTCAGTCACAAAGACTGAAACCCTGTGTGTATCCTTACGGGTGAGCCAAACCACACACAGTTGAGCTTATAACATTTTAGAGTCATGCACCTCCGTACATTTTGCTTCCAATCCTTTCATTACTTTCTCTTTCATTTATACAAGCATTCTATCATTATGTTCCTCTTTCATTATCTTTCACTTTACGTTACATAATACTTTATTATTCTTTCGCAACTATAACATGTAAAGCCACAGGAAAGATAAACATACATCATAATAAGGAACATCAACATGCACAGTTAACATGATCATACAGGGTAACATGAAAACATAACATACATCATACATACCATCATGCATAAGCATCAATCATACATCATAACATGCCCATCATAACATCTATGATCTCAAAAGTCAACTTACATGAACCCCCGGGAACCTTCCAAGTCAAACCCTAAATCTCACTTTTCCCTAGAAAGTCAAAACTATTCAAAGTGTTCATCCGCATTTGTCTTAGTTCATCCGCATTTCTTTTACTTCATCCGTATTTCTTGTACTTCATCCGCATTTCCCCAATACTCATCTACATTGACATAGTGGAAAATGCTCATCCGTACTATTGTTCATCCACATTTACTCGATCTGCATGACTTACTAGTGATCAATGCCCATCCGCATTAACTTACTTAGTGATCAATGCCCATCTGTATTACTAATCATCCACATTTCTTTTAAACACTTGGGTAGATTCTAAACCTTAGACATCTAAGCCCTAAACAACAGATTTCAGTTTCCAAACACCATCTATTATGTTCTAAGCTTAAATCTTACCTTCTAAACCTTAGAAACACACCCATAACATCTTCAAGCATGAACACAGTTCAACATCACATCATAACTTCATCATAAACACATTATACATACGGGTAAAAACCCAGCTTTATGAAAACATAAGTTCACGCATTTTCAGCCCCAAAATCAGTTAAAAACTAGTAAAAGAGGGGTTCTAGAACTCACCTTTGCAACTCTTGAGTATGGCTTCTTCCAAACTCGTTTAAAATTGAGTTCAACCGCCTAGAAGCCCACTTAAATTCATACTTTCTTTCTTGTTTCTCTTCAAACCCGAGAGCTTTCTACTATTCTTGCTACTTTCTCTCTCTAAAAACTGAAGATTATGAGTGAAGAGAGGGTGATGGGCGGCCATCACCTTTATTCACCAACTTTTCAAAGATTTTGTCCTTTTTGTTACTTTTAACCCCTAGACTTGGGTCGCTATTTCTTTTCCTTCTTTTATTTCACTTTATTCTTATTTCTCGACTTTAAAATAACCGGGTGTTACACACACTCGTACCACTTAAGGTACCGTGATCAAGATTTGCACCCTAAAAGGAAGCTGGATTTGTTAAGGGTGAAGAACTACACAAATTCGATGCAACTGACTGCGTATTATTGTTATTATTATCATCGCTACGCATGTTATTATTAATATTTGATGGAGCAAAACACTTAGAAGCTCTCTAAATCATGTCATCAAACACTTAATGGTAGTTTTCAAGCTCGAACAATTTAACAGCTTCCCTCTTCTATTCTTTACTTTGGAACTGAACAAACAGCTTCTGCATCTCTACCAAAACATTGAAGAATTCTTCAAGGATGTATTTTCACCTCTTTTGTCACGAAATGGCTTCGAGCTTCTATTGTTCTTCGTTATCTGCATTTCTAATGAGTGTATCTGCAACTTCAATATCGTCAATTGCAGGTCATGGCAGGAGAGATTTATGAATTCTCATTATCTCCTCTACCATATCATCTGTAGATTTTACATCCATATCCTAACCAATCACTGTAAGTAGAATCATCAGCATAACAACTTGTTTTGTTCTAAACATCAAAAACTGGATTTAGAACAAGAAATTTAGAAGCTGACCTTCAAATCTTTGTTGCTTTTGGGTCTTCGGTATTGATCTTAAAATAGTAATCAAGTGCGTGTGTGTGAGAGAGAGAGAGAGTGCTACATAAGTTGTATATTTAAATGAGACTCATGGGTGTCCACCATTTTCAGTTACGTTCATTCGAAGCTAGCTATGCTCGCTTCAAAACAGTGTAGTGTTGTTATAAAAAGATCTATCATCATAGTCATAATAATCTCTATGGTTCACAACTTTATATCCCATTATATTAGATGCATTTTCCTAGGTGATAGTTTTTTAGCAGCATCACACTATTTATATATTATTCAAAATTAAATCTACTCCACGTGTCTACGGTTATCGAAGTTTAAACCCAATACGTCAAAAATGAGAAGTATATATATTTGTTATTAGGCTATACTAGTGCTTGTTCCTAGGTGGTAGTTACCTAGAACTTATTATATGTATATGTGATGCCATGTCATATATCAATGCTTCTAGTCACGTATGGTATTAATAATGACGTAAGAGTTCGCTTGCTATAAATATTTTAATAACATATTCAGAACTATGAAAACTACAGTGTACATAGTATTTTGAATGTGATATATAACACATGTGTGTAATTGTAGGGGGAGAGAGAGATAGTGAGAGAGTGATATATATATATATGTATATATATATATATATATATATATATGTGTGTGTGTGTGTGTGTGTGTGTGTGTGTATTGTTGTCTTTTTTGATGTTTGTTATGGATTCCACTTGAACAATATTTAACAAGGAAGCTACTGAAGTAATGTCAAAGCTTTTTCTAATCACCACATTAACCTACGTTGTAATTGGTTTGTCATAGGTTAGATTTTAATATTTTGTTGTCCTATTAAACTTTTTAAACCGTCGACAAGAGTTACCAAAATAAATTTGTAAACCATTAAAAGAATGGGTCAATGCAATATCAAACTCATTTAACATTTAGGGTGCTTAGCTACTTACCAAGTAAAGAAAGACTCCTTGGCCTTAAATGGGTTTTTAAGATTAAAAAACATATTATTAGAAAAATATCCAAGTATAAAGCTTTCCTCTTTGCAATTACATGCAAAAATATGGTGTTAATATATTATAATAAAGTTTTTGCACTGTTTGCTAGAATCGAGATTGTCGATTCTTATTAGCCTTAGCTGCAAAGTAAGGGTGGAAAGTGCACCACGTTAAATGACAAGTTAGAAGAAAACATATATGTGACACAACCGAAGAGTTCATAAAAAGGAAAGTGAAAAGAAAGTTTATCTCGTTAAGAGGCCATTTACGAATTAAAACAAACCCCTCAAGCTTGAAATCACAAGTTAAGTGGTGTTCTTAAGAACTCCAGTTTCTCAAGATGCCAACATGAAACTATGGGTTACGGAATTTCATCTTAAATGTTATCCTATTAAAGCATAAATGAGATCGTGATAAAGCATAATCAAGATTAGTAGTTTAGGGCTTTTAACCCTTTACCTTGGAATTGAAGTTTGTCAAAACATAAACGAGATTGAGAAAAAGAAAGAAAATTATGCTTGAAAAATATTGAAAATACACGATTACAAGAATGTAACCTAACAAATTGTCAACTTGCATGGGGATTGAAATTCTCAAAAGATGGCTATGGAAATCCGGTAGATCCAACCACCTACCGGAGTTCCATTGCTTGTATGCGGCATCTTCTACACACGAGGCCCCATTTTAGTATCTTGATTAGTCTTGCAAGTCAATATATGTAAGACCTAAACAAATCACATAAGCAAGCACTAAAACATATTCTTTGATACACAAAACAACCTAGTTCATTTGGTTTTTAATTTATCTGACGGATGGCACATGATTATTATATGGTTTTAGGGATAATAGCCATAGTGTTGATGAAGATAAAAGATGGTGGTTTTAGAAACCACCACCAGGCACATATTTTATTTCAGTAAAGAACCAATAACTTAGTGCACTAAAAATAAACCATGGTGGCTCTTTCCTCGTGTGATGTCAAGTTCATGGCTGTCACCACCATACTTAGAAAGCCAGCCCGAAACATTTATACTAGACAACTAAATCAAATGTAGAGTCAAAAGGCAGATTACCTTCTAGTGACTATGACATACCATAGCTCACATCCTAATATATTACAAAAAAGATAAAAGTAGATAAAGTAGAAAGCACAAACTCAAGACCTCAATGTACAGTTTAACAAAAGCGTGGACCTTTTCACTAACTAGTGAAAGTTGGTGAGTCAACAAAGTTGCAGCGAAAAGTGATCCAGCTTTATGGTAAAGTACATCAGATAAAGCATGTACTCAAAAGTCTTTGAAAGATGTTAGGACCGTTTTGGTATGGAGTACTAACTGATTTACATGTATACCAACCAAATAGTGATGAATCCTATTTGATTGGCGATCCAATAAGGGAGAACGCAAGTATAATCAATCTAAGAATGAATCTAAATGTTAAGAACGATTGTAAGATGATTTACTGCGATCTATGAACTTGGAACAGGTTTTCTTAGGTCTCTGGACGGCTAGGGTATGATTTAGTGCGTAGGGATTCGAGTTGTTACGTTTTCCACAAATTAAGTGGTATTTATAGGTTAGGGATTCCCATTCGTGCGACTGAACCATTAGCATGGTTCAGTCGTGAGACTAAAGCATGCGGTTGATCCATCCGCATGACTGAAGATTCATCGTGCGACTGAGTCAATCTCATGTTACAATCGTGCGACTGATCTAGTCTCCTGGTTCAATCGTGCGACTGGTTTATTAGCATGAAGTATTCATGCGTATGGTCCATTAGCATGGTCCATTCACATGAGAACTTCACAAGATTATGTTTAAGCACGTTTCTCAATCATTATTGACTAAGAACTATGTAAACAATCACAAACCTATATAGTTAGTTCAATATGCGTTATCACACAATAAGCAATGAAATATTAAACATTTTAAGCATCACCAACATATTACATTTCATCATACGAATTTTGTTACATATATGTAAGACATGAAAGACATTTTACATTTGAGCTCCTAAACTAGGTACATATTTATCAACAAACTCCCCATTGAACCTAGTTTACTCTATTATCTAACATTCTTCATCAGCTCTTCAAACTTCTTGTACTTCTCCTCTCTTGTAGCTCTAGCATGTATCTCAAATACGAAACTGAGCCTTATAACATTTTGGAATTGGAGGCTTGTATAATGTCTTGCGAATCATAAAACAGTGGCCACTTGTATAATGTGTATACATCATCAGTTGACAAGTTGGTTAGCCACATTGGGTCAAACACCCAAATAGTATCCATTTGTCCCTCTTTTTGCAAGACTATAACAGGTTCGCCTGTTCTCCAATCATAGTATCACCACTTAAAGTGTGGAGTGAAGTCCTGTGGCATCTCCCTTAGAGGGAGTCTTGACATTGTGTGCGGAGGACTCCACTTCAGCACTATCTTTGGCTTTCCATAATGGCATCAACTTTAGACTGTCTGATATACCTCGTTGGTTGTTGAGGTTTGAAGTTGACCCACCTGGTGTGGTACTCTTTCTGCAATGCAGCCTCAAACCAGCCTGACATTTGCTTTGGGTTAGCATATAGCAACTTCAGTTTGGCCAACTGGTTGAGCTCAAAACCAGGAAGAGTCTTCAGATCATGTGGGAATCTAAAGTACTCGATTCCCTTCTCCCTCTTGACAGCATATACATTTAGATCCTCAAAATATGTCCACGCTATAATCTTTCCTAACACCTTCAGATGCTTCTTCACTTTGTAGAGCTTGTGTAGGCACTCGGCTTTGGAGCAGTGCGTTAGGCTTGGATCTCTACAAAACAAGCCGCCCATTCAGCCTTTTTGATGTCGACATCGGCTTCTGAGGCTTGGGCTTGATCTTTATTTTTCTCTAATTCTTGCTCCATCTGATCCATTTTTGCAAACGTATCACTGACGAGAGTGTAACCCAGATTGGGACAACATTTCCCTCTCTGTCAGCATATTTTGGATAGTGTTGGGCTTTGACGTCTTCAATCTCTATCTGGTCCACATCATTAAGCTTGTCGTCACTAGCCACGTCAACAGTAGGGGCATCCTTAACAATTTCATCCAGATTTAGCCGGAACATCTCCGCAAGTTGCTTATCAGTAAGGTCATGAATTATTCCTCCTTCTTCAAGAGTATAACTCATAGACCTCCTAACAATCCCTTGCAAATCAAGTATCATAGTGAATTGAGACTTGATTTGTTGTAAGGGAGCAACATCATACTCGTCTTGCTGAGATGGTTGATCTGCTTGATTTAAACATTTAACACAACAATCATTTGTCAATAATCAAGACAGTTAAATAGCAAATATTTATTAACATTAAGTATATAAGTTTAATACATGATTCAGCTACACAAGATTTAACATTACATAAATATCTAAACATTACTTTTATCTTGAATCATGGGCTCTTCTGCAGACAGGGCTGAGGACGAGGCTCCCTGATCCATTGTGTTCTTGGAGCATCTTTCTTTAGCATGGGTGGTTTCTAATGCAGCCGCATCACCTCCTTCCTCATTATCTCCTCCCTCTTCCTCTCCTACTCCCTTATCATTTCCTTCGTCTGTCTCATCCTCATCATCATCCTCATCATCTTCATCCTCATCATCATCGTTATCTTCCTCTCTGATCTTGAGAGGCTCATCTTTAGTGCCTTTGAGTCGAAGCATGATGGACTTGTTTGCAGTCTCTAACTCCCCAATCCTTTTAGCTGATTCGTCATTTAGCTCCTTGAGTTGGGCGATCTGCTGGTCTGCTGAGATATCTGCTGAGCTTGGGTAGCATTAAGCTCCGTAAGCTGACGTAGTTGTGCAGCTCTCTCCTCATCAGCTGCCAACAGCTTCAGCACCATTATGTTGAGTGCTGACAGTTTTTCCTCTAGCCCAATATGGGACAGAGATGATCCTGTAGTGAAGGATGGGTGGGATGATGGTCCGGCTTGGTGGCTAGTCATGGTAGTGCTAGAAGTGGTGAATATGGGTGGTGGTATGTGAGTGGCTGGAGTGATAGTAGTGGTGGTGGGTGAGGTAGTGGTAGGTGGAGGTGTGGTAGTAATGGTGGATGGTGTAGTGGTAGTGGTGGTGGGTGAGGTAGTGGTGGTGGTGGTGGGTGAGGTAGTGGTGGTGGTGGTAGCTGTGGTGGCAGTAGGTGAAAAGGCAGTGATCAATGTGTACCTCCGTCTCTTGGGCTTTATCCCATGGGGCTGAGCCATCCTCTTTTTCCTCGAACCCCTCAAGGAGGATGCTCCCCCTAGGATGCTGGGCCAAGCTGGGGTGTAGGTAGGACCAGTCATAGTCTCCCCAGACTCTCCCGGGCGTCCACTAACTGCCTAAATCCCTCGTTCGGTGGCAACCACCTTGCTGCCCACCGTACGAGTCAACGGCTCCTCATCCTCCTCCTCCTCCTCAGGAGGACAGAAATCCTGATGGTTCTCCATGAGTGGGTGGTGGAGGTATAACATCTGTATGGTGGCCCTAGATGGAGTGGGGCGAAAATCTCCACCATTACCACTATCATCATCATCTGACTCATCAGTGGGGAGCGCAATCTGCTTAGTGTTTGAGTCGCTTTCATCGTGGCACCACTTCCTTCGTGATGGCACCACATAGTCCTCACGGGTCAGATGCCTAAACAGTCGCCTAACAGGAGGTGTTACCTACTTCCTGTTGTACACCTTCATCCTGCCCAAGGTGGTATCATCCATTACGGGGTGCATGATGTCGATATAGCACGAAAGATCCTCGATCTCCGTAAGAATGTGTTGGACCAAAAGAACCAATGAGCCAGATTAGAAAAACCTTTAAGTCCCACAAGACATCACAACAACTGCTGAAGACTTGATCAGCTGTTTGACAAAGTCTGAAGATCAACAGCTGAAGACTAAAGTACTGAAGACTTCAACAGTTGAAGACTAAAGTACTGAAGACTTCAACAGCTGAAGACCAAAGTCTGAAGATTAACAGCTGAAGACTAAAGTACTGAAGATCAACAGCTAAAGTACAAAGACTGAAGACATCAGCTGAAGACATCAGCTGATGACAACAACTGAAGTTCAAGAAGTCCAAGTACTGAAGCCTTCAGAGTTTGTCACAACAGCTGAAGAAGCATTCTTCAGTTGTTGTGATGGTTTCCTTTAAGTAGTTTTATTTTCTATTTCAGTACTTGTAAAACGACTAAAGAGCATGTTCTTCAGTCGTTGTTGTTTCAGTAGTTTCTTTTCGGTAGTTGTAGTGATAGTTAACACTTGGTATTTTTGTAAGAAGATGTCAGCTGTTTGACATCTTCAGTAGTTGTGTTAACTTTCAATAGTTTGAATAATTCTGTTAGATATCACTATCAAGTGACATCAGCAGACGTCACATCTCCTATATAAGAGATGTTGACCTAATTGTACGTGTGACATTTTGCCACCATGAAAGCATATGAATGAATATTCTATTTGCAGAATTCTCTCTCTTTATAACCGTTTACTCTTACATTGAATATCAATTGTGTTCTTGTGAATTGTCTAATTCATTATTCGAATTCCGCTGCAATACTCCCTAATCAATCAAACTTAGATCACTGATCTTAACAAATACAGTTATAAAACTACTGATGATTAACACCAAACCCTTCAGTTGTTTTATAACCCATACCCTATAAATACCTGTACTTGTAGCCAAACGTTTCATTAGCCGTTTTCAAACCTTTTCTCTCTCAACAATGGCGACCATGAAACTCAAACCCCGACACAACTGTGTTGCCTACCTTACAAAATCGGCCTTCTGGAACAAGTTTGACACTGCCATCGATCTTATGGTGGATTCCCCATACCGAACAGCCTTTCTTCTGAATCCTACCATATATCCTGACTCCTTATCCTAGTTCTGGACCAACGTTTCTGTAATCACCGGTGAGAATGATAACCAAATCACTCTATAGTCGTTGGTAAACCAGAAACAGGTGCTCATCACTACAGACATCATTCGCAATACCCTAAATTTGCATGATGGCACCTATCCTAAAGAATACTCGAAAGGCACCACTGATATGTCTTTCATTAATAATGGGTATGAAGGCGACATAAGTGCTACAACCATACTGAAGAAGCACTTCCATGATGCAGAACGACTTATTTTTCACATGGTGAATGTCTGCCTAGCTTCGAAGACATCTTCTTGGGATCAAATGTCTTCCCGATGGCAACAGGTATTGTATTCTATCCTTGAGCAACAAAATCTAAATTTTTCTGAGATAGTTTTTATGGAACTAAAGGATCTGGCTCAGAAACCTGTGGCAAATAGATGGCTACTTTATCCTAGGTTTCTGATGGCCATTATTTTAAACCAACTAAAATCTGATGGACTTGTTGGTCTTGGAGTCCCTGCTCCAGCTGTTTTAGTTGAGGTATACTCCCGACATAACACAGACCCTACTCTCAAAGGGGCTGCCCGAATGCTAAAACCCAAGCAGAGGGAACCCACAGCCTCCACTTCCAGATCCAAAGTCCCCACCAAACCCAAAACACTAAAACCCAAAAAGGCTACTTAGGGAGATGAGTCCCCTGAGGACGCCCCTGTACCACCAATACAGGAAGACCATACTGGTTCTAACCCCCCCAGTTATGTCAAAGACTCAACCTGCTAAAGCCGCACATGTATCCTCTCAACAGGATCCTGTTGCAACCAATATTAGGGATCCTACATTGTTGGAACCTATGTTAATTTAGAGTGTTACCATTGAAGAGCACCTCTCACCCCAGGTGCAATCTCCTTCGGATCACTCTCCACATGCAACCGCCCCTCAAAGCCCAACACTTATTGTTGCAAAAGTGCTGAGTCAGTTGCACTCCTCACCCCCTCCCCAGAAACCAATTACAACTGGGAATACCTAACCATTGAGGGGGAGGACCAAAGTGCCTCTGATAACCCACAGCACAGGGGTTACAATGTTCAATCTCCAAGTGTAGAAAAGGAGATTAGAACTTCTGGTAAGGCTGCCACTTCTACTGATTCAGCAAATGATTAGGATGAAGTTGGTACCATCCATAAGACCTCTCCAGAGGCAACTGTCAATGAAGGACATAGTCCTGAGGCAGGAAGTCCCCAGTACCAAGAACAAGGGGCACATGCTACTACTGATCTACACTCAGAGCATGTACATCCTGATTCACTCAGGAGGTCAGGTGATTCAGCACAGACTGATGATGACCTGGGCTTTTTCTATGATGTTCTAGCCCACAATACCATCCTAGAGAATAAGGTGAGCAGACTCAAAGAGCTGTTGGCCAAAATGTCTCAGGATCAAAGACCATCTACCTCACAACCCCACAGATGGCACCTTCATTTGAAGGTTTCCCAAACACTGAGCCTACCCACATAACTGAGCACCAGCCTCTGCTTTTGGCACCACCTCTCAGGGACAGAACCCCTCTAAGCAGATGGTTGCTATCTTTCAAAACTCCTTACCTCTCATCACTCCCATCATCACTGACATAGTGCATAAAGCCATTGATGAGAGGATTCCCTCAAATCTACAAACCCTCATTGATGATGCTGTTCATAAATCTCTTTCTGCCTTCAAAACCCCTAATTCTAATGCAACCAAAAAGGGGGAGACTGTAAAGTCTAAGGCAGTGAAAGACAAGAAAAGAAAGAGAGTTGATGCTGAGAAAGAGCCTGAAAAAGAGAAAGAGCCTGAGAAAGAGAAGGAGGTTGAGAAAGAACTGATCTCAGAACAGCTGATTACATATAAAAGAAAGAAAAGTGCTGAGTCAAGAGCTGATGAAGAAAAATCATTAAAAGACCTTGTTAAAGATGCTGATGAAGCTTATAGCAGATCAATGGATAAAATTATAGATCAGCTATTTAGACATGGTCATGACACAGCCACATTAGACTCTGAGATCAGAAGGCTGGAAATAGAAGAGATACAATCAAGATGGGCCGGTTATAGTGTGTTGGAAAGGGAAAGATTGGAAATCATGATCAGGTTCATAGCTAAGTATCTTGGAAGATCATTGATTGAAATCAATTCATGGTCCAGGGACATCATCTTGGCAATAACCACCAAGATCTGTTCGTTTGAAGTATATACCAAAGGGCTGGTCATTGAAGCCTTGAATGAAACTGGTGCTGGGAGCAGGACTGAACTGGTCAAACAATCCAAAGCCTCACTTACATCTAAAATGCTAGAACAGCCTGTCAAAATTCCCACACCAAAACCACCACAACCACAACCTACTAAACCAATTCCCTTACCCACAAAACCAATAGCCGATGATGTACCCCAGAAGAGGAAGAGAAGGGTACTGAGGCTAGAAGAGGAAGAAGAAGATAATGATGAAGATGAAGATAGGCTGCCAATCTCAGCTGTTATACAATTGCCTAAGGCCATAAGTCACCCTCCAACAATTACTCCTGAATCTCAACGGCA
Source organism: Flaveria trinervia (assembly GCA_025506515.1). Lineage (NCBI taxonomy): Eukaryota > Viridiplantae > Streptophyta > Magnoliopsida > Asterales > Asteraceae > Flaveria > Flaveria trinervia. The sequence goes on along the minus strand of CM046447.1, from coordinate 70,190,845 downwards.
AACTGTGAAAGTGAAGTTAGAAAAAGAAGAGCTTCACAAACAACATGATGAGGAATTGTTGAAAAGAGTCGACAATATGTTGCCACATCTTCAATCATCAATATGAAGAAACATGCTTAGAGATTATACACTCTCAGACACACCTTTCAATATCAAAAAGAGAGAGTGAGAATTTGGCCTGATCCCAGGGTGTCTCATAGGATTCAAAAGAAAAATATTCCACAGAGATACATTGGCCAAGTAAAGAAGATTGTAGATAAAGTGATCTCTCTGGCCTTTGTAGTATCACCTTGGGAGATCCTAGATGACTTCAAGAAAGCCTATAAGCTAAACTGACCCCACAAAAGATGCTGGAGAATAATTGGTGAAAAAGGGTTAGTGTATAGGAGGCTTGAGGAAGTTAGAAAGAATGAGCTCCATTGTTCTTAGAGGGTATTCACCCAGATGAATTCGCATATAGAATCATAACAACTGTGGAGCTAAAAAATGGGAAGTAGGTCAAATACCTCTCTGAGTACTATGGGCCAGAATCACTCTTTAAAGGAGAAGCAGAAGAGCTTACCTTGGAGGAACAAGTAACCTTCCTTGAGGCCTATACAAGGGAGTCTTACAGACTCATATTTGGGAAGTAGATATCATGGATGGGGTAATAGCTCTGTTTCTAGTTCCCCAAGACAGAGTTCCCATCCATCCTTTGCCAAACAGATCATTGAGACTTCTTCCCAGGCCTGTGCTTATAAGGGTCACTTCTGAACTGATCTAGAAGACAAAAAGACCAATCTTTCTGCCATAATAAGTGGGACATCTTCAATAAGCTTAAAGGTTTTGGCTGCTTTGGTTCAGGGGGAGTTTGTTGGACCAAAAGAACCAATGAGCCAGATCAGAAAAACCTTTAAGTCCCACAAGACATCACAACAAATGCTGAAGACTTGATCGGCTGTTTGACAAAGTTTGAAGATTAACAGCTGAAGACTAAAGTACTGAAGACTTCAATAGCTGAAGACCAAAGTCTGAAGATCAACAGCTGAAGACTAAAGTACTGAAGATCAATAGCTGAAGTACAAAGACTGAAGACATCAGCTGATGACAACAACTGAAGTTCAAGAAGTCTAAGTACTGAAGCCTTCAGAGTTTGTCACAACAGCTGAAGAAGCATTCTTCAGTTGTTGTGATAGTTTCCTTTTAGTAGTTTTATTTTCTATTTCAGTACTTGTAAAATGACTGAAGAGCATGTTCTTTAGTCGTTGTTGTTTCAGTAGTTTCTTTTCAGTAGTTGTAGTGATAGTTAACACTTAGTATTTTTGTAAGAAGATTCAGCTGTTTGACATCTTCAGTAGTTGTGTTAACTTTCAGTAGTTTGAATAATTCTGTTAGATGTCACTATCAAGTGACATCAGCAGACATCACATCTCCTATATAAGAGATGTTGACCTAATTGTACGTGTGACATTTTGCCATCACGAAAGCATATGAATGAAATATTCTATTTGCAGAATTCTCTCTCTCTATAATCGTTTACTCTTACATTGAATATTAATTGTGTTCTTGTGAATTGTCTAATTCATTATTCAAATTCCACTGCAATACTCTCTAATCAATCAAACTTAGATCACTAATCTTAACAGAACGTAATAATGCCAGAGAAATTAGCTACGTTCCGTGAGGTCAGATCCAGATGAGCACAAAGATTATGCTTTGTGCTCATTGTCCAACGACTCGCCATCTGTTACACAATGTAAGTAAACGTTAGTGAGTGTCAATGAGTAACAATTTGATTCATTGGACTTGGAATCTTTGGTTCTGTTGTGCAAATGAACTGTGCGACTGAGATCTAGTCGTGCGATTGAGCTCATACGTAAGACTGAGCATGCGACTGGGATTAGTCGTATGCTATCCCATGCGTTTACACTAGTCGTGCGACTAAACTCATGCGCATGGTTCAGTCGTGCGATTTAGCCATTCGCCCAGCTCAGTTGTGCGATTGAAGTTCATCAGGGTGTCGATTCGCATGACAGACTGTTTGTTCAATTCAAATTCAAAATTTGAGCAAAACTTAATGTTAGATGTCGTGGTTTGGCTCATTAGTCTCGCAAATGACTGATATAACACCAAATTACCTTTAATTGAGCAATGTACTTAGTTTTATTGGTTTCTTAGGTAAACTAAGTCTCGGTTCTATTTACGGCTTAAATTTGATCATTAGTGCACAAATTGATGGACATTTGAGTGGATTACATCGCGCATTACCTGTATAATCACTAGAAATCGTCTGTACACAAAAATCAGTGGTCTAGAATGGTCAAATGAAAATCGAGTAGAGTATCGGAACAGTCGTGCGATTTGGGAGTGATAAAATGACTGCGACTGACTCCCCCTCCTTTTATACTAGGGTTTCCTCCAGTTGTGCGACTGAACCCAGTCACATACTTGATTAGTGTGACTGAGGATCAGTTGTGTGACTGGCACAGTCGATCACCTTCAGTCGTGCGACTAGATGTCAGTCGTGCGACTGTGTCATTCAGTCACCTCCATTCATGTGATTGGTTCAATTTGTGAACCAATCATGTGAGTTTACTCATGCTGATGGTCCAATCGCACATCTGGGCCTTGCATGTGGTTTAGTCGTGCAATTGGGCTCATGCGTATGGTCCAATTGTACGGTTGGTCCATACTCATGGTCCAGTCATGCGAATGGGCTCATACGTATTGTCCAATTGTATGGCTAGTCCATACTCATGGTCTAGTCATGCGAATGGGCTCATACTTATGATTTTGACTTTATGACCATTTGACTCTTAACCTTTTTAACTATTGATTAAACATTTCGAGTATTCGATCATCACAAACATGACCATTTTAACTTTGAAAACTTTTGATCACCTCAGACGTGATACTTTTAACATTTGAAAACCTGTTTGGTCACCTCAGACGTGACCCTTTTTAGTGATTAAATTCCCGACAGAATTCCAATGTACAATCCGATGTTTAACAACTAAACTGACAAAAATTAAACAAATGAAACAACTAGAACTAAAAGACAAAACTAAAACATTTTTTTCTAGTTTTTGTGTGAGGTGGCAATCCTAAGATAGATATCTAACAGATTTATTTCTCGAATAGACAGCTTCAAGTTATTTTGACCATAAGTGGAACGATTCATTATGAAATCAAACAAGTAAATCAAATCATTCGGGACATGTTACCAAACCTTTTGATGCTAGATTCTAGTTATCATCGGGAGTCATTAGCAAGTCTAGGAATCATACTAGTGCCACAAGATGCACACAGTGATTTTGACTTTCAATAGTTGCAGCGACGATGATTGTTAGTATACTTGTGCCCTTAAATCCATACACAAATTTTTGACATAGATTGGTGATGATTTAAGGTTTAATTATTTCAACAAGCATTTGTGGATCCCACGCTTATATGGTAATCAACATTCCTCAGGAGATTTTTGAGCGGTCTACGGGTAGTATTCAAGAAGAAACTATTCTAGAGCTTTCAAAGGGCTGCAAAGCCTCAGGTCAGTGCCACCACACAGCAAGAGACGCAAACAACATAAATTCTAGAATATTTAGGTTATGCTTATCCTCTGGTCAATGCCACCGCACAGCAGAGAGGCATATAACCTATCTTCTTGTATGAGAATATTTATTATTTTTACCCAGATCGCACCAACAACATAGGTTATTAGCTTGATTGGTTTTTTCCATTTTTCATGTGCTTTGCTTATTTTATGGTCATCCACACACATTTGTGGTATTTATTCTGCTTGTCACCCCTTATTGGAACTTTGTTGATTGAGTTAACCAGGGATAAGATGATAACCCACAGCTTGTTAAACAACTTAGTTTGAACTTGAAATCACCAACGAGGTCTACTTATCTATTGTTTTGAATCTACCGACACATCATCTAATGGTCTAGCAACCTCTAGGTCTACCTTCTCCGTGTTACCTTAGTAGGAGCTAGTTTTACTATCATTTTTCCTTTTATTGTTACTTAGACATCTCAAACTTATACTTCAAATTTTGCATTTTAAACAATTTTTCTTTTAAAGTCCCAAACTATTTGTTCCTGTGTACTATCATTTTCCATAGTCATTGAATCAGTATCACATATACGATCTCCTTACTCTTAGCTAGCCTGTCCTCCTCCCTCGTTTCTTATGTACTGAAATTGAAGAACTGAATTAATACTACCTTAACCTATTCTCCCTCTAAAATTCTAAAACCGAAAATGTTTTGCGTTTAGAATTTAAATCGGCAAAAAATAAAATAAAATAAAATTAAAGTAAAGTAAAATGAAATCTACTTGTCAGACTAAGTACTATCATCGTCGGAAATGACATCACTTTTCTTTTTAACGTCGTTGACCTCTAACAGATATAGAAAATGTGGTTTATCAAAGGCTTTTGTGTAGAGATCAGCACGTTGACAATCCGTATTTATTTTAACAACATTGATCAAATGCTTTTCAAAACAATCACGTATAAAGTAATATTTAATTCCTGTAAGGCCCTGTTCCCGGGACGCTTACAACTATCGCACATAAAACATATAATTACATTGTATTTCATAAAGCATCGTAGTGGAAACATTTAAAAATGACATTTCATTTCAATATAGTTGCTTTTGCAAAAATATACATCGTTAATCAATTACAAAATACATTTTTCCATTACATCACAAAAGCGTTATATAAATGGATGCCCTCCCAAAAGAGCTGAGTAGCCACCTCATGCCATCCTCAGCAATCATTACCTGCCAACTGGAAACACATCAAAGTCAGCGTTGTTGAGTGAGTTCTAATTGTATAAAACAAAACATACTTTTCTTTCGTTAAAACTGTTCTTTACTTTTATGCGATCATACATCATACGTACACATAGATAATATCATTATTATCTTCTTTAATCTTTCATGCTTTCATTCTTTCATCATTACCTCTTTCTTTTCCTTCCACCATAAACTTTACCCAGCTATTCTCTGATACTGGACCTAGGTCTAGCATAGACCAGCTATAACAGTGCATCGCACCTCTGGTCACAGTACCTAGGGTAGACTTTAGGTGTACCACTGCTATGTGCAATACCCAGCTATTCCTGGTACCAGACCTAGGTCTATCATAGACCAGCTATAACGGTGCATCGCACCTCTTATCGCAGTACCTAGGGTATGCAACAATGGGGCTATACAAATGGTCAATCATAAAGAAAGACCCCAATGTGCATCCTCCCGGGGTAGCGAACCCGCACACCGTTGGGCTAACGCCATTTAATGGCGTGTCCTGACATACTATGCTTGCAAGACTTTCTTTACTTTCATCTTTCATTAATGCATGCATTCTTACTTCATGTTCCTCTTTTCTTTATCTTTCATTTTACGTTACTACTTTTATTTCGTTCATTAACGTAACATGTAAAGCCACAGGAAAGATAAACATACATCATAATAAGTAACATAACATACACAGTCATCAGCATCATACAGGGCAACATCATACATACATAACATGCATAATCATGCAACATCATCATCATTATGCCCAACATGCTCTCTAAGGCCTCAACAGTCATCTTACATGAACTTACAGAAACCTTTATATCAAAAACTTACATCTGCACTTTCCCCGAAAGTCATAAGTTAAACTACACTTTTCTCGGGTGCAACAGCCCTATTAGGGCGTATGGACACCCTTCAATCGCATGGCCTCCATGCGACTGAGTATCATGCGAATGGACCAATGCGGATGAACACCCATTCTTGTGAATGAAACTAGTGCGGATGGACTCTATGCGGATGGACTCCATGCGGATGAGTCCCATGCGAATGGACCTAGTGCGGATGGAACTAATGCGGATAAGCATTTATGCGACTGGACCCTCAATCGCATGACTCCCCATGCGACTGGGCCCAATCATGCGAATGAACTCTCAATTGTGCTAATGGACCCTAATCGCACCTCATTCGGTCGTATGGCCTTCATTCGGTCCCCTAGCCCTAGCTGATACAGAATGCAATTCATCCCGAACCGAACCTACTATTTTCGAACTCTAAGCTCATCTAAACCCATTCTAAGCCCAAATCAACCATCCTAAACCTTAGGGATGCATACCACAACACTATTCAAGTACACACAAGCTCACAAGCAAGGCTCAAACGAATCATACACACACATACACATACGCATACGGGTCAAACATGCACACACTCAAAAACCTGATTTCAGATGTGTTCCAGCCCTAAAATCATTCAAAAACATGTAGAAGAGGGTTCCTAGAACTCACACAAACAACCACAATAAGAAGAGCTTCGATTTGACTCGCTTCTCAACGATTTTGGTCACTCGAACCATCCCGAACCAACACTTCTTCCTCTTTTCTCTTCTTTCTCTCTTCTCCTCTCTTGTTTGGCTGAAATATGAGTGTGGGGAGAGGGTAAGTGTTAGGACCTGGTATTTGAACGAAATACCTAATGATTAACGTGTAAACCAAACCAAATAGTGTGGAATCCTATTTGATTGGCGATCCAATCAGTGAGAACGCAGGTAGAATCAATAAAGTATTGAATCAAACGTTAAGAATCGATTAGAAATCAATCTACAGCGTTCTATGAACTTGGAGTATCAACTTGGAGGCTCCTGGACGGCTAGGGTACATCTGGAGTCGAAATAGAATGAATTCTCCTCTTTTTCCACGAATTGGGTTGTATTTATAGGTTAGTACTGTTCATTCGTGCGACTGAACCATTAGTATGGTTCAATCGTGTGATTGAACCATGCGTTGATTCATCCACACGACTGAGTGTTCAGTCGTGCGACTAGCCAATCTTTTGTTACAATCATACGACCGATCCAGTCTCCTGGTTCATTCGTGCGACTAAGTCATTCGTATGATGTTATTCATGCGTATGGTCCATTCGCATGAGCCATTTGTATGAGAACTTCATTTTGTTAAGTTTGAATGTATTACTTAATAGAACATTATGTGTAACAATTCAAACAACCACAAACCAATTCAACATCGACTCATTAATGAAATATTAAACATTATAAATAACAAACTATCAATATCATTTCATTAATCATTCCAAACATTATAGAATCAGAATCAACAACAAGATCTATACATTCATATCATGATCTAGGGACATACATGTATCAACAAACTCCCCCTTGGACCTAGATCTCTCTAATGTCTTGTTTTCTTTATTACCTCCTCATACTTCTTGTACTTATCCTCTTTTGTGACTCCTGCATGAATCTCAAATGCAAAAAATAGTCTTATGACATTCTGGAACTGGAGGGCTTGTACTATATCTTGCGTATCATAAAACAGTGGCCACTTGTATAGAGTGTAGACATCATTAGCTGACAAGTTGGTTAGCCACATTGGGTCAATACCCTGATAGTATCCATTTGGCTCTCTTTGTTTAGGACTATGATCGCTTCTCCTGTCCTCCAATCGTAGTACCACCACTTAAAGTGTGAAGTGAAGTCCTGTGGCATTTCCCTGAGTGGGATTCTAGACATCGTGCGCGGAGGACTCCACTTCAACACTATCTTTGGCTTTCCAGTAATGGCATTAACTTCAGACCTTCTGATGTACCTTGTAGGTTGTTGGGGTCTGAAGTTAACCCACCTGGTGTGGTACTCCTTCCTTAGGGTAGCCTCAAACCAGCCTGACATCTTTCGTGGGTCAGCATACAACAGCTTCAATTTGGCCAGCTGGTTGAGCTCAAAAGCTGGTAGAGTCTTTAGATCATGTGGAAATATAAAGTACTCTATGCCCTTCTCTCTCTTAACTGCATATACGTTAAGGTCCTCAAAATATGCCCATGCTATAATCCTGCCCGACACCTTATGATGTTTCTTGACTCTGTAGAGTTTGGTGTAGGCGTCTTGTTTAGGTGTAGCATGTTGGGCTCTAACTTCTTCAAACACCAGCCCACTCAGCCTTTCGGATATCAACATCATTGTTTGAGGCTTGTGCCGTTCCCTCTGTCTTCTCTAACTCCTGCTCCATTTTGTCTAACACCTCAAACGTATCACTAACAAGGGATTCACCCAGATTGGGAACCACATTTCCCTCATTGTCAGCATACTGAGGGTAGTGCTCTACAGTGACATCTTCTATTTCTATTTCATCAACGTCGTTGAGCTCTTCGTCACTTGTCGAGTCGCACGTTGGAGCATCCTTCACAATCTCATCGGGATTTAAGTTGAAGATCTTAGGTAGTTGCTAATTTGATAGATCATGAATTATTTCCCCTTCTTCAGGGGTATAACTCACCGACCTTCTGACGATCCCTTGCAGATCAAGAATCAACGTCAGTTGTGTCTTGACCTGTTGGAGGGGAGCAATATCGTATTCATCTCTTTGGAGATCAGGATCTGCTTGATTTAAAACATTCATCACAGCAAACATTAGTTAATAATCAAGACAGAAATACATTAATCTTAATATAAACATCGAATACATAAGTTTAAATACACGATTCAAGTACAGAAGTAATCAAATACATAGACATCTAATCATTACTTTTGTCTTGGATCACTAGGTCATCGCTTGGTGGAGCAGAGGAGGAAGCTTGTTCGTCTTGTTTCTTCTTGGATCTCCTATTCTGACCTTGAGTAGAGGCAGATGCAGCTGCATCCCCTCCTTCTTCATCATCACCTCATTCCTCTCCTCTGTCCTCTCGTCCTCAGTGCCCTCATTATCCTCAGTCTCATCATCATCATCTTCATCATCATCATTATCATCATCATCACCATCATTACCATTATTATCATCTCCCTCTTTAATCTTCAGAGGCTCATTTTAGATCCCTTAAGCTTGAGCATGATGGTTTTCTTAGCATTATCCAACTCTTCAATCTTCTTAGCAGATGTGACTTTATGCTCTTGGAGTTGGGCGATCTCGTGGCTCTGAGCAACCATTTGCTGGGCCTGCTCTCCTCGATTAGCCTAGCCTGCTCCAAGATCTGGTGTGACTACGTAACAGTGAGATCTGCAAGCTGATGGATCTATGCAGTCTTCTCTTCATCAATAGCTAACAGAGGCATCACCGTCCGGTTCAGCGCAGAAAGTTGTTCCTCTACTCCAATTGGAGGTAGAGGAGATCCATATATATGTGCAGGATGGGATGAGGGTCCTACTTGGTGGCTAGTGTGTGTGGTGGTGGCTGTGGTGAAGATGGGGTTGGGTCTGTGAGATAGTGGAGGTGATGTAGAAGTGAAGGATCTGGTGGTGGTTGGTATATGTACATTGGTGGGGTGTGGTGGTGGTTGGCATATATACAGTGGTGGGAGGTGTGGTGGTGGTAGTGGTAGCTGTGGTGGTGACGAAGGTGAGTCTTCTCTTCTTCTTCTTCTGGTCGTGGGGCTGAGCCATCCGTTTCTTCCTCGATCTAGTCGAGGTGGATGCTCCCCCTAAAACACGGCTAGCTGACTCAGGGGCATAGCCGGGATCTGTAGTCGTCTCTCTTGAATCCCTGGGGCGTTCACCAACCGCCCGGAGTCCATACTCTATGGGAACAATCTTGCTTCCCACAGTCCTCGTCAAGGGCTCCTCATCCGACTCTTCTTCTTCCTCACCAGGTATGAAGTCCTGGTGGAAGCCTGCAGACTCAGCTATGTCGCCTGTTGGGGCAGATACTGGGGGTATAACATCTGAAGTTGTGCCCCTCGGTGGAATAGGCATATCATCCCCAGATGACCAATCGCATGACCCACTGTTCAATCGACTGAGGTTCGAATCTTGATCAATTCATGAAATTAAACGTTGTTTAATGGCTCTTTAGACTCGGAATCTCTTAACTAATGACCTATTAGACTTAGTTTTAACATGTTGCTTAGTTTCAGTTGGTTATTAGGTCATTTACAGTCTGTATCTTGTTTCAGTCAAATATCACTCAATTAGGGCTTGCTTTCTTCTGATTCTGGTGTGATTTCTCTGTTATATACCTGTATAAATGTCAACGCAAGTCAGAATATCAATAAAGATGTAGAAAAAAGGTCTAAAGCAATTTCGGCAGAGTAACGGTACAATGTGCGATTTAGGAGCGATTGAGGGTGATGAGTGGAATGCGATCGACTATGGCCCTTTAAATACTGAAGCTGAGTTCAGTCGGCTGACTGGCCTCATTCGCTCAGTTCATTCGGGCGATAGAGGCCCATTCATGCAATTGGCCCAGTCAGTCGTATTAAGTTGTCCGACTGAGTCTCAGTCGGTCGACAGACTCATTTGTGCCCTTTCATTCGCACCTTCAGTTAACCGACTGAGTCTCAGTCGGTTGACTGACTCATTCGCACCCTTTCATTCGGTCGAATGGATCATTCTGATAAGCCATTCGAGTGAATGGCTCAATCTCATGTCCAGTCGTGCGAATGGGATCCATTCGCATGGTTGGTCCATACTTATGATCCAGTCGTGCGAATGGGTTACACTTATGAACATTTAGCACTTAAACCCTTTTTACCTGTTGAAATTAACATTATGAGTATTTGATCATCTCAGACATGATCCTTTTAACTTGAAAACCTTTTGATCACCTCAGACGTGATCCTTTAAACAATTTAGTCACCTCAGACGTGATCCTTTTAAACAATTTAGTCACCTCAGATGTGACACTTTTAAACTTTGAAAACACATGTGGCCATCTCAGACATGACCCTTTTTGGTGAGTTAATCCTATACTGATTTTCATGATTTAGTCCAACGAACAAACTAACTAAAATGACTAACTAACTAGAAACTTAAACTAAATACACAAATAAAACTTTTTCTGACTTTTTGTGAGAGATAAATCCTAAGATAGACATCTACTGGATTTGGTTCCAGAATAGGCGCTTCAATTTAGTTTGACCACACCTTGACCAATTCAATTTCGGAATCATACAGGCAAGTCAAATCATTTGAGACTTGTTATCAAAAACTTTTGATGCTCAATTCTTGGTTTTCATCCAGAGTCGTTAGCAAATTTAGGAAATCATACTGGTACTATTAGATTCCCACATTGATTTGAACTTTCAAGAATTGAAGTCACAATGATTGTCAGTATATTTGTCCTCTTAAATCCATACAAAGACTTTAGACACAAACTGGTGATAGTTTTAGGTTTTATTATTTCAACTAACCTTTTGGATCCCATACTTATATGGTAATCAACATTCCTCAGGAGTTTTTGAGCGGTCTACGGGCATTTTTACTAGAAGAGACTATTCTTAGAGCTTTCAAAGAGAAACCAATCCTCAGGTCAGTGCCAACGCACAGCAGAGAGGCGGCAAACAACAATGAGTTCTAGAATATCTAGGTTATGCTTATCCTCAGGTCAGTGCCATCGCACAGCAGAGAGGCACACAACCTATCTTCTTGTTAGAGCAGCTAACCTTTCTTTTGCACAGAATACACCAACAACATATGTCATTAGCTTGATAGCATTTGTCTTTCATTTTTTCGTGCTTTGCTCTATTTATGGTCATCCGCACACATTTGTGGCGTTTACATGCTCATTACCCCTTATTGGAATATTGTTGATTGTGTTAACCAGTGATAAGATGGCAGCCCACAATCAGTTGAACAACTTAGTTTGATCTTGAGATCACTAGTCAGATCTAATCATCTATTGTGTTGAATCTACCGACATATCATTTGTGGTCTAGCAACCTCTAGGTCTACTTTCTTTGTGTTACCTTAGTAGTTACCAGTTTTTCTATCATCTTCCCTTTTATATTGCTTAGACTACAGAGACTTATACTTTGAATTTTGCATCTTTTCTAAATTGAATTTGTAAAGTCCCTTTTGATTTGTTCCTGTGTACTATCATTTTCCAAAAGGTTTGAATCGTATCACAGATACGATCTACCTTATATCAGCTATCCACTCCTTCTCCCTCGTTTTATTTTTTTTAATTTTTTTTAATGTTACTAGCTGACTTACTCTCCCCCTAAAATTCTAAAATCATACTGGATTTAATTATTTTAGGATTTTAACAGACAGCTAAATAACATGAATTTAATTTAACAGAATAAAATACATAAGGAAAAATGAAAAAGAAAAATATAATTATAGCATCGGACTGCTCATGATCATCATTAGGAATAACATCACTTTTGTTTTTAATGTCGTTGACCTCTAACAGATATAGAAAACATGGTTTATCAAAGGCTTTTGTATAGAGGTCAGCGCATTGAAAGTCAGTATTAATTTTTACCACATCGATTAAGTTCTTTTCAAAACAATCTCTTATGAAATGGTATTTAATACCGATGTGTTGGTCTTTGGATGTTGTACCGGATTTTTAGTTACTGCAATTGCAGCAGAGTTATCAACAAAGATAGGAGTAGAAGAAAATATTAAACCGTAATCCCGCATTTGCTTTTTATCCAGATGATTTGGGAACAGCAACTTGCAGCAGCAACGTATTCGGCTTCACAGGTTGACAATGCAACCGAGGTCTGCTTCTTACACTGCCAGGTAAATAATTTTCTCCCAAGAATTGACACCTGCTGATGTAGACTTGTAGTTCATCTTGCAGCCCCCGTAATCCGAGTCACTATACGCCGTGAGATCAAAGTCATCATCATGAGGATACCACAAACCAAGTGTGGGTGTACCTTTCAGATAACGAAATATCCTTTTGACCCCAATCAGATGGTTAACCTTAGGCTTAGCCTGATATCTAGAACATAAACATGTAGCATACATGATATCAGGTCTTGAGGCAGTGAGATACATGAGGGATCCAATCATTCCTCAGTACATTGTGGCATCTACTAGATCTCCATTTTTGTCAGGTGCTATATCATGATTTGTAGCAAGTGGAGTCCCAGCAGCAGAAGCATTCTCCATGTCAAACTGACTGAGAATGTCTCTCACATACTTGGTCTGATGTAGAAAGATCCCATTTGGTGTCTGATCCACCTGTAACCCAAGAAAGAATTTCATCTCCCCATAGCACTCATCTCAAACTCTTTCTTCATAACTGCTTCAAACTCTTTGCATAATTCTTTGTTCTTTGAACCGAAGATTATGTCATCGACATAGATTTGTACTAGCCGTAGGTCTCCATCTTTTTCTTTGATGAATAGTGTACAGTCAATGACTCCCCTGCGAAAGCCGTGTTTCACAAGATGAGTTGAGAGTTTCTCGTACCAGGCCCTTGGAGCTTGATGAAGCCCGTATAAGGCCTTGTCGAGTTTGTAAACTCTGTCCCGATGATAAGGATCTTCAAATCCCTCAGGTTGACTAACATACACTGTCTCTCGAATTTCCCCATGAAGGAATGCACTCTTCACATCTAATTGGTAGACTTTAATCTTCATATACGATGCATAGGCAAGGAAGATACGGATGGCTTCCATCCGTGCCACGGGTGCAAACACTTCATTGTAATCAATCCCCTGACTTGGCGAAATCCCTGAACAACTAGTCGAGCCTTGTCCTGATAATGACCCCTTGGTCATCCTTCTTGCATTTCAAGACCCATTTGGTGCCAATGACCTTAGCACCTTTAGGTCTATCTACCAGAGTCCATACTCCTAACTTCTTGAACTGAAGAAGTTCTTCTTGCATGGCACTCACCCATGCCTCATCGTTAGTGCATCACTGATGTATTTTAGCTCAAACTGTGAGATAAAACACCGATAAGCACCATCATGAATGTATCCCTTTTCCATAACAGAGGCATAATCAGCTGAGTACAGCTGATTTCGGGTTTGTACTCCTGATCTGACATCCCCAATGATATTGTCTAAGGGATGATAGACGTTTAGACGTGATCCTGGAGTAGTAGGAACAGCTACCTCAGAGCCAAGATTATGAACATTTGGTTCTGCATCTGAGGTAGAAGGAGTTTGAGGTTCCGAAGTCAAAGGTGCATCACCGTTAGATGCTTGTGGAGTTTCAGGAACTGGAACCTGTTCCTCCTGACTGTTCTGGTCATCTTCTTCAGCTTCATCTTCAGAGGAGGAGTCACTGTTGTCGACTACTCCCCCTGATTGAGTAGATGATTCTCCCTGTGAACTCGATGATGTTGAATCAAGAGATGTTGTATTCAAGATATCATCCATCATTCGCGTAGCTAACTCATCATCAGAAGAACAGATAGGGATGTTGAAGGACTTAAAGAATCCATCATAGTCGAAAAAGTAGGCGGGTCCTTTGCCAGTAAGTGGTGTGGTCTATCTCTGAACATCAACATTACACCACACTTCTACTAGACCTTTGAGTTGTTGTAAACTCTCTTGTTCGGTATGTTGTATCCTAAGAAGATTCCTTCATCAGCCTTCTCGCTGAATTTACCTTCTTGAGTCTTCTTCAGAAGTGTACACGGCACGCCAAATGGTTCGAGATACTCCAGATTCGGTTTGCGTCGTTGTAGTAGCTCGTAACATGTCTTTCCGTGGCGCTTGACTATCAGAACTTGATTCAGTGTATAACACGCGTTAGCCACTGCCTCATTCCAGAATTGGATAGGCAGTTTTGAGTCTGCCAGCATTGTCCGTGCTGTCTCTATCAAGCTTATGTTCTTTCTCTCAGCAACACCATTCATCTGAGGCGTGTAGGCAGAAGTGAATTGACGCACCCATCCACTGATTCTTGAATTCACTCCCATTGTCTGAGCGTACTTGTCTCACCTTCAGCTTGTAGAGAGATTCCGGTGTGGTTACTAAATCCTTGAATGATTCAAATGTTTTTGATTTGGACTTCAGAAACACTACCCAAGAGAATCTTGTGTAGTCATCAGTAACCACAAAACAGTACAAGTCGCCTACAATGCTCTTTCTACTGATTGGACCAAATAGATCCATGTGAAGAAGTTCAAGGGGAAGTTCTATTGAATGAACTTTCTTTTCCTTATAAGACTTCTTCGTCTGTTTGCCTTTCTTGCAAGCTACACAAAAATCAGAAAGTTGGAAATTCTTGACATTAACTCCTCTCACAAGATCCTTCTGGATCAAGTGATTCATCTTCCGTTGATTTATGTATCCCATTCTCCTATGCCAGGAGATGGAGTCCTTCTCAGTGGCTTTTGATAGAAAGCACTAAACTTCATGATCCGTTGTAGAAGCTGTTGAGAGATCCAAAACATAAAGGTCTTTATATCTTGAAGTTGTCATCAGAACTTGGTCCTCCGGAATCACGTAGTCTTTCTTTAGGACGTAACACTTCTTGTTGTCGAATATGACTTTAAAACCTTTATCACAGACTTGGGAAACAGAAAGTAAGTTGTTTTGAAGTTGTTGAACGTAGTTCACCTTATCAAACTTAACTTTCTTATTTCTAACTTCTCCTTGAGCTGTGATATAGCCTCCCTTGTTCCAGCAAACGAAACATGCCCTCCTTTTATTTGCTTGACGTTTGATAAAATAGCCCTGTTTCTTGTCATGTGCCTGGATGCTCCGCTGTCTACAATCCACGTCTGGTTTCAGCACTGTAGCGAACACCCTACTTATACAATGTAAAACATTAGTTTAGGTTAGGAACCCAAGCCTTTACTGGCTTGGGTTTCCCAGAGGCATCACGCATCATGAATTTAACCCATTGACCCTTAGAGGGTGAGGGTAGCTTAGGTTCCTTCTTGTCATCATTATCAGACACAGAGGATGACTTCTCTTTCCATAATCCAGATTTGTGCAATGCCTGTTTGTGATAAACCATCGACTGGCTAATGGGTTGAAAGGTAGGTTCACTAGTTCTTCTAGGTGGAGTTAAAGAACTCCTCTTAGAAGACCTAGGTTTTGAATCCTGAAATTCAATCTTCTTCCTAGGTGTCTGATAGTAAGGACAAAAGGAAGCAATGTGTCCACACTCTCCACAGTTGTAGCACGACCTGCTGTCAACTTTATGATTAAACTTTCTTTGTGGAGATGTGTGTGACACCCTAGTAACATCACTTAGTTTGGGTTTTGACTCTGTTTCTTTTGATGTTTTCTCCTGTTTAACAGACTTAATTGTTTTCACATTTTTAACATCTTTTTCTTTTGGTTAACCTCAGTGTAGTTGTCTCTTCAATATTTGACATTGCTATCTCAACTACAATATCTCCCTCACTCACGGAATCATCATCTACATCTTCTACACTGGCAATATTAGATTCCCCTGGGTAGACAAACTGAAAGCTCCAGTCCTGTCCTTCATCATCATGTGCAGTTAAGGCCTTTGGATCCTTGCTTGATGAAGTAGAACTGCTAGCTTGCTTGTCTTGACGAGTGAAGGACGAGAATGGGTTCCCGTTCCCAGTCTTCTTTGGCTTCACACATTCTCTCTTGAAGTGCCCCTTTTCTCCACAGTTAAAGCAGGTCACTTTACTCTTGTCAAAGCCAAATGTGTATCCTTAGTAGCAACCAAGTTCGTCTGGTCTTTTTAACAAACTTCTTCGCCCTCCGGATAGCACTAGCTAAGGCCCACATAATGTCCATTCTCTCCAGCTCCACTTCGACCACCTGCTCGTAGTCCTCATCTGCCAGATGGCAGTTTCCAATCTTCCCAGCAACAAGTCCATCATAAGAGTGAACCACTGCTGCCAAAAGATCCATGTGCTCTCTAGTTACTTCCACAGTCACATTACCGAGGTTCTCGGTCTTCAATCTAGTAGCTTTCACTTCAGTTCCAATGTAATGGGTACAAGAAGACCCTGACGTTTCTGAACCTGAAGGAGAAGCTTGTGAAGGACCCGATGAGCTAGACACAAATGCAGTCTGAAGAGGTGCTCCAGACGTCTTAGCTTGAGGCGTGGCATTGTACAAAGCTGGATTCTAAGTGTACGAAGACTTCTGAGCTTTGTACTTCATCCTAAGTGCTTCTTCTCACAGCTTTAGAATGAAGTCATTGATATCCAACTTTGCCAGCATCTCATTCTGTCTTAGATTTGACACAAATGAAACCCACTTTTCCGGCAATCCATCTGCGAAATTTGACACCTTTTCTTCCATGGTAGTAGCAACCCCATGTGTATGCAATTCACTCATCAGATGATAGAATCTATCAATAACATCGTCCAAACTCTTGTTTCCCATCAATGAGAATTGTCAAATTCTTTCTTCATTTCCTTAGCGTTAATTGCCTTCAGCGAAGCATTCCCGTCGTATCTCTTTTCCAGCTCATCCCACAATTTCTTGGCCTGCTTATTCTCCGAGTACTGGTGGAAAATATCTTTAGGAATAGACTTTGTAATCAATGCATAAACTCTCTTCGCTGCATTATACTTAACTTTCTGAGCATCAGTCATCCCTCCAAAAGTAAGCTTTACCCCATCTGCTCCCACCGGCATACTATACCCAGTCTCGATAGCTTCCCAGAAATTTGGATCCACTCCATTGAGGTAGATCTCAAAACGTTGTTTCCAGTGGGGAAACTCATCTAACGTTAAGAGTTTTGGTGGTTATTATGATTCCCCACCTCACTCTCAAGCAACAGTAAGTTCTGGATCCTTGAGTCCTTGCCGGCAGTAAACACTGACATGTGATCTTCCATCACGATTAACTTTTAAGTGTACTAAACAAACTATCAAACTGGTGCGATTGGGTGATGCGAATGGGCTATCCGTGCGAATGAACTATCTGATTGGTTCAATCGTGCGGCTGAACTAAGCGATTGGTTCAGTCGTACGAATGAAGCTAATGCGTATGAACACTCCGAACGGATGGTTCAGTCGTACGAATGGAGATCTGACTCAGTCCAATCGTGCGTCTGGTGTATGCGAATGAAGTCCAGTCGTGCGAATGGCTCACTCGTGCGACTGAAGCTACTATTTTGCGAAAATTTCTAGGTTAAACGTGTTTTAGCCGTAAAAATTCGAAATTTCGCAAAGCCTAATCGCCTAAGGCCGTAGAAACCGAAACTTGATGAGCAGGGAACGTCCAAGACAACTTTTGACACAAAAGATTGCGTTTTTTAGTGTAAAAACACAAACCTTTTATCAATCTTGATTGAATCACACGTAATCAAGAGACAAAGCTCTGATACCACTTGTTAGGACCTGGTATTTGAACGAAATACCTAATGATTAATGTGTAAACCAAACCAAATAGTGCGGAATTCTATTTGATTGGCGATCCAATCAGTGAGAACGCACGTAGAATCAATAAAGTATTGAATCAAACGTTAAGAATCGATTAGAAATCGATCTACAGCGTTCTATGAACTTGGAGTATCAACTTGGAGGCTCCTGGATGGCTAGGGTATGTCTGGAGTCGAAATAGAATGAATTCTCCTCTTTTTCCACGAATTGGGTTGTATTTATAGGTAGTACTGTTCATTCGTGTGACTGAACCATTAGTATGGTTCAGTCGTGCGATTGAACCATGCGGTTGATTTATCCGCACGACTGAGTGTTCAATCGTGCGACTGAGCCAATCTTATGTTACAATCATACGACTGATCCAGTCTCCTGGTTCAGTCGTGCGACTGAGTCATTTGTATGAAGTTATTCATGCGTATGGTCCATTCGCATGAGCCATTCGTATGAGAACTTCATTTTGTTAAGTTTGAATGTATTACTTAATAGAACATTATGTGTAACAATTCAAACAACCACAAACCAATTCAACATCGACTCATTAATGAAATATTAAACATTATAAATAACAAACTATCAATATCATTTCATTAATCATTCCAAACATTATATCAGAATCAGACAAACAAGATCTATTACATTCATATCATGATCTAGGGACATACATGTATCAACAGTAAGGGTTGCCCTCTCCCTTTATATACTCTCACTCACCTGTCTTTCTTTCGTTGGCGAGTTTGGTCCCTCGACTTTGGACTTTATTTCTTTTCTTCCTTCGTCGGTTTCAAAATAGATAAATAACCGGGTGTTACAAGTCCACCCCCTTAAATAGGTGTTGTCCCCGAAACCTGTTATTCCTTGAACAAACATGGATAATGCTATCTCATTTCTTCCTCAGTCTCCCCCGTTGACTCGGATCCCTTCCTGTGCTTCCACTGTACACGCACAAGAGAACCTCTTTATTTCTCAGCCTTTTCTCCTTTCGATCGATGATTGCCACTAGTTGCTCCACATAATTGAGCCGTTCGTCTACCTCGATATCTTCCAATGGAACAATCATATCTTCCTCAGCTATGCACTTTCTCAGATGAGATACATGGAATGTCGGGTGAATTCCACTTAACTCATCCGGTAACTCTAGTCTATAGGCCACCTCTCCTACTCGAGCAATGATTCGGAAAGGGCCTATGTATCTCGGGCTCAACTTGCCCCGCCTTCGAAAACGAATGATACCCTTCCAAGGTGAGACCTTCACCATAACCCGGTCACCCACCTGGAACTCAACCGATCTGCGTCGTTTATCGGCATACGACTTCTGTCTATCTTTGGCTGCCCATGAAGGCTTTGATCTTCTCAAGCTTCTCAGTCATAGCCTCGATCACCTTGATGCTCCCCAACTCCTTCTGACCAATATCACCCCAACAAATGGGTGTTATGCATCTCCTGCCGTATAGCATCTCATATGGTGGCAGACCAATGCTGGCATGATAGCTGTTGTTGTATGAGAATTTGGCTAACGGTAGGTGGTCATCCCAACTCCCCCAAAATCAATCACACATGCCTGAAGCATGTCTTCCAATGTCTGAATGGTCCTTTCTGACTGACCATCAGTTTGGGGATGATAAGCCGTGCTAATATGTAACCTCGTCCCCATGGCGTCGTGGAATTTCTTCTAGAATTTGGATGTAAACCGGGTGTCACGATCAGATACAATAGACACCGGCACATCATGACGAGTCACAATTTCCTTGATCAATAGATCCGCCAACATCTCAGATGAATATGTCTCGCGGATCGGTAGGAAGTGAGCACTCTTCGTCAAACGGTCCACAATCACCCATATGGCATCATACCCTTTCGGAGTACGTGGAAACTTCATAATGAAATCCATGGTGATGTGCTCCCACTTCCATTCTGATCCAAAGGTTGGATCTTTCCATATGGCTTCTGATGCTTGGCCTTCACCTGTAGACAAGTAAGGCATTTACTCACATACTCCATTACGTCGTTCTTTGTACCCGGCCACCAGTAATCCTTTTTCATGTCTTGATACATCTTTGTGGCACCTGGATGAATGGAGGATCGAGTCTTATGAGCTTCATCCATTATCCTCATGTGTAGATCCCCAAAATGAGGAATCGACACTCGTCCAAATCGGGTTTTAACACCAAGTGTGTTTTCACCTAATTTCCCAATTAGACCTCTCATTCTTTCCGAGTTAGATGATCTTCTTTCAGTGCCTCATCTTGAAAATCTTTGACTTGCTTCATCACATCAGAGGTCATGATCAGCTGATACACTTTCACCCGAATCGGCTCGGGCCTCTCTTTCCGACTAAGGGCATCAGCCACCACGTTGGCCTTGCCCGGATGGTAATGAATCTCACAATCATAGTCCTTTATAAGCTCCAGCCATCGTCTCTGTCTCATATTCAGATCTTTCTGCTCAAAGAAGTACTTCAAGCTCTTGTGGTCAGTGAAAATGGTGCACTTCGTCTTGTAAAGATAGTGCCTCCAAATCTTTAGTGCAAAGACCACGGCTGCTAGCTCCAAGTCATGAGTAGGATAATTGACCTCATGAACCTTCAACTGTTGGGATGCATAAGGTATAACCTTTCCTCTCTACATTAACACACACCCGAATCCCGAGTAAGAAGCATCAGAATAAACCACCAGATCTTCGCTTCCATCGGGTAATGATAGAACAGGAGCTTGAGTCAACCTCGTCTTCAATTCATCGAATGCATTCTCTTGATCTTGACCCCATATAAACTTTACATCTTTTCGGGTCAACTTGGTTAGTGGAGAAGCAATCTTGGAAATGTCTTGGATAAACCTTCTATAATAACCCGCCAAACCCAAGAAGCTACGAATCTCGGATGGCGTCTTTGGTGACTTCCATTGCATAACCGCCTCCACCTTTGCTGGATCCACCATAATCCCATCGGGATTCACCACATGACCCAAGAACTGGACTTCACGCAATCAGAACGCGCAGTTGGAGAATTTGGCATACAACTTCTCCTTTCTCAACGTCCCTAAAACCTCCCGAATGTGATCGGCATGTTCTATCTCGCTCTTCAAATAAATTAGGATATCATCAATAAACACAATCACTGATTTATCCAACATAGGCCGACACACACGGTTCATCAGATCCATAAAAGTAGCTGGCACATTGGTCAAACCAAAAGACATGACAAGAAACTCGTAGTGACCATAGCGTGTGCAAAAAGTTGTTTTAGGAATAACCTGCTCCTTCACCTTCAACTGATGATAGCCATATCGGAGGCCAATCCTTGAAAACCAACTGGCACCTTGAAGCTGATCGAAAAAATCATCTATTCTCGGTAAGGGGTATCAGTTCTTCACTGTCAACTTGTTCAGCTCTCGGTAGTCAATGCACATACCCATGCTACTGTCCTTCTTCTTCACAATAAGACCGGAGCACCCCAAGGAGAGATAGTCGGCCTAATAAACCCCTTGTCAAGCAACTCCTGTAGTTGTTCCATCAACTCCTTCAACTCTATCGGAGCTAACCGATATGGTGCCTTTGCAACAGGTTGGGCACCCGGTATCATATCAATCTGAAACTCGATCTCTCAGTCAGGTGGCACTCCTGATAAATCTTATGGGAACACATCTGGAAAGTCACGCACAACCGGTACATGAGACAGCTGTGGTGTCGGCGTATCCACATCCTTTACATATGCCAAGTAGGCACTACATCCACGCCTCATACACTTTCCCGCCACCGCCATCGAAATCACCTTCGGAATCGTAGTAACCCGATCACCATAAACCGTCACCGAACTACCGTCGGGCGCTGTGAAACAATCATCTTCTTGCGACACACAATGTTCACCTTGGAGTCCGCCAACCAATCCATTCCAAGAACCAAATCGAAACCACCTAAGGTCATCACGAACGGTCTAACAGGAAACTTATGACCTTCTAGCTCAACATCATAGTTCTCTATCATTTCTGAAATCCTGGTAGACTTACCTATGGCAGTTTCTACATCAAAGGCGCATCAACACATCTACTACTAACAGGCAACTTAGCACAGAAAGCAGCAGACATAAAACTTTTACCGGCACTAGAATCAAATAACACAAAAGCTAAAGTTTGGTTCACTAGAAACGTAGCGGACATGACATCAGGGTCCGTCCTAGCTTCCTCCTGTGTCATAGTGAATGCCCTGGCGCTTGCCCTCGGTCCTTCACTCCCCGTCTTCTTCGCCCCGGAACCCTCAGCCTTTGGCTTCTTACAGTCTTTACTCACATGACCCTCTTCACCAATGTTAAAGCACCGGACCGTATGACAGTCCTTGGCTATATGCCCTGCCTTCCCATATTTGAAACACCCGTTAAATCCCAACCTACATTCTCCAGCATGCTCCCTTCCACACTTGCCACACCTTTTTGACTCCACACTCGATATGGCCACACGACGGTCATCCACCCGTGCCTTCTTATTACCTGTCGAGGCGTCACCCTGACCAAACCTCTTCCCATTCCAGTTCCAATCACCACCACTCTTCTTGCCACCTTCAGCCACTACCACCAAGCCCTCTCATCATATAATCTCCCTACCAAATCCACCGCTGAGCTAAACGTGCTCGGCCGGGCAGCGATCATGTGCCTGCAAATATCTGTTGGCAAACCTTGAATATACCTCTTGATTTTTCGAGACAGAGGTGTCACTTGATCCGGCACCAAACGTGCCATCTCGTTGAATTTGGTGGTGTATTGTTTGTGCGTCATCATTCCCGCCTCCAGTTGCAAGAACTCCCTTTCGACCTTGTCCATTTCTCGATGAGGACAAAAATCCTCAATCACTAACTTTTTCAGTTCGGACCATCTCATCCTCCTAATGGCCTTGCTACCCTCGGCTTGGACTATATTGTTCCACCAGCACAGACCCGAGTCCACAAAGGGGTGGGTAGCGAACTTTACTTTCTGGTCCTCCCGGCACTCGCTGATATCAAGGACAGCCTCCATTTCCCTCACCCACCGGTGAGCAGCAGCAGCAGTGCCGTTACCATCAAAAGTAGGGGGCTTGCATCTCATAAACGCCCCGTAGTTACAGCCCCGTGCCACCTCCGGCGCAGGCTCTTCTTCCTTTTCTTCTTCTTCGTTGTCAGACAAAACCTTCTCAGTCTCAGGCTGTCTCCTTTCGCCCGTAGGTCTACTTCTTTCCTTCCTCTCCCCTTCCTGCACAGCCTTGATAACTTCGGTCACTATAGATGGTAAGATCGTCTGCATGACCTGATGGACTTCTTCTACAACAGCCTCCTTTACTGAGGCTCTCAGATTGGCGCTCTTGTCGCCACCCTTCGAATAAGGGTCTCTGGTTCTTTATGAACCACTTTCTCAACTCTGGGTCTCCCTCTCTTGGGTCGCGGTTCAGCACCGTGACCTCCACCATGTGAAGCTTTTGAAGATCTACCGCCAGCCATTCACACGCACACTGAAAGATTTAAACACCAACACGGTCATTCAAGTGAACAGCTCAGTTTATGTCAAGTATAGTAAGTCCCTGATTACAGTGGCTAGTTGTGATTAGCCACTTACTTTACTCTTCATACCCCAAGCATTGCCTGTCCTGACTACATCAGTATTTAAATCTACAAACAACACATAACCACACAACATACGCACATAATACCGGTTAACTTTACGAAAATACCTGATGGCACGCAGCTACTCAGATTGGCATCCCTTCCCTTTCCGCCCATTCTCAGTTTAAGTTAAGGTTTATTTTGAAAATTTACCCATTTCACTTAAACTTTGGCTCTGATACCAACTTGTAAGGCCCCGTTCCCGGGACGCTTACAGCTGGATTCTCATCGCACATAAAACATAAAATTACATTGTATTTCATAAAGCATCGCAGCGGAAACATTTAAAAATGACATTTCATTACAATATAGTAGCTTTTGCAAAATAATACATCATTAATCAATTACAAAATACATTTTGCATTACATCACAAAAGCGTTATATTAATGGATGCCCTCCCAAAAGAGCTGAGTAGCCACTTCGTGCCATCTTCAGCAATCATTACCTGCCAACTGGAAACACATCGAAGTCAGTGTTGTTGAGTGAGTTATAGTTTATAAAATAAAACATACTTTTTTTTTGTTAAAACCGTTCTTTACTTTTATGCGATCATACATCATACGTACACATAGATAATATCATTATTATCTTCTTTAATTTTTCAAGCTTTCACTCTTTCATTGTTACCTCTTTCTTTTCCTTCCACCATAAACTTTACCCAGCTATTCTCTGATACTGGACCTAGGTCTAACATAGACCAGCTATATAGGTTCATCTCACCTCTAGTCACAGTACCTAGGGTAGACTTTAGGTGTACCACTGCTATGTGCAATACCCAGCTATTCCTGGTACCGGACCTAGGTCTATCATAGACCAGCTATAAAGGTGCATCGCAAAGAAAGACCCCGATGTGCATCCTCCCGGGGTAGCAAACCCGCACACCGTTGGGCTAACACCTTTTAATGGCGTGTCCCAACATACTATGCTTGCAAGACTTTCCTTACTTTCATCTTTCATTAATGCATGCATTCTTACTTCATGTTCCTCTTTTCTTTATCTTTCACTTTACGTTACATACTACTTTTAGTTTGTTCATTAACGTAACACGTAAAGCCACAAGAAAGATGAACATACATCATAATAAGGAACATAACATACACAGTCATCAGCATCATACAAGGCAACATCATACATACATAACATGCATAATCATGAAACATCATCATCATCATGCCCAACGTGCTCTCTAAGCCCTTAACAGTCATCTTACATGAACTTACGAAAACCTTTACGTCAAAAACTTACATCTGCACTTTCCCCAAAAGTCAGAAGTTAAACTACACTTTTCCTCGGGTGCAACAGCCCTATTAGGGCGTATGGACACCCTTCAGTCGCATGGCCTCCATGCGACTGAGCATCATGAGAATGGACCAATACGGATGAACACCCATTCGTGCGAATGAAACTAGTGCGGATGGACTCCATTCGGATGAGTCCCATGCGAATGGACCTAATGCGGATGGAACTAATGCGAATGAGCATATATGCGACTGGACCCTCAATCACATGACTCCCCATGCGACTAGCCCCAATCATGTGAATGAACTCTTAATCATGCGAATGGACCCTAATCGCACCTCATTCGGTCGTATGGCCTTCATTCGGTCGCCTAGCCCTAGCTGATGCAGAATGCAGTTAATCCCAAACCCAACCTGCCATTTTCGACCTCCAAGCTCATCTAAACCCATTGTAAGCCCAAATCAACCATCCTAAACCTTAGGGATGCATACCATAACACCATTCAAGCACACCAAGCTCACAAGAAAGGCTCAAATGAATCATACACACACATACACATACACATACATACACATACACATACACATACACATACACATACACATACACATACACATACACATACACATACACTACACATACACATACACATACATACACATACACATACACATAACATACACATACACATACACATACACATACACATACACACATACACATACACATACACATACACATACACATACACATAACATACACATACACATACACATACACATCACATACACATACACATACACATACAATACACATACACATACACATACACATACACATACACATAACATACACATACACATACACATACACAAACATACACATACACATACACATACAATACACATACACATACACATACACATACAATACACATACACATACACATACACATACCATACACATACACATACACATACACATACACATACACATACACATACACATACACATACACATACACATACACATACACATACACATACACATACACATACACATACACATACACATACACATACACATACACTACACATACACATACACATACACATACACATACACATACACATACCACATACACATACACATACACATACACATACACATACACATACCATACACATACACATACACATACACATACACATACACATACACATACACATACACATACACATACATACACATACACATACACATACACATACACATACACATACCATACACATACACATACACATACACATACACATACACATACACATACACATACATACACATACACATACACATACACATACACATACACCATACACATACACATACACATACACATACACATACACATACACATACACATACACATACAATACACATACACATACACATACACATACACATACACATACACATACACATACACATACACATACACATACACATACAGATACACGTACACATACACATACACATACACATACACATACACATACACATACACATACACATACACATACACATACGGGTCAAACATGCACACACTCAAAAACCTGATTTTAGATGTGTTCCAGCCCTAAAATCATTCAAAAACGTGTAAAAGAGGGGTCCTAGAACTCACACAAATGACCACATCTAGAAGGGCTTTGATTTGACTTGCTTCTCAACGATTTTGGTCACTCGAACCAACCCGAACCAACACTTCTTCCTCTTTTTTCTTCTTTCTCTCTTCTCCTCTCTTGTTTGGCTGAAATATGAGTGTGGGGAGAGGGTAAGGGCTGCCCTCTCCCTTTATATACTCTCACTCACCCGTCTTTCTTTCGTTGGCGAGTTTGTTCCTTGACTTTGGACTTTATTTCTTTTCTTCCTTCGTCGGCTTCAAAATAGATAAATAACCGGGTGTTACAATTCCGATGTGTTTGGTTTTAGGATGTTGGATCGGATTTTTAGTGACGGCAATATCAGCAGAGTTATCAACATAAATAGGAGTGTTAGAAAATTGCAAACTGTAATCCCGCATTTGCTGTTTAATCCAGATGATCTGTAAACAACAACTTGCAGTAGCAACTTATTCAGCCTAACAAGTTGACAAAACAACCGATGTCTGCTTCTTACACTGCCAGGTAACTAATCTTCTCCAAAAGAATTAACATCCCGCTGAGGTTGACTTGTAGTTCATTTTGCATCCGCCGTAATCCAAGTCACTATACACTGTAAGCTTAAAGTCATCATCATGAGGATACCACAACCCAAGTGTTGGTGTACCCTTCAGATAACGAAATATCCTTTTGACTTCTATGAGATGGTTGACTTTGGTTTCGCCTGATATCTTGAGCAAAGACACGTTGCGTACATGATGTCAGGTCGTGAGGTAGTGAGATACATGAGAGATCCAATCATTCCTCGGTACATGGTAGCATCCACCAGATCACCATTCTCGTCGGGTGCTACATCATGATTTGTAGCAAGTGGAGTCCCGGCTGCCGAAGCATTCTCCATATCGAACCGACTGAGAATATCGCCTACATATTTGGTTTGATGTAGGAAAATTCCCTTAGGTGTCTGATCCACCTACAACCCAAGAAAGAACTTCATTTCTCCCATGGAGCTCATCTCAAATTCTGCCTTCATTACTGCTTCAAATTTTGTACACAAGTCTTCGTTTTTGGATCCGAAGATTATGGCATCAACATAAATCTGTACAAGCAGTATGTCACCATCCTTCTCTTTGATAAACAATGTACAGTCAATCACTCCTCTTCGAAACCCGTGTTTCACAAGATGGGTCGAGAGCTTCTCATACCATGCTCTGGGGGCTTGATGAAGCCCGTAGAGAGCCTTATCCAGTTTGTAAACTCTGTCCTGATGATATGGATCCTCAAATCCTTCGGGTTGACTGACATACACTGTTTCCCGGATTTCACCATGAAGAAATGCACTCTTTTCATCCAGTTGATAAACTTTAATTTTCATTTAAGAGGCATAGGATAGGAAGATACGGATGGTTTCCATTCTTGCCACAGGTGCAAAGACTTCATTGTAATCAATTCACTCGATTTGTCGAAATCCTTTAACTAGAAGCCGATCTTTGTTTCTGATAATGACCCCTTGCTCATCCTTCTTGCATTTTAAAACCCATTTAGTTCTAATAACCTTAGCACCTTTAGGTCTATCCACCAGATTCCACACTCCTAACTTCTTGAATTGAAGAAGTTCTTCTTGCATGGCACTCACCCAAGCCTCATCATTTAAGGCGTCACGTACATATTTTGGCTCCAATTGAGACACAAAACATCGATAAGCATTGTCATGACGGTATCCTTTTTCCATGACTGAGGCATAATCAGCTGAATATAACTGACTTCTTATCTGTACTCCTGATTGTGCATCTCCTATGACATTGCCCAAAGGATGATAAACATTTAGTCGAGATCCAGGAGTGGTGGGTACAACTACCTCATTGTCCAGATTGTGAACCACAGGTTCAATATCTGAGGCTGTGGGAGTATGGGGTTCTGAAGTGTCAGAGGCATCAACATCTGATGCGTGTGTACTTGTAGTATTAGGAACCTGTTCCTCCTGATCCACCTAAACATTTTCCATTTCTTCATCGTCCAAAGAGGAGTCACTTACCTCCAGTGCTCCCCCTGAGTTACTAGAAGGATGGCCTTGTGAACTAGATGTTGTTGAGTCTAGGGGTGGTGTGTTTAAGAGATCATACATCATCTTGGTTGCTAACTCATCTTCAGGAGTGGAGAGAGGGATATTGAAGGACTTAAAGAATCCATCATAATCAAAAAAGAATGCGGGTCCTTTTCCAGCTGGGGGGTGGTGTATCTCTAAACATCCACGTTACACCACACAACTCTCTTATTCGGTATGTTATATCCTAGGAAAACTCCTTCTTCAGCCTTCTCGCTGAACTTACCTCCCTGAGTTTTCTTCAAAAGGGTGCAAGGTGTGCCAAACGGTTCGAGGTACTCTAGATTTGGTTTACGTCGTTGAAGTAGCTCGTAACACGTCTTACTATGATGTTTTACCACTGGGACTCGATTTAAAGGGTAACATGCATTTGCTACCGCCTCGTTCCAGAATTGGATAGGCAGTTTCGAGTCTGCTAGCATCGTCCTGGCTGTCTCTATCAAGCTTATGTTCTTCCGTTCAGCAACTCCGTTCATCTGTAGAGTGTATGCAGATGTGAACTGACGTACAATTCCCTTTTCTTTGCAAAATACCTCCATCTATTGATTCTTGAACTCAGTACCATTGTCTGAGCGTACTTGTCTTACCTTCAGCATGTAGAGAGACTCCAAAGTAGTTACTAACTCTTTAAATGACTCAAATGTTTTAGATTTGGATTTTAGAAACATTACCCAAGAGAATCTTGAGTAGTCATCTGTAACTACAAAACAGTATAAGTCGCCGACAATGCTCCTTGTACTGACTGGACCAAGCATATCCATATGAAGAAGCTCATGAGGCAGTTCTATGGAATGAACTTTCTTTTCCTTATGAGACTTCTTAGTCTGTTTGCCTTTCTTGCAGGTGACACAGAAATCCGGTAGTCGGAAGTTTTGGACATTTACTCCTCGCAATAGATCATTCTGGATCAAGTGGTTCATCTTCCGTGGATTGATGTGTTCCATTCTCCTATGCCAGGAGATCGAATCCTTCTCTGTAGCCTTTGAGAGGAAGCACTAAACTTGATGATTCGTTGTGGAGGCCTTTGATAGATCCAGGACATAAAGATCGTTATATCTTGAAGCTGACATTAAGACTTGGTCCTCCAGGATCACATAGTCCTTTTTTCAGAACATAGCACTTCTTGTTGTCGAATACTACCTTGAAGCCTTTGTCATAGATTTGGGATACAGAAAGCAAATTATTTCAAAGTTATTGAACATAGTTTACCTTGTCAAACTTCACTTTCTGGTTTCTCACTTCCCCTAAGCAGTGATGTAACTTCCTTTGTTTCTAGCAAATGCAACATGACCTCCTTTAACTTGTTTTCCATTTGATAGGAGAGCCAGGTTCCCAGTCATGTGCCTAGATGCTCCGCTATCTACGATCCAGGTATTTGTGGCAGCACTATAGCGAACACCCTGCACATTCAAAGGAAATCATTAGTTAAGGTTAGGGACCCAAGCCTTAACTAGCTTGGGTGACCCAGAGGCATCACACATCATAATTCCACCCAGTGTCCATTTGAGGGTGAGGGAAGATCATTCGTCTTCTTGTTCTTATTATCAGACATTGAACTAGATTTTTCTTTCCATAAGCCAGTTTTGTATAAGGCTTGTTTGTGATAAACAAACGATTGGCTTATGGTTTGAACTTTATGTTCACTAATTCTTCTTGGTGGGGTCATAGAACTCCTTTTAGAAGAACTGGATTTAGGATCATGAAGTTCAATCGTGCGACTGAACAAATGCAGATGGTCCAATCGTGCAACTGAACAAATGAGGATGGTTCAATCGGGTGATTGGACAGGTGCGGATGAACAATGCGAATAAAGATCTTCAATCGAGCGAATGGATGAACGACTGAGCCAATCGTGCGTATGAGTGGTGCGAATGGGTTCAGTCGTGCGATTGAGTCAATCGTGCGACTGAAGCTGCTGTTTTTTGCAAAAACGAAGGTTTTGAACATTTTGACGCAAAAACACGAATTTCTCACCAACCCTAATTGTCGTATGCCGAAAAATGATAACTTCTTGACCTGGAGACGTCGAAAACACTGTTTGACACAAAAAAGATTAAGTTTTTGCGTGAAAAACGCGATTTTTATATCAAATTCGATTGAATCACACGCAAATCAAGAGCCAAAGCTCTGATACCACTTGTTAGGACCGTTTCGGTACGAAGTACTAACTGATTTACGTGTATACCAAACCAAATAGTGCGGAATCCTATTTGATTGACGATCCAATCAGTGAGAACGCAAGTATAATCAAACTAAAAATAAATCTAAACGTTAAGAATGATTGTAAAATGATTTACTGCGATCTATGAACTTGGAACAGGTTTTCTTAAGTCTCTAGACGGCTAGGGTATGATTTAACATGTAGGAATTCGAATTGTTACATTTTTTCCATGAATTAAGTGGTATTTATAGGTTAGGGTTTTCCATTCATGCGACTGAACCATTAGCATGGTTCAGTCGTGCGATTGAAGCATGCGGTTGATCCATCTGCACGACTGAAGATTCGGTCGTGCGACTGAGTCAATCTCATGTTACAATCGTGCGACTGATCCAGTCTCCTGGTTCAGTCATGCGACTGGTTCATTAGCATGAAGTATTCATGCATATGGTCCATTATCATGGTCCATTCGCATGAGAACTTCACACGATTAAGTTTAAGCATGTTTCTCAATCATTATTGACTAAGAACTATATAAACAACCACAAACCTATATAGTTAGTTCAATATGCGTTATCACATAATAAACAATGAAATATTAAACATTTTAAGCATCACCAACAAATTACATTTCATTCATACCCATTCTGTTACATATATGTAAGACATGAAAGACATTTTACATTTGAGCTCCTAAACTAGGTACATATGTATCTACAAAAGATAATTTGTCTTCACTTCTTGGCTTCGGAAGACTTTGTCTCTTAAGCTACAGAAGACTTCACTTTAAGATTTGGTAGAGTTGGTCTTGGCTTCAGAAGATTTTACACTTGGAATATTTTCTAGTGCATTGTGTAAAACTTCCGAAACATTTCTACTTCTGCACTTCAGTGCATGCATGCAGGAAGCCTTTAGATGTTTTAGGTGCATCAGCCTATATATAAACCTTACAAACTCCCCCTAGGCTGAAGCTACTAAAACATTAAAGATCTTAGGTGTTGGTAGTCCTGATTATGATGATGACCATGGCTTTCTTTATTAAATAGTCAAGATCACACAGACTCTCATAGTATCTTCTCCTCTCAAATAGATCATGCGGAGGTAGATTGAACATGACTTTCCATGTGTAAACTTCTTCAATACCTTGATCTCTGATTACATGCCATCGTTCTGGATTAGTGGTGTAAGTCCAGGATAAGATGGGTCTTCTTATTGCAAGACGAGCTGCTTGAATGGGAGTTGTTTGAGATTCCTCTTGATGCACTTCCTTAGGATGTTCTGATTCATCTTGAGGTCAAGAAGTGGATGACCCTGTCTTCTTCTTCTTCTTAGACTTAGGCTTAGAGGCCATCCTTTTCCTCCTCTTAGAACTCTTTAACTGAGAAGACTTGTTTGCAGCACCTTATTGTTCAGTCTTGTATTTCTCAGTTGGTGTTGATTCATACGTACCTAGTTTACGGTCTTAATGTAATATGTCTATCATGTACTTAATGTAAATGAAATATATGAGTTGAATGAAACGTATTATGTGGTTATTGATCTTAATGTTTAATGTTTCAGTGTATGATTTAATGTTTATCATTTATTAATGCATATTGAACCAACTATATAAGTTTGTGGTTGTTTGAATAGATCTAAGTCAAGTAATGATTGTGAAACATATTAAAACTTGGTCACATGAAGTTCTCATGCGAATGGCCCATGCTAATGGACCATACGCATGAAAAACTTCATGCTAATGAACCAGTCGCACGACTGAACCAAGAGACTGATCAGTCGCACAATTATGACATGAGATTGACTCAGTCACACGACTGAACACTCAGTCGTGCGAATGGATCAACCGCATGACTCAGTCACATGACTGAACCATGCTAATGGTTCAGTCACACAAATGAGTAACCCTAACCTATAATACCACTTAATTCGTGGAAAGACATAACACTTTGAAGAATTCGACTCTTACATGTACCCTAGCCGGCCAGAACGTCCAAGAAAGCCAGTCTAAGTTCATAGATCGTTCTTGATAGATCCCTATTCATTCTTAACATTTAGATTAATCTTATATCGATTGGGTTAATGTTCTCACTGATTGGATCGCCAATCAAATAGGATTCCACCCTATTTGATTCGGTATACACGTGAATCAGTTAGCACTCTGTCCAGTACACGGTCCTCTAACAAGTGGTATCAGAACAAAGGCTCTTGATTTACGTGTGATTCAATCGATTTTGATATAAAAATTGTGTTATTCACGCAAAAACGCAATCTTTTTTGTGTCAAACGTTGTTTTGGACGTCTAACGTTTTTCCAGCATACGGAAATTAGGGTTCTTGAGAAATTCGTGGTTTTGCGTCAAAATACCTTAAACTCTCAAATTCTCAAGATTCAGCAGCTTCAGTCGCATGATTGACTCAATCGCACGACTGAATTTATACGCATTCCTCATACGCATGATTGGACTCATTCGTACATCCATTTGTACGACTGATCTGTCTATTTGCATTGTTCATCCGCACCTGTCCATTCGAACGATTGAGCCATCCACATTTGCTCATTCGCACGTTCAATCGCATTGTTCAATCACACGAAGTGTTCAATCGCATACCTTCATTTGCACAAGTTAAACAGTTTGTTCCAAAGTTTAAAGTTGATAGTAATGGAGGATCAATATTCAGCATTCACCGTCGGAAGGGACTTTAGGATTCAAAATCTATTGCTTCTAGAAAATGAAGTGGGAAAGCATAACAAGCCCCCTAAGCTTATAACGTTAGATGATTACCCACAACGGAAGCAAAGATTTGAGAGTTACTTAAATAGAGTAGTTCCCAATCTGTGGGAGTCGATAGAGACAGGATATAGTATGCCTGTAGGTGCAGATGGAGTCAAACTCACCTTAAGTGGTATGACTGACCGACAAAAGGTAAAGTACAATGCAGAGAAGAAAGTATATGCGTTGCTGACTCAGTCAATTCCTAAGGACATCTTCCATCAATTTTCTAAGAACAAGCAAGCTAAGAATCTGTAGGATGTATTGGAAAAGAGGTATGAGGGAAATGCATCGTTAAAAGCTCTAAAGGCTAAAGCATTGAAAAAGGAGTTTGAAAACTTCTTGTCAATGGGAAAGGAGAGCTTGGATGACGTTATTGACCGGTTCTACCACTTATTGAGTGAGCTGCACACTCATGGAGTCACTACATCTATGGAAGACAAAGTTTCAAACTTTGCAGATGGGTTGCCCGAGAAGTGGAGTTCGTTTTTTTCCAACCTTAGACAGAATGATATGCTAGCGAAGTTAGATATCAACAACTTCATTCTGAAACTGCAAGAGGAAGAGTTGAGGATGAAATACAAGGCCCAAAAGTCTTCATACGATCAAAATTTGGCACTATACAACTCAACTCCACAAGCCAAAACGTCTGGAGCACCACTTCAAACGGTGTTTGTGTCTAGTTCAGCTGGTCCATCACAAGCTACTACTTCAGGATCTGACATGTCAGGGTCGTCTGGTACCCAATACATAGCACCTAAAGCAAATGCTACAAAACTGAAGTTGTAGTCTTTAACCAGGCTAATGAAATTAAGTTCTATCTAAACTCCCTAGAAGAAACTAAGAAACAAAAAGCAGTTTTGGAAATAGAAGTAAATTCATTAAAACAAAAACTGCATAGTTGGACAAGTTCTTCTCATATTGTCCAACACTTAGTGAGAGAGCGCAACAATGGGGAGGGTTTGGGATATAAAGTGGTACCACCACCACATTAGACCTTGATGAATGCCAAAAGTAAACCAATAAATAATAACCCAATCAAGGATCATGTGGTGTCCACTCCTCTTGTAAGTGATCCAGATTCCACAAGTAAACCAATTGAATCTGTCACTAAACAAAAGGATGCCACTTCAAAATCAAAAGGTAAAATGCCTTGTGTTAATCTGGACGAACAATTTGAAAAGGTTAAAATAAAGTCTGGTTCAACAAAGTATATTTCTGAACCAAGAAATACCAAACAACTTAACTAATCACGTGCTGCATGTCTAAGTCCAATTACACAAAAGGGAAAAGATGTTAACAATGTCCAAACAATTAATTTTGTTAAACAAGATAAAACATCCAAACAAGAAGTGTCAAAACCCAAACAGAATAAAGTCACTCGTGTGTCACATACTTCTCGACAGAAACAGGTAAACCGTCAAGTTGAAAGCACATCATGCTACAACTGTGGGAAGTATGGGCACATAGCATCTTATTGTCCTTATTATCAGACACCAAAGAAAAAGATTGAACTTTATGACACTAAAGCAAGCTCTTCCAAAAGAAGCTCCATGACTCCACCAAAAAGAGTTAGTGAACCTAAAGTTCAACCTATCAGCCAGTCTTTTGTTTATCACAAACAGGCCTTACAAAAAGCTGGTTTATGGAAAGAAAAGTCTATGTCTGGTAATTAGAATAATAAGACAAATGATCTTCCCTCACCCTCTAATGGACAATGGGTAGAATTTATGATGTGTGATGCCTCTGGAACACCCAAGCCGGTTAAGGCTTGGGTCCCTCACCTTAACTAATGTTTTCAATTGAATGTGCAGGGTTTTCGCTATAGTGCTAAAACAAACACTTGGATAGTAGATAGCGGAGCATCAAGGCACATGACTGGAAACCGGGCACTCCTATCAAACGTCAAACAAATTAAAGGAGGTGATGTTTCTTTTGCTGGAAACAAAGGAGGGTACATCACAGCTCAAGGGGAGGTAGGGAACCAGAAAGTTAAGTTTGACAAGGTAAACTATGTTCAACAACTTCAGAATAATCTGCTTTCTATTTCCCAAATATGTAACAAGGGATTTAAGGTAGTTTTCGACAATAAGAAGTGCGGACTATGTGATTCTAGAGGAACAAGTATTAATATCAGCCTCAAGATATAATGACCTTTACATCTTGGATCTATAGAAGGCCTCCACAATAGATCATCAAGTTTAGTGCTTCTTGTCAAAAGCTACTGAGAAGGACTCTATCTCCTAGCATAGGAGAATGGGGCACATCAATCCACGGAAGATGAACCACTTGATCCAGAATGATCTAGTGCGAGGAGTAATGTCAAGAACTTCCAACTCCCAGATTTTTGTGTCGCCTGCAAGAAAGGCAAACAGATAAAGAAGTCTCATAAGGCAAAGAAAGTTAATTCTATAGAACTGCCTCTTGAACTTCTTCACATGGATCTGTTTGGTCCAGTCAGTACAAGAAGCATCACAGGCGACTTG
Source organism: Flaveria trinervia (assembly GCA_025506515.1). Classification (NCBI taxonomy): domain Eukaryota; kingdom Viridiplantae; phylum Streptophyta; class Magnoliopsida; order Asterales; family Asteraceae; genus Flaveria; species Flaveria trinervia. The sequence continues at coordinate 70,154,783 of CM046447.1, read as the reverse complement.
TACTGCTATGTAATTACAGATGACTACTCAAGATTCTCTTGGTGATGTTTCTGAAATCAAAATCAGAAACATTTGAGTCATTGAAAGAATTGGTAACTACACTAGAGTCTCCTTACAAGCTGAATGTGAGACAAGTACGCTCAGACAACATAAAGGAGTTCAAGAACCAATGGATGGAGGTTTTCTGCAAAGAAAAGGGAATTGTGCACCAGTTCACTTCCGCCTACACTCCTCATATGAACGGTTTGCTGAGAGGAAGAATAGTAACTTGATAGAGACTGCAAGGACCATGCTAGCAGACTCGAAACATACCTATCCAATTTTGGAATGAGGCAATGGCCAATGCGTGTTACATGTTAAATCGAGTTCTGGTGGTAAAACATCATAGCAAGACGTGGTACGAGTTACTTCAACGATGTAAACCAAATCTTGAGTATCTCAAACCGTTTGGAGCACCATGTATGTTGCTGAAGAAAACTCAGGAAGGAAAGTTTAGCGAGAAGGCTGAAGAGGGTATCTTTCTAGGATACAACATACCGAATAAGAGAGTTTACAACAACTCAATGGTTCAAGTAGAGGTGTGGTGTAATGTTAATATTTAGAGATACACCACCCCTCCTGCTGGAAAAGGACCCGCCTTCTTTTTCGACTATGATGAATTCTTCAAGTCCTTCAACATCCCTATCTCCATGTCTGATGATGAGTTAATAGCCAAAATGATGTATGATGTCCTAAACACACCATCACAGGAATCTACATCATCTGTCTAACAAGGTGAATCACCTACCCACTCAGGGGGCACACTAGAGGTAAGTGACTCTTCCTCTAACGATGAAGCCGTGGAGAATGATTAGGACACTCAGGAGCAGCAGGTTCCTACTACAGCAAGTCCACAAGCATTTGACATTGATGCCTCTAACTCTTCGAAACCTCATACTCCTATTGCCTCAGATACGAAACCAAACGTTCATAATCTTGATTCTGAGGTAGTTATTCCCACCACTAACGGATCACGCCTAAATGTATATCATCCTTTGGACAATGTCATTGGGGATGTCAAATCAGGAGTTCAGACAAGAAATCAGCTGTATTTAGCTGAATATGCCTCAGTAATGGAAAAAGGGTATCTTCACGATGGTGCATACCGCTGTTTTGTTTCTCAGTTTGAGCCAAAATACATCAATGAAGCCCTAAATGATGAGGCATGGGTGAGTGGCATGCAAGAAGAACTTATTCAGTTCAAGAAGTTAGGTGTATGGACACTGGTAGATAGACCTAAAGGTGCTAAAGTCATTGGCACCAAGTGGGTACTAAAATGTAAGAAAGATGACCAAGGTGTCATCATCAGGAACAAGGCTCGACTTGCAGTTAAGGATTTTGACAAGTCGAGGGGATTGATTACAATGAAGTATTTGCACCTGTGGCGAGAATGGAAACAATCCGTATCTTCCTAGCCTATGCCTCTTACATGAAGATTAAAGTCTATCAATTGGATGTAAAGAGTGCATTTCTTCATGGTGAAATCCGGGAAACAGTGTATGTCAGTCAACCCGAAGGATTTGAGGATCCATATCATCAGGACAGAGTTTACAAACTGGATAAGGCTCTCTACGGGCTTCACCAAGCCCCGAGAGCATGTTATGAAAAACTCTCAACTCACCTTGTGAAACACGGATTTCGTAGAGGTGTAATTGACTGTACATTGTTCATCAAAGAAAAGGATTGTGATCTGCTACTGGTTCAGATTTACGTTGATGACAAAATCTTCGGTTCCAAGAACGAAGAATTATGTAAAGAATTTGAAGCAGTTATGAAGGCAGAATTTGAAATTAGTGCCATGGGAGAGATGAAGTTCTTTCTTGGGTTACAGGTGGATCAAACACCAAAGGGAATATTTCTACTCAAACCAAGTATGTAGGGGATATTCTCAGTCAGTTTGACATGGAGAATGCTTCCGTAGCAGGGACTCCACTTGCTACAAATCATGATGTAGCACCCAACGAGAATGATGACCTGGTTGATGCCACCATGTACTAAGGAATGATTGGATCCCTCATGTACCTCACTGCCTCAAGACCTGATATTATGTATGGAACATGTGTTTGTTCAAGATATTAGGCAAAACCAAAAGTAAACCATCTTATTGGGGTCAAAAGGATATTTCATTGTCAGAAGAGTAAACCCACACTTGGGTTGTGGTATCCTCATGACGATGATTTCGAGCTTACCGCGTACAGTAACTCGGATTATGGCGGCTGCAAGATGAACTACAAATCCACCTCAGCAGGTTGTCAATTTTTTAGGAGAAGATTAGTCACGTGGCAATGTAAGAAGCAGACATCAGTTGTGTTGTCAACTTGTGAAGCTGAATATGTTGCTGCGGCAAGCTGCTGTTCTCAAATCATCTCGATTCAACAGCAGATGCGGGACTATGGTTTGAAATTTTCTAACACCCCTATATTTGTTGATAATTCTGCTGCAATAGCCGTTACTAAAAATCATGTCCAACATCCTAAGACCAAACACATTGGCATTAAATATCACTTTATACGTGATTGTTTTGAAAAGAATCTAATCGATGTTGTTAAAATAAATACGGATTTTCAACGCGCTAACCATTATACAAAAGCCTTTGATAAACCATGTTTTCTATATTTGTTAGAGGTCAATGGCGTTAAAAATAAAAGTGATGTAATTCTAGATCATGAACAGGTCTAGTCCGATGCGTCAAGTCCATTTCTTTTATTTTCTTTTATTCTAGTTTATTTTATTTTATTTATTTTATTGTTTTCATTTCTTCGCCTATTTAAATCCTAAAAATGCAAATCGTTTACGGTTTTAGAATTTTAGGGGGAGAATAGGTTAAGTTAGTATTAAGAAAAAAACAAGGGAGGAGGACAGGCAAGCTAATAGAAATGAGATTGGATCTGTGAAATCGAGTCAACGACTATGGGAAATGATAGTACACAGGAACAAAGCATTTAGGACTTTAAAAGATTTGAATTGGATTTTGAATGTGAGAGTTTGCAGCGGATGACAACAAAGCAGCATTTTGAGAAAAACCAGATGTGGGCATCATAGTCTGGTTAAATTCTCTTCTTTTCATATCCAACTCAAAAGATTTCAACTTGTTAATGATATCCATCAGCTTATAATCTGTAAAACCTCTTTCTTGTTTGAGCATCCTCACTTGAAGACTCCACTGTGGTGGAAGAGAATCGAGAAGCCTGTTAACTTGTTCACTGTTGGAGAGTCTTTCATCATACTTCTTCAGAGTGCTTGAGACGGTTAAGAAACGATTTGTCAGATCTGTCAAACTTTCATTCTTGTATCCTACAAATGAATTGAACTCCTTTTTAGCTTGAATACTCTTGTCTTTCACCAGATCTGCATTCCCATCATAGAATTCACAGAGAGCATCATAAAGGGATTTAGCATTTTTATGCTCTGCAAAACGATTGTAGATATTTGGAGCCAAGCAGAGAGTTAGAACACCAAAAGCTTTTTGATCACGATCAATCAGTTTCAGATCTCTTTCAGTATAAGAAGATGGGTCTTTGTTCTGAGAAACGACATCACCACCGTAACCGTAGGTATATGAGGACCTGAAATAATCGATTCCCATTTATTATGATCTGTGTAGAAAAAGAAAGCTTTGAGACATCTCTTCCAATCTTCAAAATTATCTCCATTAATGAGTCTTGGAGGTCTATTAGGAGCAACACTTTCAAGATCCGCAAGTGTAAGAGTAGTTAATTTCGACATAATAGTTTCGGCATAAAAATTGATATTTTCGCTAACAAATTCGCTGAAAGAGGTGACTTGGCTAACAGTTTCGCTGAAACAATACTATCGCAGATACTTTCGCAAAAACAGACACTTTCGCTTGCAATTTCAGCAGCACTTTCACTTGAACAGAGACAACAATTGCTTAATTTCGCTGCTAAATTCGCAGGAAACAAGCTTGAACTTTCGTTCAAAAATAGATTCGGCAGCAATTTCGCTTGATGATTGGTCAAAAACACTAATGAACTTTCGTTCAAGGGAATACTTTCGCTGAAACTCTAGAAAACAACTTCTGATCCAAAATAACTCATAATTTCGCTGAATGAAGATGACAGTTTTGCTGTAAGAACAGTAATTTCGCTGGTCGATCTCAAAACCCTTTTTCACCTCAAAATCAATCTGAAATCATCCAAATCTCAATGAATTTGAGATCTGATGATTGTAGAATCTTCCTCGATCAAGAACAAGCATAATTCAATCAATTTCCATGCCAAAAACAGCTGATAATCCAATGAAAATTGATTGAAACTAGATATTGACCAAAACCATAAAAACTCAACAAATCAAGAGCACTAAGGCTCTGATACCATATTGTTGGTCCATGTGATCGATGAACAGTACAATTGATAGGATAATTTGATCAATATCAAACACACAATCCAAATAACAACAATTGAGAAGTGAATATGATGAATCAAGACATAATTGGTACTCAAATGAACAAACTCACTCAATAACAACAAGCATAATTGTATTTCAATGAAGTAACTGCTTAGAAATGGTAGCTTGCAACAGAATTCCACGATTAGGGTTTTGCAAGCTTACCGTACAAAGTGAAATGACAATAGTATATATAGCAGTCATAGATTTGCTGGCAGTTTCGCTACCAGCGAAACTGTCATGCCGAAACTATAGTTTCGCCCGGCAGAACACAAGTTCGCCGGGTAAACCAAAACAGCAAACTGTGAGCGAATGTATAGATTCGCTCACAGTTTCGCTGGACTGCCAAAACTGCTAATTACAAACAAAATACAAAATGAAACTAACAAAAGTCCTATTACAATGTAAAGTAAACATCTATACTAAAGTGAGTCCAACCTAACATGATCTTCAATACTCCCCCTAGGTTGGACCTCACTATCTTCACTTCTCGTGATTTGACTCGTCGGCTCTGGTTTCCTCTGCTGCTGTTGGTCTATCTTCATCACCTCCCGCAGCAACATCTTTAGAAGCTTCAGCCACTGATCCTCCAAGGTTAGTTCCTGCATCACCAGCTTCCTCAGAATGACCACTAGCTCTAGCAAACTGCCTGGTCATGTCTTGAACATCCATGGCAAAGTCATTTTGTGTTCTCACCTTTTCAGCCAAACTCTTTACCTCCGCCCGTACTCCTCTTATTTTGTTTGCCACATTCATAAACAAGCTTGCCTCGTTTCGTGTTTCCTCTCCTACCCCAGCCTTAATATGATTTTCACAAAGAGTCAAGAGATCTTCATCACTGAAGCTGAATAATTCCATCGGGTCAAACACCCTAAACTCTTTTCCGTGTTTGGCTCTAATCACCACCTCGCCGGTGTTATTATCATAAAACCACTTTTCAAAGTCCTGTAAACGTTGGGGAAGAGGATCAGCCAATCTTACCCTGTTTACAGCCTTTGGTGGTTTGACTCTCAAAACAATCCTCCCTTTGCCAGTCTCCCAGTCTTTCTCTTTCTTTGATCTTTTTCGTTCAGCCGTCTCAGATCCCATTTGAGCAAGGTCTTAAAAGCCTTCCTCTTGAGCATGTAGCTGATATTACCTCCTCTTCTTTTAATCATAAACATCTTTAAACTAGGATTATAACACCAACTTATTATCTTCTTGTCTGCCTCTTTCCTGCTTAAACCTTCCATATTTTGAAACAAAGGAGTAAGTTCTTCAGCCTCCTTCTCCTTCACCAACCAGTCACTCTTAGCCATCTCAAACACAAGTCAAAATCGCCTTAAAAGTTACAGATAAACCCTAAAAGTGAAACTGAGCGATTGTGCGAAATTATGAGAGAAAATTCGCAAACATGACTTATATAGCAAATAGTTTCGCCGACAGCGAAACTATAAATTCGTCTGGAGAATTTACAGTTTCGCCCAGTGAAACTGTAATTTCGCTAGGATGTAACTGATTAACAACTTATTAGCCACCTAGCGAAATTGCAGTTTCGCTTTGCGAAATTATTAGCGAAAGAATACTTTCGCACCTTTTATTTTATTATTATTATTATTTTTAAATTATAATACTTAAAGGAAGCACATCTAATAATGAGATCTAAAATAATCAGAGATCACATTCTCTAAATATTTTAGAACATAAAGATGATCAAAAAATCATCTACCAGTCATGAGATCATACTGAATACAAGATCTGATCACAATCTGCACAGAAACAACTGAAATTAGAACAAATCAATAACGATTGCTGATATAATTGTCCACTTAAACTCATGCCTTATCCTTTTTTGAACAACAGCTTATGATTCATTTAAGGTTCGATTAGATGCTTTAAAATGCAAGACCCCACAATCATTTGGTAAAAAACCCTCACCCAACCTCAGGATTTCTTGAATTATGAATCAATCTTCAAAGAACAAGGTTTGTGATTTAGTGTGCAAATGATTATCAACAGAATATTTCATTCTGAGAGAAATTCATCGATAAGATGATTTGACATAATTATATCAAAATGGTAAGAGCTCCAGATCTATACTCACGTATAACAGAGGAGATAACCATTTGAACATGTGCTGATGAGAGCTCCAGGTCAGTACTATCGTACAACAGAGGAGATCATCACTCCAGGTCAGTACTCACGTACAGCAGAGGAGATAAGCACAGACACAAGACATCTTGACACTAAATATACCAGCAGAGGATGATGACAAAACAAAGCAAAATGAACGAAAGATTCATTCTCAATCCAATTTTTGTCAGGACTCAGTTTTTGTGCAATCCAAAACGATTGAGTAAATCCAGACATTCTTAAGCATAAAGTTTAATTTAATCAAAAAGCTATTGTCTACTTCATTCGTCAGGCAGAGTCTATCAAGCATATCGTTAAAGAATCTGATCTATTTCCTTTTTTTAATGTGAAACAGAATCCAGTAACAGTTACTATCATTTCTCATAGAAGAACTGGTCATGTAAATAAAATTTTTAGAGAATATACAATCATTTCTCATCATGTTAAATTTCAATCTCAGAATAATGATATTACTCCCCCAAATTTTTATTTTCATATTTCTATTATTATCAATGAATTTTCATTTTAATTAAAATTTTTTATATGTTTGTTATAATTTTTTTTTTTAATAAAGAAATAGAAAATGAAAATTTTTTAAAAAGATATTAACCCAAGCATAGAAATCAATTCATAAAAACGAGGTTTATCAAATGTTTTTGTGAAAAGATCAGCTTTTTGATTTTTTGTATCGATGGGTATAATATTAATGAAACCCTTCTCTTGAGCATCACGAATAGCATGGATTCGTGTTTCAATATGCTTTGTGCGGGAATGATGAATGGGGTTTTTAGCAATTCCAAACATGGTTGACTTTTTCTAGAGTAAGAGAACCATTGGTAACTTCTCCTTGTCCAATCATTTTTCCACCCTTCTTATTTCCAGCAAATGCCACATATCCTCCATCTATAATCCGATAATTGGTCAACAAATCCTTTAATCCCGTCATATGCTTGGAACATCCGCTATCAACATGCCACAGACTGTGTACAATCTTTGAAGAGGATCCCTGAAATGAATTAACAAATCATTTAGCCAGGAGCAATAGGGACCCAAGATTGAACAACTTTTGTTTTTAAAGAAGCAGATTTTTTACAAAAGAAATTATTAACCAATTTTGTCAATTTATTCCCAAAACAATTCCTATTAGAGGATCTTTGAATCAAAGGGCAATTTTTGATAAGATGATCCTCTTCACCACACCTGAAACAATGATGTTTGAATCTAGGTCGATGATTTGATGAGGTAAAAATAGGATCAATAATAATCTCCTCATCACATTCAGACAAACTAGAATCAACATCACTGAATGTCTCATACATCTCATGATGTTTTTGTTTATTTGAATCAGAGTTCTTGTCAAAATCAAAACGTGATTCTTCTGACAAATCAGTAAAACTCGTACCATTGGTACTAGTGTCAGATAAAGACGAACTACATTTTTCTGATGATGTCATATTTAATGGTATGAAAGATGGAATAGGTTGAGAAAAGAACTTTTCGAAAGAATTAATTGTAAGTTGCTCAGTTGTTTTAGGAGAAACATCAGATTCATTGCATTCATTACCAGAACAAAAATCATCACTATCATGATTTGAAGTACAAGATGAAATAGAACTATCAAGAGAACATGAGACATTCAAGTCTGTTACATTTGAACTAGAAACAAACACTGAATTTAAACTAGACTTATTATCTAAAACAGACTGCTGATTGTCAGGTGTACTAGAACTAGTGCATCCAAGCCCACTAGTTGGTCCATAGTCGTAGTCTTCACGAATGTACTTAGAGTTATTCCCGACTAAACCTGCAGACATACTATCAGTATCTGATTTGATTAAATCATTAGAAGGATGAGGAACAGGCATAGGAGAATAACAGTATGTACTAGGAGGAGGATAAACCTGTACATTTTCATAACCCAAACCTGTTTTAATTCTTGCTCCCCGTTGAGATTTACAAAGATCATCATGTTTCATTCCAGAAATAGTCCATTTATCTAACTTTGATTGAAGTTTGCTTGCTTCAAATTCAGCAAGAGCAACCCGTTCAGTCAAAGTATTAACCTCTACATTTCTTTCCAAAACAATTCTTTTTAAATGATCAGTTTCTTTTAAAGCCTCATTTAATTTCACAAAATATTTTGATTCATTCATTTTAAGTTCATCATTAATTTGTTTTAAATCCTTTTCATTATCAATTAACAAACGATTAGCCTTATAAATCCCAAAAAGTCTAATTTTGCAAGCAGATGAGCACATATCCTGTATTACCTCATAAGGAAGTCCCATTACCATCCTTTCGGCAGCTAAAGCTTTATCGCACATGCATGCTGGAGTACTTGATTTCCTTTCCTCAACAGTAGCGGCTGCATCATCCTTCTCTTTTCCTTTCGCAGCTTTTGAATTCCTTTCTTCATCTGAACCTGTAATTTCCTCTTTCTCCTCTCCATCTGCCTTCTCTTCTTTCTCCTTTACTGAAGATTCATTTGCTCCTTTGAATTCCTTGAACAGCACAAATCCATCTTTATCAACTTCCATCTCATCACTTTCCACAACCTCAGCAACTAACGCGTGATTTATTTCAGATCTTGTTTCTTCCACCTCCACACTCCAGTCAAAGTTTGAGATCAAAGCTTACTCCTTTTTTGAATTTTCTTCTTCCTTTTCTTTCTCTGCTGTCAATCTGGGTACTCCAGTGTTACTAGGATCTGTGACAATTGGTAATGGACATTCACGTTTAAAATGTCCCAATTGTTTACAGTTAAAGCACCTCAATTTTGACTTATCAAATCCTAGTTTTGAGGTAGATGATTGACCACCAAAGTTCTTTCTTCCTGTTCTTTCCATGAATCTCCTGGCTCTTAAAGTTAACATCGCCATTTGCCATTGAATGTCAGTTTCTTCTAAATCATCAGGATCAACCTGATACATTTCCTCCATAGTCATTCCTTTACCTTTCAATTCACCAGCAACAAGAGCTTCATAGCTCTGAACAAACATTCCAAAAAGAGCCATTGTTTCAGATGAAATTGAAGTTTTAGCATTCACCTTAGAATTTCCCAATTCTTCTCCAACATGATTACTACCACTCGAGAAATTACTTGTATTGCTCCCTCCTTGAATTGGATTCTGAATGTGAGAGTTTGCAGCAGATGACAACAAAGCAGCATTTTGAGAAAAACCAAATGTGGGCATCATAGTCTGGTTAAATTCTCTTATTTTCATATCCAACTCAAAAGATTTCAACTTGTTAATGATATCCATCAGCTTATAATCTGTAAAACCTCTTTCTTGTTTGAGCATCCTCACTTGAAGACTCCACAGTGGTGGAAGAGAATCGAGAAGCCTGTTAACTTGTTCACTGTTGGAGAGTCTTTCATCATACTTCTTCAGAGTGCTTGAGACGGTTAAGAAACGATTTGTCAGATCTGTCAAACTTTCATTCTTGTATCCTACAAACGAATTGAACTCCTTTTCAGCTTGAATACTCTTGTCTTTCACCAGATCTGCATTCCCATCATAGAATTCACAGAGAGCATCATAAAGGGATTTAGCATTTTTATGCTCTGCAAAACGATTGTAGATATCTGGAGCCAAGCAGAGAGTTAGAGCACCAAAAGCTTTTTGATCACGATCAATCAGTTTCAGATCTCTTTCAGTATAAGAAGATGGGTCTTTTTTCTGAGAAACGACATCACCAACCGTAACCGTAGGTATATGAGGACCTGAAATAATCGATTCCCATTGATTATGATCTGTGTAGAAAAAGAAAGCTTTGAGACATCTCTTCCAATCTTCAAAATTATCTCCATTAATGAGTCTTGGAGGTCTATTAGGAGCAACACTTTCAAGATCCGCAAGTGTAAGAGTAGTTAATTTCGACATAATAGTTTCGGCAGAAAAATTGATAATTTCGCTAACAAATTCGCTGAAAGAGGTGACTTGGCTAACAGTTTCGCTGAAACAATACTATCGCAGATACTTTCGCAAAAACAGACACTTTCGCTTGCAATTTCAGCAGCACTTTCACTTGAACAGAGACAACAATTGCTTAATTTCGCTGCTAAATTCGCAGGAAACAAGCTTGAACTTTCGTTCAAAAATAGATTCGGCAGCAATTTCGCTTGATGATTGGTCAAAAACACTAATGAACTTTCGTTCAAGGGAATAATTTCGCTGAAACTCTAGAAAACAACTTCTGATCCAAAATAACTCATAATTTCGTTGAATGAAGATGACAGTTTCGCTGTAAGAACAGTAATTTCGCTGGTCGATCTCAAAACCCTTTTTCACCTCAAAATCAATCTGAAATCATCCAAATCTCAATGAATTTGAGATCTGATGATTGTAGAATCTTCCTCAATCAAGAACAAGCATAATTCAATCAATTTTCATGCCAAAAACAGCTGATAATCCAATGAAAATTGATTGAAACAAGATATTGACCAAAACCACAAAAACTCAACAAATCAAGAGCACTAAGGCTCTGATACCATATTGTTGGTCCATGTGATCGATGAACAGTACAATTGATAGGATAATTTGATCAATATCAAACACACAATCCAAATAACAAGTGAAATGACAATAGTATATATAGCAGTCATAGATTCGCTGACAGTTTCGCTACCAGCGAAACTGTCATGCCGAAACTATAGTTTCGCCCGGCAGAACACAAGTTCGTCGGGTAAACCAAAACAGCAAACTGTGAGCGAATGTATAGATTCGCTCACAGTTTCGCTGGACTGCCAAAACTGCTAATTACAAACAAAATACAAAATGAAACTAACAAAAGTCCTATTACAATGTAAAGTAAACATCTATACTAAAGTGAGTCCAACCTAACATGATCTTCATAATCGTGTGGGCTTACTTTGAGGATCTGAATGTATATGTAGTGAAAAATAGAAGGGAATTGAGTATTTCAGATTTCCACATGATCTGAAGACTCTTCCTGGTTTTGAGCTCAACCAGTTGGCATGCTTGAACCTGCTGTATGCTAACCCCGGGAAAATGTCAGGCTGGTTGCTGTGTTGAAGAGAGAATACCACACACAATGGGTTAATTTCAAGCCTCAACAACCGACGAGGTATATTCGAAGGTTAGAGGTGGACCCAAGGACTGGGAAACCCAAAGTGGTGTTAAAATGGAGTCCTCTGCGTACTATGTCTAAGTACCCATTGAGGGAAATGCCACAGGACTTCACTCCCCACTTCAAGTGGTGGTATTATGACTGGCGTACAGGAGAAACGGTCATAGTATTGCAAAAAGGCAGCCAAATGGAGACAATCCGGGTATTTGACCCAATGTGGCTAACCAACCTGTCAGCGAATGATGTTTATACTTTATACAGGTAGCCACTATTTTATGATCCGTAGGATATTATACAGGCCCTCCAATTTCAGAATGTAATAAGACTCTACTTTGCATTTGAGATACACACTGGAGTCACAATCGAGGAGAGGCATAAGAAGTTCGACGAGCTTATGAAGGATGCCAGAAAATAAAGGAAACTAGGTCCAAGGGAGAGTTTGTTGATCCATATGTACCTAGTTTACGGTCTTAATGTAATATGTTTGTCATGTACTTAATGTAAATGAAATATATGAGTTGAATGAAACGTATTATGTATTGATCTTAATGTTTAATGTTTTAGTGTATGATTTGATGTTTATCATTTATTAATGCATATTGAACCAACTATATAGGTTTGTGGTTGTTTGAATAGATCTAAGTCATGTAATAATTGTGAAACATATTCAAATTTAGTCATATGAAGTTCTCATGCGAATGGCCCATGCTAATGGACCATAGACATGAACAACTTCATGCTAATGAACTAATCGCACGACTGAACCAGGAGACTGGATTAGTCGCACAATTGTGACATGAGATTGACTCAGTCCCACGACTGAACACTCGATCGTGCGAATGGATCAACCGCATGACTCAGTCACACAACTAAACCATGCTAATGGTTCAGTCGCACGAATGAGTAACCCTAACCTATAAATACCACTTGATTCGTGGAAAAACATAACACTTTGAAGAATTCGACTCCTGCACGTACCCTAGCCATCCAGAACGTCCAAGAAAGCCTGTCCAAGTTCACAGAACGTTCTTGATCCATCCCTATTCATTCTTAATGTTTAGATTAATCTTATATCGATCGGGTTAACGTTCTCACTGATTAGATCGCCAATCAAATAGGATTCCGTACTATTTGATTCGGTACAGGTGAATCAATTAGTACTCCATCCAGTACACGATCCTCTAATAGTTGAGTCTACCTCCCTCACAGGTTTAGAAGGAGAGGGAGTTTGACCCTTCTGTGGATCAAAAAATGAAGCTTGCTAAGGTTTAGTAGGAAGTCCAAGTTGTGTTGTCTTAAATGGTTCAACCTTAACCTCCACTTCTTGAGGGGCTTAACTTAGAAGGGAGTGTAAATCAATAAGCTCTTATCTTTTAATCTTCTGTTTGATCACCCTTATGTGCTTATCCATGCTGGATAAAGACATAGGGCCAAGTCTCCTTCCGAGAATCCATACAGCTTCAAGAAGCTCATCATCCGTTGCCAATCAGTAGACTTTTTTTGACTTTTTTGGATGATAGCTCTTGCTTTGGTAGCTTTTTCCCTCATTTTTCTCTGTATAGCCTTCTGCTCTTTGAGTACTTGAAGTTCAAATTGTTTGAGATACTCAAAATCAATATACTCAAATGCCAGGGGAAGAAATGCATCTACCTGGTAGAAACTTATGACACTCAGGTAGTTAATCATATTTTGCGTGTTAGTTTGTTTATCTACTTGAGGTTCTTATGGTGCCACAGTCTCTTATACAAGGCTTTCTTGAACTGGTGAGAGAGTAGGAACATGTTTGTAGAGTCTTTTCAGTCTCTTTTCTTCCTTGATCTGAAGGAGCAATCTTACATCCTCTACTTCATCTTCTCTCTAGACACTTCCATGTCTGCCAGTTCATCAAGTTCCTCTAAGGGGAGGGAAATGATTTTATCAATGTTATAGTTCTTGGTCTATAAGTAAGCAATCTTGATTGCTTTTTAACACATTATTTTGAGTACCTGGTCTGGGCGCAAACCTTATTGCAACTTGCATGAATCCTGAAGACCCAATAGAAATATCTCCTCTTAGCTTCCTCTTCCTCTCTCTCTCTCTCCTCCTCAATCTCCTCAAGTGTTATTTTCCTTTTCCCTTTGTTACCCACAGACCTTTGTGACTCAGGGTGGAGAGAGCTTTGGTCTCATTGTCTAGAGTAGCATCATGCTCTGGCTAGAGAGAGGCTGTGATACACCTTCACCAGCAGGTGTGTCACTGGGGGAATGAATTCTTGAAGTAGTTGTAGGTGTGACAGGACTCTTAGGCTCTATCATTAGGCCTTTAATCAAGGTTTTTCCTTTGAAGCTAATCTCAGGGTCTACCTCAACATCCAATTAACCAATAACATTGCCTGATTGTCTTCGTCTCCTTCTTTGGTTGAACATTTCAACTAATTCTATCTTGAATCCTTTGAGCCAGCCTACTAGCTTGCCTAGATTGGCTTGGGTTGACAAGTGGCATGTTGATCAGGTCAAGACCTTTATAGTAGTTCAAGGTTTGAAAATTGAAGACCTCTTGTTGCCCTTGAACTCTTTGAAGAATGAGGGCTCTTCTGTCAACATCATACCTCTACCCAATTATGTAGTTTGAAGTTCCTTAAGGTGGGTATGACATAACCCTTGGAATGCCTTCCTTACAGAGACTCTAAATAAGAGAATCTAGAGTGTTCAAAAGGAAGTTGCTGAGTAGGGACAGTTGCAAGTGAGGATGGTGAGCCTTTAATGTTCATACTCTATGAAGAACTCCTAGGTTCTATGATCATTATGACTTTCTCCCCCTTTTTGGTAGTATCACCCACTTGCATAGGTGAGCTAGGAGTTAGGTCAATCACATCGACAGGTTCTTGTGTTCTTGGATGAGCTCTTCTCAAAGGTCTCCCAGCTACTTTCTCCTTAAGATAAGAAATCTCAAGTTGCTGATCATTGACCTTGTTGTGTAAGGTAGTCACCTGAGATTCTAAGTGACTAACCTTAGAGACTAGGTGGGTGCATGTTTGAGACAATTTTTGCACCTTTAGTCTCAAATTCCCCTAATCTTCATCCGAAGAATCATTAAGGGATGAGATAATTGGACCAAAGTCCTCTTTCTCACCACCAGCATCAGGTTCTTGGCTACTGGTTTTCCTTTGCTCACTAACAGCTTCAAGAGAAGTGTCAATGGGCTGAGTTGCCATAGTTAAGGTCTGAATAATGTGATCACTTGTAGAAGTGATAGCCTCTTCCTTATGAATCTCCTGAACATATTAAGGGAGATCCACCTCAGTGGTAGGTGGATGATGTGGGCTAGATAGGGGAGTGGTAGGAGTACTCATCTCTCTTTGAGTAAGGATGAGTAGAGAGACTCATGGTACTCATTGAATCCCATGGTTTCATCATCATAGAATTCTAAGTTAGAAATAGGTTGGTTAAGATCTAAAGGCGGGGGATGGTAACTGTCCCTTGAAAGTTTTTCACTTGAGTGTTGAGACTCATAGTGAAGGCTTAAGGTTGTTGGGCTAATGAGCTCATCAGGCTGAGCATGAGGAACCTCATCATGATTCTTGATGAGATGGAAGTGGTTTGCTCCTCAGGAGAAGTGGGAGCTCTAGTATCTATTTCCTCTTGTATGGGTGATGATATGGGGGGTGCACAAGCTGAATAGTAAGTTCAGGAGCTTGTTTGGTTTTTCTTTGGTAGGTGAGGATGATTTGAGGCTATTTTGGTGGTTGAGAGGTAGAACATGTGGGTTCAACACTAGCTTGTGTTGCTAGGTTGTTACCTTGAGAAATGAGATCTAACATTTTGGGGACAAGGGCTATTTCTACCCCAGAGAAGCCAATAGTTGGATTCTATAAGATTTTAAAGATGTTGGGCTTCATCTGTCCTAATTTAAAAATATTTCCCTCAAATGTGAGCCCAGTTCACAGTTAAGAATGTATTGAACATATCTAGGAAACATGTAATACTTTAAGGTGTCTAAGTTTGCAAGTAAATTTGTATAGACAAATTGAGAGTACCTGAACTTGACCCCTTGAACCATTCCACGCACTATGAAGGAGAGATCCTCAAGAATCAGGTCCCACCCCCATGCTTGTTGGACAAGCTGTGAATGACCACATGTAATATGTTCTTCCACTGGGATAAGACCTTCCCTTTCGTGAAGGTATTTATAGGGAAATCTCCTTCATAGCCCATCTACTGAAAGGAGTGGTTGACAGCTTCCTTTGGGAAGGACAATTCACCTTCCTCATCATCCAGCTAAAGATAATGGTTGATGATGGTTGGAGTGATGAAGATTGTCCTACCCTACAATGTAAAAGAAAGTGTCTTCTCCCCATCTAGGATGACCTTATGACAGGTCTTCCAAAACTCAAGAAGATGATCCTCATAGAGAGTAGGATCAATAGTTAGGGAGGTGAAGTAGTTTGATAGAGCCAAAAAGCGGCAAACCTTTGAGAAACTATGATTTTTCTCAGAGTTCAACAGAGCAACCTGATTGTGTTACGTGTGAATATGCAAGGAGAAATAAGGGTCATTTCTACGGTTTAGGTTGGCCATTTGAGAAAGCTTAAGTGTGAAGGAAATAAAGAGCAAAGGCGGTTTATAGGTGAATTTAGGTTTTGCAAACGTACAGAGGAAGAAGATAATGAAAAAGGGGGGAACCATTGGGTATATATATAAAATGGATCACAAACAAAGTTAATGAAAGTGGATGAAATCCGGATGACGGTCCCACCTCTGAAAGAGTAGTTTTCTTTTGCCCAAAAGTTAGTTTTCTTGGAAGTCTAAAATCTTCTTAAGGTAATTTATATTTGGATGTTTTCATGAAAAGTTTCTGAAGCCAAAATAGCTTCGGAAAGATATTCCAGAGAGTTTAGAAGATTTTGCTTCAGAAGAGATTAACATTTGAAAGTTTTAGTAAAAACTTTCGAGGGTGAATTGCTTTCGGAAGAAAGTTGTTCTTTAAAAACATAGAAGTATTTAAGAAAAAGTTAAGCTTCGGAAGAGATTTTGGAAATTTCTTCCAAAGGTATATTTTCTTAGGTAGTTTTTTGTTTTGAAGACTTAAATTTCTTACAAAGGTTAATAAAAAACTTCCGAGGGATAAAAGATAAAAAATTTCAAATCTAAGGAATGTCTTCTAAAAAGATTTTTCCTTCTAGAGTAAAACAAAAGCTTATGTAAGTGATAAAATAGACAACTTAGGACACACAAACTTTAGAAATAATATGATTAAGTTTTTAAGAGAAACTACTCAAAGTTAATCATCCTAATAGCTAAAACAAGATATTTAATTCTTTGTTCATTAAAAGCTTTGGTAAACGGATTAACATATTGTTTATTTGTGTTAACTTTGATGAGTTTGATTAATCCCTTCTCAAAGTTATCTCTAATCAAATGATACCTGATATTGATGTGTTTTATCCTTGAATGTTGCACAGGATTTTCTATGATAGAACTTACACTGTTGTTGTCTATGTGGATGGGAGTCTCTATGAAATTTAATCCATAGTCTAGCATCTAATTCTGAATCCAAAACACTTAAGCACAGCAGCTTGCAGCAGTAATGTATTTAGCTTCAGCGGTTGACGCAGATATGCTGGATTGCTTCTTGCATTGCCATGAGACAGCCCTTCCACCAAGGAAATGACATCCCCCTGATATAGCTTCGGAGTCATGTTGCAGCCACCATAGTCACTATCTGTATATGGATACAGATTGCAGTTAGAATTATTTGGATACCATGGCCAAGTGTTAAGGCACCTTTAAGGTATCTTAGAATTCTTTTGACAGCAATTAGGTGTGACATCTTGGGGTTGGATTAATATCTTGCAAAAATACATGTAGCAAACATTATATCATGCCTACTAGCTGTGAGGTGCATAAAAGACCCAATCATAGCCCTGTAAAGATGTTCATCTACATATTTCCCCTCAAGATCAGGACCTAAACATACTTTGACTGACTGATGAAGATGTCATCTTCAACTTGCTTCACATGAATTCCTAGAAAGAGATTGAGTTCCCCCATGGCACTCATTTCAAATCTATCCTTTATTAGCTTCTCAAAATCTTTGTATAGCTTTGGATTAGTTGACCCAAAGATGATGTCATCTACATATACTTGAACTAGCATTAAGTCATTCCATGTTCCTTTGATGAAGAGCGTTCCATCTATAGTACCTCTTCTATAACCATGCTAACAGAGATACTAAGATAGAGTCTCATACCACTTCCTTGGTGCTTTGTGGAGCCCATAGAGATCCTTATCAAGCCTACAGACATAATTAGGATGATAAGTATCTGTAAACCCTGGTGGTTATTTGACATACACCTTTTCATTAATCACTCCATAAAGAAAAACACGCTTGATATCAAGTTGGTAGACCTTGAAGTTCTTGGATGCAGCAAAAGCTAAGAATATCCTAACAGCTTCTAGTCTTGCAACATGAGCAAAGACATCTATGTAGTCAATTCTTTCTTCTTGTGTGTATCCTTGAACAACTAGTTTTGCCTTAGTTTCTATGACAAGTCCTCTATCATCCTTCTTATTCCTAAAAACCCATTTGGTTCCAATAGTAGTCTTCCCTTAAGGAAGATGATATATATTCCAAACCTTTTGTCTCTTGAATTGAAGCAGCTCCTCCTACATAGCTTCAACCGAACTTCCATCCTTCAAAGCCTCATAAATCTTCTTAGCTTTAGGACATGCTTAACACTTGTGAAAAACTTGAGAGCAATATACAGCATTCTTGAAAACCATTTATCTGTGTTGTTTGTTTTTGGTTCTTTCTCATATTTAACTATGTTCTTAGCATCATTCTAGCAGGTTATTAGTTCCCCATTTGATGTGTTAAGTGTTCTAACATAAAGTGACCAAGTTTCCTAAACGGTCCTGCAATTGGTATCAAAGCATTCTAGGCTCTTGATTGTAAGATCTCACCATCTTAATATCCCTCACATGCACAAAATACTTAACATCTCAAATGGAAGTTATCTCTAAAGCTGATAAGGAAACTGGAACCATGATAAAGTCCCCACTGATCACTCCTGTATACTTAGACACTTAGTGCCAACGGATGGAAGGGTTCATCAAGTCACAAGACTCCAGGATGTGGGAATCTATTGTCTCAAGGCCTTACACACCAAGCACCTCTTCAGTTGCTACTGGAGGTGGTATTATTCTAAAGGGTGTGGCTAATTATTCTGATGAAGATAGGAAAAGAGTTAAGATTGATCAAAAAGCCTTGACAACCCTTCAAGCTACTTTGCCAAACTCCATATACAGAGACTTCAAGAAGTGCAAAACAGCTAAAAAACTATGGGATGCACTGAAGCTGATGTATGGGGGTCAAATGAAGCCAAGGAGAACAAGAAGGATCTCCTGAAGTAGCACTTTGAGAACTTCACCTTCAAGATGATCTGGTTGTTGAGATTCGATCATAAACAATTTAATTTATTGTTCTTAGCTACCTTTATTATGTAAGGACAAGTAAGGTCGTCTCCACAGGGAATATGTGGAAAGTTTTTAGTGAATACGATGTTTAACTAAAAGACTCAAACTTTGTAACTAAAAATTGAAACTTGGAATGGATTAGTGAACACGATTGCATAAATCAACAAATTTTATAACGAACTTGATTAAATAACAAAGAACAATCACTTTCGGGTTTCAAGTTCTATAAGTTCAATGGTTCGTTAGATATATTTTGGTGTTTCATAACACGACTCAAGATAGTGGCTATTGATCGAAGTGATGAACAAGGAATAATCTTTTAAGACTCGCTCATTCACAAGGTCATCAATTCATCTATAGCACGTTATCTACTCGTCTCAGTGAGCTAACGATGCAAGTAAATCGAAAACTGATGATAAAGCAAATAACTTTGTTTATAATCAAATTGTTTAAATCAACCAAATCCTCAAATACATTCAATCACAAAGTTTTTAATATGAAAACCCTAAGTACAACTAACCATCTCACTTGATAAGAACTCACCACCCGAAAGCAATCACATGAACTTAGCCACGCATAATCGCCATTGAATCTTCGAGCGTTGCTTGATGATGATCAATGAAGATTGTTATGATGAATTAGGAAGCTTGGAATACTCAAAAGATAATTTCAAAGCCCTTGAATTTTTCTGGAAAAAGTTAGATTTCTAATTGGAGTTGTTGATCTTTTAAAATCTTGAAATCCTATGAAAATAGGGATTAGTTGGAACACTGGCGTATGATACATCGACCCCCGGCATATCATACGACCAACCCCCTGTAATTCTTAAGAAATAGTCCACTCCTACGCCCATCAATATGCTGACTGACGTGTGATATGATACGTCGGTTTAGGTTTTCTGGCCATTTTTGCATAGTTTTTGTTATTTACACTTTCACCCCCTGTACTTCCTTCTATGGCTTCTTTTCTTCCGGAATATGCAATGTTTTAGCTCTGATTCCCTGCACATCAAAACAAACTCAAAGTAACTTCGTTCCACACTAACGATGATGTAAACTCATATAATTAACTCAGTTAAACCTTGAATCTTTATCACTCGATCACATCCCCACACTTAACCTTTTGTTTGTCCTCAAACAAACTTACTTGCACACTTCTCCCTAATTAAACACACATGCCACATTGTCACTTCCTTGAACAAGTAAGATCCCTAATAATGCTTAGTATAAATTCATGATGTAATGTACATAACCTAATCATTCAATACCATTTGATTTTTGAAATCTTTGGTTGGCATATACTCACCTTTTGCTTCAAACATTTGTGCTTTCACATTTCTCACAATAAACACTCCTCTCGGGTTATTTTATGGGCTAGGGATGATGTACTAGTATTTATGGAGCTCTCAAGCCACGAATGCACATACTAGTCATAAGCTCGTATATTAATCAAATCACCATCAATTGACACAATATAATACAAAAATCAAGAGGTCTTTCTTAGGTGGTAATGTTAGGCTAGGATTTAAGGTGAGGTTGAAAGGGATTTTAGAGTGGATAAAGAAGAATTAAATCCAACTTAAACATAATGGATGTCTTATTTGTCAATGCAACTCTTCTATTTGCACTACTGGTAACAACTTCTCACATTATTTTTGTTGTTGCATATATTGGTCATTTTGACCTCATATTTAGCTTTTGTGTTTTTTTCTCTTTTTTTGGTAAAGCAAATAATGTGACTATTATTGGACTACCATTGATGTGACTCTTCTAGATTGTGAATTTTATTCACCTCCTAAGGTTCTAAAAGAGGCTTATGGCTTGTGGGTTTATTGTTTTGGCTTGAAACGACAAGTTGAGGGTCAACATGGTATCTATAGGGAGATTTTGTTGGTATGGAATTAAAAAGAAGGGGGTTACACAAATGGCTCAATCCTAAAGCCTCTATCATCTTTATGCACACATTCGTCTATGATCTTGATGTGTATCAATTACATGAGTTCTAACTCGGATGCACACCATGGATTCCCTTTTTATGCAAAGAAATAAAGTAACTCATAGTATACTATGAGTCTCTAATTAGGCTCACAGAAATAGTGGAAAGAGGTAATAAAATGTGAAGCATGTATCTTATCTACAATCGGTTTGTTACACCACCTAGGCCTTTCACCTACCTTGGATGGTTATGTGGATGACAAAGTTGGCAAGGTGCTCAGTAGAAAGCTTTCAGATATGTAAGATGACCCATTGACATCGTTGGCTTCCAAAAAGGGTTTTAGTCAATGACCATTCACCACATGGCGTAGATGATCCTCTAAATCATCAATCTCAATATCCCCATAGTTCTTGACGTGTGTAACGAGATACGGACCTGTCCATTTGCTTTTGAGTTTCCCCGGAAAGAGCTTTAACCATGAATTATATACCATGCTTTTTGGCCTTTCTCGAAGGTCATTTTCCTTAACTTAGCATAATGAACTTCTTTTGTTTTTTTCCTTGTAGGTAGAAGCGCACTCATAAGCTGCATCCCTCAATTCTTCCAACTCGCACATGTTAAGCTTCCTTGTTTTACATGCAACATCATAATCCATGTTAACATTTTCAACAGCTCACAAAGCTCTATGAGCTAATTCTACTGATAAATGGCACCCTTTACCATAGACCAAACAATAAGGTGTAGTGCTAATAGGGGTTTTATATGTCATGCGATACACCCATAAGGCATCACCTAATTTAGTAGACCAGTCCTTACGGTCGGCTCACACGGTTTTTCTACAAAATTTTCTTAATTTGCCTATTAGACACATCTACTTGGCCATTTGTTTGAGGGTGATATGGTGTGGCTATTCGATGATCAACTCCATGTCGTTTAAGCAATTTTCCGAATTTAAAGTTTTTAAATTAGATCCCCCATCATTGATGATTACACGAGGGATTCCAAATCATGAGAATATATTTTCTTGAACAAATTTGCAAATGACAAAGTGATCATTAGTTTTGGTGGCGATGGCCTCGACCCATTTGGACAATAATCAACTGCCACCAAAGTATATAGATTACCATATGAAATATGAAAGGTTCCCATGAAATCAATTCCCCAAACATAAAAAATATCGACTACAAGAATCGGTTGCATGGGCATCTCATTCCGTTTGAGATAGTGCCTATTTTTTGATAATTTAAACATTGTTTTGTGAATTCAAATGAGTCTTTAAAGATTGTGGGCCAATAAAGCCCCCATGATAATATTTTATGCCCAGTTTTCTAGCCACTGAAGTGACCACCACATGCAGATGCATGCAAATATCCTAAAACTGATTGGATCTCATCATCGGGTATGCATCTTATGATAATCTGATCTGCCCCCACTTTAAACAAGTCTGGTTCATCCCATATGTAATGCTTTGCTTGGGCTAGGAATTATTTCTTCTTGTTCTTTGGCCAACGGTCTAGAAGTGTACTTACAGTCAAATAGTTAGCAAAGTTAGCATACCATGGAGTGGTGGAAAGAGATAATAATTGTTCATCTTGAAATGTATCATTAATTTCATCATTTTGAACGTTGGTTTGGTGTATGACGCATGACAAATGATCAGCTACTATATTGTCACTTCCCCTCTTGTCACGAATCTCCAAATTAAATTCATGTAACAGCAAATCCATCTAATTAACCTTACTTTAGCATCTTTCTTTTCCATCAAGTATCGTACTGCACTATGATAAAAATAGCTAATGACTTTATTGCCCCAAATGTATAATCTAAATTTGTCTAATGCATATACTATTGCAAATAATTCGTTTTCTGTAGTTGTATAATTTAACTATGCATCGAAAAGAGTTTTACTTGCATAATATAGCCACGGGTTTCTTATCCACCCGTTATCCCAAGACTACTCCCACCACATAATCATTTGCATCGCACATAATTTCAAAAAGTAAAGCCCAATCTGGTGATTGCAAGATGGGGGCTTCAATTAATTTTTGCTTTAACATGTTGAAAGCTTGAACATATTCATCATCGAATACAAAAGGAACATCTTTAAAAGGAGATTGCATAAAGGTTTTGTAATGAAACTAAAGTTCTTTATAAACCTTGATAAGACCCTACATGCCCTACGAACGAACGTATACCTTTTTACGCAAGTGGGGGGTGGTAGAGTCGAAATTACTTGAATTTTGGCATGATTTTCGACTTCAATTCCCCTACTAGAGATCACGTGACCCAACACAATTCCTTTTTGCACCATAAAGTGACTTTTTCCCAACTTAAAACCAAATTTGTTTCAACATACCTTTTTAATACTTTTGTTAATTGAGCTAAACATGAATCAAAGAAGGTGCCAAAAATAGAAAAGTCATTCATGAAGATTCCCAAAGAGTCCCCAACTATATCTAAAAAGATACTCATTATGCACCTTTGAAAGGTGGTTGGGGCGTTACATAATCCAAACAACATTCGTCTAAATGCGAATGTTCCATATGGGCACATAAACATGGTCTTTTGTTGATCATCAGGATGAATAGCAATTTGGTTATAACCAGAATATCCATATAGAAAACAGGAAAATTTCTGACCTGTGAGCTTTTCTATTATTTGATCAATGAATGGTAAAGGGAAATGATCCTAAGAAGTAGCTGCATTTAGTTTCCTATAATCAATGCAAATACGCGACCTGGTTACTGGCCGAGTGGCTACTTCATTACCTTCGTCATCCTTCACAACTTGAATGCCTGCCTTTTTTGGAACTTGTTAGGATCATGTACTAGACGAATACTAACAGATTTATGAGTACACCGAATCAAATAGTGTGGAATCCTATTTGATTGGTGATCCAATCAGTGAGAACGCACGTAGAATCAATTAAAGATTGAATCTAAACGTCAAGAACAATTAGCAATCGATCTACTACGATCTATGAAGTTGGAGCAGGTTGCTAGAGGTCTCTAGATGGTTAGGAACGTCTGGGTATCGAATTATTCAAAGTTTCTTGTTTTTCCATGATTTAAGTGGTATTTATAGGTTAAGGTTTCTCAATCGTGCGACTGGACCATTTGCATGGTTCAGTCGTGCGATTGAATCATGCGGTTGATCCATTCGCATGACTGAGTGTTCAGTCGTGCGACTGAGTCAATCTCATGTTTCAATCATGCGACTGATCCAGTCACCTGGTTCATTCGTACGACTAATTCATTAGCATGAAGTTGTTCATGCGTATGGTCCATTAGCATGGGCCAATCGTATGAGAACTTCACATGATTAAGTTTGAATATGTTTTATGTTTCATAATCATTAATTGATTTGGATATTATTCAAACAACCACAACCTGTATAGTCAGTTCAATAAGCGTTATTACATACCAACCAATGAAATATTCAACATTATAAGCACAACCACATATTGTATTTCATTAGTACCCGTACAATTACATATGTGTAAGACAATACAAACATATTACATTAAGTTTAGAAACTAGGGACACATGTATCTACAAACTCCCCCTTGGACCTAGTTTCGTCTAATGTCCTTCATTAGTTCCTCAAACTTCTTGTACTTCTCTTCTCTAGTGACTCCGGCATGTATCTCAAAAGCAAAAATAGAGTCTTATAACGTTCTGAAATTGTAGAGCTTGTACAATATCTTGAGAGTCATAGAATAATGGCCACTTGTATAATGTATAGACATCATCCGCAGACAAGTTTGTAAGCCACATTGGGTCAAACACCCTGATGGTTTCCATTACACCATTCTTGTTCAAAACTATGAGTGCCTCTTCTGTCCTCCAATCATAGTACCACCATTTGAAGTTTGGAGTGAAGTCCTGTGGCATTTCCCGTAGAGGGATCTTTGACATTGTGCGCGGAGGACTCCACTTCAGCACTATATTCGGTTTTTCAGTAATGGCATCAACCTCAGACCGTCTGATATACCTCATTGGCTATTGAGGTTTGAAGTTGACCCATCTGGTATGGTACTCTCTCTTTAGAGCTGTTTCAAACCAGCCTGACATTTTGCGTGGGTCAGCGTATAGCAATTTTAACTTTGCTAACTGGTTTAGCTCAAATCCAGGAAGAGTCTTCAGGTCATGTGGGAACCTGAAGTACTCAATCCCTTTCTCACATTTAACTGCATAAACAGAGATCTTCAAAATACGCCCATGCTATGATTTTGCCCAACACCTTGTGATGTTTCTTCACTTTGTATAGCTTGGTGTAGACAGTTGACGTTGAAGCACTGTGTTGGGCTCTTTTTTATTCAAAGCACGCAGCCCACTCAGCCTTTTTGATATTTACTTCAGCTTCCGAGGCTTGGGCCGTATCTTCTTTCTTGTCAGACTCTTCTTCCATTCTATCCAGAGTCTCAAAAGTTTCACTGACAAGATTGTCGCCCAGATTGGGAACGACATTACCCTCAATGTCAGTGTACTCCGGATAGTGTTGGTCCTTGACATCTTCAATCTCGATCTCATTAACGTCGTTGAGCTCGTCGTCACTTTCCACATGGACTGTTGGAGTATCTTTCACGATCTCATCTGGATTGAGTCGGAATATTTCAGCAAGTTGCTCGTCTGTGAGATCATGAATTATCTCTCCTTCTTCAGGAGTGTAATTCACTGATCTCCTGACTATTCCCTGCAGATCAAGAATCATCATGAGTTGAGTCTTGATCTGTTGGAGGGGAGCAACATCATATTCATCTCTTTGATAGTTTGGATCTGCTTGATTTAAAACATGTAACACATCAACCATTAGTCAATAATCAAAGCAGTAAACATCAACAATAATTATAAACATTAATTACATTAATTTGATACAAGATTCAAATACACATGATTTAAATAATATAAACAACTAACCATTACTCTTGTCTTGTATCATGTGCTCCTCTGTTGACGGGGCTAAAGTGGAGGCACCTTGGTCCTGAGCTCTCTTGATCCTCTTTTCACTTGCAGATGTGGCACCCGCAACAGAAGGATCATCATCTCCATCATCATCATCATCAACATCATCACCGGCATCAGTATCCTCCCCTTGATCATCACCATCATCATCATCGTCATCACTGTCATCATCATCACCATCATCTCCATCTCCTTCTCTGATCTTTAAGGGCTCATCCTTTGATCCTTTGAGCCTTAGCATGATGGTCTTGTTGGTAGCCTCCAACTCCTCTATCTGTTTTGCTGATTGGACATGTTGCTCCTGGAGTTGAGACATCTCTAAGCTCTGAGCAGCCATCTGCTGTGCCTGCTGCTCTATCAGTTGTGTCTGCTGAGATATCTGCAGAGATTGTGCAGCAGTAAGTTCTACTAGCTGACGAATCTGGGCAGTCTTCTCGTCATCGGCTGCCAACAGCTTCAGCACCATGAGGTTAAGTGTCGAGAGTTGTTCCTCTACCCCACTAGGCGGTAGAGAGGATCTAGATGGATAGGAGGGGTAAGATGACGGTCCTGCATGGTGGTGGTGGTGGTGGTGGCAGTGGTGAAGATTGGGGGTGGTATAGATGAAGGTGGTGGTGGAGTGGTGAAGATTGGGGGTGGTATAGTTGAAGGTGGTGGTGGAGTGGTTGTGGTAGTGGTGTGTGAGGTGGTAGATAAGGTGGTGGATGGAATGGTGGTAGTGGTGGTAGTAGGTGGAGTGGTGGAAGTGGTGGTAGTAGTGGTGGTGGTGATGAAATTCATCCTCCTCCTCTTCTTCTTCAAACCGTGGGGCTAAGCCATCCTTTTCTTCCTCGAGCCCCTCGAGGTGGATGCTCCCCCTGGAACACTGCTGGCTGATCAGGAGCATAAGTAGGATCAGTGTCAGCCTCCTCAGACTCGCCAGGGCGTCCTCCAACCTCCCAAATACCTCGGTCAGTGGCAACCACCCTACTCCCTACAGTCCGAGTCAAGGGCTCCTCGTCTACCTCCTCCTCCTTATCAAGACGAAAGTCCTGATGGAACCCTGCAGCCTTTGTTCCACCTTGGGTGGATGCTAGAGATGTTATATCAGTAGTGGGGGCCCTCAGTTGAGTGGGCCCTACATCTCCATCATCACCGTTGTCGTCGTCGTCGTTGGAGTCATCTTCAGGGAGCTCCAGCTGCTCGACATCCAAATCACTGTCTACGTGGTGCCATTTACACCTCCTCGGCACCACGTAGTCCACCTTGGCCAGATAGCCGATGAGTCTATTTACCGGGGGTTTGACCTGCTTTCCCCGGTAAACCTTCATACGACCCAGTGTCGATCATCCATGATCTCCAACGACACAACGTCGTGGCTCTCCTTGGGCATAGTGGGCAGCTTCTCATCAAAGATCATCTGTAAAAACCTAGGGTACATGCAGAAACCCTTTGCCCTTCGCCTCCAAATTCTCTATCAAGTAGGAGAAAATCATGCTTGAGAAACTGAAAGGGTGGTTCAGTACCAGTGCCACGTAGGCATTTTGAATCTGGTCTGAAAGATCATCAAACCCACCCCTTCGCGAAGCCAAGCACTTGAGGATGACATATGCCAAGTACTTGTACTGGGGACACAGGTTGCTCTTGTTGAGCACGCCTGCATTAATATCCCCGGCGTACTTCATCCCCAAGAGGCACCCTCTCACCGTCGCGGGTGAAGTCTAGTGGGGTGGTATGCATCATCACCCAACCCAATTACTCTCCTGATATCCTTGGTAGTGACCTCAATATCCATCCCGAAAATAGAGCTCCTGATGTTGTACGGCTCATGAGAGCGGTCAACCGATGCTCCCTCCCAAAAGGCTTGTTGAATAGACCTGTAGGGAGTGCATGGTGTAGATATTGCCTTGTGGATCCTGGATCACTTGAGGAAACCGATGATCCCCGCAAACTAGGCACCATTCCGAGTCATAGAATCTAATGAGCACATATGTTGTGCATGGGATTGATGGACCATCTATCTGCCATCAATCTGTAACACAAGAAACATAGACATTAGATAACCACACAAAACAAATCAATTCCAATTAACTTGGTTGAATTCATTCTAGTTCGTTCATGCGATTGAACCATGCGACTATGTTTAATCTGTTGACTTGGCATGCGACTGGATTCAGTCGGGTGACTCAGCAGGCGAATGAGTTCAATCGGTTGACTGAGCCAGCGATTGGTTTAGTCGGCTGACTAAGCTCATCCGTATGATCCATTCGGCTGATTGAGCCATTCGACCAGCTCAATCGTGCGATTGGAGTTCATCCTGGTGTCCAGTTGCATGACCCACTGTTCGGTCGACTAAGATTCGAAAATGAACCCATTCTTGAAATTAAACGTCGAGTAATGGTTCTTTAGACTCGCATTCCTTATACTAATAACCTAATAACCTTATTTCAACATTTTACTTGGTTTAGTTAGCTTATTAGTCCATTTAAGGTCTCGGGTCTTGTTAGGTTCAAATTCTTGATTTTGGAGTCTAAACGACGGAGTTTTTGGCATGTTCACACCGCATTTTACCTGTATAATCACCAACAAACGTCAGAATATGAGAATAAGCAAGATATTTGGGTCAGAGGAAATTTTGGCAGAGTAACGGTACGCTGTGCGCTTTTAGGGCGATTGGGGGTGATGAGTTGAATGCGATCGACTGTGGCCCTATTTATATTGAATCTGATTTCAATCAGCCAACTGGACCCATTCGCTTGGTTCATTCGGGCGAATGGACCTCAGTCGTGCGATTGGCTCAGTCGATCACATTTAGTCGGGCGACTAGATTTCAGTCGGGCGACTGACTCATTCGCATAGTTCCATTCGGTTGACTGGCTCATTCTGATAAGCCATTCGGGTGAATGGTTCATACTGATGTGCCATTCGGCTGTTTAGTGCATGAGTATGGCCCATTCGTACGGTTGGTCCATACTCATAGTCCAGTCGTGCGATTGGATCATACTCATGATTTTGACTTTATGACAATTTCTCACTTAAACCCTTTTTCACTTTTGATTAAACATTTTGAGCATTTGATCATCTCAGACATGATCTTTTTAACTTGAAAAACTATTGATCACCTCATACGTGATCCTTTTAAGCAATTTGTCACCTCAGACATGACTAATTTTACCTTTGAAAACACGTGTAGTCACCTCAGACGTGACCCTTTTAGATGATGAACTCCCCTAATGATATCTATGGCGTAGTCTGATAGCAAACAAACTAAATTGACTAAATTTAAACAAAATAAAAGACTTAGACTAAAATACAAAACTAAAACCTGTTTTTGACGTTTTGTGTGAGGTGTAAATCCTAAGATATAAATCTAATGGATTCGGTTCTGGAATAGGCAGCTTCAATTTATTTTGATCATAAATGGACCAATTCAATTTGGAATCATACAGGCAAGTCAAATCTTTTGTGACATGTTATCAACACCTTTTGATGCTCAATTCTTGTTTTTCATCTAGAGTCGTTAGCAGATTTAGGAAATCATACTAGTACTATTAGATCCCCATATTGATTTGGACTTTCAAGAATTGTAGCCATGATGATTGTCAGTATACTGGTCCTCTTAAATCCATACATAGACTTTTGACACAGATTGATGATAGTTTAAGGTTTGATTATTTCAACAAGCATTTGTGGATCCCACACTTATATGATAATAAACATTTCTCAGGAGATTTTTGAGCGGTCTCAGGGTAGTTTTCAAGAAGAAACTACTCTTAGAACTTTCAGAGAGAATCCAAGCCTCAGGTTAGTGCCACCGCACAGCAGAGAGGCGGCAAACAACAATGAAGTCTAGAATATATAGGTTATGCTTATCCTCATGTCAGTGCCACCGCACAGTAGAGAGGCACATAACCTATCTTCTTGTTTGAGCAATTTTAATCTTTTTGCGCCGTTCTCACCAACAACATAAGTTATTAGTTTGATTGCTTTTGCTCATATTTTGGTCTTACGCTCACATTTGTGGCGTTTATTCTGCTCGTCACCCCTTATTGGAATTTTGTTGATTGTGTTAACCAGGGATAAGATGCTAACCCATAGCTTGTTGAACAACTTAGTTTTTTCTTGAGATCACCAACAAGGTCTAATCATATATTGTTTGAATCTACCGACATATCATCTGCGGTTTAACAACCTCTAGGTTTACTTTCTTTGTGTTACTTTAGTAGTAGCTAGTTTTAATATCATTTTTCCTTTTATATTGCCCAGACTTCACAGACTTATACTTTGAACTTCACATCTTATTTTATTTAAACTTTTAAAGTCCCAAGTGATTTGAACCTGTGTACTATTATTTTCCAAAGTCATTGAATCGGTATCACAGATACGATCTACTTTCTATCAGCTAGCCTCTCCTCCTCCCTCGTTTTTTCTTTAATGTTACTAACTGACCTATTCTCCCCCCTAAAATTCTAAAACCGTAACCGATTTACGCATTTTAGGATTTTGATAGGAGAAAAAATAACATCAATTTAGTTTGACTACTTAAAATAAAATAGATAAATAAAATAAAATAAAAATTAAAAGAAAAAATGGACAATAAGCATCGGACTACACATGGTCATCATCGGGAATTACATCACTTTTCTTTTTCACGCCGTTGACCTCTAACAGATATAAAAAACGTGGTTTGTCAAAAGCCTTTGTATAGAGGTCAGCGCGTTGAGAATCAGTATTTATTTTAATCACATCGATTAGATTCTTTTCAAAGCAATCACGTATAAAGTGATATTTTATGCCGATGTGTTTGGTCTTAGGATGTTGGACCGGATTTTTAGTTACTGCAATCGCAGCAGAGTTATCAACAAAAATAGGAGTAGAAGAGAATTTAAAACCATAGTCTCGCATTTGCTGTTGAATCCATATGATTTGTGAACAGCAACTTGCAGCAGCAACGTATTCGGCTTCACAGGTTGACAAAGCAACCGAGGTCTGCTTCTTACACTGCCAGGTCACTAATCTCCTCCCAAAGAATTGACATCCCGCTGATGTAGACTTGTAGTTCATCTTGCAGCCACCGTAATCCGAGTCACTATACGCTGTCAGCTTGAAGTCATCGTCATGAGGATACCACAACCCAAGTGTTGGAGTATTTCCTTCTATGGCTTCTTTTCTTTTCGAATATACATTTTTTAGCTCTGATTCCCTGCATATTAAAATAAACTCAAAGTAACTTCATTCCACACTAACGATGATGTAAAATCACATAATTAACTCAGTTAAACCTTGAATCTTTATCACTTGATCACAAGACAGGTGAGACCATGACTCAATAATACTTCAAGTATGTTGAGATTGTGGACACTTTAATGGATGTTGGAGTGACTCTTGAGAATAGGGACAATGTTAGGAAGTTCATGTCCTCTCTTCCTAGACAATGGACACATTATTATGTTGTTGTCAAGAGAACTGAGAACCTTAAGTCTCTTACTCTTACAGAGTTGTATGGTATTCTCAATGGATACCAGATGGAGATGAACATGCAAAGTTCATCTGGTAACTCCAGAAATCAACTGAGTTCAGCCCTCATGTGGTTGAAAGGGATAGCATAGAACCACAGCATCATCTATTTGCTACCTTGAAAACTCATAGAAGGGTCTTTTTATCACCTTCTCGGAGACAACAAGAGAAAGCTACACTCAAGGAAGCCTATTCTAAGAGACAAGCTCTTCACATGCCTTTGTGTTTTCTGATAAGAGCACATGCAACTTTCTTTTGAAGACCTGGACTGTATTCATCCAGATGACTGGAGTATATGGACATAGTTCAACAAATGGCTCTTCTCACTCATAGAGCCAAAAAGTTCTACAAGAGGACAAGGAGTAAGTTTCCTAGAAATACAGCCAGTGGAAAGTTTGGGCTGGACAAAAGCAAATTTAAGTGTTACAACTGTAACCAAATGGGTCACTTTGCAAGGGAATTCAAGGCACAAGGACAAATGATGGCCAAGCACAAGCCAGACCAAACTACACTGAAAAAGCCACCAGAATGAAAAGCCAAAGCAGCAATTTGTGGTTGCTATTGAAGAAGGAAGCTTTGACTAGAGCTTTCAGGTAGAAGATGCATCTCCAAACCAAACATTAATGGTTGACCATAATGAAGCAAAGGTATTGGAACATCTCTGTACACCTGAATGTATTGCTAAAGTTAAAAGATACAGGTCCTACAACTTAGAAATGAGATCTGATCTTGAGTCCTTAAATATCTTAAAATCTTATTTCAAAAGAGCTTAAAATGATTATAAATTAAAGATAGAGGACTTAGAGAAAACCATTTTAACTCTTAAACATAAGCATACCAACTAAAGGACTCAGATCAAAGATCTTATAACCAAGTTGACTAAATGCCAGTCTGAGCTTGTGATCAGCAAAGTCAGGGTAGAAAAATGTGTTTTTGAAGAAGAGATCTTCAAGAACATAATATCCTCATCCTTGTATGTAAAATTTTGTTATCAAAATAAGTAGAGAATGGGATCTTTTGAGATAGCTCCTCCACACATAATCTTGTCTGTAAGATCTCCTAGGTGTAGAACTTGTGAAGATGAGCTTCCCCTTATAGATCCCATGACTGAAGAGGATGAAGAAAAGATGGTGAAGAAGAGGATGAAGAAGAGATGGTGAAGAAGAGATGGTGAAGAAGAGGATTATAAAAAGGGCCACTATCCTTCTGAGGAGAGTAAGTTGAGATGACCAAGTCCATGAGAAAGAACTTGATTACGAAGAGCAAAAAGAAGGCAAAGAATGCTCAAGAGATCAAGACCACTTTCAATTCCAAGCAGAGAAACAAGTTTTATCTCTGCAGGATTTGAGGTGATAAAGACTAAAGACACTAACTTGAACTCTAGTACCAGGAGTTATAGTTTATGTCCAACCATCCCAGCAGAATGAAGAAGGTTAATCAATTGTGTACCACTGCTGCTCTGATACCAACTGAAGGACCATTAGGAGGGTTGGTCACTTACAACAGAGGTACACAATCAGGAGAGTGATGTTAGAACACTTAACAGATCAAATGGGGAACTGATAACTGCTAGAATGATGCTAAGAACACAAGTAAATGTAAGACAGAATCAAGAACAAACAACATAGATAAATGGTTTTTCAAGAATATTGTATATTGCTCTCAAGTTTTTTACAAGTGTTAACCATGTTCTAAAGTTACAAGAACCTTAGATACTTTATACTACATCCTACATCCGACCATACTTAGAAAGCCAGCCGGAAACATTTGAACTAGACAACAAAATCAAATGTAGAGTCAAAATGTGGATTGTATTTTGACTTGTGACTTTGACATGTCATATCTCACATTATAATATATTAAAAAAGGATAAAAGTAGATATGTAGAAATCACAGATTCAAGACCTCAATGTACTGTTTACCAAAAGCATAGACCTTTTCACCAACTAGTGAAAGTTGGTGAGTCAACAGAGTTGCAGCGGAAAGTGATCCAGCTTTATGGTAAAGTACATCAGATAAAGCATGTATTCAAAAGTATTCGGAAGATAATTTGTCTTCACTTCTTGGCTTTGGAAGACTTCACTTTAAGCTTCGGAAGATGTTGGTGTTCGCTTCAGAAGATTTTACACTTAGAATATTTTCTAGTGCATGGTGTAAAACTTCCGAAGCATTTCTACTTCTGCATTTCAGTGCATGCATGCAGGAAGACTTTGGATGTTTTAGGTGTATCAGCCTATATATAAACCTTACAATTATTTCATAATAATTAGATTTATGTTATTAAAAAATAAAGTAAAAAACCAACTCACATTACAAAAGTCCAATATATACTAAAAAGTCTCAACCTAAAATAAAAATATTAAAAATTTATAAAATAAAAAAGATTCTTATTTGTTTGCAAATAATCAAATAACAGAATATCTAAAACTTTTCAAAATCACTATCCGAGTCCAAATCTGAATTTTGAGATATTTTGTTTTGGATATTTCGAATTTAGATATTTGGATTTCATATTAGATTCTCGAATCTGGATTTTTTTAACACCCTTAATCATCACCAACATGTTGATAGTTCATCAATTATACATTTGATGAAACATCTGATGTCAAACATATCAACACACAACACCATTTTATCCATAAATGCATCTAAAGAATGAAATAAAGTGAAACATATATCGGGAGATGAACAACGTGTCGACCCACTCACAAAGGCATTACCAAGAGTAAAATTTGGAGAATTGTACGTTTTGATTGGAGTCAAAGATTTAAAGCCTAACACAAAGATTAGAGAGATGAATGATGAGTCATAATCTCTTTTGGGGTGATTACCTCGGGCCATTAGGTGACCAAACCAATGGAGCCTATGAGGGCTGGACCCTCGATTAGACCCATGTTAGAGTCTTTATCCTACTTGATTTTTAATTTATTTTAATTAGTTCAGATTATTGTAAATTCAATATATAAAGGACAACAATTATAGTCTGATTATGATGCTTATTTGCCAAGTTTTTAGCCTATATATATTTGAGCGTATGGGTGGCATATTGTATCAACTTTTCAAGTTAAAGAGAGTTTAAGGATCGAACTTAGAATTTAATTAATTTATATTTAACTTTTGATTACCCAGTTTCAGGAAATCATGAAGATACTAAATTTCGAAGTAACAACTATTTTATATTATATTAAATATGAAAAGAAAACATGGATGAATAGTAAATGTTGGTTTTTTATAATTTTAAATTCTTTGTTAAAGTTAAAAGAATTTTGAATTAGAAATACTTTAATTTTATAACAAGTAGAGTGGATGGACCGACTTGTAAATGTTGTTTAATTCAGATTATTGACTTTATTAAGTAAGTTAGGAAAAGTGTTAAAGTAAGAATTCAAACATTAATTTACTATAACTTAATAGCAAAGGTTGGTGGCTACATTACACCAACCTAAGACACTACTATATAATTAATCTTCTAAAATTGACACAAAGAGTTTGTTAGTTGAGTTGGTTGGGTATTTATGCCTATAGGTGGAAGCTCACCATTTCAAATCTTTGTCACCCACCATTTACTTTTATTCTTTTGTTTTTTATTCTTAATTTCACGTGTAATCTTCAATTTATTATTACTAATTTTCAACTTTAGTATGCGTAATAGTTTGTAAGTTATGCTTTTTAAGTTGTATCTTTGTTTTTTACTTTCAACATTTATAGTTTTCATCTTTAATATTAAATTTAACATTTTTTTACTTTCCAATTTATCATATATTTTTCATTTTTACATGTTTTTGTTTTACGTTTCGGTTTTAAATTTTCGAGTTAACATGGCACAACATGAGTATGTTGTTAAATGTTTTTATCAATTTTTTTCCGTTTAACGACCGAATTTTGTTTTACTTTTCGGTTTAATTTTTGCACATTAACATGCGACAATGAACGTGAGTGGTTCAACATGTTTACGTCTCCTTTTTGTTTGATTATATATTTTTCGTTTTTATTTCTTTTGATTTACGATCTTTTCTGTTATTGGTGGTCGCTATCAATGATATGACATTAATGATATTTGATGCGTTTTTACGCCCCGGAACAAGTATTGTTATCAACAATTATTGTTATTATTATTAACAAATGAGGCATAATACTTTTTTATCTATGTTTTGATTTCGAGAACCGGAACAAGTAAATTTCTTTTTATGTACGTGCCGGTAAAAAATAATTTCTTATGTTCATATTTTTCTATATGTTGTCAGTAAAAAATCGAGCCCGTCTACGATTGGACATATTCGTAAACAACTCAGGTTAGATATAAAATGTTTTCGTGCTTATTTTTATATACATTTTAAAGTGATATACATTTCGACCTACCTCTACATTTTTAAGTAATTTTTTTCAGAATTGAGTTTGGTTTGATGAAACAATTACGTGCTTCTTTTTATGCACGCTTTGAGTTTATCTACATTTCGACATAAGTTTGTTTGAAAATGTGTCGGGACAAATATATTTACTCTACATTCCAACATAAATTTAGTTTGAAAACGAGTTGGGATGATTAAGTTTATACTTTATTATGTCGTGTACAATGTCGTCGCAACGTGCAGCGAGTGCCCCTCAACTTTTTGGATTTGACACTTTTAACCCTTAAATCTTTTATTTAACTTTAAAAATGTTTTTGACCCCCTCAAGTTTTTAAAGATTTGGGTTTACCTATTGTACTTTTTTATTTAAAAAACTAATTTTTACGTTCTTATGTTTATGCACATATCAGCGTAAATTCGAATTCGACGACATTTCAATGTACATTTTCTTTGGACACGAATTAGGTCAAATATAAAATGTTTTCGTGCTACTTTAATGCATACTTTGAGTTGATATTCGTTTTGATGTAGATTTTGATTGAAAATGTGTGATGTTAATTATAATATGTTTTTGTTCGCTGATATGAATTCAAGTAACTTTACGTTTCAACGTAAACTTAAAGTGAAAACGAGTTGGGACAACCATATCATAGTCTATACTTTATCACGTCGCGTACGACGTCGCCGCAACACGCGGGTATATTTACTAGTTTTATAATAAATATCATCAAAGGATCCTCCACCCGGAGGATGACGAGTTCCTCTGTATGATGCTTATACAGGATCGTGCATTTTAGCTCGATATTATTAATCTGGCAACAGATGTTTGTTTTCATAATTAAGAGCAAATGAATGGAAAAGATTTCCAAATGATGTGGGACTTTTATCTTTTGCAATAAAGAAAAATATTTGTGTTATATGTATACTTTTTTCAAAAACACTTTGCTTACACATTCTAAGACTTTACTTGCACATTTCAATACTACGGTAGTAGAACGCTAAAACATTTGAGGAGCACATACACCATTATACTTTAAGGTTACAAGCCCCGTTGATAACTAATTTGTATGACTCGAACTCGTGACCAACTGAACATCAACATAGAAAATATAATTTTAATGTTTTTAATAGCCTAACCAAGCGACACCAAGGTAATCATGTTAATTCAACAGCTATTATATAATTTATATTTCATCTCACATATAGTTTATTTTCGGTTATACTAATTAATAATCTCTGACATACATTAGTCGGCTAACATTTTAAATACTCCTATCTAAAATCTTAGAATCCTGTTAGTAATCAAGACTTGTTTTTATCACTAACTTCATCCGATTGTACCATAACATAACATGAAATACTTGATTCAAAGTTTGGAAATGTAAGACCCGTTCCCGGGACGCTTACAGTTGGGTTCTCATTGCACATAAAACCTATAATTACATTTGAGTTTCATAAAATCGCAGCGGAAAACTAAAACAATCTTTCATTTCCATGTAAAAGCTTTTGCAAGTTAATACAACATTCATTACAAAATAGCTTGTTCGCATTACAATGCAAAAACATTAATCAAAAGAATGTCATCCCAAAAGAGCTGAGTAGCCGCCCATGCCATCCTCAGCAATCATTACCTGCCAACTGGAAACACATCAAAGTCAGCGTTGCTGAGTGAGTTCTAGTTTTATAAATAAAACATATACATCATACGTACATACAGATAATATCAGTATTATCCTCATCATTCCGTTCATTAACTTTGCTCATTCACGTGTTACATTATCGTTCACTTCTCTATCTAGATCCGGTCAGACTTTACCCTCTTTGTGGCACTCAGCCACAATTACTGAGGTCGAATGACCAAGATCCTGTTCTGTACATTATTCCGATAATTCATTTACGTTCATTCATACTTCGTTC
The DNA here is from genome assembly GCA_025506515.1 of Flaveria trinervia. NCBI lineage: Eukaryota > Viridiplantae > Streptophyta > Magnoliopsida > Asterales > Asteraceae > Flaveria > Flaveria trinervia. The sequence goes on along the minus strand of CM046447.1, from coordinate 70,117,019 downwards.
TTTCATACAAAATCTTTCGTTCATTTACACTTTCGTTCCTTCGAGTCTGTTGCGACAACAGGGTCGCTCACCTCCTTAACAATCCCAACGACTTCGCGCTATCCGAGTTTGTTGCAACCATAGGGTTGCTCACCCCAATTGCCAATTTCAACAATAGCATGCTTTCCGAGTCTCTTGCAACCATAGGGTTGCTCACCTCATGGCAACTTCACAAAACGCCCTGTCCGAGTCTGTTGCAACCATAGGGGTGCTCACCTCATAGCAATCTCAAGGATTGCATACCATCCGAGTCTGTTACAACAACAGGGTTACTCACCTCATAGCAAATCTCAAGGATTGCATACCATCCGAGTATGTTGCAACAACAGGGTTGCCCACCTCTTTGCCATTCTCATCGATGACACGCTATCCGAGTCTCTTGCAATAATCGAGTTGCTCACCTCATATATGTGCTTGCAAGCCTTTCCTTCATTCGTTCATAATTCAATAATGCATGCATTCTTACTTTATGTTCCCCTTTATTATCTTTCACTTTACGTTACATAATACTTCATTCAATCATTAACATGACACATAAGACCACAAGAAAGATAACATACATCATATTAAGGAACATATCATACACATTCATCATCATCATACAGGGCAACATCATGCTTACATAACAAGCCCTAACATGCAACATCATCATCGTCATGCCCAATGCTCTCTAAGGCCCCAATCGTCATCTTACATGCTCCTACCGGAACCTTTACGTCAAAACTTACATCTGCACTTTTCCCCGAAAGTCAGAAGTCAAACTACACTTCCTCGGGTGTGACAGCCCTACTCGAGTGTATGGACACCCTTCAGTCGCATGGCCTCCATGCGACTGAACATCATACGAATGAGCTAATACGGATGAACACCTATGCGAATGAACATCCAGTCGTGCGAATGGACAATGCGGATGGACCTCATGCGAATGGGATTAATGCGGATGAGCACTTATGCGACTGGACTTTCAATCGTGCGAATGGACATTCAATCATGCGAATGGATCCCAATCGCACCCTAATCGGCCGTATGGCCTCCGTTCGGCCTCCAGTCGGTCGCCTAGCCCTAACTGATGCAGAATGCAGTTCATCCCGACTGCAGCCGAGGGTTTTCAGCCTCCAAACTCCTCTAAACCCATTTTAAGCCCAAATCGACCATCCTAAACCTTAGGGATGCATACCACGACACCATTCAAGCACATACAAGCTCACAATCAAGCCACACACGCATCATACATACACATACACATACACAAACGGGTCAACATACATATACTCAAAAACCCGATTTCAGATGTTTTCCAGCCCCAAAATCGTTTGAAAACAAGTAAAAGTGGGGTTCTAGAACTCACACAAACGAGCACAACGACAAGAGCTTCGATTTGGCTTGCTACACGATGATTTTGGCGACCCGAACTAACTCGAACCAACTTTTTCTCCTTTCTCTCCTCTTCTCTCTATGAAATCTGAAATGTGGGGTGTGTGGGGAGAGTGGGCTGCCCTCTCCCTACTAATATCACCACATTTCCCAACTTTTCTTCGTTGGCGAGTTTGGTCCCTCGACTTTGAACTTTATTTTCTTTTCTTTCTTCACCAGCTTCAAAATAATAAATATCCGGGTGTTACAAGTCCACCCCCTTAAATAGGTTTCGTCCCCAAAACCTGTTATTCGTCGAACAAACGTGGGTAATGTTGTCTCGTTTCTTCCTCAGTCTCCCACGTTGACTCGGATTCCTTCTGTGCTTCCACTGTACACGCACAAGAGGAAACGCTTTGTTCATTAGCCTTTTCTCCTTTCGGTCGATGATTGCCACTGGTTGCTCCACATAATTGAGCCGTTCATCTACTTCGATATCTTCCAATGGGACCATCGTATCTTCATCTGCTAGGCACTTCCTTAGATGAGATACATGGAATGTCGGGTGAATTCCATTTAACTCATCTGGTAACTCCAGTCTATAGGCCACCTCTCCTACTCGAGCAATGATTCGGAAAGGGCCTATATACCTTGGGCTCAACTTGCCCCGCTTTCTGAATCGGATAATACCCTTCCAAGGTGAGACCTTCAGCATAACCCGGTCACCCACCTGGAACTCAATCGGCCTGCGTCGTTTATCAGCATACGACTTCTGTCTGTCTTTGGCTGCCTTCATAAAGGCTTTGATCTTTTCAAGCTTCTCAGTCGTAGCCTTCATTACCTCGACGCTCCCCAATTCCTTCTGACCAATATCACCCCAACAAACGAGTGTTCTGCATCTCCTACCGTATAGCATCTCATATGGCCGCATACCAATGCTGGCATGATAGCTGTTGTTGTAGGAGAATTCAGCTAACGGTAAGTGGTCATCCCAACTTCCACCAAAATCAATCACACATGCTCGAAGCATGTCTTCCAGTGTTTGAATGGTCCTTTCTGACTGACCATCAGTCTGGGGATGATAAGTCGTGCTAATATGTAACCTCGTTCTCATAGCGTCATGGAATTTCTTCCAAAATTTAGATGTAAACCGAGTGTCGCGATCAGACACAATAGACACCGGCACACCATGACGAGTTACAATTTCCTTGATGAACAGATCGGCCAACCTCTCAGATGAATACATCTCGCGGATTGGTAGAAAGTGAGCACTCTTCGTCAAACGATCAACTATCACCCATATGGCATCGTACCCTTTCGGAGTACGTGGCAGCTTCGTAATGAAGTCCATGGTGATGTGCTCCCACTTCCATTCCGGTATATCCAAAGGTTGTATCTTCCCATACGGCTTTTGATGCTCTGCCTTCACCTGTAAGCAGTAAGGCACTTACTCACATACTCCACCATGTCACGCTTCACACCCGGCCACCAATAATCTTTCTTCATGTCATGGTACATTTTCGTGGCACCAGGATGAATGGAGTATCGAGTCTTGTGAGCTTCATCCATTATCTTCACCCGTAGATCCCCAAAACGAGGAATCCACACACGACCGAATTGAGTTCTAACACCGAGTGTGTTTTCACCCAATTCCCCAACCAGACCTCTCATTCTTTCCGAGTTAAGGTGATCTTCTTTCAATGCCTCATCTTGAAACTCCTTGATTTGCTTCATCACATCACAAGTCATGATTAGTTGACAAGCTTTCACCCGAATCGGTTCAGGCCTTTCCTTTCGGCTAAGGGCATCCGCCACCACATTAGCTTTGCCCGGATGGTAATGGATCTCGTAATCATAATCCTTTATAAGCTCCAACCATCGCCTCTGCCTCATGTTCAGGTCTTTTTGCTCGAAGAAGTACTTCAGACTCTTGTGGTCAGTGAATATGGTGCACTTCGTCCCGTAGAGATAGTGCCTCCAAATCTTTAAAGCAAAGACCACGGCTGCTAGCTCCAAGTCATGAGTGAGATAATTAACCTCATGAACTTTCAACTGTCGGGATGCGTAGGCTATAACCTTCCCTTTCTACATTAACACACACCCCAACCCTGAGTAGGAAGCATCAGAATAAACCACCAGATCTTCGCTTCCATCGGGTAATGACAGAACAGGAGCTTGAGTCAGTCTTGCCTTCAGCTCTTCGAACGCCTTCTCTTGAGCTTGACCCCATACAAACTTCACATCCTTTCGGGTCAACTTAGTTAGTGGAGAAGCAATCTTAGAGAAGTCTTGGATGAATCTTCTATAGTAGCCCGCCAAGCCCAAGAAACTACGGATCTCGGATGGCGTCTTTGGTGACCTCCATTGCATAACCGCCTCACCTTCGCGGGTCCACCATAATCCCGTCAGGATTCACCAGATGACCCAAAAACTGAACTTCGCGCAACCAAAATGCGCACTTGGAGAATTTAGCATACAATTTCTCCCTTCTCAACGTCTCTAGAACCTCTCGAATGTGACCGGCATGCTCTACTTCGCTCCTTGAGTAAATTAGGATATCATCAATAAACACAATCACTGATTTATCCAGCATCGGTCGACACACACGGTTCATCAAATCCATAAAAGCAGCTGGCGCGTTGGTCAAACCAAAGGACATGACAAGAAACTCGTAATGACCATAGCGTGTGCGGAAAGCTGTTTTAGGGATATCTTGTTCCTTTACCTTCAACTGATGATAGCCAGACCGATGATCTATTCTTGAAAACCAACTGGCACCCTGAAGCTGATCGAACAAATCATCTATTCTCGGTAAGGGGTATTGGTTCTTCACTGTCAACTTGTTCAGCTTGCGGTAGTCAATGCACATCCTCATACTACCATCCTTCTTTACAAACAGGACCGGAGCACCCCAAGGAGAGATACTCGGTCTAATGAACCCCTTATCAAGCAACTCTTGCAACTGTTCCATCAACTCTTTCATCTCCGTCGGAGCCAACCGATACGGTGCTTTGGCAACAGGTTGGGCACCCGGTATCAGATCAATCTGAAATTCAATTCTCTGTCAGGTGGTACCCCTGGTAAATCTTTGGGGAACAGTCTGGAAAGTCACACACAACCGGTACATCAGGCAGTTGTGGTGTTGGTTCATCTACATCCTTTACATAAGCCAAGTAGGCGCTACATCCACGCCTCATACACTTTCCTGCCACAGCCATTGAGATCACCTTCGGATCGTAGTAACCCGATCACCATAAACCGTTACCAAACTTCCATCAGGCGTTGTCAACCGAATCATCTTCTTGCGACACACAATGTTCGCCTCGAAGTCCGCCAACCAATCCATCCCAAGAACCAAATCAAACCACCCAGGGTCATCATGAATGGTCTAACAGGAAACTTGTGACCTTCCAATTCCACCTCACAGTTTTCTATCATCTCCGAAATCCTGGTAGACTTACCTATGGCAGTTTCTACATCAAAGGGCGCATCAACACGTCTACTACTAACAGGCAACTTAGCACAGAAAGCAGCAGAAATAAAACTCCTACTAGCACCAGAATCAAATAGCACAGAATCTAAAGTTTGGTTCACCAGAAACGTACCGGACACGACATCAGGGTCTGTCCTAGCTTCCTCCTGTGTCATGGTAAATGCCCTGGCGCTCGCCCTCGGTCCTTCACCTCCAGTTCTCTTCATCCCAGAACTCTCAACCCTCGACTTCTTACAATCCTTACTTACGTGACCCTCTTCACCACAGTTCTAGCACCGGACTATACGACAGTCCCTTGCCAGGTGCCCCGCCTTCCCACATTTGAAGCATAAGTTTGACCCAAACCTACATTCCCCGCCGTGCTCCCTTCCACACTTGCCACACCTTTTCGACCCCGCACTTGATGTGACCACACGGCGATCATCCGTTTGTGCCTTCTTATTACCCGTCGAGGCATCACCCCGACCAAACCTTTTCCCCCGCCAATTTCGATCACCACCGCTCTTCTTGCCACCCTCAGTCACCACCATTGTTCTCTCATCGTACAATCTCCCTGCCAAATCCACCGCCGATCTAAACGTACTCGGCCGGGAAGCTATCATGTGCCTGCGAATATCCGCTGGCAAACCCTGAATGTATCTTTTAATCTTTCATGACAAAGGTGTCACCTGATCCGGCACCAGACGTGCCATCTCGTTGAATTTCGTGGTGTACTGCTGGTGCGTCATAGTTCCCGCCTCCAGTTGCAAGAACTCCCTTTCGACCTTGTCCATTTCCCGATGAGGACAAAATTCCTCAATCACCAACCTTCTCAGCTCAGGCCATTTCATTTTCCCAATGGCCCTACTACCCTCAGCTTGGACAATGTTGTCCCACCAGCATAGAGCTGAATCCACAAAAGAGTGGGTAGCAAACTTCACCTTTTGGTCCTCTCGGCACTCGCTGATATCGAGAACAGCTTCCATTTCCCTCACCCACCGGTGAGCAGCTGCAGCTGTGCTGTTTCCATCAAAAGTAGGGGGCTTGCATCTCATAAAAGCCCCATAATTACATCCCCGTGCCATCTCCGGCGCAGGCTCTTCTTCTTCCTCTTCATCATTAGATAGAACCATTTCTAGCTCTGGTTGTTCCCGTTCTCCAGAGGATCTATTTCTTTCTTTTCTTTCCCCGTCTTGTACAGCCTTAATACTTCAGTCACCACAGACGGTAAGATTGTCTGCATCACCTGTGGACTTCTTCTACAACACCTCCTTTACTGAGGCTCTTAGATTGGCGCTTTCGTCGCCACCCTCCAGATGAGGGTCTCTGGTTCTTCATGAACCACCCTCTCAACTCTGGGTCTCCCTCTTTTGGTCGTGGTTCAGCACCGTGACCTCCACCCCGAGAAGCTTTCGAAGATCTACCTCCGGCATCACACGCACACTAAAAGATTCAAACACCAACATAGTCATTCAAGGAACAGCTTAGTTTATGTTAAGTATAGTAAGTCCCTAATTACAGTGGCCAGTTGTGATTAGCCACTTACTTTACTCTTCACACCCCAAGCATTACCTGTCCTGACTACATCAGTATTTAAATCCACATGCAACACATAACACATACCATGCGCACATAAAACCGGTTAACTTTACAAAAATACCTGATGGCACGTAGCTACTCAGATGGCATCCACTCCCTTTCCATCCCATTCTCAGTTTAAGATTAGGTTTATTTTGAATTTTACCCATTTCACTTAAACTTTGGCTCTGATACCAACTTGTAAGGCCCCGTTCCCGGGACGCTTACAGTTGGGTTCTCATTGCACATAAAACCTATAATTACATTTGGTTTCATAAAATCACAGCGGAAAACTAAAACAATCTTTCATTTCCATGTAAAAGCTTTTGCAAGTTAATACAACATTCATTACAAAATAGCTTGTTCGCATTACAATGCAAAAACATTAATCAAAAGAAAGAATGTCATCCCAAAAGAGCTGAGTAGTCGCCCGTGCCATCCTCAGCAATCGTTACTGCCAACTGGAAAACATCAAAGTCAGCGTTGTTGAGTGAGTTCTAGTTTATAAATAAAACATACTTTACTTTACATTGTTCACGATCATACATCATACGTACATACAGATAATATCAGTATTATCCTCATCATTCGTTCATTAACTTTGCTCATTCACGTGTTACATTATCGTTCACTTCTCTATCTAGATCCAGTCAGACTTTACCTCTTCGTGGCACTCAGCCACATTACTGAGGTCGAATGACCAAGATCATGTTCTGTACATTATTCCAATAATTCATTTACGTTCATTCATACTTCGTTCTTTCATACAAATCTTTCGTTCATTTATACTTTCGTTCCTTCGAGTCTGTTGCGACAACAGGGTCGCTCACCTCTTAACAATCCCAACGACTTGCGCTATCCGAGTTGTTGCAACCTAGGGTTGCTCACCCCAATTGCCAATTTCAACAATAGCATGCTTTCCGAGTCTCTTGCAACCATAGCGTTGCTCACCTCATGGCAACTTCACAATAACGCATGTCCGAGTCTGTTGCAACCATAGGGGTGCTCACCTCATAGCAATCTCAAGGATTGCATACCATCTGAGTCTGTTGCAACAACAGGGTTGCTCACCTCATAGCAAATCTCAAGGACTGCATACCATCCGAGTCTGTTGCAACAACAGGGTTGCTCACCTCATTGCCATTCTCATCGATGACACGCTATCCGAGTCTCTTGCAAAAATCGAGTTGCTCACCTTATATATGTGCTTGCAAGCCTTTCCTTCGTTCGTTCATAATTCAATAATGCATGCATTCTTACTTTATGTTCCCCTTCATTATATTTCACTTTACGTTACATAATACTTCATTCAATCATTAACATGACACATAAGGCCACAAGAAAGATAACATACATCATATTAAGGAACATATCATACACATTCATCATCATCATACTGGGAAACATCATGCTTACATAACAAGCCCTAACATGCAACATCATCATCGTCATGCCCAACGTGCTCTCTAAGGCCCCAATCGTCATCTTACATGCTCTTACAGGAACCTTTACGTCAAAACTTACATCTGCACTTTTCCGAAAGTCAGAAGTCAAACTACACTTTCCTCGGGTGTGACAGCCCTACTCGAGCGTATGGACACCCTTCAGTCGCATGGCCTCCATGCGACTGAACATCATACGAATGAGCTAATACGGATGAACACCTATGCGAATGAACATCCAGTCGTGCGAATGGACAATGCGGATGGACCTCATGCGGATGAGCACTTATGAGACTGGACCTTCAATCGTGCGAATGGACATTCAATCGTGCGAATGGATCCCAATCGCACCCTAATCGGTCGTATGGCCTCCATTCGGCCTCCAGTCAGTCACCTAGCCCTAACTGATGCAGAATGCAGTTCATCCCGACTGCAGCCGAGGGTTTTCAGCCTCCAAACTCCTCTAAACCCATTTTAAGCCCAAATCGACCATCCTAAACCTTAGGGATGCATACCACAACACCATTCAAGCACATACAAGCTCACAATCAAGCCACACACGCATCATACATACACATACCATACACAAACGGGTCAACATACACATAATCAAAAACCCGATTTCAGATGTTTTCCAGCTCCAAATCGTTTGAAAACAAGTAAAAGTGGGTTCTAGAACTCACACAAACGAGCACAACGAAAGAGCTTCGATTTGGCTTGCTACACGATGATTTTGGCGACCCGAACTAACTCGAACCAACTTTTTCTCCTTTCTCTCCTCTTCTCTCTATGAAATCTGAAATGTGGGGTGTGTGGGGAGATGGGCTGCCCTCTCCCTACTAATATCACCACATTTCCCAACTTTTCTTCGTTGGCGAGTTTGGTCCCTCGACTTTAAACTTTATTTTCTTTTCTTTCTTCACCGACTTCAAAATAATAAATATCCAGGTGTTACAGGAAAGTGTACACTAAACAACTTCAAGTCTATAATTTTCAAGTCAAGTATGTTTTAAAATCATTTCAACCAGATAATAAGATCCCATGATGATTGCTCTACGTGCAAGATTTGATTAGGTTGTGAAAATGGTTATTGCGGTGCATAAACATAAACACAATTTGAATAAGTTATCGTCACAATTTAAGACCCGAATTAATTTCGATATTGCTATAGTTATTTCTATATAAGTAGATACACTTTCAAAGACAAACTTTGGTTACTTAAAGAATGAATGAAGTCTATATTATCAAGTATTTGTGTACCTTCTAATATGTCACTTGAATGATATGATTGCGGGATTAGATTTGGTGAGCTAGTTATTGGCTTTTTCAACATGTTTCTTTTGCTCGATTGCTGATGTTGTTGAAGTCACCTATGTTGCAATGTTGGTTGTAACATCAGTATCTTCATAAAAAATCCAATATAAATAGGCATCTTCAAAGACAGCAACATCCGAGCACGAGAAATTCATTTTATTTTAGGAGGTTTATGATGATTATTTCTTCATAAAAGATCCAATATACTACCTGGTTGATTTAGTCAAAATAGGGGTGTTTAGTATGCATATAGGGTTGGAAAAACTTATAATTCGGTTAAATTTGTTTCGAAAATCACCACTTTAGAATTGATTCTAATTTTCAGATGTAAATTCTATTCGCTTCCGAAACGTTTTTATAAAATTCGAAGCAAATTTCGAACTTGTGAAATTTGATTTGAAATTCAAATTATAAAATAACACATAAGGGTTCATTTGAGAGCCAATTTTGATTTGAGAACTTAAAACTACCAATTTTATAAATTTAAATGATTATAACTTTTCATACATTATTATTTTGGAAAAAAATACAGCATAAATCTCAAATTATTTTCTATAGTTTGAGTATAATATTTCTATATCAAAAAAAGAATAAATTATACATTAATACTACATATATGCAGTATTATAATACAATATAAATATAATATGATGTACTGCATATATGTATTTTGATATACACATATATGTAGCATATATATAATACATGAATACTATACCCTGAATAAATATAAAAAAATTTAATATTGTTATGCAATTTAATAGTAGTAATTATTATTATAGACGTAAAAAAAATTAGCTCCAAATTAAAACTAGTTATTAAATGATTATTTCCCTATACACATATTTGATAGACTTATTTATTTTTATATTTATTTTAGGTATTTGATCTTTTCATAGTTATTCAATTAAAGTTTTATATTTAAGTTTCATTTTTTAATTTTTTAATCATGATTCCTTTTTAGTTGTTCTGCTTATTTATTGTCTAAATATTTCAAATTCCTGTCTTAAATTAGAGGTTAGTACTTTTGAATATAAAAAGTAAAATAAATTTGTTTGGGTAAATTTAAATTTTATTCGAATCTGGCATTTAACTTCAAATCGAATCAAACTCGAACTTGGTTTTGAATTAGAATTCGGATATGAATCTTAGGAGTCTAATCCGAATCCAAAAATTAAAGTTCAAATAATTTGATTTGAGTAGTTCAAGAATTCAAATTTAATTCGCTAACCGAGTTCGTGGCAACGTTTTAATATTGATTACAAGCTTTGCAAACGCGCCCTTTACTACTTATTTTATATAGTTAATCACATTAGTACCACCGAGACAATTTACGTAGTGAAATTCGTATGCGCTCCACAAGCAATTAACAAAGTTCCAAACATATTCGGGCAACTTTGCTCGTTATATATATATTTTCATACTCCCCTCCAATTATACACATTGTTTCATGGATTGATGATGTTTTTTAAACCATATATTGAGGAAGGAATTTTTTTATTTATGAACCTTGGATATGATGTAATAGATAGACTTCAAGTTAATCCTTTATCTCCTGTCGTACGAATATCTTGTCTGGATATATTTTCATACCCACTGCGTTCATTTGCAGATATATGTGCATTGCATTTGATGACACGTGGTGTAGCATGGAGAGTTCATCCGTGTGTATAATTATAATAAACCTGCGGTGATGCTCACGTCAAAACCGTCGTGTTTGCACTTTTTTTGGTGACTTTAATCAAGTTTCTTTGGAATATATGGCAATGGCAACCACATCTTTTATATATGATGGATCCAACTTTATCATTTATATTTATCATTTATATTTATCATTTATATTATCATTTATATTTATCATTTATGGCCACCCACCGACTCCACGTTACTTCTTTTTCTTTGCCTATATACTCATTTCACTAACATAATCAAGGTATTAAACAGCAGTCGCCAACTATATAATAATAATAATATTCTACGTGCATGTTTGGAATTACTTATTATGTTTGAAAATTACTTTTTACAAAAAGTAATTTATTAATTTATAATTTTTTAAAATAAGTTTATAAAAAAGTATTCGAATTAACTTATAAACTCAAACGTAGTAAAATGACCAAAAAAGACGTAGTTAATAGAAGGTAGTAGAGTGGTGATATATGAAATTAAACTAAAGCTAGTTTTTAAAAGTTAATAAGTAACCATCTTCATACTTTTTAAAACCTAGTTTTTACCCTATATAAAAAATCATTTAAAAAATACTTTTGAGTTTGACAAATATTGTTTTACTTATAACTTTTTAAAAGTTAATAAATCAAAAATCCTTACAAAATAAACAATCCCAAACAATCTCTTTATATACATTTATGGAAGGATGGGTTTGTCATTCACTATTTGTCTATATGATAAATAACTTAACTTAAGCAAGAAATTATAAAGTTCTAATAAGGTACGACCGAATGTTCTCATCACACACATCATATCACACCATGTATCCATCAACTACATTTTATTATGGAAAAATTGTCAATAGAAACATTTGACCAAACTAAATTACCATTATAACCATTGAAAAAAGATTACCAAAAAAACAACCAATAAAACGAGCCACGTGTTCATTCCTCGCCACGTGGGCAAGGAAAATCCAAAATCCCTCGGCTAAAAAGGTGACTGGCCGAGGAATTTACATAATCCCTCGCTGGCGTGTCGAAATTTTACGAGTTCCTCGCTGAAAAGGTGACTAGGCGAGGGATTTTCATAATCCCTCGCTGACGTGTCGCAATTTCAGTGGTCCCTCGCTAACGTATCGCACTTTCAATGGTTCCTCGCTAACGTGTCCTATTCCTCGCCCATAATTACCAAAATGCCACTACTCACTTAAAATTTTTATTTTTATTTTTTTAAATACAAAATTTAAAAAAAAATAGTATTTGCCAAAAGTTAAAAAATCATTAGTTTAAAAAATATTTCATTATTATTTTTTAAATTATTTTTTAAACACTTAAATTTGTTATTTATGTTGTTTTCCCCTATATAATACAAACTTTACTCTAACATACTTATCAAATTTGATTTTTTACTTTATTTATTTTACTAGTTTAGAATACGTTTTTATCACGTGTTGAATTAAAATATTAAATTAATAGTTAATATTTAATATTAAAAGTTTTTTATTAGATACAGATATGATTCGAATGTATACCTTAAATATTTTAAGTAATAATAATATATTTTTTAAAATTTCATCTTTAAAAAACTTAAAAAAGGAATCACTTAAACAAAAGTTTTTAAAAGTGTTTTATTATTTAAACTTTTTTTAAATAAGTGCAGTTTTTTAAAAATGAAAGTTTAAAAAATATTGTTATTACTTAAAATAATTGAGTATACGTAATCCGAATTATATCTTATCTAAAATATTATTTAAAATTTGTAAATATTATATTTTAACCATTAATTTAATATTTTAATTAAGCTGTGTTAAAAATGTATTTCTAAACTAGTAAAATGAACAAAGTAAAAAAACTAAAATTTGATAAGTTTGTTAAGAGGAAAGCTTGTATTATATAGAGGAAAATATATTAATAAAAATTTTAATGTTTAAAAATACTAAATGAATTTTTTAATAAATCTAACAATTTTATATCTTTGGCAAATACTTTTTTTAAAATTTTGTATTTAAAAAATAAAAATAAAAAATTTAAGTGAGTAGTGGCATTTGGTAATTATGGACAAGGAATAGGACACGTCAGCGAGGAACCACTGAAATTGCGACACGTTAGTGAGGGATTATGAAAATCCCTTGCCTAGTCACCTTTTTAGCGAGGACTCTTAAAATTTCGACACGTCAGCGAGGGATTATGTAAATCCCTCGCCCAGTCACCTTTTCAGCAAGGGATTATGGATTTTCCTCGCCCACGTGGCGAGGAGGATAGACACTGACTCGTTTTTATGGTTGTTTTTTTTTGTAAATTTTTTTCAATGGTTATAATAGTAATTAGTTTGGTCAAATGTTTATATTGGCAATTTTCCCTTTTATTATTTTATAGTACATCATATTACCTCACAACTTTAAATTTGAAGAAGCATTCATGTCACTTCATGCCATAAAAATTATTTTTAATGTTTTATAAAATTTAAAATATTACAAACTAAAATCAAACTCCATGTAGGTTGGCGGCAATAGTCATTTTTCGTTCTAGGATATTTTTCAACATCGGCTCAGGAATATCATTATACAATTTATAAAAAATCTCTTTGTTCCGGTATAGTATTTCTCAAAGCAATGTCTCTCGTTGTAAGTCTAGAAAGACCAATTTTCTATTTGGTTACTTTCATACGTAGTGCTTCTCGTTCCCTCTTTTGTTCCATCTCCTTCTCCATTATCGCTTTGTGGTTGTTAACGGTCTCGTTTAACTTTTTTGCTTGAAGACTCCTGGCCTATATTGCCTTTATGTCTCGGCTCGATTGGTGTGTTGTTTTCGTTGAGGTAACGGAGGGAGCTTGTATTGGGCTCATTTAGCTTACATATTGGCATGATTCCAATTTTTAGTTCTCTTTGTTGTTTGAATACCAAACACCAGAGCCATAACTTCGATCGTCTCCCATTTAGCATGGTTTGTAAAACTTTCATCTCATAAACATTTTGTATTCAATTAACGCTTTGAGGACGATTTTCTAGTCATTGCTTCTGCTCGTTCAACGATGTTTCCACATACTTAAAAACAAAATTCAATTACACAAGTAATATAATAAAATGTATCATAAAGGTAAAAAAATACAATTTAAATATATATCTCGTTAAAACGACTAATCGTCATATTCATTAAAACAATGTAATGACTTGAAATATTCTCCATCTTCTCATTAGATTTTTATATGTTACAAATGAGAGAAATCAAGCTAGTATTTATACTAGATCTAAGAAGAATCTAGAACTAAAAACTAACATCTAACAAACTCAAACTAACTCAACAACCATAACAAACTCAAACTAACTCAACAACCATAACAAATCAACCTCTCAAAATATCTCTAATATCCCCTCAAGCTGAACGGGGAGACAAAACGTGAAGCTTGGATCGTAAGTCATCAAAACGAGAGGAGGAGAGACCTTTGGTCAATAAATCCGCCAACTGCAAAACAGTAGAAACATATGGAACACAAAGTTGGCGAGATAAAACCATATCTCGTATAAAATGAAGATCAATCTCAATATGCTTAGTACGTTGGTGAAAAACAGGATTAACTGCGAGGTAAGTGGCACCAATATTATCACACCAAAGAGTAGGGGGTGATGACTGAGGAACCTGCAGCTCCTGTAACAAAGACATAACAACGAATCTCAGCAGTTGTGTGAGCAAGAGCACGATACTCAGCCTCAGTGCTAGAACGAGCAACAGTATGTTGTTTCTTGGAACTCCAACTAATAAGATTGGAACCCAGAAACACACAAAAAACCCGTCGTTGAACGACGATCATCAGGACAACCGGCCAGTCTGCATCAGAATAACCATGATATCAAAGCAAGTGGAGCGACGAAAAGTCAGCCCATGAGTAAAGTACCACGAAGATAGCGTAAAATCCGCTTGACAGCAGCCCAGTGACGATCAGTAGGAGCCTGTAGAAACTGAGACACCTTACTAACCGCATAAGCAATCTCTGGACGGGTAAGAACAATACTGCAAAGCACCCACTGTGCTACGATAGAGCACAAGATCAGGTAACAAAGTACCAGAGTAGCGGGATAACTGTCTCCGGATACAACAGGGGTGGAGAGAGGGCGACACTGAGTCAATCCAGTACGCTGCAGTAAATCAAGAAGATAACGTTGCTGTGATAAGTGCAAACAATCATCAGTAAGGTAGCCTGGATACCCAAGAAATAGGACAGAGTGCCTAAATCCTTGAGTGTAAACTGAGAGTCCAAACGAGTAATCAAAGAAGCAACAAACTCTGATGAGCTCCCAGTAATAATAATGTCATCCACATACACCAAGACATAACAAGAAAGGCCATCACGCTGATAAACAAACAAGGAAGTGTCAGATACACACTGGATAAAGCCACTAGTCAGAAGAGCAGAAGAAAGCTTAGAGAACCAAGCACGAGGAGCCTGCTTGAGACCATAAAGAGCCTTGCGAAGAAGGCAAACATGATCAGGACAAGAGGAGTCAACAAAGCCAGGTGGCTGAGACATATAAACAGTCTCAGAGAGATCACCATGAAGAAAAGCATTGTTGACATCAACCTGATGAATAGTCCAACCACGAGAGAAGGCAAGAGATAGAACAAGACGAATAGTAGTGGGTTAACCACTGGACTAAAAGTCTCAGTATAATCAATGCCTCTGTCTGATGAAAGCCCTTGGCAACAAGCCGGGCCTTATAACGACTGACAGAACCATCAGGATTATGCTTAATCCTGTAAACCCACTTACTACCAACAATAGGGAAGAAGGAGGAGGAGGTACAAGATCCCAAGTATGATTGGACTGCAGCGCACCAAACTCAGTACGCATAGCATCCAACCAACAGAATGACGTTGAGCCTGAGAAAATGAAGAGGCTCAGTGATAGGACCAGTAGTAGTGTGAAAAAGAACATGATCAGGAAAGTGTTTAGGCTGACGAGTATGATCACGAGAGCGAGTGACCATAGGATGTACAGGAGGAGGAGGTGGGGAAGAAGAAGGAGGAGGGGAAGGAGGAGGAGGGGGGGAGGAGGAGGAGGGGAAGGAGGAGGAGGAGGTGTAGTGGAAGAGGAAGATACAGTAGGATAGGAAGGTGAAGGAATAACAAAATCAGAAAAGATAGAAGCGGAAGAAGCAGAAGGAGGCAGAACCAGGAATATCAAACACAGACTCATGAAAAATAACATGACGAGAAGTGATAGTACGAGAAGTACTAGGATCATAAAAGAGATAACCATGATGATTAGGAGCATAGCCAAGAAAGAAGCAAGGAGTGGATTTGGGTGAAAGTTTATCCGTACGAATATCACCAAGATAAGGATAACATAAGCACCCAAATGTACGAAGTATGGAATAGTCAGGACGGGTACCGAAAAGAACCTCGTAAGGGTGTGGAGAATGAAAGAACGGTGTAGGAAGACGATGATAAGAAAGGCTGCAGTAGCATAAGCATCATACCAAAAATTCTTTGGTAAATGAGCATGAAATAATAAGGCACGAGCAACCTCAGAAAGATGACGATTTTGCGCTCAGCCACCCCATTTTGTTGGGGAGTATAAGGGCAAGAAATCCGATAGGCAATACCAGACTCAGAAAGATAACGAGCCATATCACCGTGAACAAGTTCAGGAGCACCATCACATTGAAGATTTTTAATAGTGCATGAGAAAAGATTTTCGACCAAAGGTCGAAAATGACGAAAACAATCAACAGCTTGGGAGCGACTGGTCAGAGGATACATCCATGTAAAACGACTATAATCATCAATAAATGTGATGAAATAGCGATAACCACCAACGAGACATAACCGGGGAGGGACCCCAAATACCACAATGCACAATATGTAAGGGAGCTGTAGAGTGAGATACAATAGAATGAAATGGTAATCGAGTAGATTTGGAAATACAACAAGAATTACAAGGTTTATTTAGAACTTTACGAGACATTGGTAAAAAAGAAAGTCTAGATAACACTGGATCAGAAGGATGTCCTAATCGAGAATGCCAGAGCTCCCGTGAGATAGAGAAAGTAGCAGAGAGAGAGTAGAGCTGATGAGGACTAGCTCGCATGTGGTGGAGCAGCCGCCCTGTAGGAGTCTGTATGGACAAACACATTGTGAGAATAAGACAGATACAGGATGATCAAGAACAAGCTGAGTAATAGACAATAAGTTTTTGGCAAGACCAGGAACAACAAGCACATAACGAAGTAATAAAGTGCAATGAGATAAACGAAGTAAGAGAAACCAACATGGGAAATAGTAAGAGAGGTACCATACCAACAATCACACATTCTGAGCCAGTATAAGGAACCGAGCCAAAAAACAATGGACGGATCAGAGGTCATATGAGCTGTGGCACCGGAGTCCGGAATCCAAGAATCAACATTTGCACATGTTTGTGTAAAATCAGCGTGAAGGCCAAAAATTGCGGAGGCCCAAAACCTGTATTTGAACCATTATCACCAGCAGGTGGGCCAGAATAAGGCAGCCAGCAGATGAGGAGTGTGGTGGTCCAAAAGCTGTTGGACTAGGAATAGAGTTAGCTGGCCCAGATCCAGGTATTCCAGGCCCAAAACCAGATCCAAATATTCCAGGCCCACACCAAAATTAGGATAATAAGAAGTGGAAGAGGATGTTCCTTGAACATCAGCAACATGAGCAGCAAAAGATTCCCCACCCGAGGACCACCGCGAACCACCAGTTGAACCACTGCGGCCGCGACCACCACCTCTAAATCGGAAGTTATTTCCGCGACCACCAACGAACCACCCCGACACGAGCTCCACTTCGACCAGCAAGTGATGAATACCGAAAGTAACAACTTGAAGCCTTGTGTCCAGATTTGGCACAAATCTGACAAATTACAGTTCGAGAACCATCAGAATGAGGCAGAGTCGATGTAGAGCAACCATAGCAACAAGCGGTGGAGGAACTGAAGGTTGCCTTTGTTTCAGACGAGCTTCATAGGTGAGTAATCGCGATCGTAGCTGTGAAAAGGTGAGAGTCTTGTCTTGATTTTCATATCATCACAAAATTCTCATATTCAAGACTCAAACCTTGAAGAACTTGTAGAACAAGAAGTTCATCGGAGATTGGATCTCCAATTGCATTCAGAGTATCAACAATTTCTTTTGCTTCGTTCAGAAACTCAACTATAGATTTTGTGTTTTGTTTCAAAAGATGAAACTGAGTTCTTAATTGTGACTGTTTTGCAAAAACGATTTGAACAAATGAATCTTCAATTGACTTCCAGAGAGAAGCAGCAGAAGTTGAATTTCTAGCTAAATGCATAATTGATGGTGAAAGAGTTGCTGTAATCAACGCTTGAACATAGCCATCACTTTTCTCCCATGAATCTCTTTTGTTGAACCAGATTGTGGAACTTGAACATCGGATTTCAGAAGCTTCAACAGCCCTAATGTCTTCAAAACAGTGGTAATTTGATGTTTCCAATTGAGATAGTTAGTATCATCGAGTTTGATAGAAAGAAAATTTGCAATGTTTGGCAAGGTATTGGTTTGATTTGATGAGTTGTTTGTAGGTGCAAAGGAGAAAGATGGAGAAGTCATGACAGAGATATGGTCGCCGGAAAAAGTCGCCGGAAAAAGTCGCCGGAAAAATATTACCGGTGGAAGATGCCGGAATCTCAGAGCTTAGCTCTGATACCATAAAATAATGTAATGACTTGAAATATTTCCATCTTCTCTTAGATTTTTATAT
Organism: Flaveria trinervia; assembly: GCA_025506515.1. Lineage (NCBI taxonomy): Eukaryota > Viridiplantae > Streptophyta > Magnoliopsida > Asterales > Asteraceae > Flaveria > Flaveria trinervia. The sequence continues at coordinate 70,098,417 of CM046447.1, read as the reverse complement.
GTTACAAATGAGAGAAATCAAGCTAGTATTTATACTAGATCTAAGAAGAATCTAGAACTAGAAACTAACATCTAACAAACTCAAACTAACTCAACAACCATAACAAACTCAAACTAACTCAACAACCATAACAAATCAACCTCTCAAAATATCTCTAATATTCATTTTCCTTCAGTTGTTATTCACATCTTTTATGGATCCAACTGCATACGCCTAAACTTTGTATTTATCATTTACAGCTATTATGAGGTAAACATGTAACAAAAGTTACAATGAATAACCTTTTGATATGTACATGGGTTGATCGTCAGAGTGTCTCCTAGGCTTTAGGCCACGGGCCTTTTAAAGGGTTGTTCATGCTCTTTATAGCCTTGTCATGGCTTAGGAAGATGAGAAACAACACAACATCATGACCAAGACTATTCTAAACCTGAAACATCTCAAGATGACAAAAGTGAACCTTCATCATACTTCTTATGCATCTTAAGGACACATCATTCGTTAGGTGGATCTTGAACCTCCATTACAAAAAGAGAGTTAGGCAGGCGGATAGTGATGATTGCGAGGCGTTCGTTTGTTAGACCTTGAAAACTTGAAAAAATGAGTCCAAGGTTTCTTGTGTTTCACAAATGACGCTTTCAAATCCTTCTTTTCATAGACTTCACGCATGAACCCAACAACAGCCTATAGACCATACAGCAAATAAAGTACCAAATTATGCATGGTATTTAAAGCTAATTGACTATTAATAGAGATGACAATGATGTTTCACCTGAGCGCCTTGTTCGATCACATTACGCGGTGGTAACTCCAAAGGATTCCCTTCAACTTTCAGCACACGTAACTTCGCTAACATCCTGAATGAGTCTGGAAGGGCGCGTATTTGGTTATTGCACATATCTAACTCTTCCAGAAGCTCAAGGTTCCCAATGGATCTTGGTAGCGATTCCAGATCAGCAAAGTTGTTACTGATATCGAGCTTAAGGAGAGTAGTAGCAAAACATAAGCTCTCTGGAACTGATTCAAGCTCATTAAAACTCACATCAAGTTGTTTGATGTTTTTAATGATGACATGGTGGTTGGCAGCCTGCTGATGTTGTTGTACCGAACAGACAACTTCTGTAAGGACTCGATTCTTCCTACAGCTTCTGGTAAAGCTTTAAGCTTGTTATAGTCTGCAAGAAGCTCTTTGAGTGAAAAACAATGGCCAATAGCATGTGGGAGTTCTTCAAGATCATTAGTTTCAATATTCAGCTTTTGTAAACTAACAAGTGAACTAATTGAATCAGGAAGACATAACAGGTTGTTCGAACTCAAATCAAGTTCTTGAAGGCGGGTCAATCTACCAACACTTGCAGGTAGAGAAGTCAACATATTTCCATGTACATCAAGATAGATTAAGTTAACAAGATCACCTACAGATTCTGGGAGTTCCATGATTTTATTTGAATGGAGTTTGAGTTTAGTTAACGATGAAAGGTTTCCAAGCGAAGATGGCATGGCAACGAGACCATTTTCAGATAGATCGAGTGAGATCAAACTGTTTAACTCCCTATCGATTCGGGAAGCCATTCAATTGATCCATAAGTTTATTACCAAGATCAGATCTTTGGTTCCTTTCTTATAACACGCTTCGATCAGACTAGCAAGCTTTATAAGACTCATTTTTTCACCATCCACACCTACAACATGCAACCAAATATGTTGAAAATCAGCATTTCAGCCAAAATATTATACACCCATCAAGAAATAATAAACTTCCATGTATACAAATGAAATTTATAAGAATCTTACTAGAAGCAACAACAGGCTTTAGAGTAGAATCCACAATCTGGAGCCTGGAGAATTCATTTGATCGAAATCCCGACCCAATCGAACCGCCATAAAATGCAGATTTTGAATTCTTTACATAGCTGTCATCCCTACTGACCAAATGAGAGCTTTTTACAGGTTCTTTATCAAAAGACAATCTTGAAGTGGATGCCGTAGACACACTCATACCACTTGAGGTGCTGTAATCAAGATTGCACCCGAAAAGGAAGCTGGATTCGTAGAAGGCGAAGAACTACTCGAATTCGACGCAACGGACTGCGTATTATTGTTATTATTATCATCGCTACGCGTGTTATTACTAACATTTGATGAAGCGCAACATTTAGAAGCTCTCTGAATGATGTCATCAAACACTTGGTGGTAGTTTTCAAGGTCTAACAATTTAACAGCTTCCCACTTCTGTTCTTTACTTTGGAACTGAACAAACTGCTTATTCATCTCTACCAACACGTTGAAGAGTTCTTCAGGGATGTATTTTCTCCTCTTTTGCCGCGAAATGGCCTCGAGCTTCGATTGTTCTTCACTATCTGCGTTTCTGATCAGTGTAACTGCAGCTTCAACATCATCAATTGCAGGTCTTGGTGGGAGAGATCTATGAATTCTCATTATCTCCTCCACCACTTCGTCTGTAGATTTTACATCCATCTCCTAAATAATCACTGTAAGCAGAATCATCAGCATTAACATCTTTTCATCAAAACATCAAAAACTAGAATTAGAAGAAGAAATTTAGAATCTGACCTTTGAATCTTTGTTGCTTTTGACCCTCAAGAATCGATCTTCAAATAGTAGTGTTCAAGTATTCAAGTGTGTGTGAGTGAGTGAGTGAGTGCTACAGAAGTCGTGTATTTAAAAGGAGACTCATGGGTGTCCACTGTTTTCAGTTACATTCATTCGAAGTTAACTATGCTCCCTTTAAAAGGATGTAGTCTTGTTATAAAAGATCTGTCATCATAGTTATAATAAATGGTTTATAACTTCTTTATATCCTATATATTAGATGCATTTTCCTTAGGTGATAGTTTTTTTTCTATTACAAATCCTATTTTATACTAAATTTACGTATGTTTCCAAGTGATGCTTAAATCCACCACCATAAGCAAGGCCGGCTTTAAAGGGGACGGGGTGGACGTCCGCTCAAGGCCTGATCTTCTTAGGAGCTCAAATTTTTTAAAATAAATTATATTATATAAATATATATTTATATATAGAACAGGTAAAGAAGGTCGCGAAATAAAATGTTCAATTAGGTTGTGAAGGCGGTTATTATGGTGCATACACGAATTGAAAATTCAATATTGCTATAGTTATTTCTATATAAGTAGATACATTTTCAAAGCCAACATTTAGTTACATGCAGAACTAATAAGAACTAATAAGGTCTATGTTATCACGTATTTATATATGTTGTAGTATGTCACTTGAATCATATGGTTGTGGGTTTGGGATTTGGTGAACTCGCTATTGGCTTTTTCAACATGTTTCTTTTGCTCGATTGTTGATGTTGTTGAAGACACCTATGTTGCAATGTTGTTTGTAAGACGACAACATTCGAGCACAAGAAATTTATTTTTATTTTAGGTGGTTTTTGATTCTTCATTTTTCAAATATGATTTAATATAGTACTGGGTTGATTTACTCAAATAGGGGTATTTATTATTCAAATATGCTTCGAAAGACTTATAATTCGGTTATATTTTATTCAGAAATTATCACTTCGGAAATTTTAATTCTAATTTTCAAAAGTGAAATCTTTTCGAATTTGATTAAATTCGAAACAAATTTTGACCTTTTGATTATCAATTTGATTTGAAATTCAAATTATAAATACACATATCATTTTTATATATATACACAAATATTGGTTGTCATTTTTTTTAGATATTTGATCCTTTTCAATATACATATAGTTATTATTTGATTTAAATTTTATATATTTTAAATTCTTTTTCAATTTCCTAATCGCGAATTCCTTTTCAGTTGTTCTGCTTATTTATTTGTTTAAATATTTCAAATTCCTATCTTACATTAGAGGTTAGTACTTTTGAATATAAAAGTAAAATAAATATGTTTAGGTGAATTCGAATTCGACTTAGAACTTGGTTTTGAATTAGAATTCGAATACGAATCTTTCGAGCCTAATTCGAATCCAAAAAATCAAAGTTCTAATAGTTTGATTCAAGTAGTTCAAGAATCAAAATTTAATTTGTTAACCGAGTTTGTAGCAATGTTTTGACATTGATTACGAGCTTTGAAAACACGCTCTTTACTACTTCCTTTAAATACTAACCAAATTATTCAAGGGATCCTAGTTATCATAATTGTTCTATATATAATTACTAGGTTAGAGCCTATGTATTATATGGGTGAAATAAATAAACATATTAAAATTATTAGTTTTATGAATATTTTATTTTTTAAATATTATTATTGATAAAATAAAAATATAATGAATATTTAAAAGTTATAGCATATAGTGAATTAGAATTATTACTCTATATTTAATATGTGTTAATAAAAATATCAAAATAACTACATTTATATTTTAGATGTTTTATATTTAATTTATTTATTTACAATAGTTATCATTTATTATTAGAGAGACAAGTTATCATAAATATAATATATTTTTTTAACATGTTTTAGTTAAAAAGAAAAGTCAAATTAATTATTTTTATAATATTTGTATTTATTATGAGAGAGAGGCGGGAAAATAATTTTTTTGATATGCTAGAACGGTGACACGTGTAAGTTGATACGATAAATGATGACACGTGTTTTAAAAAAACTTTTTTTATTATAAGTTATAGATTATAATATGCAAATATACTTTAGGAGTTAAAGGATATATTTTCATGCTCGCCTGCCAATCACACACATTGTTTCACGGATTGATGATGTTTGTTAAACCATAACTTGATATGGGATTTTTTTATGTATGAAACGTGGATGTAATAGATAGACTTCAAATTAATCCTTTATCTCCTATCGTATAAATATCTTGTGATCTTTAAATCTTTTTATCATTAATATTTTGTTACAGTTTTCATAATTACAATCGAATATGTTTACAACGTTATTCTAAGTAAACTCTATCCGTGCTACACATATATTATATATTCAAAACAGATGATGGTTGTTGATTGTTCTTTAAAACAACTAACCTACTTATCTTTTAGTCATATTTTTAAATTTACATCATTTCTTTAAACGACTTATAACTGTGATGTTGCTAGAGTCTAGACTACATGTGATATTGATTGTTTGTTTGTGTAATTTTTTTTCTAACGGCTAGATGTTATTTTACTATTCTAAATCATAACTAAAAGTTTCAGCATTCTTTAAGTGTCTTTATCATTAACTCAATCCAATACGTTTTATTTGTAAATATGTGTGTATTGCATTTGATGACACGTGGTGTGGCATGGAAAGTTCATCCGTGTGTATAATTATAACAATGCTGGCGGTGATGCTCACGCCAAAACCGTTGTGTTTGCACTTTTTTTGTTGACTTTAATAAAGTTGCTTTAGAATATATGGTAACGGCAACCACATCTTTTATATATGATGGATCCAATTGCATATACCTAAACTCTGTATTTTTCATTTATGGCCACCCACCGACTCCACATTACTTCTTTTTCTTTGCCTATATACTCATTTCACTAACATAATCAAGATATTATAGTGTCCCTAGCTATATAATCAGAGACAGACCCAGGATTTTTTATCAATGGGGTCAAAACAGATCAAGTGAGAACGGGTCAAGTTTGAACGAGTCTGGTCAGAATTTTACACATAAGTTTGGGAGTATCAAGGGGTCGAGGCTCATAACTCACGAATAGAAGACACGATACAAATATAAAAAGAGACTAAAACACAACTAAAAGACACAATACAAATATAAGTAGGCTAAATTATAACTTTGAAGATCATCAACTTTATAAGAATTCACATGTGCTTTAAATTGCTAAACACGAGTACTTGACTTATACGAGTGGTAGTAAACTTTATCATGAACTACTATTAAATCTATCAAAACTTTGTATATCCTTTCTGGCTTTAAAAACAAATTTTGATTACATCAAAATCTATAGCTTCTATGTTTCAACAAATAACCTACTATGTTTAAATCACTAATACAGTTTCTATGTAACAAGAATTGGCTTGGGTGCATGATAAAAGAAGAGGATGGTGTCTTTGGGAAATTATTAGAAAACTTATGGGGCGTTTGGTTGAAAAAAATAGAATGTGATGGAATAGAATTGAAAAACTAGTCTAAATTTCAATAAAATTATATGTGGGTAGGTAATGAAATGTAAAACCCAAGGGAATGTTTCACCTCAAATTCATTTGGTTGTAGGATTTCAAATTCCTTCTCTAGGTGGAAGGATTTTGAAATCTCACAATCAAAGAAATTTGAGATGAAACATTCCCTTAGGTTTTACATTTTATTACCACTCAAACGTAATTTTACTTGAAAATATTACTAGTTTCTCAACTTCATTCCATTTCATTCCTTCCAACCAAACGTCCTCTTATATGTAGTGGGCCAACTTTGAGTGGGTGCCTCGTCCCCCTAGCAACACACTAAATCCATCCATATATATAATAATAATAATATTCTATAAGCATGTTTAGATTACTTATTATGGTTGAAAACTACTTTTAATAAAAATAACTTATTCATTCATAATTTTTCAAAATGAGTTTTTAAAAAGATGTTTGGAATAACTTATAAAATAAAATGTAGTAAAATGACCAAAAAGACGTACTTTGAAAATTAAGAGAGTTAATAGGAGGTAGTAGAGGGGTAAAATATAAAAATAAACTAAAGTTAGTTTTCAAAAGTTAATAAATAACCCCCTTCATACTTTTCAAAACCTATTTTTATCTTATATAAAACATCAGTTTAAAAAATACGTTTGGGTTTGACAAATATTTTTTACTTATAACTTCTCAAAAGTTAATAAATTAAAGAGTAAATTACCACTTGCATCCCTAACGTCTTCTCATTTTAACCACTTGTATCCCTACAGTTTTAAAGTCTCGATTTGTCCCCTAACGTTTTATTTTTATCTCCATTTGAATCCAAATGACTAACTCCGTTAAATTGTTCAGTTAACTTTTTTTAAAATGACAAAACTACACTTAACTCACATACACCCACTCTCCCCACACACACACACTCTCCTTCCTTTCCCCACCACTCCTTTCATCTTCATCACCATCAACACCTGCAACTGATTTAGTCATCATCATCTCCAAATGCATAATTTTTCTAGACAAAACCTCTATTATTAAACCCTTAAAGCTTCTGTTTCAGATCTCCCTTAAAGCTTCTCTTCGAGTTATCAAGCAACATCAACACAGAATCCCCTTCAAACAACATCACAGCAGACCCATCGGTCGAACCACTTCGCCGGTGACAATACCCACTGTCGCCGGTCTTCTCCGCCTCCACGGCGGAGCTCAGCCCCAATGCATTAAAGAAATCAGACCCCACAGAGAGACTCCTGAGATGGGTCCCATACCCCACCGTCTTTCTCGCTGTCGGCTTACCGCCGGAGGAATCTTTCTCCTGAGATGAATCTCCGGTGGGTGCAGGGGTGGAGGAGAATATCTTCGTCGGGGAAGGGGAAGAAGGTCTCCAATTGGGTCCGGCGGTGGTGGGCTCCTCGAGTGGGCGTTTCGGGCATCTGATCGATGTCGTTCCGGTGACCACCGTGGTAGTGGGAGGTGGGAATTGGTTTTCCGGCGAACTTTGGGTCCATATACGGTGGAGGTTGAGCCAGTGGCGGTGGGAGCTAGTGGTGATTTCGCAGGAGGGTGGTGGTTTTGGGTGTTACGGTTTACCGATTGGGGAGGAATAATTATTTTGGAGCTGGTGGTTTTGGAGGTTGAGTGGCGGCGGTGGAGCTGAATGACTGAATCGTGAGTATTGTGATGGAGGCGGAGAAACGGTGGAAAACATTGTCGTATACGTGGAGGATGGTGGTGATGGGTGGCTCTAATAAAGGGAAAAGAGTGTGTGGTGGGGGGCTATGGTGGTGGTGATGAGGGATGTGAAGGTAGTGATGGGTGTGTTGGTAATGCAGGATAAGATGTTGATGAATAAGTCCCATAAGTTTTTTTATTATTATTTAATTTAAGGGGTAGTTTGGTCTTTTTAATAATAATTTTAACAGAAAAACTAACGGTGTTAGTCATCTGTACTCAAATGGTAATAAAAATAAAACAACATCGACTCAATTGAAGATAACATGAAACGTCAGGGCCGGATGGCAATTTTGAAACCGTAGGAATGCAAGTGGTTAAAATGAACAAACGTCAGGGATGCAAATGGTAATTTACTCTAAATTAAAAGTCAGTGCAAAATAAACAATCCCAAACAAGCCCTATATATACATTGATGGAACGATGGTTTTTTCATTCTCTATATATGATAAATAACAAGTCCGGTTATTTAGACACCCCAAGATTTTAAATCAACACCTGGGTACCCTATACTGCGTGTATGGGTCCATACGTCATGTATAGGATGAAATGTCAGGGAATGTTTTCATTCCATATATGTGGTGTATAGACTCATACGCGACGTATAGGGGATGAAAACATTCCCTAACATATCCATGTTAGACGAGGTGTCGGGGGAGGCTATTCGTTGCGTATGGATCCATACACTGCGTATAGGTTTCAATTTTTTTTTCTTAACTAAGTTCCACACACCTATATGCCACGTATGGACGCAACATGGCGTATAGGTTATGAGCATTTATCTTGTTCGTTATTTTTACATTTTTTTATAAATAATGTTACATCGACTATATTTATATTATGTTTTGTAACTTATTAACCAACAATTTTAAATCATAATTAACCAATAAAACATATAAGACGAACATATATATTAACTAAACAATCGAGATGACAACACATAAATTAACATAAAATGATAATATAAATAACAAAGTTTTTAAATACATAACAAAATAAAAGTAAAAGCTAGAGAAGAAACTGACTTTTTCTAACTCGGAATGAATTGGAAGTGCGAGATGCACTAATCGGAAAGAGACTCTCTTGACCTGACCTTCCCTATCGGCTTTGACTGCGGTAAGTAATTCACTCAAACCGATTCCATTTATGGATACTTGGAGGGTGGGAAAACTTTCTTTTATCAGGATTAAAGGCTTAGTCGCTTGACTCACTCCGGATAGAAAGATTGAGGAGTCAGCCACGGCGGAGACTTTCATTGAATATGGGATTGAGACTACAACTGGAATGGAATGCTCCGTTGATAGATCCAGATTCATATCCGCCCATCTAAGAGATTTCTTCGTGCTGGGTCGTGAGCTATGTGGAGCGATAAAAAAATAAGATCTATTGGGCTTTCACCTGCACTGCCTTCGCCAAGGACATTATAAAGGAGTTGGTAGCATTCCCCTGGAATGAATCTGTTGATTTGAAATCAAAGGATGGTCTACGATCAGCAGAAGAGCCGAGAGGGGGCTTTCATTTCTATATCCCCACAGGACACTGTTTAGACGCTCTCTTTTCATCCTATAGGGATTGATTGAAAACTCTCCTTATATTAGCGCTTGTGCTATTCCTTTAGTCCAAACCTCTGTTCTGGGGATTACTTTCAAAGAAAAACAAAAGAACAATTGCTCTACATACTAAACTAGGGTATGGAGCCACGTCGGTCAATTGGCGTGGCTGTGTCTTGGGGGCACTACTCCCCAAGGAGCCGAGAACGGTCATGAAATAAGTCTTAAACCACTTACCCAACGCTGAATATTAAGAAGTTTGTGTACGCCTCTGTTAACTCAATCGTGGCCTTCTTGTCTGTGCATTGTTTTAGTTTTGAGATTGATGCTAGGGGGCGAATTGGGGCAACGTTCGGATAGGCTAGAGAGGTGACTACCCAACTCGCCTGAAATATTCATACTAACTCTTTTACAGAGTGAAAGAACTAAAATGGTCTCCGCCGCAGCAGGTCCTTTATTTAGGAATGCTAAATCTGAACTGTTTTACAAGTCTTCTTAGTTTGCATCTATTCCTCCATCCCTTGAGTACAAAGGGTATTGGGCTTAGTATGTGCTTAGTTTCGGTTAATCCTTAGGCTCTTTTTGAATACGTAGAAATTTGGATGCTTTTTAGCCTTTGTAATTGTAATCTAATTTCAATCATTTTTTTCATAGGTTAGTTTCTTTAGTTTAGAGCTCGGGAGTGTCTTGAGCTCTTTGTTAGGGTTCCGGATTGACAATTGGGTTCCAGGGAGGTATTGCTTGTTCTGTACCCTCTTCGCCTGATGTAGTTTTCCTAGAAATGTAGTTCCACTCTTCACCGAAGAGAGAAATGAGAACTTTCGCGTGCGGGAATCTAATTCATTGGTAGCAGGCAATCAATTATTGTATGTAATGTAGATGAAAGAAGAAAGAGGTATGACAGGATATTCCTTCCGGAACTAAACGTTGAATGGCAGATGAAGACACCAATAGACTCGTGACATCCATGTACTGAGTCGTCAAATGAGCCACGTTAAGTGCCGCCCAAGCTTATACGCATTGGCCCACAGCTCAAGAGGGCCCGAATGAAAGACCCAAGCCTATACATGCACAGGACCATCCAAGTGCCGCCCTACAAATGAAGACTCAGGCCTGTCTTTCAGAACCTCGATGAAAGCCCACAGAAGGGCCAAAGCACAACAAGCATCAAAGCAAGCCCAAGTCCATGCAAGAAGGCCCACTTGATCTATCAAAATGAAAAGCCCGTCAAAGGTGGCTCCTCACATGAAATCATGCAAAGGATCCGAGCCTATCTATTTAACCGAATTAATGGATGAAGAACCGGGCTGCCGGAATCAACGCCTTGCCTATATGATTGAATCATTAGTTAATAAAGGGCAAAAGAGTTCTTTTTTTTGGTAAGATTTTGAAAGACATAGTCCCATAAACAGTGTTCAGGGAAGTTCAGTTTTGTATGTATTCTACCCCTTGTAGAAGATTTGGTAGAGTACGTCCGGGGGATTGAGCTACTTACTAGCTTAGACCTTTGCATTTCAATATCAACGATTAGAAGAGGTACGAAGTGAGCCACAAACCATATTTCTGATTATGCTCATTCCATTTGACTGCTAATCACAAATGACATTCAATCTTTCTGCGATAAGAAGATAAATGATTTCATTACCATAGATCCAGATAGCATAAGGGAGAGGGAATTCTTTCTTTTTTTCTTTTCTATAATCTATAATAAGGTAAAGTGCTCCACCGGTACACCTTTCTGGTCTTCCTTCTTCTACGATAATTTGCAAGCTCCACGAGTCTGCTCAGAACCAGTCGATTCCTGAGCCATTCGTTCTCTCCTCTCAATTGGCCTTTGCCAGCCATTAAGGCAAGTAAGAGAACCTACAGTGAATGAACTTAAAGAACTACAGATTTTTACCGTAGCGCCTTTTTGGGGGGTCAAAAATCTCACGGGTTCCAATCCTGTCATCCCTACCTATTCTTCTCCTCTAGGCAGTCACGAGGGATCCATTGAGATCGATTCGAACATACATCATTCTCATTTTATGAGACTATATGCATGTTTAGTATCGGGGGTACAAAAAGAATCCTTTTCTTTTTAGTTGTATCTACTATGATAAGAAAGCATTCTTAGTTCAGTTCGGTAGAACGTGGGTCTCCAAAACCTGATGTTGTACAATTATAAAAATAATATAAAAAACTACGGTGAATCTAGGTAATGTCGAGGCGCTGGCAACTCTGGATGATCAATACCAGTAGCACGGGCTCACGCAATCTCGAGCTGAACGTGCCAATTCATAAGATCCTCAACTCGATCGAGCCAACGACCCTGGTCCCATAAACTCATGGCAATCTCTTGCATGAATTTCTCTATACGTGCAGGCAGCCTCACATCTCTATAAATATATCGAGGGAACTGTGGCTGAGGTGGCGGCTAATGTGTTGGCGGCTGGTCATGCGGCTACTTGTTGTGTGGTGGTTGATCATGCGGAATATGCTCCTGCTGCTGTCATGGGGGTGTTCTTTTTCATCTTCTTTGACTTATTTTTCTTCTATTTGACGATGAAAAGCATTTAGCATGTTTTGGTAAAAAAAACTCATGGTGATTGATATGTGGGCATAATTGAATGGTAATATGATGGTGAGGCTTGATACATGAGTATTGTAGGAAACAATTGAGACGAATAGCATGGCAATGTGAAACCAATCTGTTGTATGTGATGGTGGTGGTGGGTTAAATGGTTGGGTAGAAGTTGAGGTGTACAAAAAACCGGTTCGGGAAAAGAAATAGTCAGAAATACCGGTTCGGGAAAAAAATGGTCAAAAAACCAGATCGGTTTGAAAAAAAGCGGTTCCCAACCTGATCCGAACCGCCAGTTTGTATACCGGTTTGGTAACCCCGCACTCAAAACCGGTTTAAAATTAAAAACCAGTTAAACTGGTTTTATTTAAAAAAAATTAGTTTCAAAACGGCCCAAATCAGTTTGATAAATTCGAGTATTCAACGTGCCAAACCAGTTTGTAACCTAAACTAGTTTGAAAAAATCGGTTTGACCCTTTGACAAAAAAAAATTTGATTCTGTTTGGAACCCGAACTGGTTTGAAGAAAAACCAATTTGTACACCTCTAGGTAGAAGTAGTTGTTTCACTTGGACCCACACACAACTTCAGATATGTTTTTTAGTGGTTTCAGCTTGAGATTTTGTGAATTTTTTATTAAACTTCATAGATGTTTGAGATTGATATATAAAATTTGTGGTAATTATTTGGTATCTATAGTGGTTTACATTTTTTAAGTAGTCATTTGTGTGTGTGGGTGTGTGTGTGGGTGTGTGCGTGGGAGGGGGGTCACTGCTGTGTTTAATAGTCACAAGGACCAACACACTCGGTGTGGGTTTGTTGTGATTCAATAAAAAACGCAGCGTGCGGTTACCGACAACGGTGTGTCACACGGCGTAGGGGCCGTCGTGCCCTCATGGTTGATATGTCCTTCCCACCCTAAGCACATCTACATTGAACTTGTTAGACAAAATTACAAAGAGACAATAAGACTGTTATGTGTTTACATAATCATATAACCATATATTGTTTCATAGTTAAGTAATAAGTGTAACTACTTTAGCGGCTATCATAAAACTATATCTGTTTTGTATCACACATCTCAATCTGTGTTTATTACAAAACCATAATTATTATGATAACAAGATCTTGTTTTAGACTTTTAGGGTTAAGCTTTGAATAAACCGTCCTATTGTTATATTGTCATTTCTTTACCAAATTACATATTACATCCATCCCTAATGTTCATGTTTTTATAATATTTGACCTAACCCTTATTCTAACATTTCTATATTAATCATAAGATGACTGAAGTTATAGTAAACATTATATGTGATTAATCTAAAATTATTATATTAACATATCCATAAGGTGCGCTTTTACGCTTAGTGCCTCGGCTTTAGATCATGTAGCATCAATGCATTTCTCACTTTTTAAAAGCGAGCATCTAACATCTAACAAGAGGTATAAAGGACGAACAATAGATTGAATGTGCAACATAGAGAAGAGTAGGGCCCTATGTCACACTATCACGGCTGCATGTCATTAGAAGACTTGAATGCCGACCACCGTAGTGTTTTCGTTATGCCCTTGAGGAAAAGGACATAACAAAGCGGGATAGATATATACCCTTAGCTGGGGCAGGTCCACATCACAGCCTTGGCCTCCATGTTTCTACTCCATGCACGCACACAAGAATCGGTCTCCAACACACTCCCACACAAGCATACATATTCCAGAAATATAAATACATATTCCCTCCATGATCTCATGATAAGTTAATTCCAGAATTTCAGCTAAATAAGATCAATTTGATCAAAAGTCTTTGTAAGGAAAATGCAAGGTTTGAATTTTGGGATTTTTGGTTGTTTCCTTTTTATTTTGATCATTTCCTTTTATGCAGTTTTTCTTTCTTTAAAAATAGGCTGTAGAATAAACAAAAAGATGTACCCAATCTCTTCTTCTCTGTTTTCTAGTTTCTATGCTTTTCTGTTTTGTTCTTTGAGCCAATTTGTCTAACAATTAGTATCAGAGCATAAACCAGAAGATCCTAGCACTGTGGAGGAGGAAGTGAGCTCGCTTATTAAATCAGAAAAGAACCAGAAGCTACCAAGAGGCTGTTATGGCAGATCTAGTCAACCAAACAACAGTTACAATGAGAGAAACAGGGTCATCATCATCTTACCTCTGCCCAATCTTAACCCAGACAAACTACACGTCTTGGGCTATAAAGATGGAGTCATTCATGGATGCCCAAGGTATTTGGGATGCCATTGAACCACCTAAAGGCGTCACTGTGGATGTCAAAATCAGGAAGAAGGCACGGGCTTTCATTTTTCGGGCGCTGCCGGAAGATATTCTGCTACAAGTTGTAGAACATAAAGAGGCTAAGAGTGTGTGGGATGCCTTGAAAACTCGTTATCTTGGGGCTGATAGAGTCCAACAAGCACGGATTCAAACCTTGAACCGTGAATTCGAACTATTGACCATGAAAGAAAGCGATAGTATCGATGAATTTGCAGGAAAGATTGGTGCCATTGTGTCCAAGTTCGAACACTTGGAGCAAACATAGAGGAGAAGACGAGAGTGAAGAAGGTGCTTAATTCTGCACCAAATAGATTTCTGCCTATTGTCGCCACAATAGAGCCATATTCAGATCTGAACAAGATGCCTTTTGAAGAGCTGGTCGGGCGTCTCAAGGCATACGAAGAAAGGCTCAAACCGGCTGAACTAGTCAAAGACTCAGCAGGTCAACTGCTGTTGACAAAGTCAGAATGGCAGATTCGACAGAAACAAGAGTCAAAACAGAAAGGTTTAAGCTCGAGTAATTCGCGAGGGCGTGGGCGAGGTCGGGGCAGAAACAGTCACGACCGAGGGTGGAGACAACCCTCAAACAATGATTGCAGGGGTGATCAATCCGATGAAGGAAGTAGAGAACCTGATCAGGAATATCATATGAAAAGACAAGACAGAAAGAATTTACGGTGTTACAATTGTGACAAAATTGGTAATTTTTCAGCCGAGTGTCGGGCCCTTAGCAAAGCCGAGAATGAAGCTAATTTTGTCATAGAAGACGACGAACCTACTTTACTAATGGCGAAGACAAAATTTGGGATGTTAAATGAAAAGAAGGCATTTCCAAGTTTGCATGGCAAAGATGAGAATGAAGACAACACATGGTATTTGGATAATGGAGCTTCGAATCATATGACAGGGCGGAGGGGATTTTTCAAGGAACTTGATGAAAAAGCCATCAGAGATGTACGATTTGGAGATGGATCTATCGTTAAGATCAAGGGAATAGGGTCGATTCTATTGCAATGCAAGAATGGTGAACAAAAGGTAATTTCAAATGTTTATTGTATTCCGGATTGTGCAAAAACATCTTAAGTTTAGGTCAATTTGATGAAGAAGGCTGCAAAGTATGGATGGAAGATGGACTACTACGATTATATGAACAAAGCGGAAGGCTACTAATGAAGATTCAACAATGTCATAACAGGTTATACAAGATCAAATTACAATTAGTTCAATTTGCAGAGTTTGAAAAAGTTGTTGAATTCCTGTTAATGAAAAACCATTTTGGAAATTGAAGATGGGCCTGTAGAGCCTAGTGAACAAGCTCAAGTTGCATCAGATTCTAACTGCAGTCTTGAGCCTAGTAATTATTTCAGCCCATCAATTGCATATATTAGGTCTAGTTCAGCAAAGAATATAGGCATAAAAGAGGTCGTTGTTGGAAAAGAATGTGATAAGAATCTGCTAGATGAACTAAGACTACAGTGGAAGGATAGTTTACCTTCAGATATGATAGAGAGTCAAAATAAACAAACATTACAACAAACTCTTGGTGAAGGAAGTGTTCAAGAAGGAAGAGTAATAACCAAGGTTGCATTAAAAAAGAATGAGGATGGATTGAATGCAGCCTATGGAGAAGCTGTTAAGCAAGTGTGTTTCAAACAACTGAAGCGAAAGAACAAAGGCAAGAAATGGATGCAAAAGGCAAAAGGACTGGAATTAAGGGGGTGAATGATAAGTTAATTCCAGAATTTCAGCTAAATAAGATCAATTTGATCAAAAGTCTTTGCAAGAAAAATGCAAGGCTTGAATTTTGGGATTTTTGGTTGTTTCCTTTTTATTTTGATCATTTCCTTTTATGCAGTTTTTCTTTCTTTATAAATAGGTTGTAGAATAAACAAGAAGATGTACCCAATCTCTTCTCTGTTTTCTTTATTAATAAAATATGTGTTGAATACTTCATTATTTTCTAGTTTTTATGCTTTTCTGTTTTGTTCTTTGAGCCAATTTGTCTAACAATTCTCAAGTATGCCTACTAGAAATAAAATAATATTATCAGGCCATACCTAATGCAAAGATTCAACGCCAACCACATCCTATTTGGACATGGAACTAGTATGACACAATAAGTTCAGAATCTAGAAAAAAAAAAGAACATAAGTTCCTAATTAACAAGGGAGATGGGGTTTGGTTGGTTACAACACAGGTGAAATGGGATCTATCTCCATGGCATATTAGACAAACCTTGTGGATTGCTGCCGAGGTGGTGGTTGGTGGTGGTGGCATGATCAAGAGAGTACCCAAGTCCTCCACCTGATGATTCACTCTGGGCAACATTTAAAACTTCTGCTTCGCTTTCTACTCTTCTTGTTTGTTTCTGGTTTGCAGGAACAAAGCTACCTACAATCAGCTGCAAATAAACCAAGGTCCCATGGTTTTAATGATTGTTCTATGATATAACAATTAACACACCTTTCTAAATCAATCAAATGTAAATTAGGATTTTAGGACTTTTATCATAACCTTAGAAATCGCAAGACACGCCTTTTGGGTTGGGTAATCGGTCAAAACACCCACCAACATATATGATACAATATGTCTCTTTGAGAGTTGAGTATATTTTATATATTAAATATGATTACAAAGACCATATTGTTATAATAATAATCCAGGTTTTATAAGTATGGAGATGTTAAGAACCTATAACTCATTTGACCAGATTCCTCATAAATTAAATCTTCTAACCAAGTAATCAGACCATTTGGCCCGTAAGAGATAAAACATAACCCATATCAAGCCTCTTTAGGCCTACTAAAAAAATTAATTTGGGTCAAAATTGCTACCTCTAAATTACTACAAGTGTTTAGGGTAAAGACAAAAAAGGCAAAACAAACCTGAACAGGTGATGCAGCAGTTAAGAGGCCCACCACATTACCACCTAAAACGCAACCATCTGGACCCAGAGTGCCACACTTATCCCACCCGTTCTACTACGTTGACCACCAACCTCAGCCACCATAAAGAACCAGAAAGAGACAGGATCTCAAAACAACCCTGCATTAACAATTATTAGAAATTTAATGAAACATGTTTGTGAGTCAACCCGACCCACATGGCACTCAAGAGGTCGTTGAACCGTGAAGAGTCAATACGTTAATGAACGGGGTTCCAACGGGATGCCATGTGACATGTTACAAGTGTGGCGGGCTTTATTCGAGGTAAACTGAGAAGACTTTGGATGTAACTGAGGTGAAGGTCGGGTGTCCAGGAAAGGTCGAGATGGTTCAAGAAGAGGTGACACAAACGCTACGGTGAAGAAAGTGGTATGAACAAACATCGATTAAGGGGTGATTGTTGGGTTATTCGAGTTTGTTCATCGGTCACGGGTCAATTGTTAATTATATTTAACTGATGTTTTTGTTATTATGATGTTTATTTTATTATGCTTTGTTATTTTGGGTTTGATTAAATCTTATTAGTGGGTTAATTCATGGAGTTATTTCACTAGTTTTAAGAATTTATTTAGGTGGATTAGTAGTGGGCTTTTACGTTTAAAAGGCAAGTGTTATTGTTTTCTTTTAGAGGCTGTATTCCCATTTCTAATATATCTCAAGAGTCGAACAGATTTGTTCATCATCAGAGTTTTCTATAGGTTTATTTTGAGTTTTGCTACTATATAATTGGTGAACCAACATTTTTTAAAGATCAGAAACAGCAAGACAAACCTCATATGTGACGGTTCCACCAGATGTTGCTGATTGCCTAAGCGTCACATTTGATACGGAACCATTAGCTGACATAACACACAGAGCTCTAGTGCTATTCTGTGAAAACCACATTAATTTTGCCAGCATATCCTGTATTGGGAAAAAAATTAAGAATTTGGTAATCATTTTCAGCATCCAAAAGAGAACTAATGCTAGATTAGTAGGCTGTCCTTGTTTTGAAGGTATAAGTCGTTCAATGCTATAGTAATGGATATTTTTTCTCCTATAAGTGAGAAACAGGTGTGAGACATTGAATTTAAAGCCGTTGGTGAATGTATGGACAATAAACTTTAATTTCCAAATTTGACATTTCAAGATACTTGTTAGCATTTTTTCCAGCAAGAATATATCTTTGTGGTTAAATCTTGATTTATTTCTGTTTACATGTATCTTGTAAACTACTTAACATATACATGTTTACCTAAGACCTAGTGAACAACTTTGACACCACATGGTCAAATTGCATGACGATGACGACTTCATAGGCGGGTTAAAAATAAAAAAAAATGTTAAAAGATTGTCGTTCAAACGTTAATTTATTTATTTTCTTATAGTTTAATTTTGCAAAACAGACACAACCCTGAATGCCTCCTACATGTGACATATATCACTCCAAGAAACTAATATACTTCCATATAAGAAACAAATAAAATGAATATTTTACGAGCCATATAGTCATTTTTTCATATTGTTAAGCAAGTCACACACCAAACTATCTTTACAGAGTATAGAAGTAAATGTTGTTTCATACAGGGTTTCTCTTACGAGATTTAGCAATAGTTTTAAGTAACATTTGATGGATACTTTTTAGCAACAAATAAATTATTTATCATCTTTTGTTATCAATCTCAAAGAGAATAAAGATTAATTAATAAAAAGCTTAAGAATTAAATACGAATAAAATAATGAACCATGCTGACGAAAACAAAAGGGTAAAAAATGCACCTCTCCAGCTTTAACATCAAGGATATGTGGCATGAACCCTCCTCCTGGTGAACCTGCAAGTTGTTTATTCCACATAAGATAATCCTTACTATTAGTAACATTGCTAATAAAAAGTATCATCCCATTTCGTGGTGCTATGAAGGTAATTGACAACTACATAAGCATCTATTGTAACTTCTATTGTCCTGTAGTAGCAAAAGAAAAGAAAACCAATGACAAAAAAAATGAATCAAAGGGCAACATCAACTTCAACTTATCTTCAACCCGCAAAATAATCGAACAAATAAAACTGTTACGTAAAGGCTAAAGTTTAGGTGAGTTTTTTTTTAATACTTGGCAAACATTCGCAATCCAACCAAAGGAGAGTTAAATTTAATCAATCCATTAAAGATCGCATGAATCATGTTTATTTGAAAGAAACTAGAATCCATATACTACACCACTATATCTCTAAATCCAAGAGAGTTGAAGCAAAATTTAAGAAAGAAAGAAAGAAAATTTAAATAAAAGTCAGCAACAATTTGAGCATAATGTACTTCTTTCCCTTAATAAACGACTGATGCTTTTGACTTCTTAAACTCGATAAATACAAGCACCTGCTAGAGCTAAGAAACTCGTTTTCTAACTCGATAAGCAACTAATTCTGTATTTCAAGGTTGGTTTCATGGCTACAAAATATCTCAATCCCATGTTCACTGTTAAAACTTAAGGTTAGGTTTTTAAGCTTAAAGATGAACACCATCATGCTTTACAATCATTTCATAAAGTACGCAACTGACATTATAATAAACATATACATAAAAAAAACAAACTGACACCCCAAGATATAATATTAACCCTTTTGAACTAATCGATTAAACAATCACCGATCATAACAAAAAGCAAACAAGCATACCCACGTTCCCTAGTTTTCATAACCAATATAAAAAACTGAAACTGCGTTAAAACACCATGAAACACATCAATGAAACCAACATACACTACAGTAGTCAGCAGTCATAATGATATTTATTATTATTAATAATAATAATATACCAGAAGCAGCAGGCTGTTGCTTATTCAACGAACCAGGTGGTCTACCCCTGGGCTTCTTCACAGAAGACAATGCCGGAGACGAAAAGCCAGCAGCTTCAACAGCCACCGTCGCCGGAGAGACTGAAGCATCGGCGGCGTACTTCCTCGGCCGCCCTCTCTTCCGCTTAACCGCAGTCACCACCGCCATGGAGTCATCTTCACCGGCGGTGCCGTTAGGGTTGCTGTAAGTAGTCGTCGGTGACGGAGACGCTCTAGGTCGGTTTATGGAGGTGTACATAGCTGATCCATCAGTGGTGGATGCTAATTGCATGTTGTTCGACATTGTCGAAGCTTCGTATGCCATAATTGTCTTGTATGTTGAAGAAATTCAAAGCTAAACGCCTAATCTACAGAATTTACTCATAAACCCTAAACTTCACCATGAAGATTTAATGGAGGTGGTTGATTTTGAACAGACCAAATTCTAACATCAACGCGAACTCTTACAGTTCACTTTTATTCTTCCCGGTTTTTCAAAATTATTTAGGGATTTCCGATTTTCAATCGGATTTTCGAGAAATATATTTGGGGAAATTTGCTAAATACTCTCGCATAATATTTTGACCGTATTCTCTTTTTATTTAATTTGATAAATTTACATCTTTTATTTATTATTATATCAATGCTTATAATAGAACTAGAATTTTACCCACGTTTCGTGCCGGCTCAGATAAAATTTATATCGAAATATGAGCAAAAATAAACATACCGTAACGTTATTATTCAGAATATAAAAACAGTTATGATGTAGTGAATAGAACTAAATATGTCAAACCTATGCATGTATACCAAGGTTAAACCTATGTATGTCATGCATTTGGGGATTGTACTTCATGCATTAATCATGTGCTGTTTGGGTTTTAAAGTTATAGTAATTTCTAGTTATGTAATTACATCTTATATTTTCCGGAGTTTTAAAAAGTTTTACGCAAAATGTTCTTAAAATATATTTTAAGATTTTGAATATTTTTATAGAACTATAATGGTTATAAAATGGAATAAGAATTTTAACTTTTTTTACATAAAACAAGACAACCTTTATCAAGATTGTTAGTTTCATTATGTCAATGCTTGTTGGAAGGTTTTTTAGGAAGTAATTTAAATCTAAATCTATGTCAAATGGTTTAACAAAATGAGCAACTCAAGTGAAAAAAGGACAAGAGACCCAAATGTTTTTTTGTGATCTCAAATAATTAACAAAGCTAGTTTGGGTTCATCTCGTTGATTATAATAATATTGACATTGCTTAAGATCAAACCATTATTTGTTTTTATTATATACAAAACAAACTTATTCTTTAGAGAAAAAGTGGATCAGGAGATCCACGAATGATACACAGTTTACTTTGACATAAGATTGATAGATAGTTCGTTGTGGCATGACGTAAAATACTGACCTAACTTTTCGTTCTCTCTTCTTGACAATTTAAATAATCTTTCATTGTAGTCTTTGACTAACCTTTTTCAAGACTAAAAAACTAAAGATAGTGTCTTAATTATTCTTCCACTTTTATATAGTCTACTTGAGGTATTAAGATTTAAAGGTTTGAGAAAAAAAAGAATGTTGTTGCTATAGTAATATTCATTTGTCAACATTTGTGTGTGGAAATAGTAATCACTAACAAAGTTAGTGGGTGTTAAGAGGTGATTACTAACTAGATTAATGAGTTGTTCAAGCATTGCTCACTACCTAGACTAGTTAGATGAGTATTTATGATCCTTTTCAAGTTGAATGTGAGGGAGACTAATATGTCATCTTTATTTTAAAAGGGAGATGTGTAGGATGATTATTGTCCGACTTAAAATACAATATAAAATTGATCTCTGTCGGCATAAAGACATTAAAACAATTATTTATGAGACGTAGAGTGATGGATGTAATCTCTTTACTTATTATTAGTAATACACTTGACGTCACAAGAATTGATGCATAAATTACTATTCATAAACTAATCAAATTAAAAATATATATTCTTGTTTAATATATACAATTTTGTAGGCGTGAACAATGCCTCTTTTGAGTGGGTGTTTTGAGATTTCCTTTAGATAAAGATCATGTTTGTGGTCTTCTTACAAGATTACTTCTTTGCTCTGGTTTTATTATTTCAAACCTCTTTTAAGGTCTTTATTACAAATTCTTTTCGCCCTTTCTATTTTACTTACTTTTTTCTTCACACATGGCATCATATTTAATTTTTTTACACATATATAACCTACTTATAATTATAAATGATAAAGAGAAAGTCAATAAATTTAATTTCAAAAGCTAAATCAAATCTACAACGATTATAAGGATAGATATAATGATGATGATGATGATGATGATGATGATGATGATGCTGCTACTGATGATGATGCTGATGATGATGCTAATGATGATGATGATGATGATGCTGATGATGATGATGATGCTGATGATGATGATGATGATGATGCTGATGATGATGATGATGATGATGATTGTCAGGATCAGTATCACAAATTTGATGTATTAGAGCGTAACGCAGCGGAATAAGAACAAGAATTAGACAAATTGTAGCAAGAATTTGATACTCATATGCATTAAGAACAAATACGGTTATAACGAGAGAATATATTTCTGTAACAAGGAATGTTTCTATAATATTGAATATTTCTGATCGAATCATTCATTTTTTTTACAATAGGTTGACACTCCTTATATAGAGTGCAATCACTGCTGTTATCACGGGAAAGTGACAACTAGCAGATCTAGTACAAAAATAACTAACTCTTAACAAACTACTGAAATGTTCACAACTACTGAGAACATATCAGAGTGTTAAGTACAAAATATAAAACTACTGATAAGAAACTACTGAAACTACAACGACTGAAGAACAAGCTCTTTAGTCGTTTTACAAAACTACTGAAAAACATAAAACTACTGATGAGCACAACAACTGAAGAAGTATTCTTCAGCTGTTGTGTCAAACTACTAATCAGATAAAACATAAAACTACTGAAAGGTAAACCGTCACAACTACTGAAGAAGACCTCTTCAGCTGTTGTGACAACGTCTGATACTTTGGTCTTCAGCACTTGTGTCTTCAGACTTTGTCTTCAGCACTTGTTTTTAGACTTTGTCTTTAGTACTTGTCTTCAGACTTTGTAATCAGCTGTTGTCTTCAGCTGTTGTGGTCTTCAGTAGTTGTTGTGACGTCTGTGGGACTTAAAGGTTTTTCTGATCCGGCTCATTGGTTCTTTTGGTCCAACAAACTCCCCCTGAACCAATGCAGCCAAAACCTTTAACTTTATTGAGGTCCCACTTATTGTTGGCAGAATGGTTGGTCTTTTTCCTTCTTGATCAGTTGAGAAGATGACCCATATAAGCACTGGCCTGGGAATGAGTCTGATGATTTGGTTGGCAATGTATGGATGGGAGCTCTGTATTGGGGAATTGGACACTGAGTTGTTCCCCCATCCATGAGACTCACTTCCCATGTATAAGCCTGTAGGATTCTCTGGTGTATGCTCTAAGAAACATAATTTGTTCTTCTATAGTCAGGTTCTTAGCTTCACCATCAAACAATCCTTCACGCCCATACAGCTCTGAGATGTACTTGGCCTGTTTGCCATTTTTGAGCTCAACTGTTGTAATCTGTCTGTATGCAAACTCATCAGGATGAGTCCCTTCAAGTAACAGACTGAGCTCATTTTGTTTAAAGTTCTCAAGCCTCTTGTAGACTAACCCCTTTTTAATAACTCTGTTCTCTAACATCTTTTGGGGTGGCTGTTTAGTCTTATAGGCCTTCTTGAAATGCACTCAGTATCCGGGAAATGTTTCTTCAGTATGGTAGATGCACTCAGGTTACCCTGGTATCCATGGTGGGCAAATGATTGATCTGTTGTGCCCTTTGGATAACTAGTTGGGAAAGTGGCATCATCCAGATTAAGGGTTTGGCGAAGAGTGTCTGGAGTAATGACCACTTTTTGGCCATGGACAAACGATTAAAGAGACTCTGTGTCATTCTCCTCAGAGACCAGAGTGACGTTTGTCCAGAATTGGGTAAGGGATTCGGCATATATGGTGGGATTTACCAGAAAAGCCGTTTTGTAGGATGATTGAACCATTAAATCAATGGCGTTGTGAAACTTGGTCCAGTATGGCGATTTGGTGAGATGTGCGACACAGTTATGTCGAGGTTTTAGTTGCATGGTCGCCATTGAAGAAGAGAGGGTAGAGAGTTTTTGAACGTTAGGTTTGAGAAGAGAAGATAAAAACTCTGAAGGTGGGATAAGGTATTTAAAGGGTTGGGTTAGAAAACGACTGAAGGTTTTGGTGTTAGTCATCAGTTGTTGGAACTACTGATGACGTGGTATTAACTTTCAGACGTTGAAACAGCTGAAGTCTCTGATTTAGTCATCAGTAGTTATAAAACTACTGAAGACAGTTTTGACTTCAGGTGATGAAACAACTGAAGACTTGGTATTAGTCATCAGTAGTTGTGAAACTACTGAAGACATGGGTTTTACCATCAGTTGTTGTAAACAACTGAAGACTTGGTGTTAGTCATCAGTAGTTGTGAAACTACTGAAGACATGGTATTGCTTCAGTTGTTTAGAAGGAAACAGCAGTTGTAGAAACAACTGAAGAGAAATTACTCATCAGCTATTTTCGTCAATTCATAGCTTTTCAGCTGTTTCACACTGTCCTTAACACTTACTCATCAGACTTTTCATCTGCTTTTCAGGTGTTTCATAGGACATCAGTACTTATCTGCATTTCTGACATCAGTAGTTGTGGCTACAACAGCTGTTGTGACTACATCAGCTGTTGTAGCTACATCAGTTGTTTTAACAGATAAAGTACTTCAGTACTGGTGAGGTATGTAGCCTTCAGTAGTTATAAAAACTACTGAGAAAAAAAACAACTCATCAGTACTTATATGTGACAATAATGAACTAATGATCATCAGTACTTGTGAACTGAGATCATCAGTAGTTGTCATTTATTCTAGCTGCAGCATACCAAGCCTTAACACCAGGTTGTGGAAAGTTGAACTATCCAAAGGCTTAGTAAAAATGTCTGCAAGCTCATCAACACTAGGAACAAATTTTGGATCAATCAGACCTTTTTCAAAACAATCTCTAATAAAATGGTGTTTGATTTTAATATGTTTAGTCCTAGAGTGCTGGACAGGATTCTTGACAATACAAAGAGCTGAAGAGCTGTCCATTAACACTGGGGTCTTAGTCTCTGTTATGCCATAATCCAATAGTTGGTTTTGAAGCCAGAGTACCTGAGATGTACAGCTTGCAACGGCAATGTACTCTGCTTCATCAGTTGATGTAGCAACTGAGGTCTGTTTCTTGCTCTGCCAAGAAATCAAGCAGTTGCCTAGGAATTGACATCCACCAGAAGTTGATTTCCTGGTCAACTTACACCCTGCATAGTCACTGTTAGAAAAAGCAACTAATTTACCAGAATGTCTAGTAGAATACCATAAACCTAGAGATGGAGTGCCTTGCAGATATCTAAAGATTCTCTTGACTACAATCAAATGAGACTCCTTAGGTGCAGCCTGAAATCTAGCACAAACACATGTAGCAAACATAATATCTGATCTAGAAGCTTTTAAATACATCAAGGACCCAATCATACATCTGTAAAGTGTTTCATCAACCACTTTACCTTTCTGATCTGTATCCAGTTGTGTGGTGCTGCACATGGGGGTAGAACAGGGCTTACAGTTTTGTAAATCAAACTTTTCCAAAAGATCTTTTGTATATTTGGACTGATGAATGAAAATTCCATCAGCCTTTTGCTTGATTTGCAAACCCAGAAAGAACTGTAATTCTCCCATGGCACTCATTTCAAACTTCTGTTGCATCAACTTTGTAAAGGCATCACACAACTGTGGATCAGAGGATGCAAAAATAATATCATCTACATAAATTTGAACAAGTAGATTATGCTGTCCAGCTTTCTTAATGAATAAAGTCTTATCTATGGAGCCTCTAGTGAAATTATTTTCCAGAAGAAAGTTTGATAATGTCTCATACCAGGCTCTAGGAGCTTGTTTCAACCCATAAAGAGCCTTATCAAGCTTATACACCCAATTAGGATGTTTATTATCCTCAAAGCCTGGTGGTTGACATACATAAACCTCTTCTTTAATTTTCCCATACAAAAATGCACTTTTGACATCCATTTGAAAAACTTTAAGGTTTTGATAAGCAGCATAAGCTAAAAACAATCGAATTGCTTCCAGTCTGGCTACAGGGGCAAAGGTTTCATCATAATCAATACCTTCTTCTTGTGCAAACCCCTGAACAACCAGTCTGGCCTTGTTCTTAACAATAAGCCCATTTTCATCAGTTTTGTTCCTAAACACCCATTTAGTGCCTATTGCACACTTACCTGGAGGTGGAGGAACCAGTTCCCACACTTGCTGTTTCTTGAACTGAAGAAGCTCAAGCTGCATGGCATCAACCCATTCATTGTCCTTTAAAGCAATGTGATAGTTCTTTGGCTCTTGCTGACTGATGAAGAGAGCATAGAAGCAGAAATTTGACAATTGACTTCTTGTTGATACGCCAGCAGTGATATCACCAATGATTTGAGATATAGGGTGATTCTTCAGATCTTGATACACAATGAGATCTGTGCAAGTGTTTGTAGCAGGCTCAGCAGCAACAGATGGTGATGGTGAATCATTTCCTTGAAACCAATCAGTGGATGGTAATTCAAAGGAAGTTGAATTTGAAGAAATCTCATCAGCATTTGTTGTGGATGGTGCTACTGGAGCTACAGGAACATCAGGTCTAGCTGAATCAGGCAGTTGATCACTAAACCTGAAGAGGTGAGTACTGCTATCATCATCATCATCAGCACCAGCAGAACCACCAGGTGGTGAACTGTTGACAGGAGCAACAACAGGAGTTTGATAAGGAACATATTGCAGTATGTCCAAATCAAATATCTCCACAGGGCTTTGTGGAATCTTGTCCTTTGGAGATTCATTAAACTTAACATGTAGAGTCTCTTCAACCATCTTTTTTCTACAGTTGAAGACTCTGTATGCTTTGCAAGTTGATGAATAACCAACAAAGTACCCTGCATCCACCTTAGGATCAAATTTTTGGAGTTGATCCCGTGTGTTGAGAATGAAACAAGGACACCCAAATGCTCTGAAGAATGAAATTAGAGGGGCCAAATGATGAAGAACTTCATATGGAGTCTTCATCAACCTCTGATTTACTAGAACTCTATTCTGTACATAGCAAGCTGTATTGACAGCTTCAGCCCAAAAAATCATTGGCAGTCCAGAATCAGCCAACATGGACCTTGCAGCTTCAATAAGGGGCCTGTTCTTTCTCTCCACTACTCCATTTTGCTCAGGAGTTCTTGGGATGCTATACTGCCTCTTGATTCCCTTTGATAAGTAAAACTCATCAAGTGTGTGGTTTCTGAATTCAGTACCATTGTCACTCCTCACACACTTAACTGGTAGGGAGTACTGCTTCTCAACGTGTAACACAAAGTTCATAATGGACTGCGCGGCCTCATCCTTTGAATGCAAGAAGAAAGTCCATACAAATCTGGAGTAATCATCCACAATTACCAGACAGTATTTCTTCTTAGCCATACTCATCACTCTCACAGGACCAAAGAGATCCATGTGAAGAAGCTGTAAGCAGGCAGTGGACTTAGGTTCTTCTATGGAGGGAAATGAAGCTTTGTGTTGTTTTCCTTTTAAACAAGCAGTGCAGTTATCTTCACATTTGAACTCCTTCATAGGCAGTCTCCTTACTAAACCATGGTTTATCAGCTGATTTATGATTTTGAGATTAACATGACCCAGCCTTTTATGCCATAGAATAGATTCTTGAGGGGAAGCCTTGGAAAATAGGCAAGGATGGCCTTTGAGACTATTTTCTTGGAAAGATCTAAGGCATACACTCTTCCTGTCCTGTTGGCCTTTAGGAGAGTGTGTTCATCCAACACCTTATCAATCAAACTTAGAACTTTGGATGACAGAATCCGACAGTTCTGACTTGTGAAAAGAGCAACATGGCCTTTGTCACACATTTGACTGACACTCAAGAGGTTGTACTTGAGATTTTCCACATGGTTAACATCATCAAACTTTATTTCCCCATTGGAAACAAAGCCTTTGCCGATGATGTAACCCTTTGCATCATTGCCAAATGACACAAACCCCTTCTTTCCTTGCGAGTAGTCATTAAGAAGTGATCTGTTTCCTGTCATATGCATGGATCCTCCACTGTCTACATACCAGATGCCTCTGAGGTATGTTGAAGAACCCTGCAAAATACAACAAATTAGTTAGATTTTGAGACCCAAACCTTTTTGGTCTTGGGCCTGTTCTCATCAACAGGGTAAACTAACATGTTTGTTGGAAACAACTTGAGAGGAAGAAGCTGGTGAAGAAAAGGAATCCTTTGCTTGGACCTCCTTTTCTGTGGTTTCAACATAGGAACATCTAATTGGTTAACTCTTCCCAATAGATGTTGAACCATCATAACCAACTGTGTCTGATTTTGTGATAAGGCTTTCAGCTCTTCAGACACATTGGCATTGGAGTTTGATAAGTTAAGTTCCTACACTTCTTCTTTTGAGCAATCTCAGCTGTTACCTGTTTAACCCCTTCCTTTTGGATTTCTTTTGGACTTAAGGGTTACAGGATTTGATGTTGCTGGTACAAGTGTGGCTTCAAACTCATTTTTCATTTTAACCATTTTCTCTTTACTTTCCTCTTTATGTTTGAGTTTGGATCCCCTTTTGTACCAAAATCATCTGTAAGATGATTGAACAAACCACATACTTCACATGGTTTCTTCTTCATCTTATGTTGATCATCAACTAAAGAGAATGAAACTACTAAAGACTTGCTCTTCAGTACTTTGAAGCATTATTTGCTTTCTTGACTTCCTCTTTAGTAGTCTTCAAACTCTTTCTACTGATAGTTTTCTTCTCTTTAGTGCTGACAGTAGTTGGAGTTTGAACTTCAGGTGCTAAATCTTGCTCTCCAGTCCTTTCAGGACTTCCAGAAATAACTCCTGAGTTGATCATCTCTTTGATCATGTGAGTGTCAGCAGTGGAACCATCAACATCAGCTGATGGTTCAGAGAGGGCTTAGTGCTGACTTCAACTTTTGATGATGCTCTATCAAAAAGTGAATCACATGATGAGGTGAATTGGTTATTGCTTTCTCCATCAGATTTCACTTCTGCTCTTGAAGCAAAATCTGTAGGAGGAGCAGTGTGATTATAACCAATACCAAACTTCACATTGGAAGCAGATTGCTTACTAAGAAGCATTTCAAAACCTTTGCATGATTGTACCCATCGATCACACTCTACCTGGGTGACTGCAAGGGTTTCTTTGAGACTTCTCTCTGTCTTCCAAATAACCTCTAGCTTAGCCTTTTCATCATTTAATTGGCATTTAAGCTTATAAATCTCATCATTTTTACTATTAAGAGCAGACTCAAACTCAGCTTTTCTTTTGGAAATGGTTTTCTCAACTCAAGTTTTTGATTTATTAATGCTACATTTGCCTCTCTAATGGAGACAAGGCAGCAATGCATGATTCAGAACATAACTTGGCTTTAGCCTCTGAAGATACCTGAGTTACCTGTGAAGATGATGCATTTGAGTAGGAACCCTCAGTAGACTCCAGGGCCATGAGAGCCAGATTCCCAAAAGGACTGTCACCACCATGTTGACCAGCACCTGTGAACAGTTGTTCATGACCAGACATGTCATCCGGTAAACTGCTCCAGTCAACAACTCCAGGGGTGAAGAGCTGTGTTTTTGAGGTTGAGAAGGTTGATGAGATTGAGATGGTTGAGGTTCTGGTAGTGCATGAGGTTGTGGTACTATAGGAACTTGAACTTGATTTGACTGTGGCATGTAATAACAAGGGTAAGGATATGGCATTTGACCCTGAGGAACAAAATATGCAGGAGATTGTGGTTGAGAATGATGACTAGAATTGACAGGATGTTGCCCTCTGTGTTGTTGACTATTGCCAGGGAAAGTCACAAAAGGTGCAGAGGAATTAGATCCAGATGATCTGCATTCTCTAGCAAAGTGTCCAAGCCTGTGGCATTTGTGACACTTCAACTTACTCTTGTCAAAACCAACTTTGGTTTTTCCAGAGAGTCCTGGGAACTTTCTTCCAGTTCTTTTGTAGAACTTCTGAGATCTGATATTTATCAAGGCCATTTGGCTCAAAATATCCATATCTTCTAAGTCATCATCAGCAATCCCCTTGAGATCTTCCATGATGAAGCATAGATTGTCATTATTACACCCAGTAAACTGACTATCAACACTCACAAACGCAGAATCAGAAGTGTTTGAGGAGAAATCAATATGCTCATCATACTGGCATTCAGATGAAGCATATTCTGACTCATGACCAACCAAGGCAGTGTTGCCTGGTACAAAGTCTTCAGTGAGCTTTCCAGATGAAGACAGTTTTCATTTCTGTTCTATCTCTCTCTCTCAAATGTGAGCAATTTCCCATGGAGTTGGGTGAGAGATAGTTTGTCCAAATTTGCACTGGAGCGTAGGACAATAGTATATGTGTCCCATCTCTCAGGCAGTGATCTGAGAAATCTGTTATTCATCTGGATATTGGTGTACTCATGTTTGACCATTTTTAATTCAGAGATCAAACAAGAGAACTGCTCAAACTGTTGAGTCAGTGTCTCACCCTTTCTATGAGAGAATGTCTCATATTGTTGGGCAATAATTTCTCTATTATTTGCCAAGACCTCATCTGTTCCTCCAAATTGTTCTTTCAAGGCATTCCAGAGGTCATGGGCAGTTTCATGATGCATTAGCCCAGAATAGATTTCATTGGGCAGTGCCATGGCTAGAATTCCATGGGCTTTTGCATCAATCTCAAACAATTTCTTATCCTCATGTGAGTATTGCTCCCTCTTCTTCGGAACCATTTGATTGGTTTCCGGGTTATTCACCATAGGTTTGTGTGGACCATGTACCACTGATGTCCAACAACCTGCGCTGTTAACAGACAGGTGATGGAGCATTCGTCGTTGCCATATGTTATAGTCATTCCTAACCAGCATTGGAGGCTTGGTTGAGGAACCAGTATTATGAGGATCATTGGAAGGAGTAGTCATTTTCAGTCCAAATACAATTTAATTCAAGCTTTTAAAAGTTTTTACACAGACCACAACAGACTCAATGAAAAACCAAGAGAAAATCTCAGGATGAATGACCAGAAACACAGAAAATTCAATCTCTATAACCGTTTCTTGCAAAACACAAAAAATGCTAATTCAATCAAACTTGGATCTTGAATAGCAGTTTAAATGATCAATTATTAGATCGATCAATGATTAACCTTGCTCTGATACCACTTGTCAGGATCAGTGATCACAAGTTTGATGTATTAGAGCGTAACGCAGCGGAATAAGAACAAGAATTAGACAAATTGTAGCAAGAATTTGATACTTGTATGCATAAGAGCAAATACGGTTATAACGAGAGAATGTATTTCTGTAACAAGGAATGTTTCTATAATATTGAATATTTCTGATCGAATCATTCATTTTTTTACAATAGGTTGACACTCCTTATATAGAGTGCAATCGTTGCTGTTATCACGGGAAAGTGACAACTAGCAGATCTAGTACAAAAATAACTAACTCTTAACAAACTACTGAAATGTTCACAACTACTGAGAACATATCATAGTGTTAAGTACAAAATATAAAACTACTGATAAGAAACTACTGAAACTACAACGACTGAAGAACAAGCTCTTCAGTCGTTTTACA
The DNA here is from genome assembly GCA_025506515.1 of Flaveria trinervia. Lineage (NCBI taxonomy): Eukaryota > Viridiplantae > Streptophyta > Magnoliopsida > Asterales > Asteraceae > Flaveria > Flaveria trinervia. The sequence goes on along the minus strand of CM046447.1, from coordinate 70,066,612 downwards.
AAACTATTGAAAAACATAAAACTACTGATGAGCACAACAACTGAAGAAGTATTCTTCAGCTGTTGTGTCAAACTACTGATCAGATAAAACATAAAACTACTGAAAGGTAAACCGTCACAACTACTGAAGAAGACCTCTTTAGCTGTTGTGACAACGTCTGATACTTTGGTCTTCAGCACTTGTGTCTTCAGACTTTCTCTTCAGCACTTGTCTTCAGACTTTGTCTTCAGTACTTGTCTTCAGACTTGTAATCAACTGTTGTCTTCAGCTGTTGTGGTCTTCAGTAGTTGTTGTGACGTCTGTGGGACTTAAAGGTTTTTCTGATCCGGCTCATTGGTTCTTTTGTCCAACAATGACGACGATGATGATGATGATGATGATGATGATGATGATGATGATGATGATGATGATGAGATGATGATGATGATGATGATGATGATGATGATGATATGATGATGATGATGATGATGATGATGATGATGATGATGATGATGATGTGATGATGATGATGATGATGATGATGATGTGATGATGATGATGGATGATGATGATGATGATGATGATATGATGATGATGATGATGATGATGATGATGATGATGATGATGATGATGATGATGATGATGATGATGATGATGAGATGATGATGATGATGATGATGATGATGATGATGATGATGATGATGTGATGATGTGATGATGATGATGATGATGATGATGATGATGATGATGAGATGATGATGATGATGATGATGATGATGATGATGATGATGATGATGATGATGATGATGATGATGATGATGATGATGATGATGATGATGATGATGATGATGATGATGATGATGATGATGATGAGATGATGATGATGATATGAGATGATGATGATGATGGATGATGATGATGATGATGATGATGATGATGATGATGATGATGAGATGATGATGATGATGATGATGATGATGATGATGATGATGATGATGATGATGATGATGATGAGGATGATGATGATGATGATGATGTGATGATGATGATGATGATGATGATGATGATGATGATGATGATGATGATGATGATGATGATGATGATGATGATGATGATGATGATGGATGATGATGATGATGATGATGATGATGATATGATGATGAGATGATGATGATGATGATGATGAGATGTGATGATGATGATGATGATGATGATGATGATGATGATGATGATGATGATGATGATGATGATGATGATGATGATGATGATGATGATGATGATGATGATGATGATGATGATGATGATGATGATGATGATGATGATGATGATGATGATGATGATGATGATGATGATGATGATGATGATGATGATGAGATGATGATGATGATGATGATGATGATGATGATGATGATGATGATGATGATGATGATGATGATGATGATGATGATGATGATGATGATGATGATGATGATGATGATGATGATGATGATGATGATGATGATGATGATGATGATGATGATGATGATGATGATGATGATGATGATGATGATGATGATGATGATGATGATGATGATGATGATGATGATGATGATGATGAGATGATGATGCTGATAATTTAAAGGAATCATTTAAAATAATAATGGACATAATATTATCTTATTAATCTCTAAAATTTGGGAAATTATATACTATTCTTAGAAAATTATTAAGATTTAATTACATCATTATTATCAAATTTCATTTCTAAAATACTTAACCATATGAACCTATATAGTTCCTTCTAATGGAATGAAAATGTAAATAACTACAATATAAACTTATTGCTTACCAAAAAAACCTTAAAAATATTAACACCCTAATTCTTGTGAACGTTAATCGTATTATTAACCTTAATCTTTATCTTGTAAATTATATATTTAGGTGCTTGTAATGGATACTTTGGATTATCTTTTGGATCTTACTTTAATCTTTTGTATCCTCTTGTAATGCCTATATCTATGTGAGTATTTCCATACCCCTTTTTGTTTATTTTCACACTTTGAGGTGAAACATGTTAACTTATTATCATTTCACTTGTAAACTTATTTGAGACTTGTAATCTTTATGGCAATTCATCATGCAAAGTTGTGGTTAGTTGAACTTTTGTGGTTACCATGTTATGGCGTTATATGTACAATCATTAACTATTGCTAGCCCAGCGAAGTCATAGATCTATGGGCAAGACAAGCCTGCTTTGGTTGATCCAAGTACACTTAGCTGATCGTATAATCTTGTAAACGTTTGAGACTTGTAAAACTTTGTCGAGGTTTGATTGTTGCATTGTTCATAACGTCCCTAATCACTTTTATTCACTAACTTATGACTTGAATTGCCATCTTTTACATAATCTATGTATTAAACACTATGGAATGCTCACCAACATTTTTATGTTGACCTTTTATTTTTAATATGTTTCAGGAATACCTCAAGTATGTGTTCTACTCTTTGAAGCTTATCACATTTAGGATTGGATCTAGAGATAAAATGGATGTTCATATTATTTGTATCATTTGTACATAATGTATTCCTTGTAGAAACTTTTGCTTGTAATGTTACAATTGAATCTTATGATTAATATATTTGGATTTAATAAATAGCGTTATGTGGCTGTGAATAATCGTAACCCTCACATCTCGACCTTTCCGCCGTCAAGGTTGGGGTGTGACAGATTGATATCAGAGCCCATAACTATAGGGATTTAGGTTATTAGAAATGGTGACCTAGACTATAGTTGCATGAACCTCATAGAAAGATCATTATACTTTTGTGCTTACTTATTGTTTACATGCTACAGCTATGCCTTTTGTGCAACTTGATGCCTTGGCATAATGTTTAAAATTTAGTTACTTGTCTCCCTAACTTAACTTTAACTCTTTGATCCTCCCCGACAAATGAACTTCCTAAACCTATTCTTAACGACATGTGGAATCTACATTTATCATCTGGGTTCAATTCCTTAGACTTATGTCTAATCTATGAAAATCCCATCAAGGTTTTGATTCTATGAACCAAAGAAATTTGTGTGACACATAGACACCTGTATTCTAGATTTCCTGGCAAAAGGCCTTCGGGCTAAGGCAAGCATATCTTATAAATCTTATTATGAGATCAGTTATGCTTACCTGAGGATTTCTGGGATGAGTGATAAACTATGGTCAACATACACAAGTTTCTAAGGCAAATGGGTCAATTTACCTTGACGTGTCAACGTTTCCAAATGGCAATGCGTTACCAGATGGAACCATCCAGTTTATATTTAGAATATCGAAAATCTTTGATTCCTTGGACTGGTTTATCACCAAAGTTTCAATATCTTCTCATTTTTAACATATATAATGTTCCTGTTAATATTGAACCCATTCTACATTTCAACTTCTACATTTAAACATCGCTACACGTTGGGCGTTTCATGTATCTATTTCTATACCTTGACCAACATGTGCATGACTCTTAATATATCCAAAGATATTGGAAATCTAAACCGAATGACCTCCAAAAAAATTTAAACCGTTACTTATGGTCCTCAAGTCTTCTTAAGGATGTGTCCCATAATTAAGAACATGAAATGCTGTAGGTGGGATTCCTACTTCTCGGGATACTTTGTCTAGACAAAGTGAAAATAGTGATCTGATTCGATCATTGAATCCGTTTACTTGACTTGAAACCCTTGAGATGAGTGACCACTTATAGGTATGCATGTCTTTAATAAGGTTATGGCTGATCTCATATCTTGAGAAGTCCATATATTCCCTTCGATTGTGAATCGAATGTTCACATCTCATTATGATGTTGAATCATTCTTGTCCTTGATTTTTCCTTCCTGATTTAAATTATTCAAGATTTAAACACCATCATAACAAATTCTGCTATCTCGAACTTTGATCTTAAGCTCGTAAGCATGATTTTTCCTTTTGTTACATTGATGTAACTTGAAATTTTCCGAATTTCTAATTGATATCATTTTCCTTTCGTCGTTAAGTCAAACTTTGTACCATCTGCACCGTGAGAGATGCAAGTGTTTGCAAGCCAACCTATGACTAAGAACACTCGTATCTCCTAAATGATTCTAACTCATCAAAACAGGGGTGATTCCCTTACTTTGATGATTCTTTATTCGTTTCGATAAATGGTTTCCAATTGCGATTTATAAAATTTCATCCTCTGGATTGGGGTGATTTCCTTATCCCGAGGATTGATTTCAATTATTTTCTTTGGAATGGCATTTCACAAATGACATGATCTCACCAAAATAGGATTGAAACCCGTACCTTGGTGACAAAAGTCAATCTTCGATTGTTTTCTTGCTATTATGAAATTCAATCATCAAGATAGGCGTGAATTCCATACCTTGATAATAATATCATCCTTATGAATTGTATTTGTTCAAATGAGATGACTTCATCAAAGTATGAGTGAATTCTGGATTTTGATGAAGAAGTTCATCTTGTTATATTTTGTTTTTGTAAAACTTCACCGTTAAGATATGAGTGATTTCCCTTACCTTAGTGGTGAGTTACCTCGTCTTATTTCTGTGGATCCTCAACAAGGAGTTGGGATCAAACTTTTTTTGATTGGTAAGTTAGTGGTCATACCTTGGGATACACCATCAAGTTAGGAGTGAAAACCGTACCTTGATGACTATTCTTATTTCTTGATCTCCAACTTACCAAGGTTTTAATCAAGTGACAAGAAACATGTAGTAACTTGAGGGGTGAACAAATGTTAGTGTTTGGACCTATCAAGCCAAAGCATAATTTCTGAACTTGAAAGGAGACCCGATCGCTCTAGGTTAATTTTGATTCCGAGCTTGGAGCATTTAAATTCTTAAATCGATTTTATTTCCCTTTATCCTCATGTTTTGATTTCATTTTGAGTTATCATCAAAAACTGATTGCGCGATGGTAGCCTTCTTAAACAATCTTTCTGCTAAATAAAGACACTATCAACTTGTGTTTATGTCTTTCTAGACACACAAATATTCTCAGCTGTGCTTATGGGTTTGTTGAACTGCGTAAGCAAACTGTACTTGGAATTTGCTACCTTGCAAAACATGGTTACAAATGCATTTCTTATTGCTTGCGTCACTTCTTGAATCGCTTTTGAATCCTTAACCTTGGAAATCTTTAAAACTCTATCTTGATTTCGATCTATGAGACTCATTATTGTGACTCGGATATGGTTCATAAATTTTCGTAATTTGTAGTCATGGGTTTGGCATAAAAGAAAAGACATAACTTGGTATATGTTCAAATTGCCTTGTATATTCTTGATGTCATTCGGTGCATTATTGACCGATTCATATTGACTGATATGGGATAAGGAGTCGAGAAATTGACACGTACTTACCTCAAATAGTCGGTTATCGTGGTGTGTCGTTAAACATCGATCGTTAACTCTGATGATCGATTCACTTTCTGTTACTAACAATGCCTCTAAATCATCTCTGGGAACCCAGCTCAAAATCTCGACATCGTGTAAAATTCCATAATTCGCAAAGTGAAGCATCTCACCGGTGATCTAACGCCAACCACAGTCCGTTAGTACATTTGTCTTTCATCATAAGTCTCCTGTTCGTTTAAGTAAGCATCTCACCGTGATCTAACGCCAACCACAGTCCGTTAGTACACTTGTCTTTCATCATAAGTCTCCTGTTCGTTTAAGTTTCATTCTTAATTTTGGGACGAAATTCTTAAAAGTTTGGGAGACTGTAACATCCTGTATTTTTACGTTAATTAAAAGTTAACGTCGTGTATTCTTGTAAGGGCCAAAGTTGTCAATTATGAAACTTATGGTTTGCTTATGCTTATTTAGTAGTATGCCTTTAATATTTTAGTTTAAAAGTTAATAGTTTAATTATGAAGTTGAATATAATTGTAAGTAATAATAATATTACTATTACTAATAATAAGTAGTAGTAGTAGTAATATAATAATAATAATAATAATAATAATAATTGTAATAATAATAATAATTTGTAACACCCGAATATTTACTATTTTGAAGCCGGTGGAGAAAGAAAAGAAAATAAAGTCCAAAAGTCGAGGGACCAAACTCGCCAACGAAGAAAAGTTGGGAAAATGTGGTGATATATGTAGGGAGAGGACAGCCCACTCTCCCCACACCCACATTTCAGCTTCTTAAAGGGAGAAGAGAGAAAGAAGAGAAAAAGAGGGAAAAGTGTTGGTTCGGGTCGGTTCGGGTCGCCAAAATCGTCGTGAAGCAAGCCGAATCGAAGCTCTTGTCGTTGTGCTCGTTTAGGTGAGTTCTAGGACCCCTCTTTTACATGTTTTTGAATGATTTTGGGGCTGGAACACATCTGAAAACCCTTTTTCGCGTTTTTGGGTGAAGACCCGTATGTATGCGTGTATGTATGCGTGTATGTATGCGTAGGACCCGTTTGGGGCTTGATTTCTTGCTTGGTTGTGCTTGAATAAGTTATGGTATGCATCCCTAAGGTTTAGGATGGTCGATTTAGGCTTAAAATGGGTTTAGATGAGTTTGGAGGCCGAAAACCCTCGGTTGCAGTCGGGTTGAACTGCATTCTGCATCAGTTAGGGCTAGGCGACCGACTGGAGGCCGAATGGAGGCCATACGGCCGATTAGAGTGCGATTGGGGTTCATTCGCACGATTGGAGGGCCAGTCGCATGGGGGTCATGCGACTGAAGGACCATTCGCACGACTGAAGGTCCAGTCGCATAGGTGCTCATCTGCATTGTCCATTCGCATGACTGGATGTTCATTCGCATAGGTGTTCATCCGTATTAGTTCAATCGCATGATGTTCAGTCGCATGGAGGCCATGCGACTGAAGGGTGTCCATACGCCCGAATAGGGCTGTTGAACCCGAGGAAGGTGTAGAATGACTTCTGACTTTCGGGGGAAGGTGCAGCTGTAAGTTTTGATGTAAAGGTTCCCATAAGGGTTGCTAAGATGACGATCAAGGTCTTAGAAAGCATGTTGGGCATGATGAGGGTGATGATGTTGTATGCTATGTATGTATGATGTTGCCCTGTATGATGTGATGTTGGTGCATGTTAATGTACCTTAGTGTGATGTATAATATCTTTCCTATGGCTTTATCTATTATGATGAATGAACGAAGTATTATGTAACGTAAAGTGAAAGATAAAGAAAGAGGAACATGATGAATGAATGCATGTATTAATGAACGAATGAAACGTCTTGCACACATCGGATAACGGGTCCTTCTTGGTGATTGACCCTGAATGTAGAACCTCTACCGCTCACCCCTAGTACTGTGGCATACGTTTAGCTGTTCATTTGTTGACTTCGGCCCAGTAGCTAAGACTGATGGTTACTCCTAGTACCGTGGCATACGTTTATCTGTTCATTTGTTGACTTCGGCCCGGTAGCTACGACTAACTGGGGTGTAGCACATGGTATTGGTATGGATGATGTCCGATGCGCAAGTAAGGTAATGAAAGAACGAATGAACGAATGAAGAAGATAATAATGATATTATCTATGTGTACGTATGATGTGTGATCATGTAAAAGTACGAACGGTTTTATATGAAAGTAAAGTATGTTTATTTATAAAACTAGAACTCACTCAGCAACGCTGACTTTGATGTGTTTCCAGTTGGCAGGTAATGATTGCTAAGGATGGCACGGGACGAACTCAGCTCTTTTGGGATGACATTCTTTTGATTAATGTTTTTGTATTGTAATGCGAACAAACTATTTTTGTAATGAATGTTGTATTAGTTTGCAAAAGCATTTACATGGAAATGAAAGTTTGTTTTAGTTTTCCGCTGCGATTATTAAATAAAATGTAATTATATGTTTTATGTGCGATGAGAACCCAGCTGTAAGCGTCCCGGAACGGGGCCTTACATAATTTATAAAAATTATTAAACTTAAAATGTTAAAACTTAAAGTAATTAGGTTGGGGGTTTTGTCATTTTAGAAACTTAATATAGGAGTTTTGGGCATAAAATAATAAGTAAGAAACCGCAGGGGCTATTCATGTAAATTCATAAAACCCAAACCATTCCCCCCTATAACCGATTCTCCGGCGACTTCCTCCCGGCCACCGTCGGCCAACATTCCGGCGAGTCCCAAAACACCCAAAATCAATCGTTTTAACCCCAAAAACATTCAGATCGTTTCGAAGGTGTGAATCGAGCTTGAATGTGCACATTAATCGCATATAAACAACAGTTACCCAGCTAATCAAATTCATAACCGAACACCTTCAATCTCATAGTCGTTCGGGCATTTAAAGCTAATAATGATCTAATAATCGACCCCCTAAACAATCATTAAACTTCCTAATCGTCTGCAACTTTCAATTTCACCTTAAACAATCACGAACATCACCCTCGATGCTCCCCTTGCCGCAAATTACATCCCAATCGAAGCCCATCCTTTGAGCAAACTAAACAGAAATTAACAGGGGGTTTTTTCACTGTGACCCTTGGAAGATTTTCGTAAACGAATTGGATTATTATCCATGTTAGCATCTTAAACCGATTTCAATAAAGCTTCGTCTATTCTTCATTGTGTTCGACTTAAATTCACCATTATACGGGTAATTAACTCTTACAGACACTCGATTTGATATGGGGATCAAAAAGCCCCATGTCTATTGTGGTATTCATCAATGTTTTATGCTTCAATTTGGGATGAATTGGGATTAGGGTTATGTGATTTGGGGGAACTTCTTAATCTGGGTTTATAATTAATTGAAACAACATAAACCAAGACCGCGGTCCTGGTTCACCGGTTAAGTCTTCTCATGCCAACTTGGAGGTCCCGGGTTCGAAACCCGACCACACCCATATTTTTTAAAATGGCTTTTTCAGCCTTAAATCAATTTTATAAAATTCCTAATATAATAAAAAAATGTTTTTATCACCTTTAAATATTTTTATGGCATCAAATAAATTTCGGTAATATTTTAAAATTTTAAATAACTAAAAACCTTTGTAATAAAAACTTTTAAAGATTATTCATGGATTATTTATATGGATTTTAAAATAATAATAATAATAAAATATTAGTGACCCTAACTTTCCCTTTAATTATTATCTTTTAAATCGCGTTATTTTAAATGGAGATTTCATAAAACATTATAAGTTAATATGTTAAATGATTAATTATGTAAATAGACATTAAATATCATTTAGATAATTAGTTTTATTTATTTATTTATTTATTTGACCATGCTAAATGACTTTAAATAATTTTATATTATTTTGCAAGTCATATAATTAAGTACATTATAAACAATGGTCAAAATGTACTCTTTTAAAACTTAAATATCTTTTTATGTGTATTTAAGTTTTATATTAAAATGATTTTCTTTTAAAATAATAACTATTTTATATGATTATGGATTGATACAATAATTAAAGAATCATTTAAAATAATAATGGAATAATATTATCTTATTAATCTCTAAAATTTGGGAAATTATATACTATCTTAGAAAATTATTAAGATTTAATTACATTATTATTATCAAATTTCATTTCTAAATACTTAACCATATGACCTATATAGTCCTTCTAATGGAATGAAAATGTAAATAATTACATGTAAGGCCCCGTTCCCGGGACGCTTACAGCTGGGTTCTCATCGCACATAAAACATATAATTACATTTATATTTATAAATCGCAGCGGAAAACTAAAACAAATTCATTTCCATGTAAATGCTTTTGCAAACTAATACAACATTCATTACAAAATAGTTTGTTCGCATTACAATGCAAAAACATTAATCAAAAGAATGCCATCCCAAAGAGCTGAGTAGTCGCCCGTGCCATCCTCAGCAATCGTTACCTGCCAACTGGAAACACATCAAAGTCAGCGTTGCTGAGTGAGTTCTAGTTTTATAAATAACATACTTTACTTTCATAAAAAACCGTTCGTTACTTTTACATGATCACACATCGTACGTACACATAGATAATATCATATTATCTTCTTCATTCGTTCATTCGCTCTTTCATTACCTTACTTGCATCGGACATCATCCATACCAATACCATGTGCTACACCCCGGTTAGTCGTAGCTACCGGGCCGAAGTCAACAAATGAACAGCTAAACGTATGCCACGGTACTAGGAGTAACCATCAGTCTTAGCTACTGGGCCGAAGTCAACAAATGAACAGCTAAATGTAGCCACAGTACAAGGGGTGAGCGGTAGAGGTTCTACATTCAGGGTCAATCACCAAGAAGGACCTGTTATCGATGTGTGCAAGACGTTTCATTCGTTCATTAATACATGCATTCATTCATCATGTTCCTCTTTCTTATCTTTCACTTTACGTTACATAATACTTCGTTCATTCATCATAATAGATAAAGCCATAGGAAAGATATTATATCACACTAAGGTATTAACATGCACCAACATCACATCTACAGGGCAACATCATACATACATAGCATACAACATCATCACCCTCATCATGCCCAACATGCTTTTAAGACCTCGATCGTCATCTTAGCAACCCTTATGGGAACCTTTACATCAAAACTTACAGCTGCACTTCCCCCGAAAGTCAGAAGTCATTCTACACCTTCCTCGGGTTCAACAGCCCTATTCGGGCGTATGGACACCCTTCAGTCGCATGGCCTCCATGCGACTGAACATCATGCGATTGAACTAATACGGATGAACACCTATGCGAATGAACATCCAGTCGTGCGAATGGACAATGCGGATGAGCACCTATGCGACTGGACCTTCAGTCGTGCGAATGGTCCTTCAATCGCATGACCCCATGCGACTGGCCCTCCAATCGTGCGAATGAACCCCAATCGCACTCTAATCGGCCGTATGGCCTCCATTCGGCCTCCAGTCGGTCGCCTAGCCCTAACTGATGCAGAATGCAGTTCAACCGACTGCAGCCGAGGGTTTTCGGCCTCCAAATCATCTAAACCCATTTTAAGCCTAAATCAACCATCTTAAACGTTAGGGATGCATACCATAACATTATTCAAGCACACAAAGCAAGAAATCAAGTCACAAACGCATCATACATAACATACACATACACAAACGGGTACTTACACACATACGAAAAACTCGATTTCAGATGTTTTCCAGCCCAAATCGTTTGAAAACAAGTAAAAGAGGGGTCCTAGAACTCACCTAAACGAGCACAACGACAAGAGCTTCGATTCGGCTTGCTTCACGACAATTTTGGCGACCCGAACGTCCGAACCGACACTTTTCCTCTTTCTCTTCTTTCTCTCTTCTTCTTTTTATGAAACTGAAATGTGGGTGTGGGGAGAGTGGGCTGCCCTCTCCCTACATATATCACCACATTTTCCCAACTTTTCTTCGTTGGCGAGTTTGGTCCCTCGACTTTTGGACTTTATTTTCTTTTCTTTCGCCACCGGCTTCAAAATAGTAAATATTCGGGTGTTACAAGTCACCCCCCTTAAATAGGTTTCGTCCCGAAACCTGTTATTCGTCGAACAAACGTGGGTAATGCTGTCTCATTTCTTCCTCAGTCTCCCACGTTGACTCGGATCCCTTCCTGTGCTTCCACTGTACACGCACAAGAGGAACCACTTTATTTCGCAGCTCTTTTCTTTACGATCGATGATTGCCACTGGTTGCTCCACATAATTGAGCCTTTCATCTATTTCAATGTCCTCCAGTGGAACAATCATGTCTTCATCAGCTATACACTTTCTCAGATGAGATACATGGAATGTCGGGTGAATCCCACTTAACTCAGGCAACTCCAATCTATAGGCCACTTCCCTACTCGAGCAATGATTCGGAAAGGGCCTATATATCTCGGGCTCAACTTGCCCCGCTTCTGAATCTGATAATACCCTTCCAAGGTGAGACCTTCAACATAACCCGGTCACCCACCTGGAACTCAATTGGCCTACGTCGCTTATCGGCATACGACTTCTGTCTATTTGGCTGCCTTCATGAAGGCTTAATCTTTTCAAGCTTCTCTGTCGTAGCCTCGATTACCTCGACGCTCCCCAATTCCTTCTGACCAATATCACCCCAACAAACGGGTGTTCTGCATCTCCTACCGTATAGCATCTCATATGGTGGCATACCAATACTGGCATGATAGCTGTTGTTGTATGAGAATTCGGCTAACGGTAAGTGGTCATCCCACTTCCCCAAAATCGATCACACATGCCCGGAGCATGTCTTCCAGTGTCTGAATGGTCCTTTCTGACTGACCATCAGTTGGGGATGATAAGCCGTGCTAATATGTAACCTCGTCCCCATAGCGTCGTGGAATTTCTTCCAAAATTTAGATGTAAACCGAGTGTCACGATCAGACACAATAGACACCGGCACACCATGACGAGCTACAATTTCCTTGATGAACAGATCAGCCAACCTCTCAGATGAATACGTCTCGCGGATCGGTAGAAAATGAGCGCTCTTCGTCAGACGATCAACTATCACCCATATGGCATCATACCCTTTCGGAGTACGTGGCAGCTTCGTAATGAAGTCCATGGTGATGTGCTCCCACTTCCATTCCGGTATATCCAAAGGTTGTATCTTCCCATACGGCTTTTGATGCTCTGCACCTGTAAGCAAGTAAGGCACTTACTCACATACTCCACCACGTCACGCTTCATACCCGGCCACCAATAATCTTTCTTCATGTCATGGTACATTTTCGTGGCACCAGGATGAATGGAGTATCGAGTCTTGTGGGCTTCATCCATTATCTTCACCGTAGATCCCCAAAACGAGGAATCCACACACGACCGAATCGAGTTCTAACACCGAGTGTGTTTTCACCCAATTCCCCAACCAGACCTCTCATTCTTTCCGAGTTAAGATGATCTTCTTTCAATGCCTCATCTTGAAACTCCTTGATTGCTTCATCACATCAGAGGTCATGATTAGTTGATAAGCTTTCACCCGAATCGGTTCGGGCCTTTCCTTTCGACTAAGGGCATCCGCCACCACATTAGCTTTGCCTGGATGGTAATGGATCTCGCAATCATAATCCTTTATAAGTTCCAACCATCTCCTCTGCCTCATGTTCAGATCCTTTTGCTCGAAGAAGTACTTCAAGCTCTTATGATCGGTGAATATGGTGCACTTCGTCCCGTAGAGATAGTGCCTCCAAATCTTTAGTGCAAAGACCACGGCTGCTAGCTCCAAGTCATGAGTGGGATAATTAACCTCATGAACTTCAATTGTCGGGATGCATAGGCTATAACCTTCCCTCTCTGCATTAACACACCCCAACCCTGAGTAGGAAGCATCAGAATAAACCACCAGATCTTCGCTTCCATCGGGTAATGACAGAACAGGAGCTTGAGTCAGTCTTGCCTTCAGCTCTTCGAACGCCTTCTTGAGCTTGACCCCATACAAACTTCACATCCTTTCGGGTCAACTTAGTTAGTGGAGAAGCAATCTTAGAGAAGTCTTGGATGATCTTCTATAGTAGCCCGCCAAGCCCAAGAAACTACGGATCTCGGATGGCGTCTTTGGTGACTTCCATTGCATAACGCCTCCCCTTCGCCGGGTCAACCATAATCCCATCAGGATTCACCACATGACCCAAAAACTGAACTTCGCGCAACCAGAACGCGCACTTGGAGAATTTAGCATACAGTTTCTCCCTTCTCAACGTCTCTAGAACCTCTCGAATGTGACCGGCATGCTCAATCTCGCTCTTTGAATAAATCAGGATATCATCAATAAACACAATCACTGATTTATCCACATAGGCCGACACACACGGTTCATCAGATCATAAAAGCAGCTGGCGCGTTGGTCAAACAAAGGACATGACAAGAAATTCGTAATGACCATAGCGCGTACGGAAAGCTGTTTTAGGGATATCTTGCTCCTTCACCTTCAACTGATGAACCAGATCGAAGATCTATCTCGAGAACCAACTAGCACCCTGAAGCTGATCGAACAAATCATCTATCCTCGGTAAGGGGTAGCGGTTCTTCACTGTCAACTTGTTCAGTTCACGGTAGTCAATGCACATCCTCATACTACCATCCTTCTTCTTTACAAATAGGACCGGAGCACCCCAAGGAGAGATACTCGGTCTAATGAACCCCTTATCAAGCAGCTCTTGCAACTGCTCCATCAACTCTTTCATCTCGGTTGGAGCCAACCGATACGGTGCCTTGGCAACAGGTTGGGCACCCGGTATCAGATCAATCTGAAATTCAATCTCTCTGTCAGGTGGCACTCCTGATAAGTCTTCTGGGAACACGTCTGGAAAGTCACACACAACTGGTACATCGGCTAGTTGTGGGTTTGGTGTATCCACATCTTTTACATAGGCCAAGTAAGCACTACTCCACGCCTCATACACTTTCCCGCCACCGCCATTGAGATCACCTTCGGGATCGTAGTAACCCGATCACCATAAACGTTACCAAACTTCCGTTAGGCGCTGTCAACGAATCATCTTCTTGCGACACACAATGTTCGCCTCGAAGTCTGCCAACCAATCCATCCAAGAACCAAATCAAAACCACCCAAGGTCATCACAAGCGGTCTAACAGGAAACTTATGACCCTCAAGTTCCACATCACAATTCTCTATCTCAGAAATCCTGGTAGACTTACCTATGGCAGTTTCTACATCAAAGGCGCATCAACACGTCTACTACTAACAGGCAGCTTAGCACAGAAAGCAGCAGCAGAAATAAACTCCTACTAGCACCCGAATCAAATAACACAGAAGCTAAAGTCTGGTTCACTAGAAACGTACCGGACACAACGTCAGGGTCCGTCCTAGCCTCCTCCGTGTCATGGTGAACGCTCTGGCGCTCGCCCTCGGCCCATCACTTCCTGTTTCTTCACCCCTGAACCCTCAGTCCTCGACTTCTTACAATCTCTGCTCATATGACCAGTTTCCCACAGTTAAAACATTTGCCGACAGGCAATCCTTCGCCATATGCCCTGTCTTCCCACACTTGAAGCCAAAGTTTGACCCAAACCTACATTCCCCGCTGTGCTCCCTTCCACACTTGCCACACCTTTTCGACCCCGCGCTTGACGTGACCACACGGCGTTCATCCACCCGTGCCTTTTTGTTACCCATCAGGGCATCACCCCGACCGAACCGTTTCCCGTTCCAGTTCCGATCACCACCACCCTTCTTACTTGCTTCAGTCACCACCACCTCCCGCTCATAAACCTCCTTGCCAAATCAACCACCGACCTAAACGTGCTTGGCCGGGCGGCGATCATATGCCGGCGAACATCCACCGGTAAACCCTGAATATACCTCTTGATTTTCCGAGACAGAGGCGTCACCTCATCAGGCACAAGCCGTGCCATTTCGTTAAACTTGGTGGTATACCGCTGGTGTGTCATGGTTCCAGCCTCCAACTGCAGAAACTCCCCTTCCAACTTGTCATTTCCCGATGAGGACAAAATTCCTCAATCACCAACCTTCTCAGCTCAGGCCATTTCATTTTCCCATGGCCCTACTACCCTCAGCTTGGACAATGTTGTCCCACCCACAGAGCTGAATCCACAAAAGAGTGGGTAGCAAACTTCACCTTTTGGTCCTCTCGACACTCACTGATATCAAGAACAACTTCCATTTCCCTCACCCACCGGTGAGCAGCTGCAGCGGTGCTGTTTCCATCAAAAGTAGGGGGCTTGCATCTCATAAATGCCCCGTAGTTACATCCTCGCACTGCCTCTAGCACAGGATCTTCTTCTTCCTCTTCATCATCAGACAGAACCGTTTCCAGCTCTGGTTTTCCCCGTCCTCCAGAGATCTGTTTCTTTCTTTTCTTTCCCTTCTCGTACAGCCTTAATAACTTCAGTCACCACAGACGGTAAGACTGTCTGCATGACCTGATAGACTTCTTCTACAACAGCCTCCTTTACTGAGGCTCTCAAATGGCGCTTTCGTCGCCACCCTCCGGATGGGGTCTCTGGTTCTTCATGAACCACCCTCTCCACTCTGGGTCTCCCTCTCTTAGGTCGCGGTTCAGACCGTGACCTCCACCCCTAAAAGCTTTCGAAGATCTACCTCCGGCCATCACACGCACACTGAAAGATTCAAACACCAACACGGTCATTCAAGGAAACAACTCAGTTTATGTCAAGTATAGTAAGTCCCTAATTACAGTGGCCAGTTGTGATTAGCCACTTACTTTACTCTTCATACCCCAAGTATTACCTATCCTGACTACATCAGTATTTAAATTTACATACAACACATAACACATACCATGCGCACATAAAACCGGTTAACTTAACGAAAATACCTGATGGCTCGCAGCTACTCAGATTGGCATCCCATTCCCATTCCGTCCCATTCTCAGTTTAAGATTAGGTTTATTTTGAAAATTTACCCATTACACTTAAACTTGGCTCTGATACCAACTTGTAAGGCCCCGTTCCCGGGACGCTTACAGCTGGGTTCTCATCGCACATAAAACATATAATTACATTTGATTTAATAAATCGCAGCGGAAAACTAAAACAAACTTTCATTTCCATGTAAATGCTTTTGCAAACTAATACAACATTCATTACAAAATAGTTTGTTCGCATTACAATGCAAAAACATTAATCAAAAGAATGCCATCCCAAAAGAGCTGAGTAGTCGCCCGTGCCATCCTCAACATCGTTACCTGCCAACTGGAAACACATCAAAGTCAGCGTTGCTGAGTGAGTTCTAGTTTTATAAATAAAACATACTTTACTTTCATATAAAACCGTTCGTTACTTTTACATGATCACACATCGTACGTACACATAGATAATATCATATTATCTCTTCATTCGTTCATCTCTCTTTCATTACCTTACTTGCATCGGACATCATCCTACCAATACCATGTGCTACACCCCGGTTAGTCGTAGCTACCGGCCGAAGTCAACAAATGAACAGCTAAACGTATGCCACGGTACTAGGAGTAACCATCAGTCTTAGCTACTGGGCCGAAGTCAACAAATGAACAGCTAAACGTATGCCACAGTACTAGGGGTGAGCGGTAGAGGTTCTACATTCAGGGTCAATCACCAGAAGGACCCATTATCCGATGTGTGCAAGACGTTTCATTCGTTCATTAATACATGCATTCATTCATCATGTTCCTCTTCTTTATCTTTCACTTTACATTACATAATACTTCGTTCATTCATCATAATAGATAAAGCCATAGGAAAGATATTATACATCACACTAAGGTACATTAACATGCACCAACATCACATCATACATGGCAACATCATACATACATAGCATACAACATCATCACCCTCATCATGCCCAACATGCTTTCTAAGACCTCGATCGTCATCTTAGCAACCCTTATGGGAACCTTTACATCAAAACTTATAGCTGCACCTTCCCCCCGAAAGTCAGAAGTCATTCTACACCTTCCTCGGGTTCAACAGCCCTATTCGGGCGTATGGACACCCTTCAGTCGCATGGCCTCCATGCGACTGAACATCATGCGATTGAACTAATACGAATGAACACCTATGCGAATGAACATCCAGTCGTGCGAATGGACAATGCGGATGAGCACCTATGCGACTGGACCTTCAGTCGTGCGAATGGTCCTTCAGTCGCATGACCCCCTACGACTGGCCCTCCAATCGTGCGAATGAACCCCAATCGCACTCTAATCGCCGTATGGCCCCATTCGGCCTCCAGTCGGTCGCCTAGCCCTAACTGATGCAGAATGCAGTTCAACCCGACTGCAGCCGAGGGTTTTCGGCCTCCAAACTCATCTAAACCCATTTTATGCCTAAATCACCATCTTAACCTTAGGGATGCATACCATAACATTATTCAAGCACGACCAAGCAAGAAATCAAGTCACAAACGCATCATACATACACATACACATACACAAACGAGTCAACTTACACACATACGAAAACTCGATTTCAGATGTTTTCCAGCCCCAAATCGTTTGAAAACAAGTAAAAGAGGGGTCTTAGAACTCACCTAAACGAGCACACGACAAGAGCTTCGATTCGGCTTGCTTCACGACAATTTTGGCGACCCGAACCGACCCGAACCGACACTTTTCCTCTTTTTCTCTTCTTCTCTTCTCTCTTCTTCTCTTTTGAAACTGAAATGTGGGTGTGGGGAGAGTGGGCTGCCCTCTCCCTACATAATCACCACATTTTCCAACTTTTCTTCGTTGGCAAGTTTGGTCCTCGACTTTTGGACTTTATTTTCTTTTCTTTCGCCACCGGCTTCAAAATAGTATATTCGGGTGTTACACTATATTATAAACTTATTGCTTAGCAAAAATCCTTAAAAATATTAACACCCTAATTCTTGTGAACGTTAATCGTATTATTAACCTTAATCTTTATCTGTAAATTATATTTTAGGTGCTTGTAATGGATACTTTGGATTATCTTTTGGATCTTACTTTAATCTTTTGTATCCTCTGTAATGCCTATATCTATGTGAGTATTTCCATACCCCTTTTTGTTATTTTCACACTTTGAGGTGAAACATGTTAACTTATTATCATTGCACTTGTAAACTTATTTGAGACTTGTAATCTTTATGGCAATTCATCATGCAAAGTTGTGGTTAGTTGAACTTTTGTGGTTACCATGTTATGGCGTTATATGTACAATCATTAACTATTGCTAGCCCAGCGAAGTTATAGATCTATGGGCAAGACACCCTGCTTTGGTTGATCCAAGTACACTTAGCTGATCGTATAATCTTGTGAACGTTTGAGACTTATAAAACTTGTCGAGGTTTGATTGTTGCATTGTTCATAACATCCCTAATCACTTTTATTCACTAACTTATGACTTGAATTGCCATCTTTTATATAATCTATGTATTAAAAACTATGGAATGCTTACCAACATTTTTATGTTGACCTTTTATTTTTAACATGTTTCAGGAATACCTCAAGTAGTGTTCTACTCTTTGAAGCTTATCACATTTAGGATTGGATCTAGAGATAAAATGGATGTTCATATTATTTGTAGCATTTGTACATAATGTATTCCTTGTAGAAACTTTTGCTTGTAATGTTACAATTGAATCTTGAATCTTATGATTAATATATTTGGATTTAATAAATAGCGTTATGTGGCTGTGAATAATCGTAACCCTCACATCTTGACGTTTCCGCCGTCAAGGTTGGGGTGTGACAGTGTGCCAAGCCAAAAACAATATAGTTGAACAATATAGTTTGTAATAAAACTTATGTTTTCTTTGGTTATAAGTTGTATCAATTGTGTACACCCACTCGGGCTCTAGGTTAGGAGTCACAATTAACTTAAATTAAACTTACAACATACAGATATCAACGGATGTCTTTTGGTTTGACATGTATTATTCTTAAATTTCACCCTGAAGCACTTATGTTTAGCAATAAAATTTAGAGTAAAATGGTACTTTCGTCCTTACATTTGTTGAATTTCTCATTTCAATCCAAAAACTATTTTTTGACATTTTAGTCACTATGTTTTACCAAATATTATCATTTTCATCAACTTTACTTACACCGTTAAAATCTCCACTAAATATAAGGGTATTTTAGTTTTTTTTCAACATCCTAATTATCTAAATTAAAATAAATTAATCAGTTAATATTCAACTAAAACTAAAAAACACATGAAACGATTAGTGAGACCAGATGCTTCTATTTAAAAACTTTGATTAACTCTGACTCATGTTATTCAATTGAGTTTTGTTGTGAATATTCAATTAATCTTCATATTTTGTTCAAACATGTACTGTTGTTCGATTGAGATCTGTTATGGGATTGAGGTATGTTGTTGTCATGTTTTGTTTGATTATGGTCTCCACAAAAACAGACCTCAATCAAACAAAACAAGACAACAGTAGACCTCAATTAAATAAAGATACACATTTGAACAAAACATGAGGAGTAAATAATCGTCCTGTTGTCATTAGAATAGATGGCAAACTTCAATATAAGGGTTAATTAATAAGATATAATTTACGAACAAAATGAATAGTAGAGTACACATTTTTTTTGTCTTTTGTACCACTTCTTAATCCATATATATGTGTTTTCCTTTTAATTCAAGTTGTTGGTCCCTTTTTTACTCTTACAGAGAGAGACGAGTTGTGAGGGTAGCGAAGGCGATGGAGACGGTGGCTGCTCCAACTCTTGTTACTGGCAGAGGCAGCTCGACTGTTGTTTGCTCATTATTCCTCTTTAACTCCTAGTGATTTTGTTATTCTTGATTTCAAGAGAGGATCACAACCACCTTGAACACCACCATTGGGCTTTTTGGCCTCCTTTGGTGGTGTTTTTGTTATGATGCCCTGTTTGGAGATTCCTTATTAGGAACCATCGCTTTAATGGTTTCCTCGACGACAACACTGGTTTTCTATCGGTTCATCTAAATGGTCAATGATAGGGTTTGTTGAGCTTTTATCTCGATGATGGTGAGCTAAAGCTTATTAGAGATGTTGACTTTAAGTTTTTTTGATTGATCTAATAGTTGTTGTTTAAAACCTAACTTTTGGTTGGAGTTTTAATTGGACTGTCATTCCTCTCCTATTACAGAGATAGTCCTTTAGGTAACTTTTTGATTGTCGTTGATGTAAACCTTAATCTTAATCTATGCTTATATTTTAACTGTTTTACATCGTTTGAATCTAAGATTTGTTCAGATTATTTTAAAATCCTTACTTTGATTATAATATGTGATTTAATTTGCATCACTATAAATCCTAATTTTTTTAGGTTGTTATCTTCTCTGGTAAATTATTGTCGACGATAATGGGTCTGTGCTCATCTGAGAACTTATTCTATTTGTAATATGTTGTTGATTAGTATTTACCTTGATGCTTTTTGGGACTTGGAGATAATGATGTTTTCCGAAAATAAATAATATATCAATATGGAGTTCATTCATTGTCGGTTCGATGATGCTAAGCGTACAATTCTGAGAGATTGTGAATCAGTAACCTAATTTAGGCTAGGTGTAAGTCGTAGCAATTTTTTGGGTTATCTTCTTGTTGTTGGTTCGATGATTGTGAGATTCCTGAGCATGTGATTGGATACCGATGATTATAAGACCAAAACTTTTTTTGGGGTTTGCAAATAGTCCTAATCAGTAATGGTTTATGAGCCTTTTGGATTTGATTTTAACATGATGACGTCTTTTTTTGCCAATTGAATCCCGAAGATTGAAGGTGATGAAAATGATAAAATAGATGTTATGTTTATTGTTTTGGCGTGGTACATGACTGTTTGTAGCAACGATTAACCATCGTTTTTTTAGCTTTCTAATTTAATGTATATGATTGAAAAGGGATGATTAATAGTAACAAGACAGTAAATAGTTCCCGGTGCCAGTTGTGTTTTCACTTATTTAATTATATTTATTGATTTCAAAACTTGGTTGCGATGATCCAAAAAATGATGGCATTCATCGCTTCGACGGGTTTATCCCGATATTGCTCGGTTTGAACACACGACAAGTTAACCTTCTGACCCTCGTATAATTGTTCTTTATATCGGTGCTCTTATTATATGCCTGGGTGAATCTTTACAATTTCAAAGGTTATCGAGCCAATAAAAACCAATTATATGTATGCTAAACAATCATATTTATTGATTCTCACATTTTAGAGGTACAACTTCATTGTGAATAGATATATACAGACAATTATTTCGTCATGCCAAAACATATCTATACTACTATATAATACATCTCTTTGGATAGAGATGTACTTTTGCAAAAAATACAAGTTTTAAAGCAACATGTACAAATGAGTGCATCACATTAATAGGGGTAAAATAAGGATTTGATTAAAATTTTAAAACACTTTAGGGTAATATGGTAAATTTATCCATTAAATTTTATAAAAAACTTGACATTTTTGCCCTTGTCTATTTCATGTATTTAATAATATTATTAATATATTATTTAATAATATGATATTATTTAATTCACTTCATTAATTTTATTTTATTTATGATACTATAATCTGACATTTAAATTTTATTTACTAATTATATTTTAATAACTAAATATATTTTAATTAAGTATATTATTTATTTAAATATTTAAGCATATAACTTATATAAATCTTTATATATATATATATATATGGATATCACGATACCTTCCTATAGGTAATGGGTTGCTTGATGAGGTCCTGATCCAAAAATAATGAAAAAACCGACAAGTATGATTCTTTATTCTAATATTTATTTGACATATTGATTATTGTCAAAATCAAAGATAATGTTAAAGTTGATCGATAGAGACATAATGAATTGTAGTATATGGATATCACGATTCCTTTCGAATGATCTAATCTATATCTTATTTAGTTGTTATTTCAAATAAGAATTTTATATTGAATTGTGATAAATATGAAACTCAGATGTAGCAAATCCAAAAAATTAGTTATTAGATAAATGTTTTATCAAAGAAAGATTAAATAGTGAAGTTTTCCAAAGAATAAATCAGTCTTATCTCTAATAGATTAATTGTTTCTATTAGATCAAGATTTAGTAGGTTTAAATGGTGAATTCTACTCAAAATGTAGTTGCTTCTTCAATAGGCATGAATATGACAAAACTCATTAAATTTTATTATTTGATTTGATAAAATGGTTACTGAATAAATGTTTCCATGATTCTCCCCATAGATTGGGTGCTCATATGTAATCTATCCTTCAACTAAAAAAGTTTCAAGTTAAGGAGTTTGATGGGTTACAAAAATTCAGTAATGGTTAGTCAAATTTTAAAAGCACATACGGGTGCTTATAAAAGATCTAAAACATGAGAATCCTTCAAACTAGAAGAATGTGATATAATAAATATAAGGTTCTTAAAAGGTACTGGGTTGCTTGATGGATGAAATGAGGTTCTTAATTCTTCATTGATGATTGCTTGGACTTATTAATCGTGTATTCATATGAGTTCTCATTGAAGGGGTACTTGGTTTTTTATTACATATTATCGGGAATCATAGAATTTAAACTACGTCAAATCGATCATTTGATTAGGTAGTTGTATGTTGGCTATATTTGAATGATTTTTCTTATTCAAATGAATTATCACCAACAGCTCACAACAGGAATTTAGTCTTTTTTAAGCTCTTCTCTTTACCACTAATTTGTTTGTGTTTGATTTTTATGTTATTATAATTAGGATTGTGGTATTTGTAAATTTTAGTAACATAAACCAGTATCGTGTTGTAAATTATTACTGCCGCCGCATTGCACGAGTCTTCTACTAGTCACTTAGTTATATATGATGAAATCGATTTAAACCCCCGCGAAAAGGAACGCCTCTTGTTATTATTAATATTACTTTTAGAGCCAAAAAGAATTACCAATTTGTTTCTGCCGGCAACCAATACTCTCTTGATAATTACCATTTAATAAAATTAAGTTATTTATAAGAAGACGTACATAAAGTTAGACGATGATTATTTAATTACAAAATGATTACCACATGCGATGACTTACAAGTGATGCTATGAGAAAATAGAAACTTGAATGGAACAACAATCTCTATTGTCATCTTGTGTGGTGTCATTCTCAATGAACTACCATATAGAACGACAAACGCTTTTATGTTTATCTACTAAGTTGTACAATATAAAGGAGTATTTTATCCTCCTTTATGATTTGTCTTCTTATCTTACTCACTTTTTTAATTCTTAAGATGCAGGCTCTCTCGCGACATGCACATACATCCATCGACCCATTGGTATATGTCAACAAGTTTGTTTTACACGAGTCTTTGTCAGGGATGGGCAATCTCTTGAGTATTTAACAAAACACGTTAAATAACAAAAAAACTTAACATTCAAAGAGACGTTTAACACTTATTCTTGAAGTATTTAAATAACAAAAAAGTTGCAATAACAAATTTAAGTAATACTTATTTGTCAAAAGATAAATCATTCATATAATTTATTTAAGACTGACTTGTCGTTTTTCTCTCTGTGATTTAATTATATATGTAATTTTCATTTAAAAAAAGTTTTTTGTTGCATCTAGCTCTCCACCGTAATTGTCATTTCCAACTGAAAATCAATTATAATTTTGAGTTGAATTAAATTGAACAACAAATTGAATTCAGTTCTATTATTAGAATACGATTCTAATGACAAAAATTTAAAACTAAACTCAAAAATAAAATTCAAAATTAGATCAAGTAATAGACTTTTCAAATACGATTCGAATAGTTAACATCGAGTCACCATCCATTAACATGGCTAATCGCAATATCCATACACGCTGGTAAAATTTCACCCACTCACTAACAACAACACTATCCGTGTCATATTTTTTCCCTTTACAATCCCATCTAAAATTCCACTTCTTGTATTACTTCTCTTTAGCCAACACAACAAAAACAACCTTTTGCATCTTTAGCCCCTCAAGGTTTATGTGGAGTAGAAAAGTGTATAATACTCTTATGAGCTTTCTTCCTAAACATTTTATGTATGTAGAATAACAATCAAAATCACAAAAGTGAATTGGGGCATTGGGCTATTAACAATTATTATTTAAGAATAACCTAACAACATTGTAAAAGTGTAAGCGGTTAGATGCATTTTTGAGTTTTATTAGAGCAAAACTAAATGGCCACTAGGTGTTAATCTTTTGGGCTCGATTGATTGAATCAAATGAAGCTTGATTAAGTGTCAAATGGATTGTGATCTGGTTTATGAGATTTAATTTTGGTTCATGAGGTTACTATTTCACGTTTTTGAAAAGAAATTTCAAATGCTTGTTATGTGATCAAAAGGATAGACCTTGTAATCTACCTCCAGCATAAAAGTAAACACGCATAACACGAATAAATACATGTAGAGTATAAGCGAGAGTAGGTTAAGTGTGCATGCCATGACAAAGTGAAGATTCACCTTCTCTTGTTGAGTTAATAATATTTGTAGATGGTAACATGCTAATAAATGGTTTGCATATCTAATAGAAATTTTTGTCATCGACTACAAACTAAAAGGTCTAGTGGTCGCTTCGTTCGTTTTCCACAAATGTTCATGATATCACTTCTTTGTCTTGTTCCCTTCCACCCGAACCATCTTATAGCTTGATCTGAAGATCCCGATCAGTCATGTCCTATCAGTCCTTGACAAGTCACATCGTCATGGTTGAAACTTTGATGAAAATCATGGTAAGCAACGTTCTAATAAGTGGGTTGACTGAGTAGGTGCGAAAATCATGTTGGATAAGCAAGTTTGGGTTGATGGATTGAAACTAATATACACATAAATCTATTTTAATTTGAAATGAATTGACATATCAATTATTTTAATTATAGAACAATCTAAACATGATCATTAAATTAAAAAAAGTTAAATATAACAACCTAAGCCTGATTATTTTCATGTCGTGTCATAATTTATCATCCTAGTCATGATTTTACGTTGAGAGTTTGAATCCATATTGCAAAAAATGACCTTCAAGGTTGTATTCCCAATCTAGTTCTTTAAACAATTATAAATACATCCTTATTATACTATTTAGTTTTGTTGCGTTTAACAAATTAATTTTAGTTTCCAATACTTGTTACTAAGCTACTTAATTTTTTCTATCTACGACGACATGAGTAGTCAGATCATCGCCTAATTCTTAAAGTCTTATTGTTTAATTACACTACAAAAAAAAAAAAAACGAATGAAATGATCAGTATATTTTAGATTTGAGCCATTGATTTATAGATCTATTGTTATGCAACTAAAAGCATAATTGTAGTTTTCTGGTTTTCCGGAGGGGGGGGGGAGGAAGAGTAATAACAGAAACTATAAGGACTAAAATGCAACTTTTATTACGATGACATCAGTCTCCATTACCTGCCAAATAATCCCTCGAAGATTCTTTCTTTCTTCGCTTGTAATTATCAAAATCCCCATTACAATACTCTCTCTCTCTTTCGCTATCTCCCATAATTTTTTAGGGTTCTACGAGGGTTTCTTTCTGAATTCACCATCAATTCGATCACTATGCGAGATCAAACACCTCAATTCACCCTCTGATTCCAACCACACAGATCCAATTTGTACATACACACGCAATTGTAATCAGATGGACGCTTATCAGCCCATCAGAGGAAGCGGATCAAGCTTGCAGTTCCTCAATAACCCGTTTGGGGACACCACGTACACGAAGGTGTTCGTCGGAGGGCTTGCGTGGGAGACTCACAGCGAGACGTTGCATCGCTATTTTGAACAGTTTGGGGAGATTTTGGAAGCTGTTGTTATTTATGATAAGCAAACGGGGAGATCGAAAGGCTATGGCTTTGTGAGTATTTTATACATGTCTTCTTTTTCAGATTAGGTGCTTGATATCTAATAACGATGATTGTATATGTATTTCATCTATATGTTTGATGTAATATGTCGCCTTGGTTCAGAAATTAGACATCTTTTAGGATCAAAAGTGAATTGCATATTTCGGGATGCTGGATCGATTTAGAACTTGGAAGTTCTCACTTGTCTGTGATTTGAAGATGGAGTTTTTAGTTTTGGTCTGTCAAATGATTAAGAATGAAAAGTCTTGTTTTTGTTTTTTAGAAATAAGCATGCTATATGCGTGTTGGAATTTGGATGCTCTACTTATGATAAGAAATGAAATTGAACAAAAGAATGTATTAGTTGTTTTTCAACTTTTATAGTAAAGCGGTACCAGTCTTTTCCATCAACTGGTTCTATGCAGAGTTCCCTCTCTACATGTCCCAACCAAACTGTAAGCCATTAGGCCAATAGGTTTGAATGAATTTGTTGCTTGTCTATTTTATTGGATAAAATTGTTATGTGTTCTAAGTTAATATTTATTTATATTCCTTTGGTTTGTTTTCTTTGATGTACATCCTCTGGTTATGTCTTTTTGAATTATTAGTGATTAGTAATTTCTCTTAAATTCAGGTAACATTTCGTGATGCTGAAGCTGCAAAGCGGGCTTGTGCTGATCCTAATCCAGTTATTGATGGTAGAAGAGCAAATTGTAATTTGGCATCACTTGGTCGGCCCCAACCACCTTTGCCTTTTGGTAGGTTTTGAAACCTTTGAGCCAATTAATATAACTGCACAAAATTCTCCTCTAGCAGAGGTCTCAGGTTTGAATCCTGCTTCCACTGGTTTTTTGGCATAACCTCTTAAAAGGTCACCTATCTAGTGCAAGCTGTGATTTACCTGATCCTGTTGTTAGCAGGGTGTTGGCGTGTCCCGTGAGGTTACTGGAAACAAGTTCTCATGGACACCAAAAAGAAAATTCTATCTCCACATAACTCTTATCACATTTTCTGAATTTGGACTTAGCAAATGATGATGAAGTCGGGTGAGTGCATGCGTGCTTAGTTTTTTTAAGGTTATCCCGATAAGTGTGAGCATCTTTGGCTCATGAAGAAATCTATGATATTGCTTTCCTATTGTAAAGAAACCGTTCACGTTGAAAAAGTCAGGGTGCGGGTGGGGTGGGGGGGGGGGATAAGATGGAGGAAACCAGAGTGAAGCTAAAAAGAACTAGTTAATGCAATTCTAAGAGAAACATGAGCAGCAATGTTAGCCAGACAACAGCCTAACACAAACTTGATAACAGATTGTTGCAGCTTTAATTTATCTTAGTATCTGAATTTAGTGGTACATTTTTGTTATCTAGCACGGTAGCACCTTTGTGGAGACACAAACATTTTCTTTCTAGCTCCACCTCTAGCCTTAATGGGTTTTTGTTTTTGGGGTTAAAGTTTCTAATAACAGCATCCATGGGATTCGGGGTATAGGGAATCTTGCATTAGATGCTTGAGTACTATGGCTAAGTTTTACTCAAACACCTTAACTGTGACATCATTGGTTTTTACTTGTAGGACGCCTGAGACCGGCGACAACCTACTTTGGGGGTCCCCATGGGGGCCCATATGTTGGAAGCTCAAGTTACCGCCCACCGGTTCCATACAACTATCAGCAATTCCCATATTCCTTATATGGGTTAGTTATTTTCAATGTATCTTATTAATGGTTATCCAACCTGTCCATTTTATCAGCCCATAAATTATATCATATCTAATGCATGTGCATGAAATATATATACATGATTGCTCAATAACTTCTGATACTGGAATGCAATTTAAAAATGTAAAACCATTATTTGAACTTATAGGTCCTTTCTAATATTTAAAAAAATGGTTTTTGATAGGTATCCACCTTATGGACCCGAGTATGTCTTCCATCAGGTGAGTAAACTTGAAACTCTTGCTGCTTATACTTAACAACATTCACATAGTTAGCCACCTTGATTTTCTTTCATCGGTTCCATACAATCCATACATAGGCCAGCTGCAACATAACCCTCAGATGTTTGGCATGCCAGGCCCCATTAGCCCAAATGTTTTCCCGTTCAGTCAAATGGGCCCACCTCCCCTTGGAAGCCCAGGTCAGAGAGCGATTCAGGGGATTGTAACACCTGGTCCTCATGTTCTGCCATATACTAGACCAGCTGTTAGTGGGGCAACCACGGAAATTGTTCCAATGTCTCCAGCACCATACCTTGCAGGCACTCCCTTCTTTCTTTATTAGTCTGTTAGTTCCTTGAATAATCAGAATTTGCTGAACGTACAAACAGTTGTTATTTGATTATGACAACTTTACAAGTAGAAACACATCCAGAAACTCTCTTACAACCTGTTTCTTTATTTTTGATTGCCTGATTGTTATTCAGTATCACATAACCACTTTCAAACATGTATCCAAACACTTACTAAAGAGATGTCATGGGTGACCAACAAGGCAACAATGGTATATTAGGTCCTGAGTCCTGACTATATAGTGGAGAATGAAAATGTTGAATTCCTTTTCCTGCATAGGAACACCAATAGTAAAATACTAAACCATATGATATATTTGTCTGTAAGGTTACTTTCACGGTACACTTGATATACAGAGGATCCATTTATGATACAAAACTCACGAATATTCATAATGAAGATGAAAAGTAAATACTAAATAGGTATATATTAGATGGTATAAGCTCACTTTTGATTTGTAAGTTCCACCTTTTATTTGTCTTTTACCATTTGCCCTGAAAATAAAAAATAAAAAAATTGTTTATTGTAAATGTTACTAATTATTATGTTAAGAATAGTTTGGATATGAAGGAATAGATATTATTTTTATAAATTATAGTGTCTCAATATCCATCTGGTTCTTTCAGGCATCTCTCCACCATTTTTGAGACAGATGAGGAGTACCAATCCTTCTCAGTTTAACCAAGGTAGTGGTTCTGAGTAAAAAGGTGTTTAATTGGGAGACAACCGAATCACTTTCTGAGGGATCCACTAACTGCAAGATGATCTCACTTGGTACTCGAGTGATATTTTCACTTTTGACCTTGGATGTCATCATCGTAGTTGTCAAAGAGGTAACGTTAACATGCTGAATCAGTAACTAATTGTTATCGCTTTATGTTTTTTCTTTTGGTAACTTTTATTTATTGAGTTTCAGGTCATCAGAAGTCGTGGACACAACTGGGTCAAACGGAGTCAAAACTGAAAACAAATCTTTGAATCCCAAACACAAATGTGAAAAGTTTAAAAAACGCTCTTTAACTGGTCTGTAAAACAAGTGTTGCACTCATCGAGTATTAACAAGATCGATTGCTGGGAATATGGTTTTCCAGCAATCATGTATGAGGGAATCATCATATGATTCCTTGATGGTTAATTAGATCTGGTGGCATGTGGGCAACATGGTCACTGCTTAACTGTGTCGTTGGACCGCTTTAACATCCCATAACCAATGGGAAACCTGTGAATATTATGTGTATAATTCTGGAAATTATGGTCCAGAAGCTGCAAAATGGAAACATCAATCAATAATGGCTTGCTGGTCATTTCACTTGATTAGTTACCAAAACACGTTCCACTTCTATATATTTTTTCATGAAATTGACCCCCATGGGTTGCTTTAGCCTGTTACTCTGTTAGTTTATATATGTTTATTTTCTTTTATTTTGACAAAATATTAGTATTTTCTTTAATGCTTGGTATACTATATATTATAGTAGTTTTTAAATACTACAGCAACAAAATACTAATATGTAAGAAACCAAGTCAATTTATTCGAGTCACGAGTGCGTCGAAAATAGTAAGATTACTATATCGTTTCTTTCTTTTTTTATCTTTCTAAACATCTCAACTTCTAATATCATTTAATTATATACTTAAAAATTGTTTAAGTCCATACCGTTTTAGTGAATGCCGGAGGGACAATAATGATGCCACTAGCCTATGATAGTCATGAACACTTTTATCAATTATAGATAGTTTCAACAAAAGAATCTAATCAAATGTGGCTCATAATCCTACTTTTTGACGTCTTAAACAACTTTTAATAAATGCATAAATAGATAAATTGTTTTAGAGAATTTTTGTAGCATGTCTACCTAAATAGGAAGCAAAAAATATCAAGTGGGTTTCAAAGGAAAAACGTACTAATAGAACATTAGTTATCAAGATAAGGATGCAATTAAGATTATAGGTGCCCAAAGCTTAAGTCAAAATTGATTTTGGTCAAATCAGTTGGTCTGGAAGCGGTCATTAGGGAGGTTTAACAAGTTTAAAAATCATGTTTTGACCGCTGCGGTTCCGGTTTGACCTGGTTCAAATCGGATTCACTCTATAGGATTACCCACCCTTTCGACCCTATGGTTCGTGTCGGTCCCTAAGCGGTTCTTGTCAAACTGGCTTCAAATATGTTTGGGTTGGGGAATCAGTCATTTTCATCTTAAGATTATATTGACTGTTTTCAGCAAGGAAGCACGAAAAAGTATCCATGAGATTAAATGCAACTCCCAACTAACTTACTTGATATCATTTGTTTAAGATTTTAACATATTTTTATCAAACTTAAGACCTTTTCCTGAAACTATATAATAAATTTACTACGCATTTAAGGTTCAAGTTTAATAGATACACTTTAATGACGTATATTAGACAAACCCATTTAATATTCAAATTTCTAAAAGAATTAAACGTGACTATTATGTTTAGTTGGTTTTTACTAAAGTTAATTGTATTATTTTAGTACACATGGTTGATAAAATATGAAACATTGTATAAAAGTTAAGATGTGCATTCAAGTTTCAAAAGTAAAAATGTTACAAGAATGAAAAGATTGTAAATTCTAGTACTCTGTTTTATAGGTTTGATGAATTTAATCTAGAGATTATAGGTGTTGCTCTTAAAACGAAATGTTTACCTATCAGTTAATTTGTTTCGTTTGTGTTATTAAATCATAATAATTGCAAAGCAAGATGTTTTGTTTGATTGTAAATACGCAACAAATAGTAGACAATAAATACTAAATTAAACGTTTGCTTGACAAAGTATTCTTGACTTAGGGTGAACAATAAATGAAGTACACTAACTACAAAATTAAAACTAGTCTCCAAATAGTTATAAAACATTAATAAAATTCAAAGCTACTTTACATAAAGCGCCAAAAGATGAGGAAAAAAAAAACCAAAATACATTCTTTTAATGATGATAAATTTGGGCTCAATGACATGTCTGTTTATAGCTCATATATGTCTATACTTAAGACAAGATTTCAACCGCCAATTGTTAGTTTGATGCTCGAGGATGACACCAATCCATTCTATGAGAACGAGCGTCTAACTTGTAAAACTCACTAACTTTCATATGCGTAGAAAGCTTATTGGCAGCCCTTGTTAGTGGATGCAAGATTTTTACGCTAAAATAAGATTTGAACCTGTGGCCTTAAGGCCAAATGGTTTTTATCCACAACAACTAGTGCTAGTGGACCAAATGACCATCAACAAAACACTAAAGGAAATTTGTATTTACAAAACAGTGAAATAACTAATTATGTGGTGTGTCACCACCATATTGTATTTGAAATTAAAGAACGTTAAAACGACTATATTACCCCTTTAAGTATTTTTCACAACTTATTTTTCCTACATTGAATGTGGACTACTTATTCTAATATACAAAAGTTAAATATTCAGGGTTAACTGGGTGGTTCTCATTGATACTAATTATATACATATATACACATACATATATCTATATACATATATATATATATACATACATATAAGTATAGAGGGGGAGGGTTTAAAAAGTTAACCTATTATGATAATCGTGTTAACTCTTTAATATCAATCAAAATAATTATTTTTTTGTTGGATTAACGTCATTAGACATATACAAATCTATATTCTTTTATGTATATGTAAATTCCCAAGCGTAAAAAAGTTTACACTAGTATAAGTCACACTTACATCTTGTAAATATTTACAAATGTAAATGTAATTTACACTACTAAATTTTGTACACTTACGAATTCACACAAATACATAAAATAATCTTATTTTTGTATTATATAATGATGTTATTTAAAAAAAAACTAAAGATTTAAATTGATCTTGAAAAGTTAATACGGTTATCGCAATAATAAAAGGTTAACATTTGAACCTCCCCTACAAATACACACACACATATTAGTGTATATATATACACATGTATATACATACACACATACATGCGCGTGCACACATTATCTATGTTTGTGTGTATAGCTTTTTCTGAACTACGAACTCACATATATTCTAAACCTACTTTTAAGTTTACACCTCCTGTCCATGATTCTTCAACCTCTTAGGAAAGGAGATCATGCAATGCATCGTGAAGCCATTGTGCTAAATGACATTTAAACAGAGAGAGGGGGGGAGTTGGTTGGGGTGGGGGGGTGTTTGAGATTTTACTATACAAAGTTAATAAATCGTATGAAGTGTGCGAAGTAATATCAATAATTGATTTAAGGGATTAATTTAGATTAAAGATAGAATAATCACGCATGAAAGGGAACTGGATGGGTAAATTTACAAATAGCCTACAATAAGCATATATAATTGTTAGACTCTGAAAGAATCATACATGCCAATTCAAGAGGTAGTTAGTTAGTTGTTCTGTGTAGATGAATTTTGCTTAGTATAGAAGAACTAATGTGGCTGAATAAAAAAAACAAGTGAAAGAACTGCTGCTATGAAAAAAAGAACAAGTGTTGGACATCTGCATTAGTCCAATGCGGATGAAAAACAAATATAGACAAGACACTGGTCTTCCTTATAGACTAATGCGGATGAAAATACAAATCTAATAAAGAAAAAGAAATATGACTGAAGAAAAAGAAATGCGAGAAAGTGTTTTTGTCATCCGCATTAACAAATGTGGATGGACAAAAACCAAATACGGGTGAAAAAAAAACAAATGCGGGTGAAAAAAACAAATGCGGGTGAAGATCAAATAAATGCTTATTCTATTTTTATACTTTATGACTTATGTAATGTACTAGAATTAGTCAGGGGGTATATTAATCAATTATACCAGTCATATGTTAGGCTTATAAAATAGAAAGTTAACCACTACGAACCCTACACCCGATATAACATCCGACACATTTTCAAATTATAAACCCAAACTCAAATTTATTTGAGTCAATTTTATAAATCAAATTTATTATTTAGTCATTTTATTTATTTTTGTTTTCCAAATATAATAAATGTGTCACTTAGTCAATTTAGCTTAAACTCTATAATTTATAAAATAAATTTTAAAAAGTTATTAACATTTATAAGATTTTAAATGTTCAATAAAAATAAATAACTAAATTGCAAAGTTTTTGCGAGTTTATAAAGTCTATATTGATTGTATAAAAAATAAGATGATTAAATTAAAATTAGGTTTTAATATATTTAGATCTTAAATTATAATTATTCTATAAACTATTTATTTTTATTTAAGTTTATATTTTTTTACAAATTTCAATCATAATCCCCTTTTGAAAGACTTATAACTCACCATTAACACCATTTATAACCCTCTCCTAACCTCTACTATTAAAACAAGATTTAGGTCTCACTTTTTATTTGCTCATTCTTTAAACATCTCACTAACAAACTTTTCTTTCATCCTTTGGTTTTGATTAATTTCAAGAATTTTCTTTTACAAATAATTTCAAGAAGTTTCTAAGGTAATCTAATATTTATTTTACAAGTAATTTCAAGAAGTTTCTAAGGTATTTCTACATTGTTTCAATTATCCTAACATTGAATTGTTCTCGTGACTTTATTTTTTTACTTTTATTTTTTCTTCTACTAAATCTCTTTTAATTTTAATAATTATCATTTGATCATTAATCTTCTAACATTCACCAACCTTACAACAATCAATAACATTTTTAAATCAAGCTAACAACACATAAACATAAAAAAGAATCCCGTTTGCATATGAAACGGCTATGCCGCCGCATTCGGTTATTACACAAGATTATTCCTCTAAATGATGATTATGCCGAAGTCTTGCAATATTTTTTTTATAACTCAAATGAAGTCTAATGTACCATATATCGACATAATATTTTGTTCTAAACTATTTCATTCTTTAACAATTATAAAAGTGCACATAAGTGCCTTACTATAATTCTGACAGAATATAGTTTAACTTCAACTAACCATAACTTGATCATAACAAACTAAATTTTAGTAAAATCAGACTCCAATATTAAGTTCATCAAATTACCTTTTAACGATAGTTTATATGTCTTCAAACTCAATCGGACGACTCAACAATAGCCTTCACAAGATAAGTGTGCATTTCAGCACCTTCTGTCTTGTGTTGCTGTTTTGACCTATTTACGGGTTTTTTCATGTAACACCCGGCTATTTTTAAAAATCAAGATATAAAGAATAAAAGCAAGAAAGATAATAAAGTCCAAGTGGAGGGACTAAAAGTGTCCAAAAAGGACAAAACTTTCAAAAGTTGGTGTAAAGGAAGTATGGCCGCCCACCCTCACCTCACTTCACCATTTGTCTCGGTTTTTAGAGAGAGCAGAGAAAAACTCTCGGTTGAAGATAAGAAGAAGAAGAGAAGTCGAATTAAATGTAATAATTCGCGGTTTTTATGTTTTTATGCCGGGTTTTAGCCCGGTTATGTGATTATGTGCTTATGTGTTGTGTTTGTGCTCGGGTGTGTGTGTTTTTTGTGTTGTTTCTAGGTGTTTTGAACTCTTTGCATGCGGGTTAAAAGGAAGAACAACCAAGTTGCACCAGGTGAGTTCTAGACCCTGGTTTTTACACGTTTTAAACGATCTTTGGGGCTGAAAATGTATTAAATGATTTTACAAAGTTTATGTGTGAGTACCCGTATGTATTGTGTATGTTGGATGTTTGTTCTTGAATGTTTATAGGTTATTCATGTTTAGAATAGCCGCGTTATGCTTAGAGCAGATGGGTTTGATGATTAGGATTGAAAATATCCTAGAAACATGTTTACAAAATGCTCATGCGCCTAGATAAGTGTTCATACGTCTGAAAGTGCCTTAGAAAGAATTAAGTGTAAGTCATGCGCCTAAACAGTAGCTCATGCACCCAAAATTTGCCTTAGAAATGTTTAAGTTCAGCCCATGCGCCTGAACAGTGGCCCATGCGCCTAGAAATGGTAGTCGGATGACTAAGTGAAGGGCCATGCGCCCCAATAGTGCCCATGCGCCCAAGTGGCCCATGCGCCTAAGTGTTCATGCGTCTAAATAGTATCCATGCGCCTAGATTAGGCTGGAATTTACTAAGTGTTCAAACGTCCAGGAATCCCCATGAGCCTGAACAGTACCCATGCGCCTAAGTGTTCCTCATGCGCCTGAATAGTGTCCATGCGCCTGCATAGTGCCCATGCGCCTAGGACTTAGAATATTTTTTCTGATTTTTGGGGAAAATGTGTAAAGTAGGCTTTGACTTGGGAAATTCTCGGGGGACTATAAGTTGACTTTTGGGGTCATAGATAGTATGATGGGCATGTTATGGATGATGATGCTGATGATGTGCATGATTATGCATGATGTATGTTATGTATGTATGATGCCCTGTGATGATGTATGTATGGTATGTTATGTTATGTTCCTTATGATGATGAATGTTTATCTTTCCATGGCTTTACATGTCATGTTAATGAATGAACCGAAAGTATTATGTAACGTAAAGTGAAAGATAATGAAAGAGGAACATGATGAATGAATGCATGCATTAACGAATGAATGAACGTAAAAAGTCTTGCAAGCAAATGTATGGAGGTTCACACCCAATAAAGGGTGTTAGCTCAACTGTGTGTGGGTTAGCTACCCTAGAAGGATGCACACTGGGGTCCAATCCTTGAGATTGACCACATTTACGGGATCCTTGTCGCTTGCCCCAGGTACTGGAGTCACCTTTGTGCACAATGTTTGGGGTCAATGAAAGACCTCAGGCCCAGTAACCAGCTTCGTGCACAATGTTCGGGGTATAGCATATGGCATTGATCTAGAATGAAACGAAAAGATGAACGCTGAATGTACTTGCCTCAGGTACTGGAGTCAGCTTCGTGCATAATGTTCGGGGTCTATGATAGACCTCAGGCCCAGTAACCAGCTTCGTGCACAATGTTCGGGGTATTGTACATGTCCATTATGTAACGAATGAACGAAGATTAATGAATGTAATGAAAGATAATAATGATATTATCTGTATGTACGTATGATGTATGACCACGAACGTATGAAACGTATAGTATGGACTCTGTAAAGAAATAAATAACGATTTATGTATGTTTATTTATAAAACTAGAACTCACTCAGCGACGCTGACTTTCATATGTTTTCAGTTGGCAGGTAAACGTTGCTGAGGATGGCACGAGGCGGCTATTCAGCTCTTTTGGATAACATCCATTTAATTAAGGCTTTTGTGATGTAATACAACAATGTATTTTGTAACCAACAAACGATGCATTATTTTGCAAAAGTTTTTAGGATGAAATGAAATGCCATTTGTTTTATGCTTTCCGCTGCAATGTTTTGATGAATAAATGTAAAGTATATGTTTTACGTGCGATGAATCACCAGCTATGAGCGTCTCGGGATCAGGGCCTTACATTTCATAAAAATGTTTCTGAACAAAAGTCGTGTAGAAGACTTTGAACTAGTTAACTGTAAATTTTCATAGTTTTATGAAACCGTTTGCTATTTTTAAAACCTGTTCAAACACGTATCAAACATTCTGTCCAGAATCAAAAACTGGTTCAATAATTTTTTTTCAATCTACCTTTCGCTTTTTGGTATTCTCTAAACGTCCTAACTTCTTTTAATGAATTCCGATCTCATGTTATTATTTCTTTTATCCTTTAGGACATCACGTTTAACTTTTGAACATCCAAGCTTTCTTATGAACCCTACAACCATCGTTATACAATATGAGTATTCATTGCCCATTTTTATGTGTTTTATATTTTGGGGAAATCATGTGATTCTATATTCAATCATTGTTATTCTATTTCATTTTAAATTCAATTGAAGATGTGCTATATTATTACTTGCAATCATGTGTGCATAGTTAGATAAACTAGATGAGAACACACTCATTAATTCATGCAACCACGGTAACAATGATAGATCTATTGGTTTGACAAACTTACCCCATTTGTTTAGTCACGTGGTGATTGGAATCGGAATCATTCATTTTATAAGGCTTCGTTTGTGGGCCGAGTCAATTCAGTCATTAGGTTTTATTGTGTTGTTTTGTCTTTTATGTTATACTATTGCATTATAAGTCTTGACATTACCATGTGAATTGAATTGTTTTCAATTATTGAATGAATCTATATATGTATTTAAACCTGTGTTTACTCACCAGCTAATTCATTAGCTGAACTGTTAATTTCTCACATGATTTCAGGAATGAAGATTAATGGACTTCTAAATGCACACTTAGGACTTGGACATAGTCAAAGTCAAAGACAAATTTTGTTATGTTATTAATTGATTGTAATGTATTGATTGATTAACATTATTCAATGAAAATGAAATGTAATATTATTTTAACATATTTACTACCATGTACTATGAGCAATCGATTTACATTCGTCCGCCCCAATGATTCGCCATCGGTTGGGGTGTGATAGATTGGTATCAGAGCCATGGTTATAGGGAACTAGGTTATTAGTGTAACACCCGGTTATTCTATTAAAGTAAATAAAGAAAGGAAATGTCAATAAAACCCAAGTTGAGGGGTTAAAAGTGTAAAAAGGACAAAAGTACAAAAAGTTGGTGTAAAGGTGGGCATAGCCGTCCACCCTCTCTTCACATCACCTTTTTCATTGGTTCTTGAGAGAGAGAGAGAGCAGAAACTCTCGGTTGAAGAAGAAGAAGAGGAGGATTAAATTCAAGGTAAGAATTCAAGGCTTTTAAGTGTTTGTGTTGGGTTTTGTCTCGGGTATATGCTTATGTGTTTGTGTGTGTGTGTTCATGTGTGTGTTGTGGGATTCTAGGTGTTTGAACTCATTTGCAAACGGGTTAGACGGAAGAAGAAACACCAAAGTTGCACCAGGTGAGTTTCTAGACCCCAGTTTTACTTGTTTTAAACTCTTCTTGGGGCTGAAAATGTATTAAAACAACTTTACAATGTTTATGTATGTATACCCGTATATATTATGCATGTTTGATGATGATTCTTAGATGCTTATAGGTTGTTCATGTTTAGAATATTCTTGGTAAGCTTAAAACGGATAGGCTTGATGTTTGGATTTGAAATTATCCTAGAAACATGTTGAACAGAAGGTTCATGCGCCTAAATAAGGCCATGTGCCTGGAAATGCCTTAGAAATGATTAAGTGTATCTCATGCGCCTGAACAGTGCCCTCATACGCCTAGAAAATTAGTCAGACGACTAAGTGTAGGGCCATGCGCCCCAATAGTGCCCATACGTCTGAATAACCCCATGCGCCTAAGTTTCCATACGCCCGAATAGCCCATGCTTCTAAGTGTCCGTGCGTCCGAATGGACCATACGCCCGAATAGTGTCCATGCGTCTGAATAGCTCATGCGCCTAAGTGTTGAAAGGGTTGTGTTGGCTGATGCACCTGCATAGTGATAAAACGCCCGAACAGGGCCCATGCGCCCAAATAGTGCCAAAGCGCCTAACACTTAGAATTTACTTCAGAATTTTTGGGAGTCTGTGCCTTTAGGGTTTTGACCGAGGTTTGACTAGGGCTTATAAATGCTTGGTTTAATACGTTATTATGATTGCCTGAAAAAATGATTGTTCTTTATTATTATATATTATTATTATTATTATTATTATTATTATTCTTATTATTATTATTACTATTAGTATGTGACTTTATGTGGTGTGCTATTATCGTAACGTAAAGTATCACTAATAATAAAGTGAAAGAGCAATAAAGAAGAGAAGTGGAACTTAACTAAAATGTTAATAAGTCTTGCAAGCTTATAGGAGGTACACGACCATGAGGTCGTTAGCTCAAATGTGATGCGGGTTAGCTACCTTCAGATGCACACGGGGCCAGTCAATTGAGATTGGCGGACCTTTGCAGCGTACCCTAGGTGTCTGGGCCAGCCTTGTATACAGTATTTAGAGCCCCTTGTGGGAAGAGAGGGACCAACACCATTTCCTCCGCGCACGTTTAGGGTATTGCTCATTGGTCCACATAGACAGTGAAAGATAAAGATAAAAGAATACAGAGTAAACAAGGCATACAGTAAAGAGATGAAGCATTATCTGATTGTATAGTTAATGCGTGTTCACGTGTAAAGAGATGAAGTTTTCATAAAAAGAGTATTTTCATATGTATAGCTTACCGAAAGTATTTTATTACTTTTAAAACTAGACCTCACTCAGCAACGCTGACTTTTATACATTTTTAGTTGGCAGGTAAATATTGCTGAGGATGGCACGAGGGTGAAGCTACTCGGCAGGGAAAGATTGACATCCATTCATACTTATTATTGCTGTTGTTTTGTAATGCAATTAAACAACTCTTTTGTATTCGGTTAAACAATTGTGTATTGCTCAACAACAGTGTTTTAATGAAATGAATGGTTTTTTCTAAAATGATTCGCTGCTTAAGTTTGTAAATTTATAACGTTTAATGTATTTAATGCTGTGAATGACCAACTGTGAGGCCTCCGGGAATGGGGCCTTACAAG
Source organism: Flaveria trinervia (assembly GCA_025506515.1). Lineage (NCBI taxonomy): Eukaryota > Viridiplantae > Streptophyta > Magnoliopsida > Asterales > Asteraceae > Flaveria > Flaveria trinervia. Next base: position 70,026,623 of record CM046447.1, on the reverse strand, counting down.
TTGGTATCAGAGCTAAAGTTTAAGAGAATTGGGTTAAATAAAATTTTAAAACCTAAACTTAAACTGAAAATGGGACAACGGGAGGGATGTTAGCCCGAGTAGCTACGTGCCATCAGGTATTTTCTTTAATGTTAATCGACATTATGTGCGCATGCTATTTGATTTATGTGCTCTTAGTAGATTTAGATACTGATTAAGTCCAGATAGGAAATGCTTGGGGTACGAAAAGTAAAGTAAGTGGCTAATCACAACTGGCCACTGTAATTAGGGACTTACTATACTTGACATAAACTGAGTTATTACTTTGAATGACCGCGTTAGTGTTTGAATCTTATAGCGTATTAGAGGATGGCTGGATAGAAATCTTCCAGGCTCCTAGAGGCAGAGGCCTTCCACGTGTGACTAGGAGTAGTGCTAAGGCTCCTGAGACAACCCATGAGAACCTTAAGGTCCATGGCCGGAGCGAAGAGAATGAGAATGCTAGCTTGAATGCCTCAGCTAGGGAGGCGATTGCTGATGAAGTACACCGGGTCATGCAGACAGTCTTACGGTCTGTGGTGACTGAAGTCATCAGGGCTGTGAGAAGTGAGGAGAGGAAGGAGAAGGAGAATAGAAAGGGATCTACGGGAAAGGGAAGCAAGGGAGGAGGAACAACCAGATCCTGAGACTGTGTTGTCCGAGGAGGAGGAGGATGATGTAGTGGGGGTAGCGACCGGAGGATGCAGTTATGGGGCGTTCCAAAGGTGTAAGCCCCCGACTTTCGATGGCAATGGCAATGCTGCTGCCGCTCATCGCTGGGTGAGAGAGATGGAGGCAGTCTTGGATATCAGTGAGTGCCGCGAGGACCAAAAGGTGAAGTTTGCGACTCACTCTTTCTTTGATTCTAAAGGGATCGAGATCTAGTTTGATCAATTAGATTAGGATTTGCAGCGGAATAGCACACGAATTAGACGAAATTATAGCAAGAATAATATGAATATTCAATCAAACAGTAACGGTTATAGAGAGAGAGTTTTCTGCAAAAAGAATGTTTTCATTCATGCACAAGCTTCCCGTACAGGGAAATTAGGTCAACATTCCTTTTATAAGGAATGTGACATCAGCTGACGTCACTTGACAGTGACATCTAACTGATTTATACAAACAACTGAAAGTAAACCAAACTACTGAAGATGTCCACAACAACTGAGGACACCTTCACAAAAGCTAAGTATAATCTAACATTACAACTACTAAAGTTATAACATCTGAAGTGTAAGAACTTCAGATGTTTTACATAATATAAAACTACTGATTACAAACTACTAAAATGTAAACCATCATAACTACTGAAGAGAACTACTTCACCTGTTGTGACAACTTCTGAGAACTTGATCTCCAGACTTTGTCTTCAGCAGTTGTCTTCAGACTTTGTCTTCAGCTGTTGTCTTCAGACTTTGTCTTTAGCTGTTGTCTTCAGACTTTGTCTTCAGCAGTGTCTTCAGACTTTGTCTTCAGTAGTTGTCTTCAGACTTTGTCTTCAGCTGTTGTAGATCACTTCAGTCGTTTTGATGTCTGTGGGACTTAAAGGTTTTTCTGATCTGGCTCATTGGTTCTTTTGGTTCAACAAACTCCCCCTGAACCAATGCAGCCAAACCTTTAAAATTATTGAGGTCCCACTTATTGGCACAAACATTATCTGGATCAGCTAAGAAATCTTCAATATAAGCGTAGTCCAGGGAAGAGATTTCAGAAGGTTTGATTGGCAAAGGATGAATAGGAACTCTGTCTTGGGGAATTGGACACAAAGCTGTTACCCCATCCATGAAACCTACTTCCCAATGATAAGTTTGTAAGACTCTCTGACATAGGCCTCGAGGAAAACAACTTGTTCTTCCATTGTGAGTTCTTCAGCTCCACTTTCAAAGAAGAACTCATGCCCATAGTACTCAGATAAGTACTTAATATGCTTTCCATTTTTCAGCTCCACAGTTGTTATCTCTCTGTATGCAAACTCATCAGGATGAGTGCCTTCAAGCAATAACTGGAGCTCATTTCTTCTTATTTCTTCAAGCTTCTTGTAGATTAACCCCTTCTTTACCATTTTGTTTTCTAGTAAAGTTTGTGGAGTCCTCTTAGACTTGTAAGCTCTCTTGAAGTCATCAAGGATTTCCCAGGGTGACACTACAATGGCTAGCATTATCACAGCATCTACAATCTTCTTTACTTGGTCAGGCCAAATTTTCACTCTCTCTTTCTGATATTGGAATGTAATATGAGAGCATACAACCTCTGAGCATGTTTCTTCATAGCTTGTATGGATGAAGACTTAGGAAACTCTTTATCAATCATCCTTAACAGCTGCTCATCATGTTGTTTGTGCTGTTCTTCTTCTTCAAGTTTGACTTTTACCATTTGCCTTTGGAAGTCAGGTGTGATTGTTGTTGGTTGACTCCTGGGCTCAGGCATCTTTATTTTGAGAACAACAGAGATTGGCAGACTATCATCCTCATCATCATCTTCTTCTTCTTCCATCCTCAACACCCTTCTCTTCCTCTTAGGTGCATCATTGGTAGTGGATTAAGTAGGTTTATTGGGTAAAGGAGTTGGTTTTGAGGGTTGTGAGGGTGGTTGTTTTGGTTTGGGTGATTGTGCAGGCTGCTCTAGCATCTTGGATATGAGTGAAGCTTTGGATAATTTTGCCATATCAGTCCTTTTCCTAGCACCAGCTTCATCAAGAGCTTCTATGATCAATCCTTTGTTAAATACTTCAGAAGAACATATTCTGGTGGTTATCTCCAAAATACTGTCTCTGGACCATGACTTTACTTCAATGGTTGATCTTCCCAAATGTTTTGATATAAATCTTGCCATAGCTTCCAGCCTTTCCCTTTCTTTCTCACTCCAACTTGCCCATCTTTGTTCAATCTCTTGAATCTCTAACCTTCTGATTTTAGAGTCAAGTTTGGCAGTGTCAAATCCTTGTCTGAAGAGTTGATCAATAATCTTATCCATAGATCTGCTATGTTGCTCATCAGCTTCTTTGATCAATTCTTCTAACTTTTTCTCACCTTCAGTCTTTTCAGAGCTTTTCTTCCTCTTGTAGGTGATTATTTCCTTTTCTTTCTTCTCTTTTTCTGCTTCCTCTTCAGCTCTCTTTCTTTTGTCTACTTTCACTGACTTAGACTCCCCCTTTTTGGTTGCATTGGGTTCAAGGGTGTGAATGTCAGAAAGTCTCTTAGAAACAACAGCATCAACTAAGGATTGAAGATTTGAGGAAAGCCTCTCATTAATGGCTTGATGTACAGTGTTTGTGATTATGGAAGTGATGAGAGGTAAGGATGTTTGAAAGGCAGCAACCATTAGCTCAGAGGGGTTCTGTCCCTGAGAAATGGTACCTGAAGCAGAGGCTGGTGGCAAGTTTGTTGAGAGTGGCTCAGTGTTTGGGATAGTTTCAGGAGAAACTGCCATCGGTGGGTGAATGTGGGCAGATGGACTTGATTCTTATGACATTTTGGCAAGCAGTTCTTGTAGTCTGCATATCTCAGTCTCAAGAATAGTATTGTGGGCTAGAACATCAAAGAAAAAGCCCAGGTCATCATCAGTCTGTGCTAAATCAGCTGACCTCCTGATGAAATCAGGATGAACATGTGCTGAGTGTAGATCAGTATTCACATGTGCCCCTATTTCTTGGAACTGGGGACTTCCTGCCTCAGGATGATGTCCTTCATTGGCAGTTGCCTCTGGTGAGGACTTAGAAATGATACCATCTTTATCTTGATCATGTGCTGAACCAGGAGAAGAGGCAGCCTCACCAGATGTTCTAATCTCCTCCTCTGCATAGGGAGATTGAAATCTGTAATCCCTATGCTGTGGGTTATCAGCCACATTATAATCCTCTCCCGCAACTGTTGAGGTTTTCCTAGTGGTAATAGGCTTCTGGGGAGGGGTAGAGGAATGTAGTTGAGTAAGCACTTGTGTAATAACCACAGTTGGGCTTGTAGGGGTGGCTTCAGTGGGAGATAGGTGTGAAGAGGATTGCACCTGGGGTGAATGGTGCTCTTCACTGGCAATCCTCTCAAGTGAGAGAGATTCCAGTAATGTGGGTTCCCCATTTTTGGTTGCATCAGGATCCTGTTGAGAGGATACCTGAGCGGTTTCAGCTGGTAGAGTCCTGGAAACTACAGGGGAATTACTTTCCATAGTTTCATCCTGCCTTTGTGTTGCAGGCGCATCATCATGGGACTCAACTCCCTGAGTAGCCTTTTTGGTTTGGTTGGAATGAGGTTTGGAGGGGACTTTGGATCTGGAGGATGAGGCTTTGGGTACCTTCTGCTTGGGTTTTAGCAGTTTGGCAGCCTCTTTGAGGTGTGAGTCAGAGTTGTGCCTGGAGTATACCTCTGGCAAAACTACCACAGCAGGGACTCCAAGGCCAACAGGGCCATCAGATTGTAATTGATTCATGATTTTGGCCATAAGAAACCTTGGATATAATAGCCATCTGTTAGCTACAGGTTTCATTGCCAGATCTTTTAATTCTAAAAATATAATTACAGAAAAATTTAAGCTTTGGTGTTCAAGGATAGAATACAATACCTGCTGCCACCTGGATGACATTTGATCCCATGAAGAGGTTTTTGGGACAAGGCAAACATTGATCATATGAAAGATTAGGCGTTCAACATCATGGAAGTGCTTCTTCAGAATGGTTGTAGCACTTAGGTTGCCCTCATATCCATGGTTGATGAATGAGAGATCAATGGTGCCCTTCGGGTATTTGGTGACAAAGGTAGCATCATTTAGATCTAGCGTTTGGCGAATGATATCAGGAGTGACTACCACCTTCTTCTGGTTTACAAATGACTGGAGAATGATCGCGACATCATTCTCACCAGTATGGATGATGACATTTGTCCAGAATTGGCGAAGGGTATCGGGATAGATGGTTGGATTCAGAAGAAAAGCAGTTCGATATGTAGAATCAACCATCAGATCAATGTCATTATCAAACTTAGTCCAAAAGGCCGATTTTGTGAAGTAGGCAACACAGTTGTGTCGTGGTTTGATTTGCATGGTCACCATTAATGGAAGATGAACGTTCGGAAATTGATTTATGAAAAGTTTGAAGTTAGGGTTAGGTAGTTATAGGTTATGAAATGACTGAAAGAAAACAGCTAAAAGTTTTGGTTTTAGTCATCAGTTGTTAGAAAATGACTGAAGACATGGTTTTAACTTTCAGATGTTGTAAACAACTGAAGACTTGGTGTTTGTCATCAGTAGTTGAAAACTACTGAAGACTTGGTTTTGGCTTCAGTTGTTTTGGAATGAAACAACAGTTGTTTGAGACAATTGAAGAGTAAAATTACTCATCAGTTGTTGTCGTCAATTCACATATCTTAGTTGTTTCATTTGACCTTAACACTTACTCAGCAGATTATCTGATTTTCAGATGTTTCACTGGTCATCAGTACTTATCTATTAGAACAGACTTCAGTAGTTGTAACCACATCAGTACTTTGCAACATAAAGTACTTCAGCACTTTTAAGTAATTTAGTCTTCAGTAGTTATGAAAACTGCTGAAGATAAAATAACTTCAGTACTTATTTTGACAGCTGTATACTGATGCTCATCAGTACTTGTGAACTGAGATCATCAGTAGTTGTCAAATCATTCAAGCTGCAGCATACCAAGCCTTAGCACTAGATTTTGGAAAGTTGCACTATCCAAAGGCTTAGTAAAGATATCTGCAAGCTCATTAGCACTCGGAACAAACTTTGGATCAATCAGACCTTTTTTATAACAATCCCTGATAAAATGATGTTTGATCTCAATATGTTTGGTCCTAGAATGCTGGACAGGATTCTTAACAATACAAAGAGCTGAAGCACTGTCCATCAGTAAAGGAGTCTTAGTCTCTGTAATATCATAATCCAGTAATTGATTCTGAAGCCAGAGTACCTGAGATGTACAACTTGCAGCAACAATGTACTCTGCCAAGAACTAAATAGTTGCCTAGAAATTGGCATCCACCAGAGGTTGATTTTCTGGTTAATTTACACCTTGCATAGTCACTATCAGAGAAAGCAACTAATTTGCAAAAGTGCCCAGTGGAATACCAAAGTCCTAGAGATTGAGTTCCTTGCAAATATCTAAAGATCCTTTTGACTGCAATCATATGGGATACTTTAGGTGCAGCCTGAAATCTAGCACAGACACAAGTTGCAAACATAATGTCTGGTCTAGAAGCTGTAAGGTACATCAAGGAACCAATCATACATCTGTAAAGAGTTTCATCAACTGCTTTACCTTTCTGATCAGCATCCAGTTGTGTGGTGCTGCACATGGGAGTAGAACAGGGCTTACAGTTTTGTAAATCAAACTTTTTCAATAAATCCTTTGTATATTTTGACTGATGAATGAAAGTTCCATTAGCCTTTTGTTTGATTTGCAACCCCAGAAAGAACTGTAATTCTCCCATGGCACTCATTTCAAACTTTTGTTGCATCAACTTAGTAAAGGCATCACATAACTGTGGATCAGAGGATGCAAAAATAATATCATCTACATAAATTTGAACAAGGAGCTTATGCATGCCTACTTTCTTAATGAACAAGGTTTTATCTATGGAGCTTCTAGTGAAATTTTTTTGAAGAATAAAGTTAGACAGTGTTTCATACCAGGCTCTAGGTGCTTGTTTTAGCCCATAAAGAGCCTTATCAAGCTTATATACCCAATCTGGATCTTTATGATCTTCAAAACCTAGTGGTTGGCACACATAACTTCTTTTTTTATTTTACCATATAAGAATGCACTTTTGACATCCATTTGAAAAACTTTGAGATTATGAAAAGCAGCATAAGCTAAAAACAATCTGTTTGCCTCCATTCTGGCTACAGGGGCAAAGGTTTCATCATAATCAATACCTTCTTGTGAAAACCCCTGTACAACCAGTCTGGCCTTGTTCTTGACAATTTGGCCTTTTTCATCAGTTTTATTCCTAAACACCCATTTAGTGCCTATTGCATACTTACCTTGGGGTAGAGGAACCAGTTCCCACACTTGCTGCTTTTGAAACTGAAGAAGCTCAAGTTGCATAGCTTCAACCCATCTATCGTCTCTTAATGCAATATGATAGTTCTTTGGCTCTTGCTGACTGATGAAGAGAGCATAGAAGCAAAAGTTGGACAATCGAATTCTAGTTGAAGCACCAGCATTGATGTCACCAATGATCTGAGACATGGGGTGATTCTTCAGTTCTTGATACTTAATAAGATCTGTGCAAGTGTTTGTAGGTGATTCAGCAGCAACAGATGGTGATCCAGATTCTTGAAACCTAGAATGAGATGACAATTCAAATGAAGTAGAGGATTCAGAGATCTCATCAGGATTTGTTGTGGATGGAACTGCTGAAGCTATAGGAACATAAAGTTTAGTAGACTCAGGCAGTTGATCACTATAACTTGCATTTATACCAACAGATGGATAACAAGTGGCAGGAGATGATGGATTCACAGAACCTACAATAGTTGGAGACTGATAAGGAACATATTGCCATATGTCCAGATCAAATAACTCCATAGGGTTTTGTGGGATTTTCTCCTTTGGAGATTCATTAAACATTACATGCAAGGTTTCTTCTACAATCTTTGTTCTGCAATTAAAAACTCTGTATGCCTTGCTAGTAGATGAATACCCAACAAAGTACCCTGCATCCACCTTGATTCAAACTTCTGAAGTGAATCCTTTGTGTTGAGAATATAACAAGGACACCCAAATGCTCTAAAAAAGGAAATCAGAGGAGCCAAATGATGTAACACTTCATAAGAAGTCTTCATCAACCTTTGATTTACCAATACTCTATTTTGTACATAGCAAGTTGTGTTAACAGCTTCAGCCCAAAAGGTTAGTGGCAAACCAGAATCAACCAACATTGACCTTGCAGCTTCAATAAGGGTCCTGTTCTTTCTCTCCACCACTCCATTTTGTTCAGGAGTTCTGGAATGCTAAACTGCATCTTGATTCCCTTAGAGGAATAGAATGCATCAAGTGTGTGATTTCTAAATTCTGTGCCATTATCACTCCTCACACACTTGACAGAGAGAGAGTACTGCTTTTCCACTTGCAACACAAAGTAGATGATAATTTGACCAGCCTCATCTTTTGAATGTAAGAAGAAGTTCCATACAAATCTGGAATAATCATCCACAATTACCGGACAGTATTTTTTCTTTGCCATGCTCATCACTCTTACTGGACCAAAAAGATCCATATGCAGTAATTGCAAGCAGGCAGTGGACTTTGGTTCTTCTATTGGAGGGAATGATACTTTATGTTGCTTTCCTTTTAAACAAGCAGAGCAGTTGTCATCACATTTAAACTCCTTTAATGGCAGACCTCTCACTAAACCATGATGGATCAGCTGGTTCATGTTTTTAAGATTCACATGACCAAGCCTTCTATGCCAAAGTTCAGATTCCTGAGGAAAGGCCTTGGAGAACAGACATGGATGGCCTTTTAGATCAATTTTGTTTGATAAGTCTAAGGCATATACTCTTCCAGTCCTGTTGGCCTTCAGGAGAGTATGTTCATCCAATATCTTGTCAATCATTCTCAAAACATTAAAAGACAGAATCCGACAGTTCTGACTGGTGAAAAGTACAACATGCCCTTTATCACATATTTGACTGACACTCAACAAATTGTACTTGAGATTCTCCACATGGTTAACATCATCAAACCTTATTTCACCATTTGAAACAAAGCCTTTACCGATGATGTAACCCTTAGCATCATTACCAAAAGATACAAATCCCTTCTTCCTTGAGAGTAGTCATGAAGAAGAGATCTACTCCATGTCATATGCATAGATCCTCCACTGTCCACATACCAGATGCTTCTATGGCATGCTGAAGAACCCTGCATATATCACAACAACTAGTTAGCTTTGGAGACCTAAACCATTTTGGTTTTGGGTCTGTTCTCATCAACAGATTTTTTACTAACTGATTTGTCATGATTAACAGCCTTTGAAGATGGAGATGGTGCTGGAAAGGATTCCTTTGATTTTGGCTTAGTTTTCCTTTTCAGTGGTTTAATCACAGGTACATCTATTTGGTTAACTCTCCCCAACAGATGTTGAACCATCATAACAAGTTGTGTCTGATTGGTTGTTAAAGCCTTCAGTTCAGCAGACACATCAGTACTTGTTTTTGATTGGTTCCTGTGATGCACCATATCCTCCTTTTTGAAAGACACAGACTTAGTCTGTTGTTTTGATACTCCTTGAGGAATATTTTCAGCTGTTTTATGATAAACCTCTTTCTTCTGTTTAGATTTTTGTGAAGACTTTGGTTTATCAGTTGAGATGTTTGTGGCACAAACTTGGTTTCAAATTCATTTTCATTTTATTAATTTTCTTTTTAATGATTTTATCTTTGTTAAATTTGGAACCCTTTTTGTACCAACATTCATCAGTGAGATGATTGAATAGACCACATATTTCACATGGCTTTTTCTTCATCTTCTGTTGATCAGCTGCTGAAGAAGATGAAACTACTGAAGGTGTGTTCTTTAGTACTTTCTTCCTCTCAGTATTTATGTGAAGTACTAAAGGATTTGTAACAACTGAAGACTTGTTCTTCAAAAGTTTTCTATCAGTACATTTGGATTTCCTGATAGACTCTTCAGCAGTTGTCAAACCATGTTTGGTTTCATTTGGTTTGAAATGTTCTTCAGGTGTTGTTACTTGCTCTTCAGTACTTTGAATACCTTGTGAGACAACACCTGAAGTGCTCAGCTTTTCTTTAATAATGTGTTCATCAGCAGTAAGACCATCAGCAGATTGATTAGCTGAGGTACTATTACTGACTTCATCCTCTGATTGTACATTATCACTTGAGGATGAGACACATGATGATGTGGTTTGGGAATTGATTTCACCTTCAGATTTTACTTCTGTCTTGGGAGTAAAATCTGTAGGAGGTTCATTGTGATTATATCCAATCCCAAACTTCACATTTGAAGCAGTTTTCTTTCTGAGAAGCATTTCAAACCCCTTGCAAGATGTTACCCAGCGTTCACACTCAACTTGAGTAGCTGCAAGTGTTTCTTTGAGACTCTTATGATTTTCTAAAATGACCTCTACCTTAGCCTTTTCATCAGTGAATTGGCATTTTAATTTGTAAATCTCATCATCTTTTTCTTTTAAAACAGACTCAAACTCAGCTTTTCTTTGGAAATCACTTTCTCTAGGTCAAGATTTTGATTAATTAAAGCTACATTTGCTTCTCTAATTGAGGCAAAAACAGCTATGCATGACTTAGAACACAACTTGGCCTTAGCCTCAGAAGATACTTGTGGTACCTGTGATGATGAAGCATTTGAACATGAACCATCAGTAGACTCCAGGGCCATAAGAGCAAGATTTCCAAAAGGATTTTCACCACCATGTTGACCAGCACCAAAAAACACTTGTTCAGAATAACCAGAAAGATCATCTGGTAAACTACTCCAGTCAACAACTCCAGGAGTGAAAAAGCTTTAATGTGATTGAGAATGAGATTGAGATTGTTGACTTGATTGAGATGGTTGAGGCTCAGGTAGGGCATGTGGTTGTTGAGCTATGGGTACTAGAACCTGATTGGACTGAGGCATGTAAAAACAAGGATAAGGATATGGCATTTGACCTTGAGGAACAAAATATGCAGGAGATGATTGAATTTGTGAATAATGACCAGAACTGGTAGAATGTTGCCCTTTGTTTTGTGAGTTATTGCCTGGAAAGGTCACAAAGGGTGCATAAGAGTTAGATCCAGATGATCTACACTCTCTTGCAAAATGTCCAAGTCTATGGCACTTGTGACACCTCAACTTGCTCTTGTCAAAACCAACTTTGGTTTTTCTAGAGAGACCAGGAATTTTCTACCTGTCCTTTTGTAAAATTTTTGAGATCTGATATTAACTAATGCCATTTGGCTCAAAATAACCATCTCTTCCAAATCATCATCAGCAATTCCTTTCAAATCATCCATCAAAAAGCACAGATTGTCACTATTACATCCTGAATTACTATCAATACCAGCAAAAGCATGATCGCCACTGTTTGAAGAGAAATCAATATGCTCATCATAAGAACTCTCTGATGTAGCATATTCTGATTCATGACCAACCAGAGCAGTATTCCCTGGTACAAAATCATCAGTGAGCTTCCCAGATGAAGTTAGTTTCTTTTCTGTTCTATCTCTCTTTCAAATGTTAGGAGTTTCCCATGAAGTTGGATGAGAGATAGATTATCGTGATTTGGACTGGAGCGTAGGACAATGGTATATGTGTCACATCTCTCAGGCAGGGATCTGAAAAATCTGTTGTTCATCTGACTGTTTGTATATTCATGTTTAACCATTTTCAACTCAGATATCAAATAGGAGAATCGCTCAAACTGTTGAGTCAGTGACTCACCCTTTCTATAAGAGAATGTCTCATATTGTTGGGCAAGGATTTCTCTATTGTTTGCTAAGACCTCATCAGTTCCTCCAAATTGTTCTTTTAGAGCAACCTAGAGGTCATGAGCAGATTCATGATGCATAAGTCCAGAATAGATTTCATTAGGCAGTGCCATGGCCAGAATTCCATGGGCTTTAGCATCAATTTCAAACAGTTTCAGATCTTCATCTGAATATTGCTCTTTCTTCTTTAGAACCATTTCATTGGTTTCCGGATTACTCACCATAGGCTTATATGGTCCATGAACCACAGATTTCCAACAACCTGAACTGTTGACAGACAGGTGATGGAGCATTCATTGTTGCCATATGTTGTACTCACTCCTAACAAGCATCGGAGGCTTTGTTGAGGAGCCAGTATTGTGAGGATCATTGATTGATGTAGCCATTTTCACCAATTCAAACAGGTTCAATGAGATTTTAACAGATCTAACTCAAAAACTCAACAACACAGTTTAAAACAAGAAGAATCTCAAATTAATTCACAGGAAGCAACAGAAAAACAAACTCTATAACCAATTCTTGCAAATTTGCTAATTCGATCAAACTTAGATATCAAAAGAACAATTTCAATGATCAATTGTTAAATCGATCTGTTGGAGCATATATAGTCATATATAGTCTGTCCGTCGCTTGTCGAATAGTCTAGGCTTAATGTTATACACCTGATATGTTGTAAACACATGAAACTGGGTCATTCGTAGGAGCATATGCGAATATCACTCAGTCGTACGACTGAGCCATGCTAATGGACCAGCCGTGCGACTGAGAGATGCGATTGGGACATTCGTAAGACTTAACCATAAGAATGGTCCAGTCGTACGATTGAACCATACGCATGGTCCAGTCGTACGATTGAACCATATGCATGGTCCAATCGCACGAATGGGCCCAGTCGCATCTAATATGGGCCGAGGCCTATATATACCAGTTTTAATGTGTAGAAGGGTTAAGGATTCAGAGGAAGTCTGCCCGGAGCCTAGGGCTGCCGGATGAGAGGGGAGATCATGCTCGATCTTCCCTTGCCAAGAGTCTTGATTCTTATGTTGTAACGAACTTGTAATCGTTAGGTTCTATCAATGAAACCATTCAATTATAGTTCGTGTTATTCTTTGACTTTTGGTTTGTGCTGTTGGTTATCCTTCCGTCAAGAACATGCTCGGATGTTTATCGATCCGGCGAAGAAACCGACTTCACAATTGGTTATCTCAGACTTCAGTTGATATCCCGGCGAAGAAACAAACTCTATAACCAATTCTTGCAAATTTGCTAATTCGATCAAACTTAGATATCAAAAGAACAATTTCAATGATCAATTGTTAAATCGATCAATGATTAACCTGCTCTGATACCATTTGAAGGGATCGAGATCTAGTTTGATCAATTAGATTAGGATTTGCAGCGGAATAGCACACGAATTAGACGAAATTATAGCAAGAATAATATGAATATTCAATGAAACAGTAACGGTTATAGAGAGAGAGTTTTCTGCAAAAAGAATGTTTTCATTCATGCACAAGCTTCTCGTACAGGGAAATTAGGTCAACATTCCTTTTATAAGGAATGTGACATCAACTGACGTCACTTGATAGTGACATCTAAATGATTTATACAAACAACTGAAAGTAAACCAAACAACTGAAGATGTCCACAACAACTGAGGACACCTTCACAAAAGCTAAGTATAAGCTAACATTACAACTACTAAAGTTATAACATCTAAAGTGTAAGAACTTTAGATGTTTTACATAATATAAAAATACTGATTACAAACTACTAAAATGTAAACCATCACAACTACTGAAGAGAACTACTTTAGCTGTTGTGACAACTTCTGAGAACTTGATCTTCAGACTTTGTCTTCAGCAGTTGTCTTCGGACTTTGTCTTCAGACTTTGTCTTCAGCTGTTTTCTTTAGACTTTGTCTTCAGCTGTTGTCTTCAGACTTTGTCTTCAGCAGTTGTCTTCAGACTTTGTCTTCAGCAGTTGTCTTCAGACTTTGTCTTCAGTAGTTGTCTTCAGACTTTGTCTTCAGCAGTTGTCTTCAGACTTTGTCTTCAGCTGTTGTAGATCACTTTAGTTATTTTGATGTCTGTAGGACTTAAAGGTTTTTCTGATCTGGCTCATTGGTTCTTTTGGTCCAACAGATTCAGCGCTATGTTGGTGGGACAATATTGTCCAAGCTGAGGGTACCAGGACAATCGGAAGAACGAGGTGGAGTGAACTGAAGAAGTTGGTGGTCGAGGAATTCTGTCCTCACAGGGAACTCAATAAAATCGAGAGGGAGTTCTTGCAATTTGAAGCGGGAACCATGACCCACCAGCAGTACACCACTAAATTCAACGAGATGGCGAGGCTGGTGCTGGATCAGGTGACGCCGGTGTCAAGGAAGATCAAGAGGTACATCCAGGGACTGCCGGCTGACATTCGCAGGCACCTGATTGCTGCTCAGCCAGGTACCTTTCGATCGGTGGTGGATTTGGCGGGTAGATCATATGATGAGCGAGAGGAGACTGTGGTGGAGGTGAAAAAGACGAGTGGGGATGGTAAGAACTGGAGTGGGAAGAGGTTTGGACGTGGTGGTTTCGCTCCAAACAACAAGAAGAGGAAGGTGGACGATGTGGTAGGGAGCACACCGATGAGTGCAGGATGGGAATGAATGTATGCTTCAGATGTGGCAAGCCTGGCCACATCGCTAGAGACTGTAGGGCGCCGAAGTGCTATAATTGTGGCGGGGAGGGCCACGCGGCCAAAAACTATAAGAAGCCAAGGACGGAGAGCTCTGGAGCGAAGAAGAAGCCGGAGGAAGGAAGGCAGAGGGCAAGTGCTAGAGCTTACACCATGACCCGGGAGGAAGCCAGAGCTGATCCCAATGTCATGTCAGGTATGTTTCTAGTAAACCAAACTCGTGCCTCTGTATTGTTTGATTCCGGTGCTAGTAGGAGTTTTATTTCCACGACTTTCTGTGCTAAGTTGCCTATTAGTAGTAGAAATGTCAGTGAACCATTCGACGTAGAAACCGCTATTGGCAAGTCCACGAGAATTACTGATGTGATGGAGGACTTTGCTATAGAACTAGAAGGTCATAGGTTTGCTGCTAGGCTACATGTGATGCCCCTAGGTGGATTTGATGTAGTACTAGGGATGGACTGGTTAGAAACCTATAAAGCAAACATCGTATGTCGCAAGAAGATGATTCGATTAGTTGTGCATGATAGGAGTTTGGTTACGATTTATGGAGATCGTGATACTACGATCCTGAAGGTGATTTCGATGGTGGTGGCGGGGAAATGCATGAAACGTGGATGTAGTGCCTACTTGGCATATGTAAAATATGTGGATGCGTCGGTACCGCAATTATCTGAGGTACCAATGGTGTGCGACTTTCCATACGTATTCCCGGAAGACTTACACAGCGTGCCACCGGATCGCGAGATTGAGTTCCAAATTGATTTGATACCCGGTGCTCAACCCGTTTCCAAAGCACCATTTCGATTAGCTCTGACTGAGATGAAGGAACTCATGAGCCAATTGCAGGAGTTGATGGATAAGGGATTCATTCGACCAAGTATCTCTCCGTGGGGTGCTCCGGTATTGTTTGTAAAGAAAAAGGATGGAAGTATGCGAATATGCATTGACTATCGAGAGCTGAACAAGTTGACGGTGAAGAATCGGTACCCGTTACCAAGGATTGATGACTTGTTCGACCAGCTCCAAGGTGCCAGTTGGTTCTCGAGGATAGATCTACGATCTGGCTACCATCAATTGAAGGTGAAGAAACAAGACATTCCTAAGACAGTTTTTCATACGCGTTATGGACATTATGAGTTCCTCATTATGTCTTTTGGTCTAACTAACACGCCAGTTGCCTTTATGGATTTGATGAATCGAGTGTGCCGACTGATGTTAGATAGATCAGTGATTGTGTTCATTGATGATATTTTGATCTACTCGAAGAGCGAAGAAAAGCATGCCATTCACATTCGGGAGGTGTTGGAGACATTAAGAAGGGAGAAGTTGTATGCCAAATTCTCCAAGTACGCGTTTTGGTTGCGCGAAGTTCAATTCTTAGGTCACGTGATAAATCCTGAGGGGATTATGGTAGACCCCACGAAGGTGGAGGCAGTGATGCAATTGAAATCTCCAAAGACGCCATCCAAGATTCGTAGTTTCTTGGGGTTGGCGGGATATTATCTAAGGTTCATTTAGGACTTCTCCAAGATAGCCTCCCCGTTGACCAAGTTGACCTGAAAAGATGAGAAGTTTGTATGGGGTCAAGCTCAAGAGAAAGCATTCGAGGAGTTAAAGGCAAGGTTGACTCAAGCTCCTGTTTTGTCAGTACTCGAAGGAAGCAAGGATTTGATGGTCTATTCAGATGCTTCCTACTTAGGGTTAGGGTGCATATTAATACAGAGAGGGAAGGTTATAGCCTATGCATCCTGACAGTTGAAGGTTCATGAGTTTAATTACCTACTCATGACTTGGAGCTAGAAGCCGTGGTCTTTGCGTTAAAGATTTGGAGGCACTATTTCTACGGGACGAAGTGCACCATATTCACGGACCACAAAAGCTTGAAGTATTTCTTTGAGCAGAAGGACCTGAACATGAGACAGAGAAGGTGGTTGGAAGTCATAAAAGATTATGACTGTGAGATCCACTACCATCCGGGCAAGGCCAATGTGGTGGCTGATGCCCTCAGCCGAAAAGAGAGGCCCGAGCTGATTCGGGTGAAAGCATATCAACTGATCATGACCTCTGATGTAATGAAGCAAGTCAAAGAGTTTCAAGATGAGGCACTGAAAGAAGATCATCTTAACTCTGAAAGGATGAGAGGTCTGGTTGGGGAATTGGGTGAAAACACACTTGGTGTTAAAACTCGATTTGGACGGGTGTGGATTCCTCGTTTTGGGGATCTATGGGTGAAGATTATGGATGAAGCTCACAAGACTCGATACTCCATTCATCTTGGTGCCACAAAAATGTATCAAGATATGAAGAAAGATTATTGGTGGCCGGGTATGAAGCGCGATGTGGTGGGGTATGTGAGTAAGTGCCTTACTTGCTTACAGGTGAAGGCCGAACATCAGAATCCGTATGGGAAGATTCAACCTTTGGATATACCGGAATGGAAGTGGGAGCACATCACCATGGATTTCATTACGAAGCTGCCACGTACTCCGAAAGGGTATGATGCCATATGGGTGATTGTTGACCGTCTGAGGAAGAGTGCTCACTTCCTACCAATCCGCGAGACATATTCATCTGAGAGGTTGGCTGACCTATTCATCAGAGAAATTGTAACTCGTCATGGTGTGCCGGTGTCTATTGTGTCCGATCGTGACACCCGGTTTACATATAAATTTTGGAAGAAATTCCATGACACCATAGGGACGAGGTTACATATTAGCATGGCTTATCATCCCCAAACTGATGGTCACACAGAAAGGACCATTCAGACATTGGAAGACATGCTTCAGGCATGTGTGATTGATTTTGGGGGAAGTTGGGATGACCACTTACCGTTAGCCGAATTCTCATACAACAACAACTATCATGCCAACATTGGTATGCTACCATATGAGATGCTATATGGTAGGAGATGCACAACACCCGTTTGTTGGGGTGATATTGGTCAGAAGGAATTAGGGAGCGTCGAGGTAATCGAGGCTACTACTGAGAAGCTTGAGAATATTAAAGCGTTCATGAAGGAAGCCAAAGATAGACAGAAGTCGTATGTTGATAAAGGACGCAGATCGAATGAGTTCCAGGTGGGTGACCGAGTTATGTTGAAGGTCTCTCCTTGGAAGGGTATTATCCAATTCAGGAAGCGGGGCAAGTTGAGCCCAAGCTATATAGGCTCTTTCCGAATCATTGCTCAAGTAGGAGAGGTGGCCTATAGATTGTAATTACCAGATGGTTAAGTGGAATTCACCCGACATTCCATGTATCTCATCTGAGAAAGTGCTTAGCTGATGAAGACATGATTGTTCCACGAAGGATATCAAAGTAGACGAAAGGCTCAATTATGTGGAGCAATTAGTGGCAATCATCGATCGTAAAGAGAAGAGGTTGAGGAATAAAGTGGTTCCTTTTGTGCGTGTACAGTGGAAGCACAGGAAGGGATCCGAATCTACATGGGAGACTGAGGAGGAGATGAGGCAGCATTACCTCATCTGTTTGAGGAATAACAGGTTTTGGGAACGAAACCTAAATAAGGGGGGTGGACTTGTAACACTCGGTTATTCTATTAAAGTAAATAAAGAAAGGAAATGTCAATTAAACCCAAGTTGAGGGGTTAAAGGTGTAAAAAGGACAAAAGTACAAAAAGTTGGTGTATAGGTGGGCATGGCCGCCCACCCTCTCTTCACATCACCTTTTTCATCGGTTCTTGAGAGAGAGAGAGAGCAGAAACTCTCGGTTGAAGAGAAGAAGAAGATTAAATTCAAGGTAAGAATTCAAGGCTTTTAAGTGTTTGTGTTGGGTTTGTCTTGGGTATATGCTTATGTGTTTGTGTGTGTGTGTTTGTGTATGTGTGTTTGTGTATGTGTTGTGGGTTTCTAGGTGTTTGAACTCATTTGCAAAGGGTTAGAAGAAGAAGAAACACCCAAAGTTGCACCAGGTGAGTTTCTAGACCCCGGTTTTACTTGTTTTAAACTCTTCTTGGGGCTGAAAATGTATTAAAACGACTATAAATGTTTATGTATGTATACCCGTATGTATTATGTATGTTTGATGATGATTCTTAGATGCTTATAGGTTGTTCATGTTTAGAATAGTCTTGGTAAGCTTAGAACGTATAGGCTTGATGTTTGGATTCGAAATTATCCTAGTGTTAAACAGAAGGTTCATGCGCCTAAATAAGGCTCATGCGCTTGGAATGCCTTAGAAATGATTATGTATCTCATGCGCTTGAACAGTGCCCTCATGCGCCTAGAAAATTAGTCGGACGACTAAGTGTAGGGCCATGCGCCCCAATAGTGCCCATACGTCCGAATAACCCCATGCGCCTAAGTTTCCATACGCCCGAATAGCCCATGCGTCTAAATGTCCATGCGTCCGAATGGACCATACGCCTCAATAGTGTCAAGTGCCTGAATAGCTCATGCGCCTAAATGTTGAAAGGGTTGTGTTGGTTGATGTGCTTGCATAGTGATAAAACGCCCAAACAGGGCCCATACGCCCAAATAGTGCCAAAGTGCCTAACACTTAGAATTTACTTCAGAATTTTGGGAGTCTGTGCCTTTAGGGTTTTGATCGAGGTTTGACTAGGGCTTATAAATGCTTGGTTTCATGCATTATTATGATTGCCTTATGATTGTTCTTTATTATTATTATTATTATTATATTATTATTATTATTATTACTATTAGTATGTGACTTTATGTGGTGTGCTTATTATCATAACATAAATTATTACTAATAATAAAGTGAAAGAGCAATAAAGAAGAGAAGTGGAACTTAACTAAAACGTTAACAAGTCTTGCAAGCTTATAGGAGGTACACGACCATGAGGTCGTTAGCTCAACTATGATACGGGTTAGCTACCTTCAGATGCACACGGGGCCAGTCAATTGAGATTGGCGGACCTTTGTAGCGTACCCTAGGTGTTTGGGCCAGCCTTGTATACAGTATTTAGAGCCCCTTATGGGAACAGAGGGCCCAACACCATTTCCCCCGCGCACATAGTTTAGGATATTGCTCATTGGTCCACATAGATAGCGAAAGATAAAGATAAAAGAATACAGAGTAAACAAGGCATACAGTAAAGAGATGAGCATTATCGGATTGTATAGTTAATGTGTGCTCACGTATAAAAAGATGAAGTTTTCATAAAAAGAGTATTTTCATATGTATACCTTACCGAAAGTATTTTATTACTTTTAAAACTAGAACTCACTCAGCAACGTTGACTTTTATACATTTTCAGTTGGCAAGTAAATATTGCTGAGGATGGCACGAGGGTGAAGCTACTCGGCAGGGAAATACTGACATCCATTATACTTATTATTGCTGTTGTTTTGTAATGCAATTAAACAACTCTTTTGTATTCGGTTAAACAATTGTGTATTGCTCAACAACAGTGTTTTAATGAAATGAATGGTTTTTGCTAAAATGATTCTGCTGCTTAAGTTTGTAAATGTATAATGTTTAATATATTTAATGCTGTGAATGACTAACTATGAGGCCTCCAAGAACGGGGCCTTACAATTAGAAATAGAATGACCTAGACTATAACTAAGTACCTTACACATGAATCCTCTCATGTATTTTATATGCTTAGATAGGATTTTATATTCCATATATGCTTATACATTTATTATGTACACCTTGGTTTCAATCAATATACACATGATTCTCAAATCATATTATAAGGCATTGTGTGCCTAAATCAAATGGTTTTCAAATTTTGATAAGTCACATGTATTCATTAAGGTTGTGGTTGACTAAATGTTTTGATAAGTCAATGTATTCACTTTGGTTTGCGAATCGAATGTTTACACTCTGAACATCTTATTGTTACTTTGAATCATCTTATCATTGATTTTGTTTTCTGGAATTCTGAAACTTATTATTCAATTCTCATAATATTACTAAATAATATTTCCAAATGGCTTTTCATCAAAACCATATCCGCTCTGGAAAACCATTACAATTGATTTTGTTATTCTGAACTAAATCATTAGTCTTCAAAAGCATGACTTTCCTATTGATTTTATTCTAATGCACTTGACAAATTTTGATGTCATAGTAGGTATGGATTGGTCACCATGTTGAAGCTGTCTGTTTCGATGAAAATTAAATTATTGACTCTATTCACTTCGTCTTGAAATTCAAAGAAATCAAGCCACTCAAGTATAATCAAATTCCTATTGTCAAAGTTTGTGGTGAGCCTAAACGTGGTCTATATTTTACTTGGGAACGTGAATACTCGATAAAAAACAACTTATCTCTTTACATAGGCCTCCTCGTGATTATGTATCGAGACAAAATTTTCAAAAACAGGGGAGAGTGTAATATGTGGCTCATTTTTAAACTATGAACCCAAACCCAAATCCATTTGAGTCAATTTTGTAAATCAAATTTATTATTTAGTCATTTTATTTATTTTTGTGTTTCAAATATAATAAATGTGTAAGTTAGTTAATTTAACTTAAACTCAATAATTTATAAAATAAAATTAAAAGGTTAACATTTAAAAGATTTTAAATATTTTCAAAAAAAAATTAATAATTAAATTGCAAAGTTTTCGTGAATTTATAAAGTCTATATTTATTGTATAAAACAATAAGATGATTAAATTAAAATTAGGTTTTAATATATTTAGAGTTTAAATTGTAATTATTATATAAATTATTTATTTTATTTAAGTTTATATTTATTTGAAATTCTAATCATAACCCCCTTTTGAAATACTTATAACTCACTATTAAAACCATTCATAACCCCTTCTAAACTCTATTTTTTAAGCAAGCTTTAGGTCTCACTTTTTATTTGGTTATTCTCTAAAAATCTCATTAACAAACCTTTCTTTCATCCTTTGGTTTTGATCAATTTCAATAATTTTCTTTTACAAGTAATTTCAAAAAATTTCTAAGGTAATTTAATATTGCTTTTTATATTATGTATTTCTATATTGTTTTAATCATCCTAACATTAAATTGTTCTCATAACTTTATGTACTTACTTTTATTCTTTCTTTTACTAAATCTCTTTTAATTTTAATCATTATCATTTGATCATTAATCTTCTAACATTCACCAACCTTACAACAATCTCTAACATTTCTAAATTAAGCTAACAACACGTAAATGTAAACGTAAACAAAGAATCCCGTTTGCATATGGACGGCTATGCCGCCGCATTCGGTTATTCCACAAGATTATTTCTCTAAATGATGGTTATGTTGAAGTCTTGCATTATTTTTTTATAACTCAAATGAAGTCTAATATACCAATATCGACATAATAAATTTGTTCTAACCCGTTTCATGCTTTAATAATTATAAAAGTGCATTACTATAATTTTGGCAGAATATAGTTTAAATTCAACTAATCATAACTTGACCATAACAAACTAAATTTTAGTAAAATAAGACTCTAATATTAAGTTTATCAAATTGCCTTTTAGCGATAGTTTATATGTTTCCAAACTCAATCGGACGACTCAATAATAGATTTCACAAGATAAGTGCGCATTTTAGCACCTTCTGTTTTGTGCTACTGTTTTGACCTATTTACAGGTCTTTTCATAAAAATGTTTCTAAACAAAAGTTGTCTGGAAGACTCCGAGCTAGTTAACTATAAATTTGCATAGTTTTATGAAACCGGTTGCTATTTTAAAACCTGTTCAAACAAGTACCAAACATTCTGTCCAGAGTCAAAAATTGGTGCAATAATTCTTTTCAATCTACATTTAGCTTTTTGGTATTATCTAAATGTCCTAACTTCTTGTAATGAATTCCTGTAAGGCCCCATTCCCGGGACGCTTACAGCCGGTGATTCATCGTACGTAAAACATATACTTTACATTTATTCATCAAAACATTGCAGCGGAAAACCTAAAACAAGTGGCATTTCATTTCATCCTATAACTTTTGCAAAATAATGCATCATTTGTCGCTTACAAAATTATATCGTTGTATTATATCACAAAAGCCTTAATTAAATAGATGCCATCCAAAAGAGCTGAGTAGCCGCCTCGTACCATCCTCTACAATGTTTACCTGCCAACTGAAAACGTATAAAAGTCAGCGTTGCTGAGTGAGTTCTAGTTTTATAATAGAACACACATAAAATCGTTATTTATTCCTTTAAAGAGTCCATACAATACGTTTGGTTCGTTCGTGATCATACATCATACGAACATACAGATAACTTCGTTCATTCATTACATCTTGTGACATGTACAATACCCCGAACATTATGCACGAAGCTGGTTACTAGGCCTGAGGTCTATCATAGACCCCGAACATTGTGCACGAAGCTGACAACAGTGCCTGAGGCAAGTACATTCACCGTTCATCTTTTCATTTTATTTCGGATCAATGCCATAGGCTATACCCCGAACATTATGCACGAAGCTGGTTACTGGGCCTGAGGTCTTTCATGGACCCTGAACATTATGCACGAAGCTGACTCCAGTACCTGGGGCAAGCGGCAAGGATCCCATACGTGTGGTCAATCACAAGGATTGGACCCCCAGTGTGCATCCTTCTGGGGTAGCTAACCCGCACACAGTTGAGCTAACACCCTTCATTGGGTGTGAACCTCCATACATTTGCTTGCAAGACTTTTTACGTTCATTCATTCGTTAATGCATGTATTCATTCATCATGTTCCTCTTTCATTATCCTTCACTTTACGTTACATAATACTTTCGGTTCATTCATTAACATAACACGTAAAGCCATGGAAAGATAAACATTCATCATCATAGGAACATAACATAACATACCATACATACATCATCACAGGGCATCATACATACATAACATTAATCATGCATAATCATGCAACATCATCATCATCATCATCAGCATCATAACATTCCCATCATACTATCTATGACCCCAAAAGTCAACTTTTAGTCCCCTGGGAATTTCCCAAGTCAAAGCCTACTTTACACATTTTCCCCAAAAATCAGAAAAATATTCTAAATCCTAGGCGCATGGGCACTATGCGAGCGCATGGACACTATTCAGGCGCATGGGGAACACTTAGGCGCATGGGTCATTTTCAGGCGCATGGGCCATTTTCAGGCGCATGGGGACTTCTGGACGTCTTAACACTTAGTAAATTCCAGCCCAATCTAGGCGCATGGGTATTATGCGGACGCATGAACACTTAGGCGCATGGGCCACTTGGGCGCATGGGCACTATTGGGGCGCATGGCCCTACCCTTAGTCATCCGACTAACATTTCTTGGCGCATGAGCTACTGTTTAGGCGCATGACTTACACTTGATTCTTTCTAAGGCAAATTTCAGACGTATGAACACTTATCTTGGCGTATGAGCATTCTGTAAACATGTTTCTAGGATATTTTCAATCCTAATCATCGAATCCATCTGCTCTAAGCATAATGCGGCTATTCTAAACATGAATAACCTATAAACATTCAAGAACAAACACCCAACATACACAATACATACGGGTATCCCCACATAAACTTTGTAAAATCATTTTAATACGTTTTCAGCCCCAAAGATAGTTTAAAAACATGTAAAAACTGGGGTCTAGAACTCACCTGGTGCAACTTGGGTGTTCTTCCTTTTAACCCGCTTAAAAAGAGTTTAAAACACCTAGAAACAACACAAAAAACACACACACCCGAGCACAAACACAACCCATAAGCATACAAGCACATAACCGGGATAAAACCCGACATAAAAGCATAAAAACCTTGAATTCTTACCTTGAATTCGACTTCTCTTCTTCTTCCTATCTTCAACCAAGAGTTTTTCTCTGCTCTCTCTCTCTCTAAAACCGAGACAAATGGTGAAGTGAGGTGAGGGTGGGCGTCCATACTCCCTTTACACCAACTTTTGAAAGTTTTGTCCTTTTTGGACACTTTTAGTCCCTCCACTTGGACTTTATTGCCTTTCTTGCTTTTATTCTTTATATCTTGATTTGTAAAAACATCCGGTGTTACAATTCTGACCTTGAATTATTGTTTCTTTTTATACTTTAGGACATCACCTTTAACTTTTGAACATCCAAACTTTCTTATAAACCCTACAACCATCGTTATACAATGCGAGAATTCATTGCTCATTTTTATGTGTTTTATAATTTGGGGAAATCATGTGACTTTATATTCAATCATTGTTGTTTATTATTATTTTATTTCATTTTAATTCAATTCAAGACATGCTATGTTATTATTTGCAATTATGTGTGCATAGTTAGTTAAACTAGATGAGAAGACAATCATTAATTCATACAACCACGGTAACAATGATAGATATATTAATTTGACAAACTTACCGCATTTGTTTAGTCATGTGGTGATTGGAATCGGAATCATTCATTTCATAAGGATTCGTTTGTGGACCGAGTCAATTCAGTCATTAGGTTTAATTGTGTTGTTTCGCCTTTTATATTATACTATTGCATGATAAGTCTTGACATTGCCATGTGAATTGAATTGTTTTCAATCATTGTATCAATCTATATATGTATTTAAACCTGTGTTTACTCACCGGCTAATTCATTAGCTGACCTATTAATTTCTCACATGATTTCAAGAATGAAGATTAGTGGGCTTCTAAATGCACATGTGACAACTCACTCGCTTTTGTTATGCCAATGTAATGAACCAGGGATGCAACACAACCATGTAATGCAAATGTTCGGTACGAAAAATTTTCAACATAGGGATATGTGACATCCGGTAATTTTCCGTTACCAAACTCCGTTAGTTCCGTTAGATCTTGCATACACATGGCGTGAGCACACATTACTTGTCGTTGAATGTTGGTGACTTAATAAAAATAATCTATGATAAACAATAATAATCTAATTAATAATATTTATTATTAGTTGTGATTATGTGATTTATGAATTTATAGATTTTAAATGTTAATTGTAATTTTTTCGTTTTAACGTGACTATGTGTACTATATATTTTATGTGTTGTGTGACTTATTGTAAATGTTTATGATTATTATTATTGATTAATAGCATTTGTATTTTGTAGCTAAAACCATGTAAAAAGTATTAAAAAGATTAGTTTTTATAAAATGTAAACAATGAGGTTACTTTGTAATTATCCTAAAACTTAATATTACCTAAATTAAGCAAACCCTAGCCCCCATAACACCCAAAATTCGGCCAATCCCCCCCTCACCTTATCCACACGATTTTTTGATCAAAAACCCTCAATCCATTCGATTTTGGCTTGGTTTCAACTATTCCAACATTTTAGCAAGTGTCATTCTTGATTTCTACACGATTAAAGGTTAGTTTATGATTGTTTTTCATGATTTTTGATTCTTGATGAACCCTAATTCTAAATTGATCAAGAAAAGTTGAAATTGATGATTGTTTGATGATGATATGTTGTTAGTTATGTTGTATGATTGTTTGGTTATGATGATTATGCAAGAAATCTATGGTTTGACCATATAGTTCTTACATTGCCTAAAGTAGAAACTTTTTCTTCATGAAATTCATGTTTTGATGATTGGTATATGTTAGATGGATTGTTGTGATTGCTATGAACTAGATTAGTGATGTTATTGATAAATTTGAAATTGAAGTTGACGAAAATATGGATTTTGGATATGACTTTCCGAAAAGGAAACTTTATTCATATGAAATATATGATTTTTTGATTTGATCATGATTTGATGATTGTATGATGTTAGCTGTATTGCTTTGATGTTAGTCCACTTGGATTGTGCAAGAACATTTATGAAATTGGTGTGTTAATCTTAAATTACTAAAAGTAGAAACTTTTATGCATGGTGATTAGGATTTTGATGATTTAGTAATGATTATCATGTTTGAATGAATGCTACAAACTTGATTAGGTATAAAGTTGATGAATTTATTAATGAATTGGATGTTAGATTTCTTTTGGGTGTTACTTTTCCAAAAAGGAAACTTTATTTTTGAAGAACATTGGATATGGTAAATTAGGCATGTTCATGATATCAGGATCATGTTAGAATGCTTGTTATGATGTCTAATGTGGTGGAATGTATTAAATGGGTTGTATGGATACTTGATAGATCATTTAGGGAATTTAGGTTCTTGATGATTATACATAATGATGGATTATGGTGAGTGATTAGGGAATCATGTTTGGGATTGAAATTGATCATTGTTAAGCATGTTGATTGTTTGAGATTCACATGAGTTATATGATAATCTATTGTAGTGCGATGACTTTGGTAGAACTTGGTTGATGATGTGATACACGTGAATAACTTATGTGATATTCATGTATAATAAGTTGATATTCATGATTAAACAATATTTCAATAATATGTCACCAATGGGTCAAACGGGTCAACTATGTTAACCTAGGGTTGTTAAGTTTTTTGTGTACATGTACTTATGTACTTGTGTGTTATAGTTAACTTTTGAAGGGTTGTCTTTGCATCTATCATCAGTTCTCTTTTGTTATTATCTTTTCATGCCCCTCTATTTATAAACTCTCTTCCGGGGGAGGTAGCATACTTGTACTCAAACGCTATTTTATTATTGTAAGTTATGTATGTTTTTAACATAGTGCATTATACTTGAAAGTCCTCACACTTTCGGATCATTAATAATGGTAACTAGCAGGGAATCTTGGGTAGTATTACTGGGTCTGACGAGCCCCACCTGTGTGACTCGAGGTCAAACGGGTGCAATATTGTCCCAAACACAAATATTGTCACGACCTGGTTAGTCGTGACGGGAGGCAACAAACGCAACACAATCAGCTTCGATCGTGAAATCACTATGGTTATTACTTGTGAATATAGACTAGGTATCTATTTCAATAAACTTCTTATGTTATACAAATGTTATTGTTTATGTTAAACACGAACTCTTGAACTCACCAACCATTGTGTTGATATTTTTAGTATGCTATTCTTAGGTCGTTAACTCAGGTTGCCATTAGGAGCACATCATGGGTCCAACATGCATTCTAAGACTTTATGTCAAGTCATAACCCTTGGATTTTATTTATGGGTTTCAAGTATTTGGGTTGGCATGTGTTTTGCCAAATATGTATTTTTATACTTTGGGTTTGTCTTATTTACAAAACGCTTCCGCATGGTTTTAAATTTTGAACTTTGGTTTGTTTAGTTTTAAATATGGCATATAGTGTCATTTTGAGTAACTAGTGACTGTGATCCTGGTTTGTTCACACGCCTCGTGGTAAAACCCCGCACGTGGATTTTGAGAGTGTGACAAATTAGTATTAGAGCCATTGGTTATGGGGAACTAGGTTGCATACACACTAGTCTATGACCACACACAGTTAGTTAGTTACTCTTGACTTATCCTCTTATTGTATAATCATTGGCATACGTCACATACACTACGATATGGCATCATCATCGTCTTCATCCTCTATTCGACACACACCAGGAAAGGAACCCGAGGGTCCTATTGCTCATTCGTTGTCTATTAGTTATGGTTCTAGACCTGCCATATTTATATATGATGTGTAGTTTCCAGATGAGTAATATTGAGTTGGACATGGCTAATCCTAACAATTGGGACTGGTATTGCACCATACTGATTAGGATGCTGGAAAAGGAAAATGTTCCATGTATGGTCCCTACCCTGACTAGAGAAGCCGTTTTATACCCCTTACCCTCTTATAGGGCTATTGTTGCTTTAGAGGCCTCACATCACGAGGATATAGTTCATATACATGAATGTAAAACTAGCTCAAGCCTTCGTAGGCCCTGAAAGGAGCCTGAGGAGGAGTCGAAGGAACACTTGACATTGTAGCGCTCTCATGGTGGAATGCTCAAGTATAGATGCGGGGCTAGTAGATGGCTAATGCTTTGCCATGGGCTGAGTTCAAAGCAATGACGAGGCGGAATATAGTTCTTATAATAAAGTCCAGTAGGTGGAAGCTGAGTTCTGGAAATTAAAGATACAAGGTCTGAGATTGAAGATTACACTACGAGGTCTCATGAGATGGTGACACTTTGCATTGGCATGATTGACCCGTCGAGTAGGCAAATTGAGCTTTATCTGTGTGGCTTGGTGCCCGAGATACAAAGCATGGTTACTGCTGCAAATCTCCCTACTATTCAGCAAGTTATCCGACTGAATCACAAGCTCACTGATCAATCTGTGGAGCAAGGAAAGTTACCCAAACGGGGCATCGTGGCAAGCGTGCCCGATAACAAACGCAAATGGGATAGCTCCAGAAATAAGGGCCATCGCCTAGTAGCCAAACCCAACAACATCAACCACCACAACCACAATAACAAAGGAGGTTTGATAACAACTGCAACTACAATCACTCATCTTCACCCTCCCAAGGACCAAGTGGTTATGCGGGGGAAAAACCCCAAGTGCAGCCGATGCAACTACCACCATATTGGTAGGTGTGATAGTTTTCGATGCCAGTGTTGTGGGAAGGTTGACACACGACCCAGGATTTCCATGGAGAGTTGGTGAAAAAGGCCTAGCAGCCCCAGCAGCCTCAGCAGCCTCAGGAAACACCAAAAGGTTGCTTCGAGTGTGGAAAAGAAGGTCATTACAAGAGAAATTGCCCTCTGTAACACCCGATTATTTTTTTTAAAGTCAAGAAAAAAGAATAAAGTGAAGAAAAGAAGAAAAGAAATAAAACCCAAGTCTAGGGGTTAAAAGTGACAAAAAGGACAAAATCTTTGAAAAGTTGGTGATAAAGGTGGCATGGCCGCCTATCACTCTCTCTAGACACAAATTCTTGGATATTTTAAAGAGAGAAGGAAAGAGAGTAGAAAACTATCGGTTTTGAAGGAAGAACAAGAAACAATTCGAATTCAAGGTAAGAATTCATGTGTTTATGATGTTCTTGACTGGTCATATCCTCAGGTTTATGCTTATGTGTGTTTGTATGTGTTCGGGTATGTTTCTAGTGGGTTTGTAGGCGGTTGAAATCAATTTCAAATGACTTTGGAAGAAGCCATACTCAAGAGCTGCAAAAGTGAGTTCTAGAACCTATCTTTTACTGGTTTTTAACTAATTTTAGGGCTGGAAATGCATGAATGTACGTTTTTATAAATTTGGGTTTTTACCCGTATGTATGAATGTGTGTATGATGATGTTATGATGTGATGTTGGGCTATGTTCCTTCTTGATAATGTCATGGTTATGTTTCTAAGGCTTAGAATGTAAGATTTAAGCTTAGAACATGATAGATGGTGATTGGGAATTGAGATATGATGTTTAGGGCTCATATGTTTAAGTTTTAGAATTTGCCTAAGTATGCAGAAGTAATGCGGATGAGTATTGGAAGTCAATGCGGATGAGTATTGGAAGTCAATGCAGATGAGTATTGGAAGTCAATGCGGATAAACAGTTAATGCGGATGCGCATTAACCACTAAGTAAGCTAATGCGGATGAGTATTGTAGGTCAATGTGGATGAATATTGACTAAGTATGGGAAGTGCGGATGAGTATTGGAAGTCAATGCGGATTAACAGTTAATGCGGATGAACATTTACCACTAAGTAAGAGAAATGCGGATGAGTAGTGGAACTACGGATGAGTAGTGGAAATGCGGATGAAGTAAAAGAAATGCGGATGAAGTAAAAGAAATACGGATGAAGTAAAAGAAATGCAGTTGAAGTAAAAGAAATGCAGATGAACTATTACAATTGTGGATGAACACTTAGAACGTTTTCTAACTTTTTGGGGAAAAAGTGAAATTTAGGCTTTGACTTGGGAGGTTCCCGGGGGTTCATGTTAGCTGACTCTTGAGGTCATAGATGTTATGATGAGCATGTTATGATGTATGATGTTGTATGTTTATGCATGATGGTGTGTATGATGTATGTTATGTATGGATGATGCCTGGTATGATGATGTTGACTGTGTATGTTTGTTCCTTATTATGGATGATTATTTTTCCCTTGGCTTTGCGTTGAATGTTAATGAATGAAACGAAAAGTATTATGTAACGTAAAGTGGAAGATAATGAAAAGAGGAACGTAATGAAAGAATGCATGCATTAACGAATGAATGAAAGTATGAAAGGCCTGCAAGCAAATGTATGGAGGTTCACACCCAATGAAGGGTGTTAGCTCAACGGTGTGTGGGTTAGCTACCCCAAAAGGACCATATGTATGGGATCCTTGCCGCTTGCCCTAGGTACTGGAGTCAGCTTCGTGCATAATGTTCGATGTCTATGAAAGACCTCAGGCCCAGTAACCAGCTTCGTGCAAAATGTTCGGGGTATAGCGTATGGCATTGATCCGGAATGAAAGAGAAAAGATAAGTGGTGAATGTACTTGCCCTAGGTACTGGAGTCAGCTTCGTGCATAATGTTCGAGATCTATGAAAGACCTCAGGCCTAGTAACCAGCTTTGTGCACAATGTTTAGGGTATTGTACATGTCACCGACTGTAATGAACGTACGAAAGAAAGTAAGAAAGTATGAACGAATATGAATGATAATGACGTATCATGAATGAAAGAAAGTTAATGAATGAATGATGAAGATAATAATGATATTATCTATGTGTACGTACGATATGTGATCACGTTCTAAGACTGTTATTATTTGAAAGGAAGTAAATAACGGTTTTAATGAATGTACACTATGTTTTATTATAAAACTAGAACTCACTCAGCAACGCTGACTTTTTATGCATTTTTTCCAGTTGGCAGGTGAGCATCGCTGAGGATGGCGCGGGGCAACTACTTGGCATTTTGGATGGCATCTTTTGTTTAACGTTTTTGCATTGTAATGTGAACGAATGATATTTTGAAATGAACGATTGATATTTTGCAAAAGCATTTATAATGAATTAAAAAGTTATTTTTAATGTTCCGCTGCAATGTTTTATGAAAGTTAAACGTAATTATATGTTTTATGAACAATGATTGGCCAGCTGTAAGCATCCCGAGAATGGGGCCTTACAAGTTGGTATCAGAGCCAAAGTTTAAGTGAAACGGGTAAAATTTCAAAATAAACCTAAACTTAAACCGAGAATGGGACGGAAAGGGAAGGGATGCCGGTCTGAGTAGCTGCGCGCCATTAGGTATTTTCGTAATGTTAACCGGTATTATGCGCGCATGTTATGTGGTTATGTGTTGTTTGTAGATTTAGATACTAATGTAGTCAGGATAGGTAATGGTTGGGGTATGAAGAGTAAAGTAAGTGGCTAATCACAGCTGGTCACTGTAATTAGGGACTTACTATACTTGACATAAACTGAGCTGTTCCCTTGAATGATCATGTTGGTGTTTGAATCTTTCAGTTTGTGTTGTGGATGGCCGGTGGTAGATCATCTAAAGCTTCATGTGGTGGAGGACGTGGTGCTGAACCACGAGTTACGAGAGGGAGGCCTAGAGCCGAAAAGGTGGTTCATGATGTAACACCCGAATATTTTCTTTGAAGCAGACGAAAGAAGAAAAGAAATAAAGTCCAAAGTTGAGGGACCAAATTCGCCAACGAGAGAAAGTTGGGTGAGTGGAGGTATTGAAGGGAGAGGGCAGCCCTTACCCTCTCCCCACACCCAAAATTCACTAAAGAGAGAAAGGGAGAAGAAAAGGGGAGAAAAAGAAGAAAAAGGTTAGTTCGAGTAGATTCACCAGCAGGTGTCTCAGAAGGAATGTGGATCTCTACAGCAGTTGAGATGATGAGACAGGGCTCTCAGGTTCTGTCACTGGGCCTTCAGTCAAGGTTTCCCCTATGAAGCTAATCTTAGGGTCTGCCTCAACATCCAGTTGACCGATGACATTGCCTGATTGCCTAAGTCTCCTTCTTAAGCTGAACTCTACAGTGATCCTGTCTTGGATTCTTTTAGCCAGTCTGTCAGCTTGTCTTGATTGGCTTGGGTTGACAAGTGGCATGTTAACTAGATCCAGACCTTCATAGTAGTCCAAGGTCTGAAAATTGAAGACTTCTTGCTGTCCTTGAACTCTTATGATGATTAGGGCCTTCCTGTTGTTGTCATAGCTCCACCCAATGATGTGATTGGAAGATGGTGAAGGTGACATAGCCCTTGGTATCCCATCCTCAAACAGACTCTCTATGAAGGAGTCTGTGTAGTCCACATCAATGTGAACTAGAGGAGGTTGATGAGAATGCACAGTTGCAAGTGTGGATGGTGAGTCCTCAATGTCCATTCTCTCTGAAGAACTCCCAGGTTTTGTGGCTGTAATGACTTTCTTCCCCTTTTGGTAGCATCACCCACTTGCATAGGTGAGCTGGAAGATAGGTCAATCACATCCACAGGTTATTGTGTTCCTGGTTGAGCTCTCCTTAAGGGTCTCCCAGCTAGTTTTTCCTTAAGATATGAAATCTCAAGTTGCTGATCATTGATCCTGTTATGTAGGGTAGTCACCTGAGATTCAAGGTGACTGACCTTTGAGACTAGGTAAGTGCATGTTTTAGACAATTTTTGCACCAGTAGTCTCAGATTCCCCTCATCTTCATCAGAAGATTCATTGGGGGATGAGATGATTAGACCAGAGTCCTCTTTCTCACCACCAGCTTGAGGTTCTTGGCTGCTGGTTTTCCTCTGCTCACTGGCAATCTCAGTTGAGATGTCAGTGGGCTGAGTTGCCATGGTTGAGGTCTTAATGATGTAATCACTTTCAGAAGTGAGAGCCTCTTCCATATGGACATCCTGAACAGGTTCAGGAGTGCCACCTCAGTTGTAGGTGACTGATGTGGGATAGATGTAGGAGACTCAGGAGTACTCATCTCTCTTTGAGTAGGTGGAAAGAAGAGAGATTTATTATACTCACTGAAACCTATATCTTCATCAGTATAGAAGTCAAGGTTGTGAATTGGTTGGTTGAGATCTATAGGCTGGGGATGGTAACTGTCCCCTGAAGGTTGATCACCTGAGTGTTGAGACTCAAAGTGATGGCTTAATGCAGTTGGCTAATGAGCTCATAAGGCTGAGCATGTGGAACCTCAGCACTGATTCTTGAAGAGATGGGAGTGGTCTGCTCCTCAGGAGAAGCGGAGCTCCAGTGTCCACTTCTTCCTGTATGGGTGAGTATATGGGGGCCTCCACAGATTGAATAGCCTGAGCAGGGGTTTGTTTGGATTTTCTTTGGTAAGTGATGGTGATTTGAGGCTGTGAGAGTGGTTGGGAAAAAGCAGGTGTGGGTTCAACACTAGCTTGTGCTGCTAGGTTGTCACCTTGAGCAATGAGCTCTAACATTTTTGGGACTAGGGTTGTTTCTACCCCAGAGAATCCAATAGTGGGCTTTCTCAGTATGTTAAAGATACCGGGCTTCATCTGTCCCAATTTAAGAATGTTACCTATTTCCCTCAACTGTGAGCCCAGTTCACAGTTAAGAATGTACTGGACATATCTAGCAAACATGTAATACTCTAAGGAGTCTAAATTTGCAAGTAAGTTTGTATAGACAAATTGAGAATACCTGAATTTGACCCCCTAAACCATTCCATGGATTAGAAGGAGAGATCCTCAGGAATCTGGTCCTATCCACCATGCTTGTTTGATAAGCTGTGGATGACCACATGGAGCAGGAATCTCCATGGGATGAGACCTTCCCTTTCCTAAAGGTCTTTACAAAGAAATCTCCCTCATATCCCATCTGCTCAAAGGAATGATTGACAGCTTCCTTTGGGAAAAACACCTCACCTTTTTCATCATCCAGCTGAAGATGTCTGTTGATGATGGCTGGAGTGATGAAGATTGTTCTTCCCTGCACTATGGCAGACAGTGCCTTCTCCCCATCCATAATGACCTCTTGGCAGGTCTTTCAGAATTCAAGCAACTGATCCTCATAGAGTGGAGGATCAATGGTTAGGGAGGTGAAGTAGTTTGACAGAGTTAGGAAACGGCAAACCTCTAAGAAATCTAAGAAATGAGGATCTTTCTCAGAGCTTAACAGAGCAACCTGATTGTGTTGTCTGTGTAGTTGCATGGTAAAGTTGGGATCATTTCTGTGAGCAAGGTTTGCCATTTTGAAGTAGCTTAAGGACGAAGAAAGAAGAAAGAAAGAAATTTCAGAGAGAAATTAGGGTTTTAGGTTTGGAGGAAGAACTATGATAGAAAGAGGGGGAAACCGTTGGGTTTATATGTGAGAAGGATTTCAGGTAAAGTTTAATGAATGAGGATAAACTTTGAAATCCAGATGTCGGTCCCACCTCTGAAAAAGTAGTTTAATTTTTCTCAAAAAGTAGTTTTCTTGGAAGTCAAAAAGCTTCCGAAGGTTAATTATCTTCGGAAGTTTTAATTAAAAAGCTTCTGAAGCTAAAATGACGTCGGAAGAATTTCCTAAGAAATTTGAGAATTTTACTTCGGAAGAGAAATTAAAACTTGAATGCTTTGTATAAAACCAACAAAGCTTCCGAGACTTAATTTTGCTTCAGAAGTAAATGGTCCTTGAAAATAAGTAAATGTCTGAGACAAGTATTTAAGCTTCGGAAGATAAATTTGAAGCTTCTTCCGAAAGTAAATTTCTTAGACAGTTATTATTTTGAAGGCATGATTTACTTCCGAAGTTAAAAGCATAACTTCCGAAGTATCAGAAATTTTCAAAAGTCTAAGGAAAGTCTTCAAAAAGAATTTTTCATCCAAAGAAAACATGAGCTTATGAAAGTGATGAACTAGATAACTTAGGACACACATAATTTTTAAGAAATAATAAGAATTAGTTTTAAGAAAAGCTTACTCAAAGTTTATCATCCCATAGCTGATATTAGATATTAAATCTTTGTTCATCAAAAGCCTTTGTAAACAGATCAGCATATTGTTCATCTGTGTGAACTTTGACTAGTTTAATTAATCCCTTTTCATAGTGATCTCTTATTAAATGATATCTGATATTGATGTGCTTTGTCCTTGAGTGCTGCACAGGGTTCTCTGTGATTGAGATAGCACTGTTGTTGTCTATGTGAATGGGAGTCTCCTTGAAGTTTAACCCATAGTCCAGCATCTGATTTTGAATCCAAAGTACTTGAGCACAACAGCTTGCAGCAACAATGTATTCAGCTTCAGCAGTTGATGCAGAGACACAGGATTGTTTCTTACATTCCATGAGACAACCCTTCCACCAAGAAATTGACATCCCCCAGATGTAGATTTTGCAGTCATGTTGCAACCACCATAATCACTATCTGTATAGGCATACATATTGAAGTCAGAATTCTTGGGATACCATAAGCCAAGTATTGAAGCACCTTTGAGGTATCTTAGAATCCTCTTAATAGTGATAAGGTGAGACATCTTAGGGTTGGCTTGATATCTTGCACAAATGCATGTAGCAAACATGATATCAGGCCTGCTAGCAGTAAGATACATAAGAGACCCAATCATAGCCCTGTATAAGTGCTCATCTACACACTCCCCCTCAAGATCAGGACCAAGAGAGTGGTTTCTGGCTATGGGTGTCTTAGCAATCTTACAGTCAGTCATATTGAACCTCTTGAGTATGTCCTGAATATATTTTGACTGACTTATGAAGATGCCATCTTCAACTTGCTTCACTTGAACTCCAGAAAGAAATTGAGTTCCCCCATGGCACTGATTTCAAATCTGTTTTCATCAGCTTCTCAAAGTCTTTGCAGAGCTTTGGATTAGTTGAACCAAAGATGATGTCATCCACATATACTTGAACTAGCAATATGTATTTTCCTTGTTCTTTGATGAAGAGAGTTCCATCTATAATACCTCTCCTATATCCATGTTTACAAAGATACTCAGATAGTGTCTCATACCATTTCCTGGGTGCCTGATGCAGCCCATAGAAAGCTTTGTCAAGCTTGCAGACATAATCAGGATGATCAAGATCTACAAACCAGGTGGTTGTTTGACATAAACCTTTTCATCTATCACTCCATACAAAAAGGCACACTTCACATCAAGTTGAAAGACCTTGAAGTTCTTGGATGCAGGAAATGCTAGGAATATCCTAACAGCTTCTAATCTTGCCACTGGAGCAAAGACATCAGTGTAGTCAATCCCTTCTTCTTGTGTGTATCCTTGAACAACCAGTCTAGCTTTGTTCTTGATGATAATGCCTCTATCATCATTCTTGTTCCTAAACACCCATTTGGTTCCAATGGTGGTCTTCCCAGAAGGAAGCGGACAAAGGTTCCAAACTTTCTGCCTTTTGAATTGAAGCAGCTCTTGTTGCATAGCTTCAACCCAACTTCCATCCTTTAGGGCTTCATCAACTTTCTTTGGCTCTATCTGGGATAGAAAACAAGAATAAAGACAAACATTTGCTTCATGGGTTTGTCCTCTTGTCTTTACCCCTAAGACAACATCTCCAATGATGTTTGTGGTAGGGTGAGACTTGTGGATCCTAAGCTGAGGGATCACAGCAAGTTGTTGAGAAAGATCTAAATTAGAGAAATTTAAATCTGGCATGGATGTTTCTCCCACCACATCATCATACTTTTCAAGTGAAACTTGATCCAAGTAGTGTGTGACTTCATTGATGTTCTTATCAATGGTGTGGTTAGTGGCACCAAGAAATTATAGGTCACTGTCACCACCACCATTGTTGTCTTCCACAGTTAAGGTGTTTTTATCTGGTTGTAGAGCCTCTGAGCTGGAATTTGAAGGCATACTAGATGTATCAGCTAAGTTTGTCATTGTTGTGCTGACAGAAACCTCATTTGTAGAAGTGGTTCCAAATGGAGCTGAAGATGTATGACTTGAGGATCTTCCTAGCTCAAATCTTGGATCAGGATCACCTGTATTTAAATTTGCTGCAGATCCTAAAACATTCTCACAAGATTTGTTAAAATAATTGGTAATCAAATCAAGATCAAATAACCAATCCGGACCAGAACCAGCAACACAAGGTGTGTGTTCATGAAAGTCACATTAGCTGACTCCTCAACAATTCTAGTTGTAAGATTGTACACTCTATATGCCTTAGCTTGGGAAGAGTATCCAATAAAGTGTCCATCATCTGATTTCTCAGCAAACTTGGCAATTTGATCTTTGGTATTCAAGATGGTGCAAGGACATCCAAATGACCTGAGAAAACCAATGAAAGGTTTCCTCTTATGCCAAATTTCATAAGGAGTCTTTCCATGAGTCTTGACTACTAAAACTCTGTTCTGCACATAGCAGGCAGTGTTGACTGCCTCTGCCCAGAAGGTGATGGGCAGTTTAGAGTCAGACAACATGGTTCTTACGGCTTCAATCAGTGTCCTGTTTCTCCTCTCAACAACACCTTTTTGCTGACGAGTTCTGGGAGCACTGAATTGTCTTGCAATACCCTTTTCATCACAAAATGTATCAAGGATTTGGTTCTTAAATTTGGTTCCTTGATCACATCTTATGATCTTGACCTTGTGATCAGACTGATTTTCAATCTTTAAGATGAAATTCTTCAGAATCTTAGGAGTCTCATCCTTAGTTCTAAGGAAGAAAACCCAAGTGAATGTTGTAAAGTCATCTGTGATCACTAGACAGTATAAGGTCCTTCCTAAACTCATTACACTGGTGGGGCCAAAAAGATCCATATGTAACAAGTGTAGGGGTGTAGTGATGGAGTTCTTTTCCTTAGGCTTGTGAGATACCTTATGTTGCTTCCCTTTCAGGCTTGTGAGATACCTTAGTTTATTCATGTTCTTAAAGTTTACATGGCACATTCTTTTATGCCATAGGAAAGACTCATCACTATTGGCTTTAGACAGAAAGCATGAAACTTCTCCAGAGGGAGAGGTTTCTTGCAAATCCATCTTGTACATGTTTCCTTTCCTGGGGGCTCTAAGCAGGATATGCTCATGAGGAATAACCACACCAGGCTTAAGAACAATGCACTCATGCTCAGTAAAGAGCATGTTATGATTCTGATCACAAATTTGAGATACACTCAGAAGATTGTATCCAAGCTCCTTAACAAAGTTTACCTTTTCTATGCTGAGCTTACCATTTGTGACCTTGTCCCTTCCAGAAATGTAACCACCTTCATCTCCTCCAAAAGCAACTGGTCCTCCATCAATCCTTTCAAAATTATGGAGTAGTGACCTATTGCCTGTCATGTGCCTGGAACAGCCACTGTCTATGATCTAGACATTTCTGTCTGTCTTCAGCTATCCTGCACAAAGAGAATGATTAGTTACATTTGGAAACCCAAGCCTTGCTTGTCTTGGGCTCATTTGTAGAAGGTAATTCAACAGTAATAGATCCTATGGTTGTACTAAGAGGATCTTGAGCTGTTGTTGATGGAGAAATCTCAGTCACTTGGCCTTTCTTAGACATCCACACCACCTTTGGAGTCTTGGACTTGACCTTCAAAACTTCGAAAGCTTTTGGAACTTCGGAAGTTTTGATGACTGAACCTTCGG
Organism: Flaveria trinervia; assembly: GCA_025506515.1. NCBI lineage: Eukaryota > Viridiplantae > Streptophyta > Magnoliopsida > Asterales > Asteraceae > Flaveria > Flaveria trinervia. The sequence goes on along the minus strand of CM046447.1, from coordinate 69,988,175 downwards.
AATATTCTGCAGACACTGCAGCAGACTTTAGTGCTTTGGAAGAACTCCTTTCTTCCGAGACCGATTTCTCTTTCGAGGGTAATTTTCCATTTCCCTTCTTCTTAGACATGGAGCTTCCGAAGGAAACATGTTTTCCTTCCAAAGCTTGAATCTTCTTAGAAGTCTTTGAAGCCATTGTTTTGGTCATATGGATAGTACCTTTAGGATTGAAGGGACAATCCTTGGCAATGTGAGTGGTACTTTCACACATGACACAATTCATCTTCTTCTTCACAAGAGCCTTTTCTTTGGAATAGGACTGTCTTTGGTCACATCCCTTCTCCACCTTCATCTTTGCAGATGATGAGACAATCCTCTTGGGCTGAGGACTGTGCTTGGAGTTTGATGGTCCAGGCTGTGCAGCAGTGGTACACAACAGATCAGTCTTCTTCTTGCTGCTGAGATGAGTTGAACAAGAACCAAAACTCTTAGCAGAAGAGTTTTGGTTGATGTCTTCAGTCCCTACCACTTTAAACCTTGCAGAGATAAAAACTTGTTTCTGCTTAGAGTCAAAAGTAGTCTTGATCTCTTGAGCTTTCCCTGCCTTTCTTTTGCTCTTTCTGATCTAGTTTTTCTTAGGACTTGGTCATCACAGTCTTCTTTTCTCCTCAGAAGGATAATGGCTCTTCTTGAATCCTCCTCTTCACTCTTTTTAGAGGTATTCTTCACTATCTCTTCTTCATCCTCTTCACTCATGGGATCTATGAGAGGAAGCACATCTTCACAAGTTCCACACCTAGGAGATCTTACAGACAAGATTGTGTGTGGAGGAGCTATCTCATTGGATCCTAGTCCTTGCCTGTTTTAATAGCACACTTTGTTGTGTAGGGATGAGGATATCATGTTCTTGAAGGTCTCTTCTTCAAGAACACTCTTTTCTGCCTTGGCTTTGCTGATCACAAGCTCAGTCTGGCACTCAGTTAACTTGGTTATGAGATCTTTGATTTGAGTCCTAAAATCTGTGTGTTCATGTTTTAGAACTGAAATGGTTTTCTCTAAGTCCTCTATCTTCAGTTTATAATCATTTTCAGACTTTCTAAAATTAGATTTTAATATGTTGAAGGACTCAAGGTCAGATCTCAGTTCCAAGTTGTAGGACCTTGTTGGAGCATATATAGTCATATATAGTGTGTCCGTCGCTTGTCGAATAGTCTAGGCTTAATGTTATACACCTGATATTTTGTAAACACATGAAACTGGGTCATTCGCAGGAGCATATGCGAATGAGACTCAGTCGTAAGACTGAACCATAAGAATGGTCCAGTCGTACGATTGAACCATACGCATGGTCCAGTCGTACGATTGGACCATACGCATGGTCCAGTCGTACGATTGGACCATACGCATGGTCCAATCGCACGAATGGGCCCAGTCGCATCTAATATGGGCCGAGGCTACCGGATAGGAGTCTGTCCGGGAGCCTAGGGCTACCGGATGAGAGGAGAGATCATGCTCGATCTCCCCTTGCCAAGAGTCTGATTCTTATGTTGTAACGAACTTGTAATCGTTAGGTTTTATCAATGAAACCATTCAATTATAGTTCGTATTATTATTTGACTTTTTGGTTTGTGCTGTTGTTATCCTTCCGTCAAGAACATGCTCGGATGTTTATCGATCCGGCGAAAAACCGACTTCACAATTGGTATCAGAGCAAGTTACTGCTGGAATGATCTAACAATCATTCTAGCAACCCGAGCTCTTGATTTCTGGATTGAATTTCAGATCTTGACGTTAAACCCACTTCGTGTTCTTCGTGTTTTGCTCAGATCTTGTTACGTGTGTTGCTTCTATGTTTAAATCGAATTCGAAACCACGTTCCTGTCACCCTTTCGAATCTGATGATGTCTACTTTGTTTCGGTTGATGTTGAATTCGTCAGATTAGGGTTTTGGGCAGCCCTGGCGGCTGCAGATCTGAAAATCTGCGTGCAGACCCGTTCATGCGACTAGGCCATACGAATGGACCATTCGTACGACTGGGCCATGCGAATGGACCATTCGTATGACTGGACCATGCGTATTAGCCATTCCTACGACTGGACCAGTCGTATGTTCAGTCGTGCGACTGGACTAGTCGTATGTTCAATCGCACGAATGAGCCATCCGCATTGACTCAATTCGCATTTGTTCCAGACTAAAAAAAAAGAGTCTGGAACAGCTTCTTGCACGGATTTGAAGATGAGCAAAGCATATTCACCCAGAGGTTCGTTTGTCAAATAGTTCGATGTGTACCCCATTATTCGTCGGATTTCCAGAATAGGTGAATGTAATTGGAACACGAAAGAGAGAGAGAAGATGTCAGCAGTTGTTGCTGATTTTGTGGGGTAGTCAGGAGCACTGACTACTTATGGCCAATCAAGTTATTTTATCCGCACAGAATGGATTCTGCTTCTTAGGGGGAATCCTTGTATATAGAAAGTGAAGACGCAATCAGAAAGTGATGATGTGAACCGGTTCCGATGATGAATCTTCGTGCGTGCTGATTTGATTGATATTGTCAGCTGTGGATTGGAACCTTCAACCTTTTGCCCAATACACCGTGTCCAGACGCAAGGAGAGCACAATGTCTATATATTGGGATATGCTGAATGTGAGGGGGAATTCTGCAGGTGGTGATGTTAATCAGGTTAGCCTGTGTGAAGATTGAAGCAATGGAAAACTGTTCGTATCATTATCTGGAAAAATCAGTCATATGGGGAATCTTGCTGCTGTGATGGTGTTCTGCAAAGTAAATGAAAGCTACTGTGCCTAACTTCATTTTCAGGGATGAGTAGTAACCTGATGGATCGGCAACGTTGGCTAAAATGGTTTTCGTTTGATTCTATTGCAACCAGAGCAACGATTGATTGAAGATTGTAAGAGGTGTTATCTACTATTCGCAAGCAACGTACAAGGGGGAATTTGTTGGAGCATATATAGTCATATATAGTGTGTCCGTCGCTTGTCGAATAGTCTAGGCTTAATGTTATACACCTGATATTTTGTAAACACATGAAACTGGGTCATTCGCAGGAGCATATGCGATGAGACTCAGTCGTACGACTGAGCCATGCTAATGGACCAGCCGTGCGACTGAGAGATGCGATTGGGACATTCGTAAGACTGAACCATAAGAATGGTCCAGTCGTACGATTGAACCATACGCATGGTCCAGTCGTACTATTGGACCATACGCATGGTCCAATCGCACGAATGGGCCCAGTCGCATCTAATATGGGCCGAGGCCTATATATACCAGTTTTAATGTGTAAAAGGGTTAAGGGTCGAGATAGGAGTCTGCCCGGGAGCCTAGGGCTACCGGATGAGAGGAGAGATCATGCTTGATCTCCCCTTGCCAAGAGTCTTGATTCTTATGTTGTAACGAACTTGTAATCGTTAGGTTTTATCAATGAAACCATTCAATTATAGTTCGTATTATTATTTGACTTTTTGGTTTGTGCTGTTGTTTATCCTTCCGTCAAGAACATGCTCGGATGTTTATCGATCCGGCGAAAACCACCTTCACAAACCTGTACCTGTTAACTTTAGCAATGCATTCAGGAGTACATAGATGTTCTAATACCTTGGCTTCATCATGATCAGCCATTAGTGCTTGGTTTGGAGAAGCATCTTCCACATGAAAGCTCCAGTCAAAGCCTCATTCTTCAACACAACAGCAGCTTGCTGCTTTGACTTCTCATTCTGGAGAGCTTTGTCAGTGTAGTTTGGTCTGGATTGTGTTTGGCCACCATTTGTTCTTGGTGCCTTACACTCTCTGGCAAAGTGGCCCATCAAGTTAAAGTTGTAACACTTGACTTTGCCTTTGTCCAGTCCAAACTTTCAATTGGTTGCATTGCTTGGAAACTTCCTTCAGTCCTCTTGTAGAACTTCTTGGCTCTGTGAGTGAGAAAGCCATCTGCTGGACTATTTCCATGTACTCCAGTTCATTTGGATGGATACAGTCCAGGTCTTCAAGAGTGAAAAGAGAGTTGCCACAGCTTTCATCAAAAGACACAAAAGCTTGAGAAGAGCTTGTCTCTTGGACTGGGCTTCCTTGAGTGTAGTTCTCCCTTGGTTCTCTAGGAAGTGATGAAAGGACCCTTTGGTGAATTGTCAGGTATCATAAGAGATATGTTTGGGTTCTATGCTATCCCTTTCAATCACATGTAGGGCTGAACCCATTTGATTGTTGGAGTTGCCAAATGAACCTTACATGTTCATATCCATCTAGTAGCCACTGAGAATCCCATATAACTCTGTTAGAGTAAGAGTTTTGAGATTTTCAGTTCTCTTGATCACCACACAGTAGTAGGTGTCCATTGCCTAGGAAGTGAGGACATGAACTTCCTTACAATGTCTCTGTTTTCAAGAGAAACTCCTCCATCCACTAGGGTATCCACGATCTCAACATACCTGAAATACTGCTGAGTCTGGTTTCACCTGTTTTGAAGGTGAAGTTTCAACTGCTGCTGCTTCAAGAGATCCTTCTGTTCTCCTTGGCTTCAAAAGAATCCTCATACATCAATTTCAGTGCATCCCACAGCTGCTTGGCTGTTTTGCACTTCTTGAAACCTCTGTATACAGAGTTTGGAAGGGTAGTCTGAAGAGCTGTCATGGCTTTTCTATCTTATCTCTACTCTCTTCCTATCTTCATCAGAGTAGTTAGCCACATCTTTAGGAATCATACCAGCACCAGTAGCAGAAGGGGTGCTGGGTATGAAAGGTCCATTCTCAATAGACTCCCACATTCTTGAATCAAAAGACCTGATGAAACCTTCCATTCCTAAACACCAAGTATCAAACTCATCAAGAGTGATCAGTGGGGACTTGTTCATGGTTCCAGTTTCCATATTAGTTTTGGAAATGGCTGCCATTTGAAAAGTTTTAGTATTTGTGTGTGTGAGGGATCTTAAGATGGTGAGATCTTATATCAAGAGCCTGAAATGCTCTGATACCAAATGCAGGATTGTTGAAGGGTTATAGTTACAACACAACAACACAAAGAGAAGATTAACAAAACTTTAATCAAACAGTAAACTGGATTAACCAAGTGTTGAGATGCTAAGAACACAAGTAATGCAAGAGACAGAACACAAATAACACCAAGTATTTGGTTTTCAAGAATGCAGTATATTGCCTTCTCTATGTTCTATTACAAGTGTTACAAAAGCATATTCGAAAGATACAAGAACATGAGATACTTATACTACATCCTACAGCCGGCTATACTTTGAAAGCCAGCTGGATACAATTGACTAGACACAAACAAAATCAATTGTAGAGACAAAAGGCAGATTGCCTTTTGACTTGTGACTATGACATGCCATAGCTCACATCCTTATCTATTACAAAAAGGATAAAGTACATAAAGTAGAAAGTTATAGACTTAAGACCTCAATGTACAGTTACCAAAAGCATGGACCTTTTCACCAACTCATGTAAGTTGGTGACTTGCAGAGGTGCAGCGGAAAGGTGTCCAGCTTTATGGAACAGTACATCAGATAAAGAATGTTACTAAAAGTCTTCGGAAGAAATCTGTCTTCATGAGTTGAAGCTTCGAAAGACTTTGTCTCTGAGGCTTCGGAAGACTTCATGTTTGGCTTCGGAAGATATTGGTCTTGGCTTTGGAAGATTTCACACTTAGAGTATTTTCTGTTTCTGTGTGAAACTTCCTAAACTCTTCTTTAATGCACTTGTGCAGCATGCAGGAAAGACTAAAGATGTTTAGGTTGCATCAGCCTCTTCATTAATCTCTACAAGGTTCATTCGCATGATTGAGGGTTCATTCGTACGATTGAGGATTCATTCGTACGATTGGGTGCCAGTCGCATGGCGAGTCATGCGACTGAGGGCCCACTCTCATAGGTGTTCATCCGTATGAGGTCCATTCGCATGATTGGGTGTTCATCTGCATTGGTCCAATCGCATGATGTTCAGTCTCCTGGAGGCCATGCGACTGAAGGGTGCCCATACGTCCAAATAGGGCTGGTGTACCCGAGTAAAACGTAGTTTAATTACTAACTTTCGGGGGAAAGTGAAGATGTAAGTTTTGACGTGGGAGGTTCCCGTAAGTTCATGTAAGATGACTTTTGAGATCATAGAGGTTATGTTGGGCATGATGATGATGTTGCATGTTTATGCATGATGTATGTTATATATGTATGATGTTGCCCTGTATGATGATATTGACTGTGTGTGTTGTGTTCCTTGTTACGATGTATGTTTATCTTTCCCGTGAGTTTACGTTGAATGTTAATAAATGAAATGAAAGTATTATGTAACGTAAAGTGAAAGATAATGAATGAGGAACATGATGAATGCATGCATTAATAAATGATGAAAGTAAACAAAGTCTTGCAAGCCTTGTATGTCGGGACACGCCATCAAAAGGTGTTAGCCCAATGGTGTGTGGGTTCGATACCCCGGGAGGATGCACAACGGGGTCTTTCTTTGTGATTGACCATTTTTATAGAACCATTGCTGCATACCTTAGGTGCTGTGATCAGAGGTGCGAAGCACCGTTATAGAATGTCTATGATAGGCCTAGGTGCAGTACCAGGAAACAGAAGGGTATTGCACATGGCAATGGTACACCTAAAATTTACCTTAGGTTCTGTGGCCATAGGTGTGGAGCACCGTTATAGAAGGTCTATGTTAGGCTTAGGTCTAGTACCAGGAACAGAAGGGTAAAGTTTATGGTTTGAAGGAAAGAAAAGATGCAATGATGAAAGAATGTGAAAGTTAATGATGCACGATGAATGAACAGAAGTTAACGAATAAATGATGAAGATAATAATGATATTATCTATGTGTACGTATGATGTATGATCGCATTAAAGTAAAGAACGGTTTTGAATGAAAGATAAAGTATGTTTTATTATAAAACTAGAACTCACTCAGCAACGCTGACTTTTATGTGTTTCCAGTTGGCAGGTAATGATTGCTGAGGATGGCACGGGGCGGCTACTCAGATCTTTTGGATGGCATCCATTTTTATAATGCTTTTGTGATGTAATGCAACAGTATTTTGTAACTTGTTAACGATGTATTATTTGCAAAAGCTTTTATAATGAAATGAGATGTATATTTTGGTAATTCTGCTATGATGTTTTATGAAGACAATGTATTTATATGTTTGAAGTGCGATGATCGACCAGCTGTGAGCATCCCGGGAATGGGGCGTTACACATGAAGAACTAGAGAACCCTTATCTGGAGGGTGGTGATGAGAGTGATAACTTAAGAGCTCAGTGAAAGAGGCGGTTGTGGAGGAAGTGCATCAGGTCATGCAGACGATCCTGCCGTCTGTGGTGACTGATGTTATCAAGGCTGTGAGGGAAGGAGAAAGGAAGGAGAGAAGCAGACCTACGGGCGAAAGGAGACAGCTCGAGACTGAGATGGTTTTGTCTGATGATGAAGAAGAGGAAGAAGAAGAGCCTGTGCCGGAGGCGGCACGAGGCTGTAACTACAGGGCGTTTCAACGATGCAAGCCCCCTACTTTTGATGGTAATGGCACTGCTGCTGCTGCTCACCGATGGGTGAAAGAAATGGAAACTATCTGAATATCAGCGAGTGTCGAGAAGACCAGAAGGTGAAATTTGTTGTCCACTCGTTTGTGGACTTGGCTCTGTGTTGGTGGGACAATATAGTCCAAGCTGAGGGTAGTCGGGCAATTGGGAGGATAAGATTCTCCGAGTTGAAGAAGTTGGTGATTGTGGAGTTCTGTCCTCATAGAGAAATGGAAAAAGTTGAGAGAGAGTTCCTGCAGTTGGAAGCGGGGATGATGACACATCAGCAGTACACCACCAAGTTTAACGAGATGGCACGAATGGTGCTTGATCAGGTGACACCTTTATCATGAAAAATCAAGAGGTACATCCAGTGCTTGCCAGTGGATATTCGCAGGCACATGATTGCTGCCCGACCGAGCACGTTTAGGTCGGTGGTTGATTTCGCAGGGAGATTGTATGATGAGAGAACGGTGGTGGTGGCTAAAGGCAGCAAGAAAGGTGGTGATGACCGGAATTGGAATGGAAAAAGGTTTGGTCAGGGTGGTGCCCCGATGGGTAACAAGAAGGCACGGGTAGATGACCGCTGTGTGGTCACATCCGGGGTGGGAGTAAAGAGATGCAGCAAATGCGGGAAGGAGCACATTGGTGAGTGAAGGTGGGGATTGAATGTGTGCTTCAAATGTGGGAAGCCTAGTCACATGGCAAGGGAATGTAAAGCAGGGAAATGTTTCAACTCTGGTGTGGAGGGCCACATGAGTAGAGACTGTAAGAAGCCGAGGGCTGAGGGTTCTGGGGTGAAGAAGACTGGAGGTGAAGGACTGAGGGTGAGCGCCAGAGCGTTTACGATGACGCAGGAGGAGGCTAGGACGGACCCTGATGTTGTGTCAGGTACGTTTCTAGTAAACCAAACTTTAGCCTCTGCGTTATTTGATTCTAGTGCTAGTAAAAGTTTCATTTCTGTTGCTTTCTGTGCTAAACTGCCTATTAGTAGTAAGAATATAGATGTGCCCTTTGATGTAGAAACTACCATAGGTAAGTCTACCAGAATTTCTGAGATGATAGAAGACCGTGATGTGGAATTAGAAATTCATAAGTTTCTTGTTAGACCATTCATGATTGCCTTAGGTGGTTTTGATATGGTTCTTGGGATGGATTGGTTGGCGGACTACGAGGCGAACATTGTGTGTCGCAAGAAGATGATTCGTTTGACAGCGCCTGACGGGAGTTCGGTAACGGTTTATGGTGGTCGAGTCACTACGATTTCGAAAGTGATTTCGATGGCGGTGGCGGGAAGGTGTATAAGGCGTGGATGTAGCGCCTAATTGGCCTATGTAAAGGATGCATAAACACCAACACCACAACTGTTTGATGTACCGGTTGTGTGCGACTTTCCAGACGTGTACCCAGAAGACTTACCAGGAGTGCCACCTGACCGAGAGTTCGAGTTCAAGATTGATTTGATACCAGGTGCCCAACCTGTTGCTAAGGCACCATATTGGTTGGTTCCGAATAAGATGAAAGAATTGATGGAGCAATTGTAAGAGCTGCTTGATAAGGGGTTTATTAGGCCAAGTATCTCTCCTTGGGGTGCTCCGGTTTTATTTGTGAAGAAGAAAGACGATAGTATGAGGATGTGTATTGACTACCGTGAGCTGAATAAGTTGACAATAAAGAACCAATATCCCTTACCAAGATTCGATGATTTTTTTGATCAGCTTCAAGGTGCCAGTTGGTTCTCAACGATAGATCTTCGATCGGGCTACCATCAGTTGAAAGTAAAAGAGCAGGATTTTCCTAAAACAACTTTTCTCACTCGTTATCGTCACTACAAGTTCCTCGTTATCTCATTTGGTTTGACGAACGTGCCAACTACTTTTATGGATCTGATGAAAACGAGTGTGACGACCGATATTGGATAAAACAGTGATTGTGTTTATCGATGATATCCTGATTTATTCCAAGAGTGAAGAGGAGCATGCCAGTCACATTCGAGAGGTAATGGGGATGTTGAGAAGGGAGAAGTTGTATGCTAAATTCTCAAAGTGCACATTCTGGTTGCGCGAGGTTCAGTTCTTGGGTCACGTAGTGAATCCCGAGGGGATTATGGTGGACCCAGCAAAGGTGGAGGCAGTAATGCAACGGAAGTCTCCAAAGACACCATCCGAAATTCATAGTTTCTTAGGTTTGGCGGGCTACTACTGAAGATTCATTCAAGACTTCTCCAAGTTCGCTTCTCCACTAACCAAGTTGACCCGGAAGGATGTAAAGTTTGTATGGGGTCAGCACAAGAGAAGGCGTTCGAGGAATTAAAGATGAGGTTGACTCAAGCTCCTATTCTGTCATTACCCAATGGAAGTGAGGATCTGGTGGTTTATTCTGATGCTTCCTACTCGGGGTTAGGATGTGCATTAATGCAGAGAGGAAAGGTTATAGCCTATGCATCCCGACAGTTAAAGGTTCATGAGGTTAATTACCCTACTCATGATTTGGAGCTAGCAGCTGTGGTCTTCGCGTTAAAGATTTGGAGGCACTACCTTTACGGGACGAAGTGCACCATATTTACTAACCACAAAAGCTTGAAGTACTTCTTCGAGCAGAAGGACCTGATCATGAAGTAGAGACAACGGTTGGAGCTTATAAAGGATTATGATTGCAAGATCCATTACCATCCGGCCAAAGCCACATGGTGGTGGATGCCCTTAGCCGAAAAGAGAGACCCGAGCTGATTCGGGTGAAAGATACCAATTGATCATGACCTCCGATGTGATGAAGCAAGTCAAAGAGTTCCAAGATGAGGCACTGAAAGAAGATCATCTTAACTCCGAAAGAATGAGAGGTCTGGTCACAAAATTGGGTGAAAACACGCTTGGTGTTAGCACTCGATTTGGGAGGATGTGGATTCCTCATTTTGGGGATCCACGGGTGAAGATTTTGGATGAAGCTCATAAGACTCGATACTCTATTCACCCCGGTGCTACAAAGATGTACCAAGACATGAAGAAAGATTATTGGTGGCCGGGTATAAAGTGTGATGTGGTGGAGTATGTGAGTAAATGCCTTACTTGGTAAAAAGTGAAGGCCGAGCACCAAAAGCCGTATGGGAAGATCCAACCTTTTGGATATATCGGATGGAAGTGGGAGCATGTCACCATGGATTTCATTATGAAGCTACCGCGTACCCCGAAAGGGTATGATGCCATATGGGTGATAGTTGACCGTTTGACAAAGAGTGCTCACTTCCTACCGATCCGCAAGACATATTCATCCGAGTGGTTGGCGGATCTATTCATCAAGGAAATTGTAACTTGTCATGGTGTGCTGGTGTCTATTGTATCTGATCATGACACCCGGTTTACATCTAAATTTTGGAAGAAATTCAACGATGCGATGGGGACGAGGTTACATATTAGCACAACTTATCATCCTCAGACAGATGGTCAGTCAGAAAGGACCATTCAGACGTTGGAGGATATGCTTCGTGCTTGTGTTATCGATTTTTTGGAAGGAAGTTGGGATGACCACTTACCGTTAGCTGAGTTCTCATATAACAACACTTATCATGCCAGCATTGGTATGCCACCTTATGAGATGCTATATGGTAGGACATGCTGGACACCCGTGTGTTGGGGTGACATGGTCAGAAATAATTAGGAAACGTCGAGGTAAACGACGCTGTGACTGAGAAGGTTGAAAAGATCAAGGCCTTCATGAAGGCAACCAAAGATAGACAGAAGTCGTATGCGGATAAACGACGTAGGCCGATTGAATTCCAGGTGGGTGATATGGTCATGTTGAAATTCTCACCTTAGAAGGGTATCATTCGGTTAAGGAATCGGGGCAAGTTGAGCCCGAGATACGTAGGGCCTTTCTGAATCATTGCTCGAGTAGGAGAGGTGGCCTATAGACTAGAGTTACCAGATGAGTTAAGTGGAATTCATCCGACGTTCCATGTATCTCATCTGAGAAAGTGCCTAGCAGACGAGGATATGATTGTACCACTGGAGGATATCGAGGTAGATGAACGGCTCAATTATGTGGAGCAACCAGTGGCAATCATTGATCGAAAAGAGAAGAGGCTGAGAAATAAAATTGTTCCTCTTGTGCGTGTACAGTGGAAGCATAAGAAGGGATCCGAGTCTACATGGGAGACTGAAGAAGAGATGAGACATCATTATCCACGATTGTTTGAGGGGTAACAGGTTTCAGGGACATGTAACATCAGATTCTCAAAAAGTTTGTGATAAAGGTGGCATGGCTGCCCATCAGTCTCTCTACACACAAATTCTTGAATATTTTAAAGAGAGAAGGAAAGAGAGTAGAAAACTCTCGGTTTTGAAGGAAGAAAAAGGTAAGAATTCATGTGTTTATGGTGTTCTTGACTGCTCATATCCTTGGGTTTATGGCTTATGTGTGTTTGTATGTGTTCGGGTACGTTTTTAGTGGGTTTCTAGGTGGTTGAACTTAATGTCAAACGAGTTTGGAAGAAGCCATACTCAAGAGCTGCAAAGGTGAGTTCTAGATACCCTCTTTTACTGATTTTTAAATGATTTTGGGGCTGGAAGTGCATGAATGTATGTTTTTATAAATCTAGGTTTTTACCCGTATGTATGAATGTGTGTATGATGATGTTATGATGTGATGTTGGGCTATGTTCATGCTTGATAATGTCATGGTTGTGTTTCTAAGGCTTAAAATGTAAGATTTAAGTTTAGAACATGATAGATGGTGATTGGGAACTGAGATATGATGTTTAGGGCTCATATGTTTAGGTTTTAGAATTTGCCTAAGTATGCAGAAGTAATGCGGATGAGTATTGGAAGTCAATGCAGATGAGTATTGGAAGTAAATGCGGATGAACAGTTAATGCGAATGAGCATTAACCACTAAGTAAGCTAATGTGGATGAGTATTGTAGGTCAATGCGGATGAATATTGACTAAGTATGGGAAATGCGGATGAGTAATGGAAAGTGAATGCGGATGAACAGTTAATGAGGATGAGCATTTACCACTAAGTAAGAGAAATGCGGATGAGTAGTGGAAATGCGGATGAGTAGTGGAAATGCGGATGAAGTAAAAGAAATGCGGATAAAGTAAAAGAAATGCGGATGAAGTAAAAGAAATGCGGATGAACTATTACAATGCGGATGAAGTAAAATAGAGGCGGATGAACTATTACAAATGCGGATGAACACTTAGAATGTTTTCTGACTTTTTGGGGAAAAAGTGAAATTTAGGCTTTGACTTTGGAGGTTCCCAGGGGTTCATCCAAGCTGACTGTTGAGGTCATAAATGTTATGATGTATGATGTTGTATGTTATGCATGATGGTATATATGATGTATGTTATGTATGGATGATGCCCGGTATGATGATGTTGACTGTGTATGTTATGTTCCTTATTATGTATGATTATTTTTCCCTTGGCTTTGCGTTGAATGTTAATTAATGAAACGAAAAGTACTATGTAACGCAAAGTGGAAGATAATGAAAAGAGGAACGTAATGAAAGAATGCATGCATTAACGAATGAATGAAAGTATGAAAGGCCTGCAAGCAAATATATGGAGGTTCACACCCAATGAAGGGTGTTAGCTCAACGGTGTGCGGGTTAGCTACCCCAGAAGGATGCATACTGGGGTCCAATCTTTGTGATTGACCATATGTATGGGATCCTCGCCGCTTGCCCTAGGTACTAGAGTCAGCTTCGTGCACAATGTTCGAGGTCTATGAAAGACCTTAGGCCTAGTAACCAGCTTCGGCACAATGTTCGGGGTATAGCGTATGGCATTGATCCGGAAGGAAAGAGAAAAGATAAGTGGTGAATGTACTTGCCCTAGGTACTGGAGTCAGCTTCGTGCACAATGTTCGAGGTCTATGAAAGACCTTAGGCCTAGTAACCAGCTTCGTGCACAATGGTCGGGGTATTGTACATGTCACCGACTGTAATGAACGTACGAAAGAAAGTAAGAAAGTATTAACGAATGTGAATGATAATGATGTACGATGGATGAAAGAAAGTTAATGAATGAATGATGAAGATAATAATGATATTATCTATGTGTATGTACGATGTGTGATCACGTTCTGAGACTGTTATGATTTGAAAGGAAGTAAAGAACGGTTTTAATGAATGTACAGTATGTCTTATTATAAAACTAGAACTCACTCAACAACGCTAACTTTTTATGCACTTTTTTTCCAGTTGGCAGGTGAGCATTGCTGAGGATGGCGCAGGCCAGCTACTTGGTATTTTGGATGACATCTTTTGTTTAATATTTTTTCATTGTAATGCGAACGAACAATGTTTTGAAATGAACAATTGTATTAGCTTGCAAAAACATTTGTAATGAATTGAAAAGTTATTTTTAATGTTCCGCTGCGATGTTTTATGAAAGTTAAATGTAATTATATGTTTTATGAGCAATGATTGGCTAGCTGTAAGCATCCCGAGAACGGGGCCTTACACCCTCAACTAAAGAGGAATGGAAATGGCACTTGAAATGGTGGTAATAAAAACAATGGTGCTAATGGTGACAACAATGGTGGAGCCAAAGGGAGAGCCTTTGTCATGGGTTCATGTGAGACTCTAAACGATCCTACTACAGTTACTAGTAAATTCCCTGTTAATGGTCGTTTTGCTTCTGTACTGTTTGACACTGGCGTCGATAGGAGTTTTATCTCTATTAAGTTTTGTAGCCTCTTAAGTGATATGCCTTCTTTGTTGGAGTCTAATTATCGTAGCATTGGCTGATGGTAAGCAAATCTCCCTTACACACATCCTTAAGAATTGCAAGATAGAACTCGCTGGTCATACCTTCGACATTGATCTCATGCCTGTTACTCTTGGAAGTTTCGATGTGGTCGTAGGCATGGAATGGCTGTCCGAGAAGCAAATAGAGGTGAGTTGTTGTGAGAAGGTCATTCACATTCCTCTGATGGACGGGGAAATTCTTTCAATTAAGGGCAAGAAGATTGGTGCTGTCATAGGCATCATTTCATTCATAAAGGCTTAGAAGTGGCTACGCAAGGGCCACTTAGCCATATTAGCTCTCATCTCTGATGGTTTGTGCGAGCACCAAGAGGAAAAGCAGATAGAGGACATTCTGGTGGTTTGTGACTTCCCGAAGGTGTTTCTAGAGGATCTGTCTAGACTACCACCTCATCGTCAAGTTGAGTTTAAGATAGATATGACTCCCGAAGCTGCTTTGATTGTGCGAGCACCTTACCAGTTGGCACTGAAAAAACTACAGGAACTATCTAAAAAACTAAAGGAGCTGTTGGATAAGGGGTTTATTCGACCGATCTCATCATTGTGGGGAGCACCTGTTCTCTTTGTTAAGAAGAAAGATGGCACTTTTTGAATGTGCATCGATTACAGGGAATGAACAAGGTCACAGTCAAGAACTGATGCCCTTTACCTTGTATCGATGACTTGTTTGATCAACTTCAGGGATCAAGCTATTATTCGAAGATTGACTTGAGATCTGGTTATCATCAACTGAGAGTCCGAGAGGAAGACATCTCTAAAACTGCATTTCGCACCCATTATGGTCACTATGAATTCTTGGTCATGCCATTCGGGTTGACTAATGAACTGGCGGTATTCATGGATCTCATGAATCGGGTGTGCAAACCCTACCTCGATCAGTTTGTTATTGGGTTTATCGATGACATATTGATTTATTCTAGGACCAAGGAGGAACATAAGGAGCACCTATGTTTAATCCTGGAATTACTTAGAAAGGAACAGTTGTACGCCAAGTTTTCTAAGTGTGATTTCTGGATTCGTGAGGTGCAATTCTTAGGTCACATTGTTAACGAGAAGGGAATACATGTGGATCCTGCAAAGATTGAGGCTATAAAGAACTGGTCGGTAGCCAAGACGCCTAGTGAGACAAGACAATTTCTTGGACTAGCAGGGTACTATCGGCGTTTCATTGAGGGATTTTCAAAGATCGCTCAACCTCTCACAACTTTGACCCATAAGGGAACAACCTACAAATGGGGTGAGAGTCAAGAAGCTGCTTTTCAGTTGCTGAAATGAAAAATCTATAGCGCACCGATATTAGCATTACTTGAAGGAAGTGATGATTTGTGGTTTATTCTGATGCTTCTATCCAAGGACTTGGTTGTGTTCTGATGCAACATGATAAAGTAATAGCTTATTCCATGCAACAACTAAAGGTACATAAAAGGAACTACACTACCCATGATTTGGAGTAAGGAGTAGTGGTCTTTGCTGTGAAGATTTGGAGACTATAAGGCCCCGTTCCCGGGACGCTCACAACTGGTCAATCATCACACATAAAACATATATTTTCATTAACTTAAAGAAAACATTACAGCAGAAACATTAAAACAAACATTTCATTTCATTATAAAAGCTTTTGCAAAATAATACATCGTTATCAAATTACAAAATACTTGCTGTATACATCACAAAAGCATTATAAAAATGGATGCCATACAAAAAGAGCCAAGTAGCCGCCCCGTGCCATCCTCATCAACCTTTATCTACCAACTCGAAACACATAAAATTTAGCGTTATAGAGTGAGTTCTAGTTTTAAAATAAAACATACTTTACATTCATTCAAAAACCGTTCTTTACTTTCTTTCAAATCATACTATACTTTCGTACATGATCACATATCGTACGTACACATAGATAATACCATTATTATCTTCCTTTACTGTTCATCACTTTCTTTCTTTATCTCTTTCCGGATCAGTGTTATGAGCTATACCCCAAACGTATGCACAAAGCGGGTACTGGGCCAAAGATCATAAATGACTTCTATAACGCACATAGCCTGGCACCAGCACCAGGGCAAGCGACAAAGATCCCAACTGTATACTACACCTAGACGTATGCACAAAGCGGGTACTGGGCTGAAGATTATAAATGACTTCCATAACGCACATAGCCTGGCACTAGCACCGGGGTGAGTAGTCACTATAAACCATGTACTATATCACTGGTCAGTCACAAAGACCGGACCCCTGCGTGCATCCTTAAGGGTTAGCTAAACCACACATAGTTGAGCTTACGACATTTTAGAGTCGTGCACCTGTGTACATTTTGCTTGCAAGCCTTTCTTTACTTTCTCTTTCATTAATGCATGCATTTTATCATGATGTTCCTCTTTTCATTATCTTTCACTTTACGTTACATAATACTTTATCATTTCTTTCACAACTATATCACGTAAAGCCACGGAAAAGATAAACATACATAGCATGGAACATAACATAATCATACAAAACATCGCCATACAAGGCACCACCATACATGCATAACATACATCATACATACCATCATGCATAAGCACCAATCAAACATCATCATACATCGCCCGTTGTAGCATCTATGACTTCAAATAGTCAACTTACATAGCCCCCGGGAATCTCCCAAGTCAAGCCTACATTTCACTTTTCCCCCAAAATCAAAAAAATATTCTAAGTCTTTAGGCGCATGAGCACTATGCAGGCGGATGGGGAACACTTAGGCGCATGGGCAGCTTTCAGGCGCATTGGCACTATTGGGGCGCATGAGCAACACTTAGTCTATTCCGGAATTCTATGCGCATGGGCACTATGCAGGCGCATGAGTGCCTGGGCGCATGAACTATTTGGGTGTATGAACACTTAGTCAATTTCAGCATATTTCTAGGCGAATGAGTACTATTCAGGCGCATGAATACTATTCGGGCGCATGAGGTTTTGGGCGCATGGGACACTCAGGCAGTTATTTTTAGTTGGGCGCTTGAGCTACTATTTAGGTTCATGAGTAGCCTAAGTCACACTTAACATCATAATTCTGTCCCCAAACATCACCTATCATGTTCTAAGCTTAAATCATACATCCTAAGCCTTAGGAACACAACCATAACATCATCAAGCACATACATAGCCCAAATCAAACCCCACCTGCAACATACACACATAAAGCATTCGGGTGAAAACCCATTTTTTAATAAAAATGTTCATACATGCATTTCTAGCCCCAAAGCATTTTAAAATAAGGAAAAAAAGGGGGTTCTAGAATTCACCTTAGCAGCCTCCTGAGTATGGCTTCTTCCAAACCCCTTTGCAATAAGTTCAACCGCCTAGAAACCCACCAAAACACACACAACCGAATACAAACACATATAAGCATATAACTGAGGCAAGTCCAGTTAAGAACATCCTAACACACGAATTCTTACCTTGAATTCGATCTTTTCTTCCTGTTCTTAAAAAAAACCTGAAAGCTTCCTGCTCCTTTTTGCTTTCTCTCTCTAAAATCTGAATGATATGTGAAGTGTGTGACATATGGGTGGCCATACCACCTTTTACACCCACATTTTAAAGATTTTGTCCTTTTTTACACAATTGGTCCCTCTACTTGGGTTTTATTTACTTTCTTTCTTTTCCTTCATTTTATTCTTCTTTTCTTTGACTTTTAAAATAATCGGGTGTTACAAGTCCACCCTCCTTATATAGGTTTCATCCTCGAAACCTATTATTCCTCAAACAATCATGGGTAATGCTGTCTTATTTCTTCCTTCGTCTCCCACGTAGATTCAGATCCCTTCCTGTGCATCCACTGTACACGCACAAAAGGAACCACTTTATTCTTTAACCTCTTCTCTTTACGATCAATGATTGTCACTGGTTGCCCCACATAATTGAGCTGTTCATCTACCTCGATATCTTCTAGTGGTACAATCATATCCTCTTCTGCTAAACACTTTCACAGATGCGAAACATGGAATGTAGGGTGAATTCCACTTAACTCATCCGGTAACTCTAGTCTATAGGCCACCTCCCCTACTCGAGCAATGATTTAGAAAGACCCTATGTATCTCGGGCTCAATTTGCCTCGCTTTCTGAACCGAATGATACCTTTCCAAGGTGAGACTTTCAACATAACTCTATCACCCACCTGGAATCAATCGGTCTACATCGTTTATCAGCATACGACTTTTGCCTACCCTTAGCTGCCTTCATAAAGGCTTTGATCCTTTCCAGCTTCTCAGTCGTAGCCTCGACCACTTTGACGCTCCTTAACTCTTTATGGCCAATATCACCCCAACACACGGGTTTTCTACATCACCTCCCATATAGAATCTCATATGGGGGCATACCAATGCTGGCATGATAGCTATTGTTATATGACAACTCAGCTAATGGTAAGTGGTCATCCCAACTTCCTCCAAAATCAATGACACATGCCCGAAACACATTTTACAGCTTCTGAATGGTCCTTTCTGACTGCCCATCTGTCTATGGATGATAAGCCATGCTAATATGTAATCTTGTCCTACCAAAACTTAGATGTAAACCGAGTGTCATGATCAGACACAATAGACACTGGCACACCATGACAAGTTACAATTTCTTTAATGAACAGATCCGCCAACCTCTCGGATGAGTATGTCTCGCAGATCGGTAGGAAGTAAGCACTCTTCGTCAAACAATCAACTATCACCCATATAGCATCATACCCTCGCGTGGTACACAGTAGCTTTGTTATAAAGTCCATGGTGATATGCTCCCACTTCCACTTCGGTATATCCAAAGGTTAGATCTTCCCATACAGCTTCTGATGCTTGGCCTTCACTTGTAAACAAGTAAGGCACTTACTCACGTACTCCACTACGTCACGCTTCATACCTGGCCACCAATAATCTTTCTTCATGTCTTGGTACATCTTCGTAGCACCAGGATGAATAGAGTATCGAGTCTTATGAGCTTCATTCATAATCTTCACATGTAGATCCCCAAAACAAGGAATCCACATCCGCCTGAATCAGGTCCTAACACCGAGTGTGTTTTCACCCAAATCCGCAACCAGACCTCTCATTCTTTCGAAGTTAAAATGATCTTTCTTCAATGCCTCATCTTGAAACTCCTTGACCTGCTTCATCATATCAGAGGTCATGATCAACTGGTAAGCCTTCACCCAAATCGGCTTGGGTCTCTCCTTTTAGCTAAGGGCATTCGCCACCACGTTGGCTTTGCTTGGATGGTAATGGATCTCGCAATCATAGTCCTTTATGAGCTCCCACCATCTCCTTTGCCTCATGTTCAAATCTTTCTACTCGAAGAAATACTTCAAGCTCTTGTGGTCGGTGAATATGGTGCACTTCGTTCCTTACAGGTTGTGCCTCCAAATCTTTAACGCAAAGACCACGGTTGCTAGCTCCAAGTCATGAATAGGATAATTAACCTCATGAACTAACAATGTCAGGATGCATAGGCTATAACCTTTCCTTTTTGCATCAACACACATCCCAACCCTAAGTAAGAAGCATCTAAATAAACCACCAAATCCTTGCTTTCATCGGGCAACGGCAAGACAGGAGCTTGAGTCAATCTCGCCTTTAACTCCTCAAATGCCTTATCTTGAGCTTGACCCCATACAAACTTTACATCCTTACGGGTCAACTTGGTTAGTGGAGAAGCGATCTTAGAGAAGTCTTGAATAAACCTTCTGTAATAGCCCACCAAACCCAAGAAACTACGAATCTCGGATGGTGTCTTTGGTGACTTCCATTGCATCACCGCCTCCACCTTTTTCGGGTCAACCATAATCCCCTCGGGATTCACTACGTGACCCAAAAACTGAACCTCACGCAACCAGAACGAGCACTTGGAGAATTTAGCATACAACTTCTCCCTTCTCAAGGTCTCCACACATCTCGAATGTGATCGGCATGCTCCTCCTCGCTCTATGAATAAATTAAGATATCATCAATAAACACAATCACTGATTTATCTAACATCGGCAGACACACTCGATTCATTAAGTCCATAAAAACAGCTGGCGTGTTGGTCAAACCAAAAGACATAACGAGAAACTCGTAATGTCCATAACGTGTGCGAAAAGCTGTTCTTGTAATATCCTGCTCCTTTACTTTCAAAAGATGGTAGCCAGATTGAAGCTCTATCCTCGGGAACCAATTGGCACGCTGAAGCTTATCAAATAGGTCATCATTCCTCGGTAAGGGGTACCAATTCTTCATTATTATTCAACTCACGGTAGTCGATACACATCCATATACTACCATCCTTTTTCTTCACGAATAAGGCTGGAGCACCCTAAGGCAAGATACTCGGTCTAATGAATCCCTTATCAAGTAACTCCTGTAGTTGCTCCATTAGTTCCTTCATCTCAGTCGGAGCCAACCGATACGGTGCCTTCGCAACAGGTTGAGCACCCGGTATCAAGTCGATCCGGAACTCAATCTTGCGGTCAGGTGGCACTCTTGGTAAGTCTTTGGGAAACATATCTGGAAAGTCACACACCACCGTACGTCAGTCAGTTGTGGTGTTGGCGTGTCCACATTCTTTACGTAGGCCAAGTAGGCACTACATCCATGCCTCATGCACTTTACCTCCACCACTATCGAAATCACCTTCGGAATAGTTGTAACTTGATCACCATAAACCGTCATCGAACTCCCGTCAGGCGCTGTCAATCAAATCATCTTCTTGTGACACACAATATTCACCTCGTAGTCCGCCAACCAATCCATTCCTAGGACTACGTCAAACCCGCCTAAGGTAATCACATAGGGTTTAACAAGAAACTTGTGACCTTCTAATTCTACGTCACAACCTTCTATCATCTCAAAAATCCTGGTAGACTTACCTATGGCAGTTTCTACATCAATGGGCGCATCTGCACTCCTACTACTAACAGACAGTTTAGCATAGAAAGTAGCAGAAATAAAACTTTTACTAGCACCATAATCAAATAACATAGAGGCTAAAGTTTGATTTACTAGAAACATACCTGACACAACATTGGGGTCCGTCCTAGCCTCCTCCTGCGTCACCGTGAACGCTCTGGCACTCACCCTCTACCCTTCAGTCCCGATCGTCTTCTTCCCTGCACCAAAAATTTCAGCCCTCGGCTTCTTGCAGTCTCTACTCATGTGGCCCTCCTCGTCACAAGTATAACACCTTCTTACCCCACAGTTCTTCGCCACATGTCCGGTCCTCCTACAACAAAAACAAACATTGGATCCCACTCTACATTCTCTGGTGTGCTCTTGTCCACAACTTAACACACCTCCTCGACCCTGCACCGGATGTGACCACACGTCAGTAATCCACCCGTGCACGTTTGTTGTTTGAAGCGGCTCCGCCACGTCCAAATCGCTTCCCGTTTCAATTCCCATCACCACCACCCTTCTTGCTAGCTTCCACCACTACCACAGTTCTTTCATCATACAATCTCCCCGCCAAGTCAACTGCCGATCTAAACGTGCTCGGTCGGGCAGCGATCATGTGCCTACGGACATCCGCCGACAAGCCTTGGATATATCTCTTAATCTTTCGTGACAGAGGTGTCACTTGATCCGGCACCAGCCGTGCTATCTTATAAACTTCATGGTGTATTGCTGATGTGTCATTTTTCCCGCCTCCAGCTATAGGAATTCCCTTTCTACCTTATCCATTTCCATATGAGAATAGAACTCTTCGATCACCAGCTTCTTCAGCTCAGCCCACTTCATCCTTCTAATGGTTCGACTACCCTCCGCTTGGACAATATTGTCCCACTAGCACAAAGCGGAGTCCACAAATGAGTGGGTGGCAAACTTCACTTTCTGATCTTCCCGGCACTCGATGATGTCAAGAACAACTTCTATCTCTCTCACCCACTGGTGAGCAGCAACAGCAGTGCTATTATCATCAAAAGTAGGGGGCTTGCATCTTTGAAATGCCCCGTAGTTACAGCTTCATGTCGTCTTCTGCAATGCTCTTCCTCCTCCTCCTCCTCATCATCGGAGAGAACCGTCTCAGTCTCCGGTCGCTCCCGTCCTCCCGAGGACCTATTCCTCTCTTTTCTTTCTCCTTCTCTTATAGCCTTAATCACTTTAGTCACCACAGATGGTAAGATCGTCTGCATGACCTGATGCACCTCCTCTACCATAGCCTCCTTTATTGAGGCTCTCAAGTTATCACTCTCGTCTTCGCCCTCTAGATGAGGGGTCTCGGGTTCTTCATGAACCACCTTCTTGGTCCTAGGCCTTCCTCTTGTAGCCTGTGGTTCGGTACCACGTCCACCACGACCTCCACCACGTGAAGCCTTCGATAATCTACCACTGGCCATCCTCTAACATGCTATAAGATTCAAACACCAATACGGTCATTCAAGGGAACAACTTAGTTTATGTCAAGTATAGTAAGTCCCTAATTACAATGGCCAGTTGTGATTAGCCACTTAGTTTACTCTCCATACCCTAAGCATTTCCTATCCTGACTACATCAGTATCTAAATCTACTAACAACACATAAACCACATAACATGCGCATGTAATGCCGGTTAACATTAAAGAAAATACCTGATGGCATGCAGCTACTCGGACTAGCATCCCTTCCCTTTCCATCCCATTTTCTGTTCAAGTTTAGGTTTATTTTGAAAATTTACCCGTTTCACTTAAATTTTGGTTCTGATACCAATTTGTAAGGCCCCGTTCCCAGGACGCTCACAGCTGGTCAATCATCGCACAGAAAACATATATTTTCATTAACTTAAAGAAAACATTGCAGCGGAAACATTAAAACAAACATTTCATTTCATTATAAAAGCTTTTGCAAAATAATACATCATTATCAAAGTACAAAATACTTGCTGCATTACATCACAAAAGCATTATAAAAATAGATGCCATCCAAAAAGAGCCAAGTAGCCTCCCCGTGCCATCCCCAACAACCTTTATCTGCGAATTGGAAACACATAAAAGTCAGCGTTGCTAAGTGAGTTCTATTTTAAAATAAAACATACTTTACTTTCATTCAAAAATTGTTCTTTACTTTCTTTTAAATCATACTATACTTTTGTACATGATCACACATCGTACGTACACATAGATAATATCAATATTATCTTCCTTTACTGTTCATCACTTTCTTTCTTTATCTCTTTATCTCTTTCCGGATCAGTGTCATCAACTATACCCCAAACGTATGCATAAAGCGGGTACTGGGCCAAAGATCATAAATGACTTCCATAACGCACATAGCCTGGTACCAGCACCAGGGCAAGCAACAAAGATCCCAACTGTATACTACACCCCAAATGTATGCATAAAGCGGGTACTGTGGCCGAAGATCATAACTGAGTTCCATAACACATATAGCCTGGCACTAGCACCGGGGTGAGTAGTCACTATAAACCATGTACTATATCACTGGTCAGTCACAAAGACCGGACCCCTGCGTGCATCCTTAAGGGTTAGCTAAACCACACACAGTTGAGCTTACGACATTTTAGAGTCGTGCACCTCTGTACATTTTTCTTGCAAGCCTTTCTTTACTTTCTCTTTCATTAATGCATGCATTCTATCATTATGTTCCTCTTTTCATTATTTTTCATTTTACGTTACATAATACTTTATCATTTATTTCACAACTATAACACGTAAAGCCATGGCAAAGATAAACATACATAGCATGGAACATAACATAATCATACAAAACATTGCCATACAAGGCACCGCCATACATACATAACATACATCATACATATCATCATGCATAAGCACCAATCAAACATCATCATACATCGCCCATCACAACATCTATGACTTCAAATAGTCAACTTACATAGCCCCCGGGAATCTCCCAAGACAAGCCTACATTTCACTTTTCCCCCAAATTCAAAAAAATATTCTAAGTCTTTAGGCGCATGAGCACTATGCAGGCGCATGGCCTTTCAGGCGCATGGGGAACACTTAGGCGCATGGGCAGCTCTTAGGCACATTGGCACTATTGAGGCGCATGAGCAACACTTAGTATATTCTGGGCCATTCTAGGCACATACTCCACCACATCACGCTTCTTACCCGATCACCAATAATGTTTCTTCATGTCTTGGTACATCTTTGTGGCACTGGGATGAATAGAGTATCGAGTCTTATGAGCTTCATCCATAATTTTTCCACGTAGATTCCCAAAACGTGGAATCCACATTCGTCTGCATCGGGTTCTAACACCGAGTGTGTTTTCACTCAATTCCGCAACCAGACCACTCATTCTTTTGGAGTTAAGATGATATTCTTTTAATGCCTTATCTTGAACTCTTTGACTTGCTTCATCACATCAGAGGTCATGATCAACTGGTAAGCTTTCACCCGAATCGACTTGGGTCTCTCTTTTCGGCTAAGGGCATCTACCACAACATTGGCTTTGCCCGGATGGTATGGATCTCGTAATCATAATCTTTTATAAGCTCGAGCCATCTCCTGTGCCTCATGTTTAAATCCTTCTGCTCGAAGAAGTACTTCAAGCTCTTATGGTCAGTGAATATGGTGCACTTCATCCCGTACAGGTAGTGCCTCCAAATATTTAACGCAAAAACTACAACAGCTAGCTCCAAATCATGAGTAGGGTAATTAAACTCATGAACCTTCAACTGTCGGGATGCATAGGCTATAACCTTTCCTCTCTGCATTATAAACATCCTAACCCCGAGTAGGAAGTATCAGAATAAACCACCAGATCCTCACTTCCATTGGGTAATGACAGAATAGGAGCTTGAGTCAACTCATCTTTAATTCCTCGAACGCCTTCTCTTGTGCTTGACCCCATACGAACTTTACATCCTTCCGGGTCAACTTGGTTAGTGGAGAAGCGAACTTGGAGAAGTCTTGAATGAATCTCCTATAATAACCTGCCAAACCCAAGAAACTATGAATTTTGGATGGCATCTTTGGAGACTTCCGTTGCATTACTGCCTCCACCTTTGCCGGGTCCACCATAATCCCCTCGGGATTCACTACGTGACCCAAGAATTGAACCTCGCGCAACCAGAATGCGCACTTCGAGAATTTAGCATACAACTTCTCCCTTCTCAACGTCCCCATCACCTCTCGAATATGACTGGCATGCTCCTCTTCACTCTTGGAATAAATCAGGATATCATCAATAAACACAATCACGGATTTATCCAACATCGATTCATCAAGTCCATAAAAATAGCTGGTGCGTTGGTCAACCCAAAAGACATAACGAGGAACTCGTAGTGACCATAACATGTGCGAAAAGCTATTTTAGGAATATACTGCTCTTTCACCTTTAGCTGATGGTAGCCCGATCGAAGATCTATCCTCAAAAACCAACTGGCACCTTGAAGCTGATCGAACAAATCATCAATTCTCGGTAACGGGTATCAGTTATTTACTGTCAACTTATTCAACTCATGGTAGTCGATACACATCCTCATAATTCCATCTTTCTTCTTCACAAATAAGACCGGAGCACCCCAAGGAGAGATACTCGGTCTAATGAACCCCTTGTCAAGCAGCTCTTGCCATTGCTCCATCAACTCTTTCATCTCAGTCAGAGCCAACTGATACAGTGCCTTAGCAACAGGTTGGGCACCCGGTATTAGATCAATCTGAAAATCGATCTCGTGGTTTGGTGGCACTCCTGCTAAGTCTTCGGGAAATACATCTGGAAAGTCACACACCACCGGTACGTCGGTCAGTTATGGTGTTGGTGTATCCACATCCTTCACGTAGGCCAAGTAGGCACTACATCCATGCCTCATGCACTTTCCTGCCATCGCTATCGAAATCACTTTCGGGATCGTAGTGACTTGATCACCATAAACCATCACCAAACTCCCGTCAAGCGCGGTCAATGAATCATCTCTTGCGACACATAGTGTTCGCCTTGTAGTCCGCCAACCAATCCATTCCTAGGACTACGTCAAATCCGCCTAAGGTCATCACAAATGGTCTAACAGGAAACTTGTGACCTTCTAATTCTATGTCACAGCCTTCTATCATCTCAGAAATCCTGGTAGACTTACCTATGGCAGTTTCTTCATCGATGGGCGTATCTATATTCTTACTACTAACAGGCAATTTAGCATAGAAAGCAGCAGAAATAAAACTCTTACTAGCACCAGAATCGAATAACACAGAAACAAGAGTTTGGTTACTAGATACGTACCTAACATGACATCGGGGTCCGTCCTAGCCTCCTCTTGCATCATCGTGAAGGCTCTACGCTTGCCTTCTGTCCTTCGGTTTCGATTGTCTTTCTTGCCCTGGAACTCTCGTCTCTCAGCTCCTTGAAGTCCCTGCTTATGTGACCCTTTCCGTCATAGTTATAACACCTCTTCACCCCACACTCTCTTGCCAGATGACCAGGCCTCCCACACTTGAAGCAGAGGTTTGATCCCCACCTACACTCTCCAGTATACCCTTTAGCACACTTACCACACTTCCTCTTCTCCACACCGGACTAAGTTACACGCTGGTCATCCGTCCTGGCAACCTTGTTGTTTGGAGTGTAACCCTTACATTCTACCCGCTTTCCATTCCAATTCTTGTCGCCGTTATCTTTCTTGTTCACCTCAATCGCGGTCGTCTCCTTCACCG
The DNA here is from genome assembly GCA_025506515.1 of Flaveria trinervia. NCBI lineage: Eukaryota > Viridiplantae > Streptophyta > Magnoliopsida > Asterales > Asteraceae > Flaveria > Flaveria trinervia. The sequence continues at coordinate 69,961,267 of CM046447.1, read as the reverse complement.
CCCTAATTACCTTAGTCACCATAGACGACATAATCATCTACATAACCTATTGAACTCCCTCAACAACAGCCTCTTTCAGTGTAGTCCTCAAACTAGCACTATCATCACCGCTTTCCAGGTGATGGATCTCGGGCTCTTCGTGTGCCATTTCAGTAGCCATAGCCATGCTTTCATGACATGCGGTCCAGCACCACATCCACCACAACCGTCACCTGATGAAACCTTCGGAGATCTACCACCGGCCATCCTCAACACACGCACACTAAAAGATTCAAATACCAACACTGTCATTGAAGGGAAAAACTTAGTTTATGTCAAGTATAGTAAGTCCCTAATTCCAGTGGCCTGTTGTGATTAGCCACTTACTTTACTCTTCATACCCCAAGCATTTCCTATCCTGACTACATCAGTATCTAAATCTACAAGCAGCACCACATCCCTTCCCTTTCCGTCCCATTTTCAGTTTAAGTTAAGTTTTTTTTTTGAAAATTTACCCATTTCACTTAAACTTTGGCTCTAATATCAACTTGTAAGGCCCCATTCCCGGACGCTTACAGCTGATCATTCATCGCATATAAAACATGTATTTTCATTAACTGGAATAAAACGTTGCAGCGGAAACATTTAAAACAACATTTTCATTAAAAATTGCTTTTGCAAAATAATACAACATTCATTACACAATATCATTTGTTCGGATTACAATTCCCAAAACATTAAACAAACGAATGCCATCCAAAAAAGCCAAGTAGCCGCCCCGTGCCATCCTCAACAACTTTACCTGCCAACTAGAAAATGCATAAAAAGTCAGCGTAGCTGAGTGAGTTCAAGTTTTACAATAAAACATACTTTACTTTCATTTAAAACCATTCTTTACATTTCGATGTGGTCACACATCATACGTACATATAGATAATATCATTATTATCTCCATCATTCGTTCGTTAACTTTCATTATTTACTTTCATTTGTACGTTCATCTTTACTTCTTTACATTCCATCCAAAACCATGAACTTTACCCCACTGTCACGCATAAAGCTGGTACTGGGCTGAGGTCTATCATAGACCCCCCATCATGGCGCTTAGCAGCTTGACCACATCACCTAGGGTAAATTCAGGTGTACCATTGTCATGTGCTGTACCCCACCATCACACATAAAGCGGGTACTGGGCCGAGATCTATCATAGACCCCCATCATGGCGCTCACAGCCTGACCACAACAGCTAGGGTAAGCAAGAAAGGTTCCATCCAAATGGTCGGTCATAAAGACGGACTCCGGTGTGCATCCTTCTAGGGTAGCTATCCCACACACCGTTGAACTGACACTATTCATTGAGTGTGTTTCTCTATACAGTGCCTGAATATAATATGTATGACTAAAAAATAATATGTTTACCTTTTCCCTTTCAAACCTTCCATTAAATAATCTCATATCCTTTGATCTTCTTTTGTTAGTGGTTTGCATATATCAACGGGTCTTATAATATATGGAGATTTTTGCGTGTCAGCTAGATGTTTAATTCTTTATGTTCTCATTCTCTCTTGTACCACCTCATTGTTCTTTTCAGTCATCTCATTTTGATAATCAAATTCTTGCGTCAATCCAAGACTGTAACTTGGTCCATCATATATTATGAGGCTTGACTTGATATTTATTCTTTTTCTTCCTTCACTATCAATTTGTTTTAGTGTTTTACTTTCGTTTTCATTCAAGCCTTCTGTAATGATTTGGTCTTCTGTTTCTACTGCATTATTTCCTTCATTTTGATTTGAAAATTCTTGTGTTAATCCTAGACTGTAACTCAGACCATCATATAATAGGAGGGGCAACACAATTTTTTTCTTTTCTACACATGCTTCATCATGTTCTTTCCTTTCACCCTTATTTACAATCAAAGCTTTTTTCAAATTCTGATCTTCATTCTCTAGTATAATGAATTGACTTAGTTTTTCGCTGTATTGTTCCACCAAAATTTTTATTTGCCAGGATACATTCTGTATGCCTTTGATATTGATCTTTCCAGCTTTTTCTTGTCCCTTAACATCCAACTATATAGTCTACTAATTTTTCTTACTTGAGCCTTATGAATGGAAAAACATCAAAAGAATTAGATCATGTTTTAATTATCATTAATATTATATAAATATATTTTTACACATGTAAACTAATATTTACACATATGTAAACGGATAGTTTACACATATGTAATATATGTAACCTCTACTTACACAAATTAATTTTACAAACCAACTTTTACACATATTTAAAGTTTTTACTTACACATATGTACATATTAATGACCCATATGTAAATTTCTAATCAATACCTCCAAACCTTCTTGAGCTTCCACTTCTGGATCAAAGTCTTCCTCTTCTTCCGAGCCTGATAAGCTTCTAATTTCTTCTTTGGTGCTTTCATGTATTCTCACATTCCATATCAAGAAATAAGTCTCTCAACTACCCTAGCCCAAAGCCCCCATTCTTCATTTCCATTTTTTCTCTAAACTGTAGTTTTTCCATCGTCCAGAACTTTAACGCTACCATTGTTTGAACCTTATTTATTCCTTTGCACGTTGTGCTATCCACATACAGAAGCTGCAAACATGTTTTATTGTTTTTATTTTAGTAAATTTGCATATAATAAAAGAATACAAAACCTATAATTAATAATCTATGTCATATCGTTAGTATCGTTAGTGCTCCATGAAAAAAGCTATTGAAGTCTGCTTTTCCAATCATCTTTACAATTTTTCATGCATGATATTACGTATGAGCACCATTTAATATCACTCAAATCAACTTCCTCATTCAGCAAGTCGATAAATGATGTTTTACATAACCCGTTTTTGTGGCATTCAATCATTGAGTTGACAAACAACATAATAAAATCCAGCTTGAACATAATCCCCCAATCATTTGACTCTCTTATCTTACTCACTACCATTTTGAAAGAAAATGTCTTATCACCATATCTTTTCCTATAAGCTTTTGCTAATGAAGTGCTTGTTTTTTGTTGTTGAATTGATGTTAGATCAATTCCACTATTTGGAATTCCTAATAACTGGTGTATTGATCAGTGTCCAACTTGATTGTTTTGTTGCCGAATTGTATTTTCATTTTCTTTGTGTCGAAATGGTCAACAACAAAGTATCCCAATTTAGATGGTATTCCATTTACTCTCATAGACAATAGATTTCCAAACCCCATCTCTATAACTGCTTCTTTTTGTTTCTTGTTTAAATTACGCACACATTCAAAAAGTTGTTTTGGTGATGACCTTGTTCTTAATCCATATAGTAATGGTTCTCTAACAACTTTTTTGGCTTTTTGTTCATCAGATTGAGCAACTTTCATGCCTTTTACCTTATCAGAATGTCCCATATTTTTTGCTTTCCTTTATTAGATTGACTAACATTTTCAACTTGCTTTTTCTCTTTACCTTTTCCTTTGCTTGTATTCATTGATTTGTTTCTTCTATTTTTCTCTTTATTCCTGTAGTTAGTTCTAATTAACATTTATTTAACTTTAAAACTTATAATAAATGCTAAAAAACATTTTTATATATATGCAATAGAAATCACACTTTAATTTTATGTTTTGTTTTTTATATTATAGTTACTGGCACCTACTTCTTTATAGAAAAATATTTACACATGTTCAAACCTTTCATTTTCTATGATGTACACATGTGTAAACCTTCTATTGTCTATGATGTACACATGTGTAGATCATAATACATTAAAGTATAAGTTTATTATGATTTTTGTTTCTTTTTTGTAACTCTTTGGAAAGGATTTCTCTCACCATATCCTCCATCTCCTTTTTCATTTGTATTTCATCATTCTTCAAAGCTTTTGAAAAAACAACATAATTAGTAATTTACTATATTTCAAGTTTTTATATCTTAGAAAAAAATTTAACCATACCCATTTGCTTATCGATTTCATTATCTGACTCTATCAATGATACAGATTTTCTAAGCTTGCGGATACCTCTACACTTGAATTTGATTTATCTACGCTTAAGGATAATTCTGCATCTGAATTTGATTTGTCTATGCTTACAAACACATTTGAATTTGTGAGTAGTAGGAAACACACATTATTAATTTCTTTTATTATTTGTTATTGAATTACTTTTATCATCTAAATAAATTCCAATTCAATTCACTAACCTGTTGGTACACTTGTGTCATGTTCCTCATCATCTATTTCAACTAGATTTGATTTTTCATTTCTAAACTTTATGAAAGTAGTTTTTTTCTTATTCTCTCACTTGTACGACCTGTAAATATATTATTTTATTATATGATATATTCAACTTTTAATTCATATTAGTATCAACACAATGACTAAATAGGATACTTACGTCTCATTGTTGTCTTCTGTACCTTTTTCTAAAATCACAAAATAAGTTAAACCATTAGTCTATTACACAGTTAGTAAGAATTAAAGTTCAATATTCCAAGTTCCCAAGTATCCAAATAAAGATTTTTATGTGTACACATGTGCAAATCCAATATGCATTGCTTTTTTTATTAACACATACACACATGTAATCAATATGCAGCTATTATTTCCACTAAACACATACTTTTTTAAACTATTTTAGTTTTGTGGTAGCCAAATAAATATTTATATAAATACACATGTGTACATCCAACACAAGGTTGTTTTTTAATAATACTTGCCCAAATATAATCAATATGCATTTAGTGCTTATAGTACAACATTAATTGTTTTAAACCAGTCAGTTTTCAATTATTCAAATTAAATTTCATATGAATACAAATGTATAACACCTGGTTATTTTAACCAAAGAAAGAAGAAAGAGAAAGAAAAGATATAAAGCCCATGTAGAGGGATTAAAAGTGTAAAAAGGTACAAATTTTATTTATTTTTGTACAAAAGTAGCATGGCCGCCCATGCCATGCTACTTTTCACCTTTTGAAACCGGATTCTAGAGAGAGAAAGAGCAGAGAGAAAGCTTAAGGGTTTTTGAAGAAGAAGAAGTGCAGAAGTGCGAATTCAAGGTAAGAATTCATGGTTATTGAGTGTTCTTAACCGGTTATATCCTCAGTTTTGTGCTTATGTATGTTTGTATGTGTTCGGGTATGTTTTTGGTGGGTTTCTAGGCGGTTGAACACAACTTGCAAATGGGTTTTGAAGAAGTCATAACCAAAGGCAGCTAAGGTGAGTTCTAGGACCCCCTTTTACTCATTTTAAACTACTTTTGGGCTGGAAATGCACGTATGAACTTTTTATAAAAGTTGGCTTTTATACCCATATATGTGTATGTGTGTATGTTGCGGGTAGGGTATGATTTTGGGCTATGTTTATGTTTGATGATGTTATGTGTATGTTTCTATGGCTTAGAATGCATGACTTAAGCTTAGAATAAGTTTGAGAATGACTGGGAACTGAATTATGATGTTTAAGTGTGAAATAGGCTGCTCATGCACCCAATAGGGTTCATGCGCCTAGTATGTAAACTGCTTAAGTGTTCCCATGCGCCCGAAATCTCATGCCCCATATAGTGGTCATGCACCTAGAAATAGGCAAAATTTGACTAAGTGTTCATGCGCCCAGAAAGCTCATGTGTAAGGCCCTGTTCCCGGGCACCTCATAGTTGGTCATTCATTGCACTCAAAACATTTTAAAATGTACATATATTTTGCAGCAGAACTGAAATCTTTCATTAATAACTAAAACATATCATTTACAATGTTCGCTTCCATCTCAAAATACAATGACATGTCAAAATACGGATGCCAGTCTCAAATGCTCCTAGTAGCTTATGCATCCATGCCTGCAACTCAGCATCAACAAATACCTGCCAACTTCATGCATACAAAAGTTAGTGACGCTGAGTGAGTTCTAGTTTTATAATAAAACATACTTTACTTTGTTAAACCCGTTCTTTACTTTCATTCAAATCATACTATACTTTACAATCGTTCGTGATCATGCATCATACGTACATACAGATAATATCACTATTATCTTCTTCATTATGTTTGTTAACTTCGTTCGTTCAACGTATTACATTATCGTTCACTTCTCTTCCTAGATCCGGTCAGACTTTACCCTCTTCGTGGCACTCAGCCACGATTACTGAGGTCGAATGACAAGGATCTTGTTCAGTACATTATTACGATAATTCATTAACGTTCATTCATACGTTCATTCTTTCATACATTATCTTTCGTTCATTACTCTTTATTACTCGAATCTTGTCTCGTGCAATATCCCCGACTTATGCTCAAAAGCTGATGCTATGCCGGGGCCTGCTCACAAACCCCTGACTCATGTCCGAAGACTGACACAGCACCGGGATACGTGACAAAGATCCCATACGAGTCAATCACTGGGATTGAAATCTATCCAAGTCTGTTGCAACATAAAGTCGCTCACCTTATTTTCTTGTCTCATGGACAAAGACCTCTGTCAAGTCTGTTGCGACACAGAGTCGCTCACCACATATCTATGCTTGGCTTTATGACACACCCTCGAAGTTATACGTAACTCGGGTAACCATCATATATTTCACCCCCAACATTATGGGTAACACCCCCACCAAATGGGTAACAACACCCCCATAGAAATGGGTAACACCCCCACTGAAATGGGTAACACCTCCCCCGAAATGGGTAACACCCGCACCGAAATGGGTAACACCCCCACCGAAATGGGTAACACCCCCACTGAAATGGGTAACAACACTGAAGGTCAGTCACAAAAACTAGAACCCTTGCGTGCACACTTTAGGGTTTGCTGAACCTCACGCGGTATAGCTTAAGGCATTTAGAGCTGTGCACCTCTATACATATTGCTTGCAAACCTTTCTATACTTTCTCTATTATTCACGCATGCATTCATTCATTACATTCCTCTTTTCATTATCTGTAGAGACTAATGAAGAGGCTGATGCAACCCAAACATCCAAGGCTTATTCTGCTGCATAAGTTCTGAAGTAGAATGCTTCGGAAGTTTCACACACTCAACAGAAATATTCTAAGTGTGAAATCTTCCGAAGCCAAGACCAATATCTTTCGAAGCCAAAGATGAAGTCTTCCGAAGCCTCAGAGACAATGTCTTCCGAAGCTTCAAGTTATGAAGACATATTTCTTCCGAAGACTTTTAAGATATGCTTTTTATGATGTACTTTTCTATAAAGCTGGACACCTTTCCGCTGCACCTCTGCAAGTCACCAACTTACATGAGTTGGTGAAAAGGTCCATGCTTTTGGTAACTGTACATTGAGGTCTTGTGTCTGTAACTTTCTACTTTATGTATTATCCTTTTTGTAATATATAAGGATGTGAGCTATGGCATGTCATAGTCACAAGTCAAAAGGCTATCTGCCTTTTGACTCTACAATTGATTTTGTTTGTGTCTAGTCAATTGTATCCAGCTGGCTTTGAAAGTATAGCCAGCTATAGGATGTAGTATAAGTATCTCATGTTCTTGTATCTTTTATTTATGCTTTGTAACACTTGTAATAGAACATAGAGAAAGCAATATACTGCATTCTTGAAAACCATACACTTGCATTCTTTGTGTTCTGTCTCTTACATTACTCGTGTTCTTAGTGTCTTATGTTGGTTAATCCAGTTTACTGTTTGATTAAAAGTTTGGTTAATCTCCTCTTTGTGTTATTGTGTTGTAACTCACACCCTTCAACGATCCTGCATTTGGTATCAGAGCATACATGCTCTTGATATCAGATCTCACCATCTTAAGATCCCTCACACACACAAATACCAAACTTTTCAAATGGCAGCCATTTCCAAAACTGATATGGAAACTGGAACCATGAACAAGTCCCCACTGATCACTCTTGATGAGTTTGACACCTGGTGTTTAAGAATGGAAGGTTACATCAGGTCTCTTGATTCAAGAATGTGGGAGTCTATTGAGAATGGACATTTCATACCCAACACACCCTTTGCTACTGGTGCTGGTATGATCCCCAAGGATGTGGCTAACTACTCTGATGAAGATAGGAAGAGAGTAGAGATAGACAGGAAAGCCATGACAGCTCTTCAAACTGCCCTTCCAAACTCTGTGTACAGAGGTTTCAAGAAGTGCAAAACAGCTAAATAGCTGTGGGATGCACGAAACTGATGTATGATGGTTCTTTTAAGCCAAGGAGAACAAGAAGGATCTCCTGAAGTAGCAGTTTGAAAACTTCACCTTCAAAGCAGGTGAGACCATGACTCAATAATACTTCAGGTATGTTAAGATTGTGGATACCCGAGTGGATGGGGAGTTTCTCTTGAGAATAAAGACATTGTAAGGAAGTTCATGTCCTCACTTCCTAGGCAATGGACATGTTGGACACAAAAAGAACCAATGAGCCAAGATCAGAAAACCTCTAAGTCCCACATGGTATCACAACAACTACTGAAAGCTTCATCAGCAGTTTGACAAGTGCTGAAGAGTTCAACAGCTGAAGATCAAGTGCTGAAGACTGCATCAGCTGAAGACTAAAGTGCTGAAGTACAACAGCTGAAGAACACAAGTACTGAAGCTGAACAGCTGAAGAACGCAAGTACTGAAGCTGAACAGCTGAAGAACAAGTGCTGAAGCTGGAAGACCAAAGTACTGAAGTACAACAGCTAAAGAGTTTACAAGTGCTGAAGATCAACAACTGATGTACAAAGTCTGAAGACAAAGACTGAAGACATCAGCTGATGATATCTACTGAAGTCATCAACTGATGAAACATCTGAAGGTCAAAGTCTGAAGATCAAGTACTGAAGCCTCAGTAGTTTGTCACAACTGCTGAAGAGTACTTCTTCAGTAGTTGTGATATCAGTAGTTTATATTTCTAGTTTCAGTAGTTTTATGTTTCAGTAGTTTTGTAAAACGACTGAAGAGCTTGTTCTTCAGTCGTTGTAGTTTCAGTAGTTTCTAATCAGTAGTTTTATATTCTGTACTTAACACTCTGATATGTTCTCAGTAGTTGTGAACATTTCAGTAGTTTGTTAAGATTTAGTTATTTTTGTAAAGATCTGCCAGTTGTCACTTTCCGTGATAACAGCAGTGATTGTTGCACTCTATATAAGGAGTGACAACCTATTGTAATAAAGTGAATGATTTGATCAGAAATATTCCATATCTATAAACATTCCTTGAATCAGAAATATATTCTCTCACTATAACCGTATGTGCTCTTAATGCATACAAGTATCGATTCTTGCTACAATTTGTCTAATTCCTGTTCTATTCCGCTGCTTTGAACTCTAATACATCAAAACTTGTGATCGCTGATCCTACAAATGGTATCAGAGCAGGTAATCATTGATCGATCTAATAATTGATCATTGAAACTGCTATTCAAGATCTAAGTTTGATTGAATTAGCTTTTTTTTTGCAAGAAACGGTTATAGAGATTGAATTTTCTGTATCTCTGGTCATTCATCCTGAGATCTTCTCTTGGTTTTCATTGAGTTTGTTGTGGTCTGTGTAAAACTTAAAAAAAAACTGAATTAAATTGTTTTTGAACTAAAAATGACTACTCCCTCCAATGATCCTCACAATACTGGTTCCTCAACCAAGCCACCAATGCTGGTTAGGAATGAGTATAACATATGGCAACGACGAATTGCTCATCACCTGTCTGTAACAGTGTAGGTTGTTGGACATCAGTGGTACATGGTCCACACAAGCCTATGGTGAATAACCCGGAAACCAATCAAATGGTTCCGAAGAGGAGGGAGCAATACTCAGATGAGGATAAGAAGTTGCTTGAAATTGATGCAAAAGCCCATGGAATTCTGGCCATGGCACTGCCCAATGAAATCTATTCTGGGCTAATGCATCATGAAACTGCCCATGACCTCTGGAATGCCTTGAAAGAACAATTGGAGGAACAGATGAGGTCTTGGCAAATAATAGAGAAATTCTTGCCCAACAATAGAGACATTCTCTCATAGAAAGGGTGAGACACTGACTCAACAATTTGAGCGGTTCTCTTGTTTGATCTCTGAATTAAAAATGGTCAAACTTGAGTACACTAATATTCAGATGAATAACAGATTTCTCAGATCACTTCCTGAGAGATGGGACACATATACTATTGTCCTACGCTCCAGTGCAAGTTTGGACAAACTATCTCTCACCCAACTCCATGGGAAACTGCTCACGTTTGAGAGAGAGATAGAACAGAAGAGAAAGCTGTCTTCATCTGGAAAGCTCACTGAAGACTTTGTACCGGCAACACTGCCTTGGTTGGTCATGAGTCAGAATATGCTTCATCTGAATGCCAGTATGATGAGCATATTAATTTCTCTTCAAACACTTCTGATTCTGCATTTGTGAGTGTTGATGGTCAGTTTACTGGGTGTAATAATGACAATTTATGCTTCATTATGGATGATCTCAAGGGGATTGCTGATGACGACTTAGAAGAGATGGATATTTTGAGCCAAATGGCCTTGATAAATATCAGATCTCAGAAGTTCTACAAAAGAACTGGAAGAAAATTCCCAGGACTCTCTGGCAAAACCAAAGTTGGTTTTGACAAGAGCCAAGTTGAGGTGTCACAAATGCCAAAGGCTTGGACACTTTGCAAGAGAGTGTAGATCAACTGGATCTAACTCCACTGCACCCTTTGTGACTTTTCCTGGCAATAGTCAACAACACAGAGGGCAACATCCTGTCACTTCTAGTCATCATCCTCAACATAATCTCCTGCATATTTCGTTCCTCAGGGTCAAATGCCATATCTTACCCTTGTTATTACATGCCACAGTCAAATCAAGTTCAAGTTCCTATGGCACCACAACCTCATGCTCATGCAACCAGAACCTCAGCCATCCCAATCTCAACAACAAACTCAACCTCAACAACACAGCTTCTTCACCCCAGTTGTTGACTGGAGCAGTTTACCAGATGACATGTCTGGTCATGAACAACTGTTCTCAGGTGCTGGTCAACATGGTGGTGACAGTCCTTTTGGGAATCTAGCTCTTATGGCTTTGGAGTCTGCTGATACTTCATTTTCTAATGCCTCTACACCTCAGGTATCACAGGTATCCTTTGAGGCAAAAGCCAAATTATGTTCTGAAACATGCATAGCAGCATTTGCTTCCATTAGAGAAGCAAATGTAGCTTTAATTAATAAGAACACTGAGCTAGAACAAATGTTTTCCAAAGAAAAGCTGAGTTTGAGTTTGTGCTTAAAGATAAAAATGATGAGATTTATAAACTGAAATGCCAAATAATTGATGATAAGGCTAGAGAGTACTTCTAGAGAAGTACAAAGATCTCAAAGAAACCCTTGCAGTTACCCAGGTAGAGTGTGATAGATGGGTACAATCATGCAAAGGTTTTGAAATGCTTCTTAGTAAGCAATCTGCTTCAAATGTGAAGTTTGGCATTGGTTACAATCACACTGCTCCACCTACAGATTTTACTCCAAGAGCAGAGGTAGAATCTGATAGTGAGAGTGATAACCAATCCATCTCATCATGTGATCTACTTTCTGATACAGCATAATCAGAAGTAGCAGACAGCATCAAGTCCTCTCTGAACCTATCAGCTGATGTTGATGGTTCAAATGCTAACACTCACATGATCAATGAGTTGATCAACTCAGGAGTAAATTCTGAAAGTCCTGAAAGGACTAGAGAGCAGGATTTAACACTGAAGTTCAAACTCAAACTACTGCTAGTACTGAAAAGAAGATAACTATCAGTAGAAAGAGTTTGAAGACTACTAAAGAGGCAGTCAAGAAAGCAAACAATGCTTCCAAAGCATGAAGAGCAAGTCTCCAGTTGCTTCATCCTCTTTAGTTGATGATCAACCTAAGATGAAGAAGAAACCATGTGAAGTATGTGGTTTGTTCATCATCTTACAGATGATTGCTGGTACAAAAGAGGTTCCAAACTCAAACAAAAAGATGAAATTAAAGAGAAAATGGTAAAAATGAAAACTGAGTTTGAGACCACATTTGTATCAGCAACATCAAATCCTGTAACCCTTAATCCTCAAAGAAATCCAAAAAGGAAGGGGTTAAACAGGTGACACTGAGAGTGCTCAGAAGAAGAAGGTGCAACATAGGAACTTATCAAATCCACTGGCAATGTGTCTGATGAACTGAAAGCTTTATCACAAAATCAGACACAGCTGGTTATGATGGTTCAACATCTGTTGGGTAGAGTTAACCAACTAGATGCTCCTATGTTGAAACCACAGAAAAGGAGGTCCAAGCCAAAGGATTCCTCTTCTTCACCATCTTCTTCCTCTCAGGCTGTTGTTCCAAATAAACCTGTTAGTTTACCATCTATTGATGAGACCAGGCCCAAAACCAAAAAGGTTTGGTCTCCAAAACTAACTGATTGTTTATTATTGCAGGGTTCTTCAACATGCCAAAGTAGCATCTGGTATGTAGACAGTGGGGGATCTATGCACATGACTGGGAACAGCTCTCTCCTTCATGACTACTCTCAAGGAAAGAAGGGATTTGTTTCTTTTGGCAATGATGCTAGGGGTTACATCATTGGAATGGCTTTGTCTCCAATGGAGAAATCAAGTTTGATGATGTTAATCATGTGGAAAATCTCAAGTACAATCTCTTGAGTGTCAGTCAAATGTGTGATAAAGGCCATGTTGCTCTTTTCACCAGTCAGAACTGTAGGATTCTGTCATCCAAAGTTCTGCATTTGATTGATAAGGTGTTGGATGATCACACTCTCCTGAAAGCCAACAGGACAGAAGAGTGTATGCCTTAGATCTTTCCAAGAAAATTGATCTAAGAGGCAATCCTTGCCTATTTTCCAAAGCTCTTCTCAAGAATCTAAACTGTGGCACAGAAGGCTGGGTCATGTTAATTTCAAAAACATGAATCAGCTTACCCACAATAGTTTAGTCAGAGGCTTACCAATAAAGGAGTTCCACTGTGATGAAACCTGTACTGCTTGTTTAAAAGGAAAACATCACAAAGTCTCATTCCCTCCTATTGAAGAGCCTAAGTCCACTGCCTGCTTGCAATTACTGCATATGGATCTATTTGGTCCTGTGAGAGTAATGAGCATGGCAAAGAAGAAATACTGTCTGGTAATTGTGGATGATTACTCCAGATTTGTATGGACTTTCTTTCTACATTCAAAGGATGAGGTTGCTCAGAAGATTATTCACTTTGTGTTGTGTATTGAGAAGCAGTATTCCCTTCCAAGTCAAGTTTGTATTAGGAGTGACAATGGAACTGAATTCAGAAATCATACACTTGATGACTTCTATCTTTCAAAGGGAATCAAAAGGCAGTTTAGCATCCCAAGGACTCCAGAACAAAATGGAGTAGTGGAGAGAAGAACAGGACCCTCATTGAAGCTGCAAGGTCCATGCTGGCTGACTCTGGTTTGCCACTGACCTTTTGGGCTGAAGCTGTCAACACAGCTTGCTATGTGCAAAATAGAGTTTTAGTAAATCAGAGGTTGATGAAGACTCCATATGAAGTTCTCCATCATTTGGCTCCTCTGATTTCATTTTTAAAGCATTTGGGTGTCCCTCTGTTTTATTCTCAACACAAAGGATCAACTCCATAAATTTGATCCTAAGGTGGATGCAGGGTATTTTGTTGGTTATTCATCTACTTGCAAGGCATACAGCCTTCAACTGCAAAACAAAGAGTGGTTGAAGAAACTCTACATGTTAAGTTCAATGAATCTCCAAAGGACAAGATTCCACAAAACCCTGTGGAGTTATTTGATTTGGACATACTGCAATATGTTCCTTATCAAACTCCTGCTGTTGCTCCTGTCAACAGTTCACCACCTGGTGGTACTACTGGTGCTGATGATGATGATGATTGCAGTACTCACCCTTCAGGTTAGTGATCAACTGCCTGATTCAGCTAGACCTGATGTTCCTGTAGCTCCAGTAGCACCATCCACAACAAATGCTGATGAGATCTCTTCGAATTCAACTTCCTTTGAATTACCATCCACTGATTGGTTTCAAGGAAATGATTCACCATCACCATCTGTTACTACTGAGCCAGCTACAAACACTTGCACAGATCTCATTGTGTATCAAGATCTGAAGAATCACCCTATGTCTCAAATCATTGGTGATCCACTGCTGGAGTATCAACAAGAAGTCAATTGTCAAATTTCTGCTTCTATGCTCTCTTCAACAGTCAGCAAGAGCCAAAGAATTATCACATTGCTTTAAAGGACAATGGTGGGTTGATGCCATGCAGCTTGAGCTTCTTCAGGTCAAGAAACAGCAAGTGTGGGAACTGGTTCCTCTACCTCCAGGTAAGTGTGCAATAGGCACTAAATGGGTGTTTAGGAACAAAACTGATGAAATGGGCTTATTGTAAGAACAAAGCCAGACTGGTTGTTCAGGGGTTTGCACAAGAAGAAGGTATCGATTATGATGAAACCTTTGCCCCTGTAGCCAGACTGGAAGCAATTCGATTGTTTTTAGCTTATGCTGCTTTCAAAACCTTAAAGTTTTTCAAATGGATGTCAAAAGTGCATTTTGTATGGAAAAATTAAAGAAGAGGTTTATGTATGTCAACCTCCAGGCTTTGAGGACAATAAACATCCTAATTGGGTGTATAAGCTTGATAAGGCTCTTTATGGGTAAAACAAGCTCCTAGAGCCTGGTATGAGACATTATCAAACTTTCTTCTGGAAAATAATTTCACTAGAGGCTCCATAGATAAGACTTTATTCATTAAGAAAGCTGGGCAGCATAATCTACTTGTTCAAATTTATGTAGATGATATCATTTTTGCATCCTCTGATCCAAAGTTTGTGTGATGCCTTTACAAAGTTGATGCAACAGAAGTTTGAAATGAGTGCCATGGAGAGTTACAATTCTTTCTGGGGTTGCAAATCAAACAAAAGGCTGATGGAATTTTCATTCATCAGTCCAAATACACAAAAGATCTTTTGCAAAAGTTTGATTTACAAAACTGTAAGCCTTGTTCTACCCCTGTGCAGCACCACACAACTGGATACAGATCAGAAAGGTAAAGTGGTTGATGAAACACTTTACAGATGTATGATTGGGTCCTTGATGTATTTAACAGCTTCTAGACCAGATATTATGTTTGCTACATGTGTTTGTGCTAGATTTCAGGCTGCACCTAAAGAGTCTCATCTGATTGCAGTCAAGAGGATCTTTAGATATCTGCAAGGCACTCCATCTCTAGGTTTATGGTATTCTACTGGACATTCTGGTAAATTAGTTGCTTTTTCTGACAGTGACTATGCAGGGTGTAAGTTGACCAGGAAATCAACTTCTGGTGGATGTCAATTCCTAGGCAACTGCTTGATTTCTTGGCAGAGCAAGAAACAGACCTCAGTTGCTACATCAACTGCTGAAGCAGAGTACATTGCAGCTGCAAGTTGTACATCTCAGGTACTCTGGCTTCAAAACCAACTTTTGGATTATGGCATTACAGAGACTAAGACTCCATTATTAATGGATAGTGCTAGCTCTTTGCATTGTCAAAAATCCAGTCCAGCACTCTAGGACCAAACTATAGAGATCAGACATCATTTTATAAGGGATTGTTTTGAAAAAGGTCTGATTGATCCTAAGTTTGTGCCTAGTGCTGATGAGCTTGCAGACATTTTTACTAAGCCTTGGATAGTTCAACTTTCCAAAACCTGGTGTTAAGGCTTGGTATGCTGCAGCTAGAATAAGTGACAACTACTGATGATCTTAGTAATAAGTACTGATGATCATTGGTAACCATGTCACATATAAGTACTGATGAGTTCCTTTTCCCTCAGTAGTTTTATAACTACTGATGGCTAAATGCCTCACAAGTACTGAAGTACTTTATCTGTTCCAAACTACTGATGTAGTTAAAACTACTGATGTAGTTACAACTACTGAAATCAGTAAAAAAGATAAGTTGATGTCCTATGAAACAACTGAAATCAGCCAAAAAGGCTGATGAATGTGTTGAGGACAGTATGAAACAGCTGAAAAGCTAAGAATTGACGAAAACGCTGATGAGAAATTCTCTTCAGTCGTTTGTACAACTGCTGTTTCATTCTAACAACTGAAGCAATACCATGTCTTCAGTAGTTTTATAACTACTGATGACTAATACCAAGTCTTCAGTTGTTTACAACAGCTGATGACAAAACCACTGTCTTCAGTAGTTTCATATACTGATGACAAAACACCATGTCCTCATTTGTTTCATCATCTGAAGTCAAAACCACGGTCTTCAGTAGTTTTCTAACTTCTGATGCCTAACACCACGACTTCAGCTGTTTCAACGTCTGAAAGGATCATACCATGTCAACAGTCGTTCAAAACTACTGATGACTAACACCACATCCTTCAGTCGTTTTCTTACCCGTACCCTATAAATACCCCTGACCTAATCCTTCAATGCTTCATCTCTTCAAACCTAACGTTCCTCTCCAAAACTTCTCTCTTCTCAATGGCGTCCATGCAAATTAAACCGCGACACAACTGTGTTGCCTACCTTACTAAATCGCCTGTCTGGGCTAAGTTCGATACTGCTATCGATCTTATGGTTCAGTCCCAATACAAAACGGCATTTCTTCTGAATCCCATACTACATGCCGAATCCCTCCAACAATTTTGGATGAACGTTACTATTACCACTGGGGAGAACAACACACCATCTCTCCAGTCGGTTGTCAACAACAAAGAAGTGGTCATCACTCCTGCAATAATCCGCCAAATTCTTCATCTGGATGATGCTAGTTCTCCTGCTGGATATCCGAAGGGCACCACAGATCTATCCTTTGCCCAACATGGATATCAAGGCAATCTCAGTGCCTCCACTATCATGAAGAAACACTTCCATGACGCTGAACGCCTATTTTTCACATGGTGAATGTATGTTTGGCTCCTAAGACTTCGTCTTGGGATCAAATGTCGACAAAGTGGCAGCAGGTAATGTATTCTATTCTTGAGCAACAACCGTTAAACTTTTCAGAAATAATATTTTCGGAGCTCAAGGATATGGCTCAAAAACTAACTGCTAACCGTTGGATACTATATCCACGGTTCATAATGGCCATCATTACAAACCAGCTTAATGCTGAGGGACTTGTTGGCTTGGGAGTCCCTGCTACGGCTGTCTGCGGAAGTATACTCCCGCACAACTCTGACCAGACACTCAAATTGGCTGCCAAGCTGCGCAAACCCACGCAGCTGGAACCCACAGCCACCACCTCCAAATCAAAAGTCCCCACCAAACCCACCAAAAAGAAACCAAAACGGCTACTCAGGGAATTGAGTCCCCTGAGGATGCCCCTGCAACACAAACGCAGGATATATCCACTAGTCCAAACCCCCTAGTGGATACAATGACTCTTCCAGCCATAGCCGCTCAGGCTTCCTCTCAACAGGAGCTTGCAGCAACCACACAAGGGGTACCTACATATCTGGGATCTTCCTCACTTGAGGAGATTGCCATTGAAAAGCACCAACCTCCCTAGTGCACACTGCTTCTATCCCTTCACCCAAAAACCCCCCTCACAGCCCAACTTTAATAGTTGCACAAGTGCTGACTCAACTGCACTCCTCACCCCCTCCCCAGAACCTTTACTACTGGGAACACCTCTACAATTGAGGGGGGGAGAACACAGTGCAATTGAGAACCCACAGCACAGGGTTTACCACTTCTATCTCCTGGTGTAGATAAGGAGCTTAGAATATCTAGTGAGGCTGCCACCTCTTCTGAATCAGCACATGATCAGAATGAGGCTGGTAACATTGCTAAGACCTCACTAGAGGCAACAGCTGATGATGGACATTGTCCTGAGGCTGGAAGTCCCCAGTACCAAGCAAAAGGGGCACATGCAACAACTGGTCTACACCCAGTGCATGTCAATCCTGCTCCAAGCAGGAGGTCAGATGATTCAGCTTCGGCTGATGATGACCTGGGCTTTTTCTCTACGATGTTCTTGCCCAGAACACAATCCTTGAAGAGAAAGTCAGTAGGCTGCAAAACCTACTTGACCAACTCTCACAAGGAAAAGACCATCTGCCTCCATCCACCCACAGATGGCACCTTCAGTTGAAGGTTCCCCAAACTTGAGCCACTCCAAACTCAACCACCTGCCTCTGCTTCAGGCCCTATTTCTCAGGAACAGAACCCTCCTGAGCAAATAGGTGCTGTACTTCAAAATTCCCTCCCTCTCATCACACCCATAATCACTGATATTGTGACTAAAGCCATTGATGAGAGGCTTTCCTCAACTTTACAACCCTTGATTGATGCTGCTATGCAAAAGACACTTTCTGCAGTACAAACCCCTTCCTCCAATGCATCCAAAAAGGGGGAGAGTACTGCAGTGAAAGAAAAGAAGAGGAAAAGAACAGAGGAAAAGAAGAAGAGAAGCAAGCCCAAGAGGAGGAGAAAGAAAAGCAACCACTGCTCACTTACAAGCGAAAGAAAAGTGCTGAGGATCACCTACTGAAGACAAATCCTTGGAAGAGCTGGTAAAAGAAGCTGACACTACACACAGCCGATCCATGGATAAAATAATTGAACAACTCTTCAGGCAAGGGTTTGATACAGCCACATGGATAGTGAGATCAGAAGGTTGGAAGTCCAAGAGATTCAAACCCGATGGGCTGGGTATGATGCTCTGAAAAAGAGAGATTGGAGATCATGATCCGCTTCATTGCAAAATACTTAGGAAGATCTTTAATGGAGATTCGCGCGTGGACCAGGGACAGTATTCTGGCTATAGCCACCAAATCTGTCTGTCTGAGCAATTCCACAAGGGTTATTGTTGAAGCCCTTGATGAGGCTGGGGCTGGTAAAAGGTTAGAAATGGCAAAACTTACAAAGGCGAAACTTACTACAAAGATGCTATCAACCTTCCCTTCCACCCACTCAAACACTGCCTACCCCTCAACTCTCCAAACCAATCTCTAAGCCAAACCCAAACAGCCTCTTCTTCAAAACCAATTCCCTTTACCACCCAACCATCATCCAGTGATGCACCTAGAAGGAGGAGAAGGGTGCTGAGGATGGAAGAAGAAGAAGAAGAAGAGGATGAAGATGATAGTCTGCCACTCTCTGCTGTTCTAAAGCTACCAAAACCCAGAAGTCAACCATGATCACACCTGACTCTCAAAGGGAAATGGTCAGAGTCAAGATAGAAGATGAAGAACAGCAGAAACAGCACGATGAGCAACTATTGAAGATGGTTGACAAGGAATTTCCTCAGTCATCATCTATTCAAGCCATGAAAGGGCATGCTCAGAGGCTGTACACTCTCAGGCACACACTTTTCAGTATCGAAGGAGAGAGTGAGAGTATGGCCAGACCCCAGGGTGAGTTCTAGAATCTATAAAAGTACTATTCCACACAGATACAATGGCCAGGTTAGAAAAACAATAGAATCTACCATCATGTTGGCCATTGTAGTCACCCCTGGGAAAAATTGATGAATTCAAGAAAGCCCATCAAGCAAGATGACCCCTCAAGCCTTACTAAAACAAGATGATTAAAAAGGGGTTGTTATATAAAAAGCTTGAAGACATCCAGAAGAATGAGCTCCAGTTACTCCTTGAAGGCACCCATCCTGATGAATTTGTCTATAGGGAGGTAACTACAGTGGAGCTGAAAAATGGCAGGACCATGAAGTACTTATCTGAGTACTATGGTCCAGAGTTCTTCTTCGAAGGAGGAGTAGAAGAACTCTCTCAGGAGGAACAAGTTGTTCTCCTTGAGGCCTATGTTCGAGAGTCATACAGACTCATTATGGGGAAGTAAATCTCATGAATGGGATAACAACTCTGTGTCCAGTTCCTCAAAACAGAGTTCCCATTCATACCCTGCCAAACAATATTGAGAATTTTTTCCCAGGCCGGAGCTTACATGGGTCATCTTCTCTACTGATCAAGAAGGAAAAGATCAACATTTTGCCAACAATAAGTGGGATAATAAATAATTAGAGGTTTTGGCTGCATTGGTTCAGGGGGAGTTTGTTGGACCAAAAGAACCAATGAGCCAAGATCAGAAAACCTCTAAGTCCCACATGGTATCACAACAACTGCTGAAAGCTTCATCATAGTTTGACAAGTGCTGAAGACTTCAACAGCTGAAGATCAAGTGCTGAAGACTGCATCAGCTGAAGAACTAAAGTGCTGAAGTACAACAGCTGAAGAACACAAGTACTGAAGCTGAACAGCTAAGAACGCAAGTACTGAAGCTGAACAGCTGAAGAACACAAGTGCTGAAGCTGAAAGACCAAAGTATTGAAGTACAACAGCTGAAGAGTTTACAAGTGCTGAAGATCAACAACTGATGTACAAAGTCTGAAGACAAAGACTGAAGACATCAGCTGATGATATCTACTGAAGTCATCAGCTGATGAAACATCTGAAGGTCAAAGTCTGAAGATCAAGTACTGAAGCCTCAATAGTTTGTCACAACTGCTGAAGAGTACTTCTTCAGTAGTTGTGATATCAGTAGTTTTATATTTCTAGTTTCAGTAGTTTTATTTTTCAGTAGTTTTGTAAAACGACTGAAGAGCTTGTTCTTCAGTCGTTGTAGTTTCAGTAGTTTCTAATCAGTAGTTTTATATTCTGTACTTAACACTCTGATATGTTCTCAGTAGTTGTGAACATTTCAGTAGTTTGTTAAGATTTAGTTATTTTTGTAATAGATCTGCCAGTTGTCACTTTCCGTGATAACAGCAGTGATTGTTGCACTCTATATAAGGAGTGACAACCTATTGTAATAAAGTGAATGATTTGATCAGAATATTCCATATCTATAAACATTCCTTGAATCAAAAATATATTCTCTCACTATAACCGTATGTGCTCTTAATGCATACAAGTATCGATTTCTTGCTACAATTTGTCTAATTCCTGTTCTTATTCCTGCTTTGAACTCTAATACATCAAACTTGTGATCGCTGATCCTACAGGACACACTACTGTGTGGTGATCAAGGAACTGAAATCTCAAAGCTCTCACTCTGATAGAGTTATATGGGATTCTCAGTGGCTACCAGATTGAGATGAACATGCAGGTTCATCTAGCAACTCCAACAATCTAATGGGTTTAGCCTACATTGGTTGAAAGGGATAGCATAGAGCCCAAACATCACTTATATCTACCTTGACAACTCACCCAAGGGTCCTTTCATCACCTTCCCAAGACCCAAGGAGAACTACACTCAAGGAAGCCCATTCCAAGAGCAAGCTCTTCTCAAGCATTTGTGTCTTCTGATGAAAGTTGTGGCAACTCTCTTTTCACTCTTGAAGACCTTGACTGTATTCATCCAGATGATCTGGAGTATATGGAATAGTCCAGCAGATGGCTCTTCTCACTCACAGAGCCAAGAAGTTCTACAAGAGGACTGGAAGGAAGCCCAAGCATGCACAAAATCTAAAGGTACTTTCAATCCTAAAGGTACTATCCATATGACTAAAACAAAGACTTCAAAGAGTTGAAGAAGATTCAAACTCAGAAGGAAAACCTGTTTCCTTCGAAAGCTCAAAATCTAAGAAGAAGGCAAGTGGAAATTCCTTTGGAAGAAAAATTGGTCTCGGAAGAAAGGATTCTTCCGAAGCACTGAAGTTTGCTGCAATGTCTGCAAAATCTTCCGAAGTATCAGTCATCAAAACTTCCAAAGTTCCAAAAACTTCCGAAGTTTTGAAGGTCAAGTCCAAGACTCCAAAGGTGGTGTGGATGTCTAAGAAGGACCAAGTGACTGAGATTTCTCCATCAACAACAGCTCAAGATCCTCTTAGTACAACCATAGGATCTATCACTGTTGAGTTACCTTCTGTAAATAAGCCCAAGACAAGCAAGGCTTGGGTTTCCAAATGTAACTACTAAAATTTTCCTTTGTGCAGGAGAGCGGAAGACAGACAAAAATGTCTGGATCATAGATAGTGGCTGTTCCAGGCACATGACAGGCAATAGGTCACTACTCCAGAACTTTGAAAGGATGGATGGAGGACCAGTTGCTTTTGGAGGAGATGAAGGTGGTTACATTTCTGGAAGGGGCAAGGTCACAAATGGTAAGCTCAACATTGAAAAGGTAAACTTTGTTAAGGAGCTTGGATACAATCTTCTGAGTGTATCTCAATTTGTGATCAGAGTCATAACATGCTCTTTACTGAGCATGAGTGCATTGTTCTTAAGCCTGGTGTGGTCATTCGTCATGAGCATGTCCTGCTTAGAGCCCCAAGGAAAGGAAACATGTACAAGATGGATTTGCAAGAAACCTCTCCTTCTGGAGAAATTTCATGCTTTCTATCTAAAGCCAATAGTGATGAGTCTTTCCTATGGCATAAAAGAATGTGCCATGTAAACTTTAAGAACATGAATAAATTGATTAAGCATGATTTGGTAACTGGAATGCCAAAGAAAGAGTTTACAAGTGATGATCACTGTGTTGCATGCCTGAAAGGGAAGCAACATAAGGTATCTCATAAGCCTAAGAAAATGAACTCCATCACTACACCCCTACACTTGTTACATATGGATCTCTTTGGCCCCACCAGTGTAATGAGTCTAGGAAGGACCTTATACTGTCTAGTGATCACAGATGCTTTTACTAGATTCAGTTGGGTCTTCTTCCTTAGAACTAAGGATGAGACTCCTGAAATTCTAAAGAATTTCATCTTAAAGATTGAGAATCAGTCTGATCACAAGGTCAAAATCATAAGATGTGATCAAGGAACAGAATTCAAGAACCAAACCCTTGATACATTTTGTGATGAAAAAGGTATTTCAAGGAAATTTAGTGCCCCCAAGACTGCTCAGCAAAATGGTGTTGCTGAGAGGAGAAACAGGACACTGATTGAAGCTGCAAGAACCATGCTGTCTGACTCTAAACTGCCCATCACCTTCTGGGCAGAGGCAGTTACACTGTCTGCTATGTGCAGAACAGAGTTTAGTAGTTAAGACTCATGGCAAGACTCCTTATGAACTTTGGCACAAAAGAAAACCTTTCATTGGTTTCTCAGGTTATTTGGATGTCCTTGCATCATCTTGAATACCAAAGATCAAATTGCCAAGTTTGTGAAGAAATCAGATGATGGACACTTTATTGGATATCTTCCCAAGCTAAGGCTTATAGAGTGTACAATCTCAGAACTAGAATAGTTGAGGAGTCAGCCAATGTGACCTTCAATGAACACACACCATGTGTTGCTGGTTCTGGTCCAGATTGGCTATTTGATCTTGATTTGGTTACCAACTGTTTTAACAAATCTTGTGAGAATGTTCAGGATCCGCAAAAATTTAAATACAGGTGATCCTGACCCAAGATTTGAGCTAGGAAGACCTTCAAGTCATACATCTTCAGCTCCAGTTGGAACTACTTCTGCAAATGAGGTTTCTATCAGTACAACAATGACAAATTCAGCTGATACATCTGGTATGCCTTCAAATTTCAGCTCAGAGGCTCTACAACCAGATAAGAACACCTCAACTGTGGAAGACAACAATGGTGATGGTGACAGTGATCAAGAGTTTCTTGATGCCACTAACCACACCATAGATGAGAACATCAACAATGTCAAACACTGCTTGGATCAAGTTTCACTTGAAAAGTTTGCTGATGTGGTGGGAGAAACATCTATGCCAGATCTAAACTTTTCTAATTTAGATCTTTCTCAACAACTTGTTGTGATTCCTCAGTTGAGGATCCACAAGTCTCATCCTACCACAAACATCATTGGAGATGTTTTCTCCAGGGTAAAGACAAGAGGACAAACCCATGAAGCAAATTTTTGTCTTCACTCTTGTTTTCTATCTCAGATAGAGCCAAAGACAGTTGAGGAGGCTCTAAAGGATGGAAGTTGGGTTGAAGCTATGCAACAAGAGCTGCTTCAATTCAAAAGACAGAAAGTTTGGAACCTTTGTCCTCTTCCTTTTGGGAAGACTATCATAGGAACCAAATGTGGTTTTTAGGAACAAGAAAGATGATAGAGACATTATCATCAAAAACAAAGCTAGACTGGTTGTTCAAGGATACACACAAGAAGAAGGGATTGACTACACTGATGTCTTTGCTCCAGTGGCAAGATTAGAAGCTGTTAGGATATTCCTGGCATTTGCTGCATCCAAGAACTTCAAGGTCTTTCAACTTGATATGAAATGTGCCTTTTTATATGGAGTGATAGATGAAGAGGTTTATGTTAAACAGCCACCTGGTTTCGTAGATCCTGATCATCCTGATTATGTCTGCAAGCTTGATAAAGCTCTCTATGGGTTACATCAGGCACCCAGAAGTGGTATGAAACACTGTCTGAGTATCTCTGTAAACATGGATATAGGAGAGGTACTATAAATGGAACTCTCTTCATCAAAGGACAAGGAAAAGACATATTGCTAGTTCAAGTATGTGTGGATGACATCATCTTTGGTTCAACTAATCCAAAGCTCTGCAAAGACTTTGAGAAGCTGATGAAAGACAGATTTGAAATGAGTGCCATGGGGGACTCAATTTCTTTCTGGGAATTCAAATGAAGCAAGTTGAAGATGGCATCTTCATAAGTAAGTCAAAGTATGTTCAAGACATACTCAAAAGATTCAATATGACTGACTGTAGATTGCTAAGACACCCATAGCCAGAAACCACTCCCTTGGTCCTGATCTTGAGGGGATTGTAGATGAACACTTATACAGGGCTATGATTGGTTCGCTTATGTATCTTACTGCTAGCAGTCCTGATATCATGTTTGCTACATGCATCTGTGCAAGATATCAAGCCAACCCTAAGATGTCTCACCTTATCACTGTCAAAAGGATTCTAAGATACCTCAAAGGTGCATCAACACTTCGTCTATGGTATCCCAAGAATTCTGACTTTAATCTGTATGCTTATATAGATAGTGATTATGGTGGTTGCAATATGACCGCAAAGTCTACATTTGGGGGAGGTCAATTTCTTGGTGGAAGGGTTGTCTCATGGCAATGCAAGAAGCAATCCTGTGTCTCTGCATCAACTGCTAAAGCTGAATACATTGCCCCGCTAGCTGCTGTGCTCAAGTGCTTTGGATTCAGAATCAAATGCTAGACTATGGGTTAAATTTCAAGGAGACTCCAATCCACATAGACAACAACAGTGCTATCTCAATTACAGAGAATCTTGTGCAGCCACTCAGGACAAAGCACATCAATATCAGGTATCATCTAATAAGAGATAATTATGAAAAGGGATTAATTAAACTAGTCAAGGTTCACACAGATGAACAATATGCTGATTTGTTTACAAAGCCTTTGATGAACAAAGATTTAAATATCTAATATCAGCTATTGGGATGATCAACCTTGAGTAATTTTCTTAAAACTAATTCTTATTATTTCTTAAAAAATGTGTGTTTTAAGTTGTCTAGTCTATCATCTTCATAAGCTCATGTTTTCCTTGGATTGGAAGACTTTCCTTAGATTAATTGATGATTTTGTACTTCGGAAGTTATGCATTTTAACTTCGGAAGAAAATCACACCTTCAAAATATTTAACTGTCTAAGAAATTTACCTTTGGAAGAAATTCCAACTTTATCTTCCGAAGCTTAAATAGTCTTCTTAGACACTTACTTATTTTCAAGGACCTTTTCCTTCCGAAGCAATAATTAACTCTTGGAAGCTTTGTTGATCTCTATACAAAGCACTCAAGTCTTAATTTTTCTTCCGAAGCAAAATCATCAAATACTCTCAGGAAATTCTTCCGAAGTCATATTAGCTTCGGAAGCTTTTTCATTAAAACTTCCGAAGATAATTTACCTTCGGAAGCTTTTTGATTTCCAAGAAAACTACTTTTTGAGCAAAAAGTAAACTACTTTTTCAGAGGTGGGACTGACATCCGGATTTCAAAGTTTATCCTCTTTCATTAAACTTTATTTGAAATCCCTCTCTCTCATATAAACCTAATGGTTTCCCCCTCTTCTATCATCTGCTCTTCCTCCAAACCTAAAGCCCAAATTTTCTCTCTAAAATTTCTTTCTTTCTTTCTTCTTCATCTCTGAGTTACCTCATAATGGCTAACCTTGCTCACAGAAATGATCCCAACTTCACCATGCAGCTACACAGACAACACAATCAAGTTGCTATGTTATGCTCTGAGAAAGATCCACATTTCTCAGAGGTTTGCCGTTTCTTGTCTCTGTCTCACTACTTCACCTCCCTAACCATTGATCCTCCTTCTATGGGGATCAGTTGCTTGAATTCTGGAAGACCTGCCAAGAGGTCATTATGGACGGGGAGAAGGCACTGTCTGCCACAGTGCAGGGGAGAACAATCTTCATCACTCCGGCCATCATCAACCGACATCTTCAGCTGGATGATGAAGAAGGTGAGGTGTTCTTCCCAAAGGAAGCTGTAAATCATTCCTTTGAGTAGATGGGATACGAGGGAGATTTCTCTATAAAGACTTTCAGGAAGGGAAGGTCTTATCCAAATGGAGATTCCTGCTCCATGTGGTCATTCACAGCTTATCAAACAAGCATGGTGGATGGGACCAGATTCCTGAAGATCTCTCCTTCATAGTCCATGGAATGGTTCAAGGGGTCAAATTTAGGTACTCTCAATTTGTTTATACAATTTGCTTGCTAATTTAGACTCCTTAGAGTACTACATGTTCCTAGATATGTCCAGTACATTCTTAACTGTGATATGGGCTCACAGTTAAGGGAAATAGGTAACACTCTTAAATTGGGACAGATGAAGCCCGACATCTTTAAAATACTGAGAAAGTCCACTGTTGGATTCTCTGGGGTAGAAACAGCCCTAGTCCCAAAAATGTTAGAGCTCATTGCTCAAGGTGACAACCTAGCAGTACAAGCTAGTGTTGAACCGACACCTGCTGCTTTCCAACCACCACACAGCCTCAAATTTCCATCACCTACCAAAGAAAATCCAAACAAACCCCTGCTCAGACTATTCAGTCTGTGGAGGCTCCTATATACTCACCCATACAGGAAGAAGTGGATACTGAGCTCCCACTTCTCCTGAGGAGCAGACCACTCCCATCTTTTCAAGAATCAGTGCTGAGGTTCCTCATGCTCAGTCTGATGAGCTCATTAGCCCTACTGCCTTAAGCCATCACTCTGAGTCTCAACACTCAAGTGATCAACTTTCAGGGGACACTTTCCATCCCTAGCCTATAGACCTCAACCAACCAATTCCCAACCTTGACTTCTATACTGATGAAGATCTAGGTTTCAGTGAGAATAATGAGTCTCTCTTCTTTTCCCCTACTCAAAGAGAGATGAATACTCCTGAGTCTCCTATATCTATCCCACATCAGTCACCTACAACTGAGGTGGACACTCCTGAACCTGTTCAGGATGTCCATATGGAAGAGGTTCTCACTTCTGCAAGTGATTACATCATTAAGACCTCAACCATGATAACTCAGCCTACTGACATCTCAACTGAGACTGCCAGTAAGCAAAGGAAATCCAGTGGCCAAGAAATCAGAACTGGTCATGAGAGAAAGGACTCTAGTCGAATCTTCTCCACCCCCAGTGATTCTTCTGATGAAGATGAGGGGGATCTGAGACTAAAAGTGCAACAACTATCGAAAACATGCACCTATTTAGTCTCAAAGGTCAGTCATCTTGAATCTCAGGTGACTACCTTACATAATAGGATCAATGATCAACAACTTGAGATTTCATATCTTAAGGAAAAACTAGCTGGGAGACCCTTAAGGCGAGCTCAACCAGGAACACAAGAACCTGTGGATATGATTGATCTATCCTCCAGCTCACTAATGCAAGTGGGTGATATTACCAAAAGGGGGAGAAAGTCTTTACAACCACAGAACCTGGGAGTTCCTCTAGAGAATGGACATTGAGGACTCACCATCCTC
Source organism: Flaveria trinervia (assembly GCA_025506515.1). Taxonomy (NCBI): domain Eukaryota; kingdom Viridiplantae; phylum Streptophyta; class Magnoliopsida; order Asterales; family Asteraceae; genus Flaveria; species Flaveria trinervia. Next base: position 69,933,454 of record CM046447.1, on the reverse strand, counting down.
ACTTGCAACTGTGCATTCTCAGCAACCTCCTCTTGTTCACATTGATGATGGGATACCAAGGGCTATGTCACCTCCATCATCCTTCAATCACATCATTGGATGGAGGTATGAAAACATTGGAAGGCCCTCATCATCATAAGAGTTCAAGGACAGCAAGAAGTCTTTCAACTTTCAGACCTTGAACTACTATGAAGGTCTGGATCTAGTCAACATGCCACTTGTCAACCCAAACCAATCAAGACAAGCTGACAGACTGGCTAAAAATCCAAGACAGGATCATTGCAGAGTTCAGCCTAAGAAGGAGACTAAGGCAATCAGGCAATGTCATCGGTCAACTGGATGTTGAGGCAGACCCTAAGATTAGCTTCATAGGGGAAACCTTGACTGAAGGCCCAGTGACAGAACCTGAGAGCCCTGTCTCATCATCTCCAACTGCTGCAGAGATCCATATTCCTTCTGAGACACCTGCTGGTGAAGGTGCTTCTCAACCTCTCTCTGGCCTGAGCTCAATGCTGCAACAAGCAATAAGGCCAAAGCTCTCTCCACCCTGAGTCACAAAAGTCTGTGAGTGACAAAGGGAAAAGAAAGATGACATCTGAGGAGATTGAGGAGGAGGAGAGAGAGAGGAAAAGGAAGATGAGGGGAGAAGGTTCCTCTTCTGAGTCTTCAAGACTCATGGAGTCTGCAATCAGGGCTGCCCCCAGACCAGACACAGAATGATGAGTTAAGGGCAGTCAGGATTAACTATCTGCAGACTAGGAACTATGACATAGACAGTGTCATCTCTCTCCCCTTGGATGAGCTAAATGAACTGGTTGACCTGGAAAGGTCAAGAGAGAAGAAGGAGGCAGAAGATGCAGAACTCCTAGTACAAGTCAAAGAAGAGAGAAGAAGAAAAAGACTGTACAAAGATATGTCTGCCTTCTCCCCAGTTCAAGAAAGTCCTCTGCAAGAGGATGTGGTTCAACAAGAACCTCAGGTAGACAGAGAAGAATATAGAATTAAGATGATCAACTACCTGAGTGCCATAGGCTTCTACCAGGCAGATGCATTTCTTCCCCTGCCCTATGACTATGTTGAGTTTGAGTATTTAAAACAGCTTGAGCTTGGATAGTCAAGGATAGAAAGGCAACAAAGAAGAAGCTTAGGGAAGAAGCTGCAAAATCAAGAGCCATCATCCAAAAGAGTATGAAGAAGTCTGCTGATAGGCAAAGGATGATGAGCTTCTTGAAGCTGTATGGATTCTCGGAAGGAGACTTGGTCCCATGTCTCTATCCACTATGGATGAGCATATTAGGGTGATCAAGCAGAAGATTAAAAGGGGAGAGCTCACTGATTTACACTCCACTCCAAGTCAAGCTCCACCTGAAGTGGAGGTTAAGGTTGAACAACCAGAGACAACACAACCTGGACCTCCTGCTGAGACTCAGCAAGCTTCATCTTCTGATCCACAGCAGGGTCAACCTCCTTCTCCTTCTGAGCCTGAGAGAGAGGAAGTCCCAACTGAGACAGACAACAGAGATCAATCTGGTGCTGCAGGCCAGTCTTCTCAGTTAAAATTTGGAAAAAGAAAGAAGAGGATGGCTTCTAAACCAAAGCCAAAGAAAAGGAAGACTGCATCCTCTTCTAAACCTCAGGAAGAGTCAGAACATCCTGAGGATGTGCAGCCAGAGGATGCTCAACCAACTCCAACTTTAGTAGCTCCTCTTGCATCAGGAAGACCCATCTTGTCTTGGACATACACCACAAATCCAGAAAGGTTGCATGTCATTAGAGATCAAGGCTTTGAAGACACTTATACATGGCAGACATGTTTCAATTGCCTCTGCATGATCTTTTTGACATGAGAAGATACTTCAACAATTGAAGAATCTTGATCATCCCTTGAAGAAATGAATGGGTATCATTCTAACGAGGGCTGTTGATATCTGAAGTCTTCTTAGTGTTTTGGTAGCATCAGCCTTGGGGGAGTTTGTAGAGACTAATGAAGAGGCTGATGCAACCCAAACATCCAAGGCTTATTCTGCTGCACAAGTTCTGAAGTAGAATGCTTCGGAAGTTTCACACACTCAACAGAAATATTCTAAGTGTGAAATCTTCCAAATCCAAGACCAATATCTTCCGAAGCCAAAGATGAAGTCTTCCAAAGCCTCAGAGACAAAATCTTCCAAAGCTTCAAGTTATGAAGATAGATTTCTTCCAAAGACTTTTAAGATATGCTTTTTCTGATGTACTTTTGTAAAGCTGGACACCTTTCCGCTTCACCTCTGCAAGTCACCAACTTACATGAGTTGGTGAAAGGTCCATGCTTTTGGTAATTGTACATTGAGGTCTTGTGTCTGTAAACTTTCTACTTTATGTACTTTATCCTTTTTGTAATAGATAAGGATGTGAGCTATGGCATGTCATAGTCACAAGTCAAAAGGCAATCTGCCTTTTGACTCTACAATTGATTTTGTTTGTGTCTAGTCAATTGTATCCAGCTGGCTTTGAAAGTATAGCCAGCTGTAGGATGTAGTATAAGTATCTCATGTTCTTGTATCTTTTATTTATGCTTTGTAACACTTGTAATAGAACATAGAGAAAGCAATATATTGCATTCTTGAAAACCATACACTTGCGTTCTTTGTGTTCTGTCTCTTACATTACTCGTGTTCTTAGTGTCTTATGTTGGTTAATCCAGTTTACTATTTGATTAAAAGTTTGGTTAATCTCCTCTTTGTGTTGTTGTGTTGTAACTCACACCCTTCAACGATCCTGCATTATCTTTCGTTTTACGTTACATAATACTTTCATTACATTCATTAACGTTCAACGAAAAGCCAAGGGAAGACATACATACATAATAAGGAACATACACATAATCATAACATACACCATCACCAATACAGGCACATCATACATGCATAACACACATCAAACATAAGCCATCATATCATAACCATGCCTATCTCCCCATTTTACCCCTTAAAAACCACTTAGAAACCTTAAGTCCAAATCTAGGCGTATGGGACCTTCCAGGCGCATGAGCATAAATATTCTAAGTGTAAAACAGTCTGGGTGCATGGCACTATTTGGGCACTTCTACCATGTTCAGGCGCATGGCACCTATTCAGGTGCATGGCACCTGTTTAGGCGCATAAACACTTAGCCGTTTCAATCACTTTGGACGCATGGCACTATTTAGGCGCATGGCCAACACTTAGGCGCATGGCCAACACTTAGGCGCATGGGCCACTGTTTAGGTGCATGGCCAACACTTAGGCGCATGGCCAACACTTAGATATCTGGCCTCTCATGCTTGGCGCATGGGCCACTGCTTAGGCGCATGACCCACTTTTGGGTGCATGGCCAACACTTAGGCGTTTGGCCACTCATGCTGGACGCATGGGCCACTGTTTGGGCCCATGAACCACTTTTGGGCGCATGGCCAACACTTAGGCATTTGGCCACTCATGCTGGACACATAGGCCACTGTTTGGGCGCATGAACCACTGTTCATGTTCATCAAAACATTCTAAAAATATTTTCTATGTTATCAACATCACCCGATTACCATTCTACTCATACCCAAACACAGATCTAACATACTAAGGCCATCTAAGCATGCTAATCCTCATCACTAACCCATAATCATCACTATAACATACATACATACATACATACATACATCATTTCGAACATAAAGCTGTAAACCCACAGTTTCTTTCAAAATGTTTACTTAGTATGCATAATAGCCCCAAACTAGTTGAAAATCAATAAAAGAGGGGTTCTAGAAACTCACCTTGAAGCAGGTCTTCGTGCCAGTGACTTCTACTAGCAGATTAAACTCCAAGTTCTTGACAACAACTCTAAATCATCAAGAATCTCAGTCAAGAGGTTGTGAATTTGGTTGAAACCGAACAAACATCAAGAAGACTTACCTTTTACAGCTTCTTCTTCCTATTTCTCTCTCTAGAACCGGGCTCTCCCTCTCTCTTCTTCTTTTCAGCCGCTTGAAGAAGGTGAAGAAGAAAGAATGGGCAACCATGCCCCTCTAAAACCTTAAAGTAAAAAGGTTTGTACTTTATACACTTTTCCCCCTCCACTTGTGCACAATTTCTATTCTTTCTATTTACTTTTCTTTTCCTTCCGTTTAAATAGAAATTCAGGGTTTTACATCATGCGTGTAAGGCCCCGTTCCCGGGACACTTACAGTTGGATCCTTATCGCACATAAAACATATAATTAAATCTGCCTTACGGAAATATTGCAGCGGAAACATAAAAAAAACTTTTCATATCATTACATATGCTTTTGCAAGTTAATACAAGCGTTCATTTCAAAACATCATTCGTTCGCATTACAATGCAAAAACATTAACAAAAGAATGCCATCCAAAAGAGCTGAGTAACCGCCTCGTGTCATCCTCAGCAACGTTTACCAGCCAACTGAAAACGTATAAAAGTCAGCGTTGCTGAGTGAGTTCTAGTTTTATAATAAAACATACATTTCAATCGTTAAAACCATTCTTTACGTTCTTTCAGAATCAAACTGTACTTTTCATTTGTTCGTGATCATGCATCATACGCACATATAGATAATATCATTATTATCTTCCATTGCATTCGTTAACTTTGTTCATTTTATACGTTCGTCCTTTCGAGTCTGTTGCGACGACATGGTCACTCACCTCTTTAACAAGCACAATTGTTTGCACGCTATCCGAGTTTGTTATACCCATAGGGTCGCTCACCCCAATTGCTACTTTCAATGATAGCATGCTATCCGAGTCTATTGACACCATAGTGTTGCTCACCACATGGCAACTTCATGATAGCTCGCTATCCTAGTCTGTTGCACCCATAGGGTCGCTCACCCCATGGCAACTTTACGATAACACGTTGTTCGAGTCTGTTGCAACAACTGGGTTACTCACCTCAAATATGTGCTTGCAAGCCTTTCCTTCGTTCATTCGTCATTCAATAATGCATGCATTCTTACTTCGTGATCCTTTTTCATTATCTTTCACTTTACGTACATAATACTTTATTCATTCATAACATAACATGTAAAACCATAGGAAAGACAAAAATTCATTATAAGGAACATATCATACACTCATACATCACATCATACATCACATCATCACAACATAAATGACTTCAAAAAGTAAACTTACGTAGCCCCCGGGAATCTCCCAAGTCAAAGCCTACATTACACTTTTTCCCCAAAAATCAGAAAATATTCTAAGTCCTTAGGCGCATGGGCACTATGCAGGCACATGGAAACTATGCAAGCGCATGGGGAACACTTAGGCGCATGGGCAACTTTCAGGCGCATGGGCAACTTTCAGGCGCATGGGCACTATGCAGGCGCATGAGTGCCTAGGTGCATGGGGAATCCTGGATGTCCGGATACTTAGTCAAAATGTCTTATAATATTATTTTAACTTATTTAATTCCATGAGCTATGAACAATCGTTTCACATTCGTCCGCCTTGATGATTCCGCTATCGGTTGTGGTGTGACATGAGCCATGACATGTCATAGTCACAAGTCAAAAGTCAATCTACCTTTTCACTGTATATTAATGTTGTTGTCTATATTAGTGTTTCCAACTGGCTTTCAAAGTACAACCGACTGTAGGATGTAGTATAAAGTTATAACACCCGGTTATTTTTGGAATGCTCAAACAAAAGAATAAAGTGAAGAAAAATAAAGAAATGCCATTAAACCCAAGTTGAGGGGTTGAAAGTGTGCAAACTACAAATTTATTATAAATTTGTACAAAAGTAGCATGGCCGTCCATGCCATGCTAGTTTTCACTTTTCTGCTTACGGATTTCAGAGAGAGAAAGAGCAGAGTTTTTGGGTTATTTGAAGAACAAGAGCATGAAGTGGAATTCAAGGAAAGAATTCATGGTTTATGAGTGTTCTTGACTGGTTTTATCCTCGGGTGTGTGCTTATGCATGTTTTTATGTGTTCGGGTATGTGTTCAAGTGGGTTTCTAGATGGGAACTCTGTCGCAAACAGGTTTTTGAAGGAGTCATAACCAGAGGCTGCAAAGGTGAGTTCTAGAACCCCCTTTTTACTTGTTTTAAACTGTTTTGGGGCTGGAAATGCATGTATGAACGTTTTTTTTACAAAAGTTGGGTTTATACCCGTATGTATGTATCTGTGTATGTTGCAGGTGGGGATTGATGTTGGGCTATGTTTATGTTTTATGATATTATGAATATTTTTCTAAGGCTTAGAATGCATGATTTAAGCTTAGAATAAGTTTGAGAATGATTGGGGACTGAATTATGATGTTTAGGTGTGAAAAAGGTTGCTCATGCGCCCAAATAGGGTTCATGCGTCTAGTATGGAAATCTACCGAAGTGTACTCATACGCCCGAAACCTCATGCGCCCATATAGTGGTCATGCGCCTAGAAATAGGCAAAATTTGACTAAGTGTTCATATGCCCAGGAAAGCTCATGCGCCTAGGCACCCATGTGCCTGCATAGTGCTCATGCGCCTAGAATTGCCCAGAATAAGACTAAGTGTTGACTCATACGTCCTAATAGTGCTGATGCGCCTAAAAGTTTCCCATGCGCCTAAGTGTTCCTCATGCATCTGAAAGGTCATGCGCCTGCATAGTGTTCATGCGCCTAAAGACTTAGAATATTTTCTGATTTTTGGGGAAAAGTGTAAAAGTGGGCCTTGACTTGGGAGGTCCCCAGGGGCATAGTAAGTTGACTTTTTGAAGTCAAAGTTGATGTGATGGGCATGATGATGATGTTGATGATATATGTTATGTTGATGTTATGCATGATGGTATGTGTGATGTATGTTATGTATGCATGCTAATATGTATGAAGATTTGAATGATCTTGTTGATGTTACTGTTTATGTATGTTTATCCTTCTATTGGTTTACATTGAATGTTAATGAAAGAAATGATTAAGTATTATATAACGTAAAGGGGAAGATAATGAAAAGAGGAATGAAATAAAGAATGGATGCATTAATGAATAAATGGAACTATGAAAGGCTTGCAAGCAAATGAGAGGATGTACACAACTATTTGAGAGTTGTTAGCTCAACTGTGTGTGTCTACAGCTTGCGATTTTGGCTAACTCATAAGGGTTCATACACACAGTAAGAGTTCAATCTCGGTGACTGCTCCAATACGTGCGATTTCCTAATTACTGTGTGTTATACAACGTGTGATTTTGGCTAACCCATAAGAGTTCACACACAGGGGGAGTCAGTCTTGGTGACTACTCCATATGTGCGATATGGGGTCTTTGTTGCTTAACCCTAGATTATACAGCTTTGTGCTCAAGAGGGGGGGGGGTTAAGTACGGGACCTAGATGGAAGTGAAAGATAATTATTGTACAAAAAGTGCGATAAGTACAAAATGTGCGAAACACACGAAATGTACAAAGCGAACGATGATGAAGATAATAAATATTACCTTGATGTCTTAACTACTAACCAACATCAACATCATACATGATCATCAAAGTCCAAACATCACCCATGATTATCCAAGCATCCTATACAACTAATTTAACATGTTCTATCACATTAGAATTCATCCATGAACTTACTAACATGCTCCTAACATCCCAAACATGTTCAAACTATCATCTTTCAAACTTTGTGCAAATAAAGTTTCCCTTTTGGGAAAGTACATTCCAACATCTATCAAACACTCAATGTATTCATGAATTCATTACAATTATACCATCTCAAGCTCATAACAACATATAGATATGATTAACAATACCTAATCATCATAATCCATTAATCATTATGAACAAAAGTTTTCACTTTTGGCAAGATATGAACAACAACATTTATTCTAAGATTTCTAGCATTCATATCAACAATCTGGCATCTAATTATCATCATGAACACATCAACAACATCAATCCATCATTAGATCATCATGTCATGGAAATAAAGTTACTATTATTAGTAACCTATGAACACCAACTTCAATTCATCAATTTCTTGCAAGATCAATGTATCCTAGCATTCATACAACCTACTAATCATCATACATTCATCAAACAATCATCAATCATACATAATCTCATCAATTTTCGAATTAGGGTTGCCTAGAATCAAAGTTCCTGATCAATCCATTAAAAATGTATCATTCATGCATAGTCAACGTTAAACAACATGTATACAATCCAACTAACATACTAATACCATCAAACAACATCAATTTCTACCCCATGATCATACAAAAACGAATTAGGGTTCGGCCACCATGAAAAACCCACAAAAGCTTGTAAAATCTAACCTTTAAACGTGTGCTAACTTGCAATTGATGATTCCAACGTGTTGTAATCCTTGAAATCGAACAAAACCGAGGCTTTGATGCTTGTTCTTGGTTGAATTCACAATGGTGAAGGTGTGTGTGGGTGTTTGCAGCCGAATGGGGGGTGGGAATTAGGGTTTGGGTGTTTTGTTTAATTTAGTTTGCATATTTACCATTTAAGCCCTTGTAGTTTGTATTTAATCAAAACTAGACTTTAAAATCTTTGTAAAGTGTTTTTAACTTAATAATATAAAGATATAAACTAATGATAATCATTATATATTTTATCTTTATAAAAACACAAGACATCCGAATAAATAGGCACGCTTCCACGTTACGCGATTAATTTCCTAATTAACATTTAAAACATGCAAACACATAAACATAATACCATAATCACATAATCACTTAGATTATCAATAATGTAACATTATTAATTATTATTAGGTTACCAACGTTAAACGACAACTAGTGTGTGCTTACGACACGTGTATGCAAGACGTAACGGAACTAACAGATTTTGGTAATGGAAATTTACCGGATGTCACACCTAGGGCCGAAAAGGTGGTTCATGAATAACCCAAGATCCCTCATCCGGAAGGTGGAGATGAGAATGCTAACTTGAGATCCTTAGTGAAGGAGGCTGTTGTGGAGGAAGTGCATCAGGTCATGCAGACGATCATACTGTCTGTGGTGACTGAAGTAATTAAGGCCGTAAGAGAACGAGCGAGGAATGAAAGGGGTAGGCCTACGGGAGAAGGGAGACGACCCAAGACTAAGACGGTGTTCTTGGATGGGTTTTTTTTGAGGAAAAGTAGGAGGAAGAAGAGCCTGCGCTGGAGGCGGCACAAGGCTGCAACTATGGGGCATTTCAAAGATGCAAGCCCCCTACTTTAGATGGTAACGGCACTACTGCTGCTGCTCACCGTGGGTGAGGGAGATGGAAGCTGTTCTGAATATCAGAGAGTGCCGAGAGGACCAAAAGGTGAAGTTTGCTGCCTATTCATTGTGCTCGGCTTTGTGTTGGTGGGACAATATTGTCCAAGCCATGGGTAGTTAGCTGATAGGAAGGATGAAATGGGCAGAGTTAAAGAGGCTAGTGATTGAGGAGTTTTGTCCTCACCGGGAGATGGATAACGTTGAGAGAGAGTTCCTGCAGTTGGAAGCGGTAATGATGACATATCAGCAATACACCACCAAGTTCAACAAGATGACACAGCTGGTGCCAGATCAAGTGACACCCTCATCATGAAAGATCAAGAGGTACATCAAGGGCTTGCCGGCGGATATCAGTAAGCATATGATCGCTACCCAACCAAGCACGTTTAGGTTGGCAGTTGACTTGGTGAGGAGGTTATATGATGAAAGGACTGTGGTGGTGGCTGAGGGGAGCAAGAAGGTGGTGGCTACCGGAACTGGAATGGGAAAAGGTTTGGTCGGGGTGGAGCCCCGACGAGTAATAAGAAGGCACGGGTGGATTACCGCCATGTGGTCACACCTGGTGCGGGGTCAAAGAGATGTGGTAGGTGTGGGAAGGAGCATTCGGAAGAATGCAAGTGAGGATCAAACATCTGCTTTAAGTGTGGGAAGCCTGGTCATATGGCTAGAGATTGTTTGGTGGTAAGATGTTATAATTGTGGGGAGACTGGCCACATGAGCAGGGACTGTAAAAAGCCAAGGGCTAAAGGTTCAGGGATGAAGAAGAACGGAGGAGAAGGGCAGAGGGCAAGTTCTAGAGCGTTCACGATGACGAAGGAAGAGGCTAGGACAGACCCCGATGTTGTGTCAGGTACGTTTCTAGTAAATCAAACTTTAGCCTCTGTGTTATTTGATTTTGGTGCTAGTAAAAGTTTTATTTTTGCTACTTTCTATGCTAAATTACCTGTTAGTAGTAGGAATATAGATACACCCTTCAATGTAGAAACCGCCATAGGTAAGTCTAACAGGATTTCCAAGATGATAGAAGGTTGTGTTGTAGAACTAGAAGGTCACAAGTTTCCTGTTAGACCATTTGTGATGACCTTAGGCGGGTTCGATGTAGTCCTAGGAATGGATTGGTTGGCGGACTATGAGGCAAACATTGTGTGTCACAAAAAATTGATACGATTGACAGCGCCTGACGGGAGTACGGTGACGGTTTATGGTGATCGAGTCATGATGATTTCGAAGGTGGTGGCGGGAAAGTGCATGAGGCATGGATGTAGTGTCTCTTGGCCTACGTAAAGGATGTGGGTACGCCAACACCACAACTGTCTGTTGTACCAGTTCTGTGTGACTTTCCAGATGTGTTTCCTGAAGACATACCAGGAGTGCCACCTGACCTAGAGATTAAATTTCAAATTGACTTGATACCCGGTGCCCAACCTGTTGCTAAGGCACCGTATCGGTTTGCTCCAACCGAGATGAAAGAACTGATGGAGCAATTGCAAGGGTTGCTTGACAAAGGGTTCATTCGACCGAGTATCTCCCCTTGGGGTGCTCCAGTCCTATTCGTGAAAAAGAAAGATGGCAGTTTGAGAATGTGTATAGACTACCATGAGTGAATAAGCTGATGGTGAAGAATCGGTACCCTTTACCGAGGATTGATGATTTGTTTGATCAGCTTCAAGGTGCCAATTGGTTCTCGAGGATAGACCTTCGATCTGGTTACCATCAGTTGAAGGTAAAGGAGCAGGATATTCCTAAAACAGTTTTCCGCACGCGCTTTGGACATTACAAGTTTCTTGTGATGTGTTTTGGTTTGACCAATGTGCCCACTGCTTTTATGGACTTGATGAATTGAGTGTGTCGGCCGATGTTGGAGAAATTAGTGATTATGTTTATTGATGATATCCTGATTTACTCAAAGAGCAAGGAGGAGCATGCCTCTCATATTCAAGAAGTGTTAGAGACCTTGAGAAGGAGAATTTGTATGCTAAATTCTCCAAGTGCGCGTTCTGGTTGCGCGAGGTTCAGTTCTTAGGTCATGTGGTGAATCCTAACGGGATTATGGTGGACCTAGCAAAGGTGGAGGCGGTGATGCAATGGAAGTCTCCAAAGACGCCATCCGAGATTCGTAGTTTCTTGGGTTTGACGGGCTATTACTGAAGGTTCATCCAAGACTTCTCTAAGACCGGTTCTCCACTGACCCGATTGACCCGATTGACCTAGAAGGATGTAAAGTTTGTATGGGGTCAGGCCCAAGAGAAGGCGTTCGAGGAGTTAAAGGGGAGATTAACTCAAGCTCTTGTCTTGTCGTTACTCGATGGAAGCGAGGATTTGGTGGTCTATTCAGATTCTTCCTACTCGGGGTTGGGGTGTGTGTTAACGACGAGAGGGAAGGTTATAGCTTATGCATCCTCATAGCTGAAGCTTCATGAGGTTAATTATCCTACTCATGACTTGGAGCTAGCGGCCGTGGTCTTTGCGCTAAAGATTTGGAGGCACTTCCTACACGGGATGAAGTGCACCATATTCACTGACAACAAGAGCTTGAAGTATTTCTTCGAGCAGAAATATTTAAATATGAGACAGAGGAGATGGTTGGAGCTCCTAAAGGACTATGATTGCGAGATCCATTACCATCCGGGCAAAGCCAACGTGGTGGCTGATGCCCTTGTCAGAAAGAGAGACCTGAGCCGATCCGGGTTGAAGTCTTACGAGTTGAGCACGACTTCTGATATGATGAAGCAAGTCAAAGGGTTTCAAGATGAAGCATTGAAGGAAGATCATCTTATCTCTAAGGGAATGAGAGGTCTGGTCGCGGAGTTGGGTGAAAACACACATGGTGTTAGGACCTGATTTGGGCGAATGTGGATCCCATGTTTTGGAGATTTACGTGTGAAGATTATGGTTGAAGCTCATAAGACTCGATACTCTATTCATCCCGGTGCTACGAAAATGTACCAAGACATGAAGAAAGATTATTGGTGGACGGGTATGAAGCGTGATGTGGTGGAGTATGTGAGTAAATGCCTTACTTGTTTACAAGTGAAGGCCAAGCACAAAAATCCATATGGGAAGATCCAACTATTGGATATACTGGAGTGGAACTGGGAACATATCACCATGGACTTATTTCGAAGCTACCGCGTATCACACGAGGGTATGATGCCATATGGGTGATAGTGGACCGTTTGACGAAGAGTGCTTAGTTCATACCGATCCGCGAGACATATTCATCCAAGAGGTTGGAGGATCTTTTCATTGAAGAGATTGTAACTCGTCATGGTGTACCAGTGTCTATTGTGTTTGATCGTAACACACGGTTCACATCTAAATTTTGGAAGAGATTCCACGATGCGATGGGGACAAGGTTACATATTAGCACGGGTTATCATCCCCAGACAGATGGTCAGTCACAAAGGACCATTTAGACGCTGGAGGATATGCTGCGGGCATGCATCATTGATTTTGGACAAAGTTGGGATGACCACCTACCGTTAGCTGAGTTCTCATATAACAACAGTTATCATGCCAGTATTGGTATGCCTCCTTATGAGATGCTATACGGTACGAGATGCAGAACACTTGTGTGTTGGGGTGATATTGGCCATAAAGAGTTAGGGAGCGTCGAAGTGGTCAAGGCTACAACTAAGAAGCTGGAAAGGATCAAAGCCTTCATGAAGGCAGCTAAAGACAGACAAAAGTCATATGCTGATAAACGACATAAACCGATTCAGTTCTAGGTGGATGATAGAGTTATGTTGAAAGTCTCACATTGGAAAAGTATCATTCGGTTCAGAAAGCGGGGCAAGTTAAGCCCAAGGTACATAGGACCTTTCCGAATCATTGCTCCAGTCGGAGAGGTGGCCTATAGACTAGAATTACCAGATGAGTTAAGTGGAATTCATCCGACATTCCATGTATCTCATCAGAGAAAATGTTTAGCAGACGAGGATATGATTGTACCACAGGAGGATATCGAGGTAGATGAACGACCCAATTATGTGGAGCAACTAGTGGCGATCATTGATAGTAAAGAGAAGAGGTTAAGTAATAAAGTGATTCCTCTTGTGCGTGTCCAGTGGAAGCACAAAAGGGGATCAGAGTCTACGTGGGAGACTAAAGAAGAGATGAGACAACATTACCAACGTTTGTTTGAGGAATAACAGGTTTCATGGACGAAGCCTATATAAGGGGGGTGGACTTGTAACACCTGGTTATTTTTAAAAGGCTCAAACAAAAGAATAAAGTGAAGAAAGTTAAAGAAATGCCATTAAGCCCAAGTTGAGGGGTTGAAAGTGTTCAAAGTACAAATTTATTATAATTTTGTACAAAAGTAGCATGGCCGCCCATGCCATGCTACTTTTCACCATTCTGCTTACGGATTTCAGAGAGAGATAGAGCAGAGTTTTCGGGTTCTTTGAGGAACAAGAGCTGGAAGTCGAATTCAAGGTAAGAATTCATGGTTTTTGAGTGTTCTTGACCGGTTTTATCCTTGGGTGTGTGCTTATGCTTGTTTGTATGTGTTCGGGTATGTCTTCAAGTGGCGTTCTAGGTGGGAACTCTGTTGCGAACGGGTTTTTGAAGGAGTCATAACCAGAGGCTGCAAAGGTGAGTTCTAGAACCCCCTTTTTACTCGTTTTAAACTGTTTTAGGGCTGGAAGTACGTGTATGAACGTTTTTTATAAAAGTTGGGTTTATACCCGTATGTATGTATCTGTGTATGTTGCGGGTGGGGATTGATTTCGGGCTATGTTTATGTTTCATGATGTTACAAATATGTTTCTAAGGCTTTGAATGAATGGTTTAAGCTTAGAATAAGTTTGAGAATGATTGGGACTGAATTATGATGTTTAAGTGTGAAATAGGCTGCTCATGCGCCCAAATAGGGTTCATGCGCCTAGTATGGAAATCTGCCTAAGTGTCCTCATACGCCCGAAACCTTATGCGCCCATATAGTGGTCATGCACCTAGAAATAGGAAAAATTTAACTAAGTGTTCATACGCCCAGGAAAAGTCATGCACCTAGGTACCCATGCGCCTGCATAGTGCTCATTCACCTAGAATTGCCCAGAATAAGACTAAGTGTTGACTCATACACCCCAATAGTGCTGATGCGCTTGAAAGTTTCCCATGCGCCTAAGTGTTCCTCATGCGTCTGAAAAGTCATGCACCCGCATAGTGCTCATGCACCGCATAGTGCTCATGCACCTGCATAGTGTTCATGTGCCTAAAGACTAGAATATTTTATGAATTTTTGGGGAAAAGTGTAAAAGTGGGCCTTGACTTGGGAGGTTCCCGGGGGCTTAGTAAGTTGACTTTTTGAATTCAAAGTTGATGTGATAGGCATGATGATGATGATGATGATGATATATGTTATGATGATGTTATGCATGATGGTATGTGTGATGTATGTTATGTATGCATGCTAACATGTATGAAGATTTGCATGATCTTGTTGATGTTCCTGTTTATGTATGTTTATCTTTCAGTGGGTTTACGTTGAATGTTAATGAAACAAACGATTAAGTATTATATAATGTAAAGGGGAAGATCGTGAAAAGAGGAACAAAATAAAGAATCCATGCATTAATGAATGAATGGAAGTGTGAAAGGCTTGCAAGCAAATGAGAAGAGGCACACAACTCTTTGAGAGTTGTTAGCTTAACTGTGTGTGTCTACAGCTTGTGATTTTGGCTAACTCATAAGGGTTCATACAAACAGTAAGAGTTCAGTCTCATTACTGCTCCAATACGTGCGATTTCCTAATTACTGTGTGTTATACAACGTGTGATTTTGGCTAGCCCATAAGAGTTCACACACATAGGGGGAGTCAGTCTTGGTGACTACTCCATACGTGCGATATGGGGTCCTTGTTGCTTAACCCTAGATGATAAAGCTTTGTGCTCAAGAGGGGGGTTAAGTACGAGACCTAGATGGAAGTGAAAGATAATAAATGTATGAAAAATGTGATAAGTACGAAATGTGCGAAACGTGCAAAATGTACGAAGCAAACGATGTTGAAGATAATACTTATTACCTTGATGTACGTATGATGTGTGATCACGTATGATAGTAATAAAAATGTTTTAACGAATGAAAGGTAATATAATGTTTTATAAAACTAGAACTTACTCAGCAACACTGACTTTTTTGTGTTTCCAGTTGGCAGGTAAGGTTGCTGAGGATGGCACGGGGCGGCTACTTGGCTTGTTTTGAGATGGCATCTATTTTTATATTGCTTTTGTGATGTAATGAAACAAGTATTTTGTAATATGATAACGATGTATTATTTTACAAAAGCTTTTATAATGAAATGAAATGTCATTTTTAATGTTTCCGCTGCAATGATTATTTAAGTTAATATAAATTTATGTTTTATGTGCAATGATCGACCAGCTGTGAGCATCCGGGAACGGGGCGTTCCAAAAGTATCTCATGTTTTTGTATTTCTTTTGATGCTTTTCAACACTTGTAAAAGGACTTGAGAGTAATATACATCATTCTTGAAAACTATATTTATCTATTCTTGTTCTTTTGTTCTATCTTATTACTTGCTTATGTTCTTAGTATCCTCTACATTAACCTGGTTCCCTAATGGATCTGTTAAAAGTTCAAAACCCTCTTTTTATTGTGAAAATTATTGTATTGACCACCCTTAACCGGTTCTCAAATTGTATTAGAGTATTCCAGGCTCTTGACTGTAAGATCTCATCATCTTAAAACCCTCAGTTTCACAAATAACTTAACATCTCAAATGGAAACTATCACAAAGGCTGATATGAAAACCGATACCATGAGAAATTCCCTACTGATCATTCCTGAAGATTTTGATACTTGGTGCAAAAGAATGGAAGGCGTCATCAAGTCTCAAGACTCTAGGATGTGGTGCAGGATCGGTTTTTATCCTCAACACAAGTATTTTCTCTCAAACTCACGAACAAACACTCAGGAAGTAAAGATCTTCTAAGAGTTGATTATAATATACTAAGTAACACAAGAGAAGCACAAGAGAATAATTTCAAGATACTTGTATATATTATTTCTTAACTCAAAGTTTACAAGATTCTTACAAGCTTACTACAAGAGTTACAATGAGAAACTATATATATACTACTATCTGCAGCCAAATATACTTTGATACCATCTGGAATCCTCTAACTAAAGCAAATAATACAATGCTATAGTTTAAGGTATCTTAGATGATGTCTTATCTAAGATATGGTAGTCATGACATGTCCATGACTTACATTTTGTCACCAACTAAAGTTGGTAACTTGTACTAACATGAAAAGGTGAATAGTGGAATAAAGTATGGTCAACTACATGGCCTTTTGAGAAAACACCATGCAGTATCACAAGTCTGCAGTGGAGTGTCATAGACCATACTTATGTCCACTGGTTCATTAGCAACATCTTCTGAAGGTTAATTGGCTTTGAAAGAACAAGTTCTTCCGAAGCTACCTATACTTTGGAAGTAGTTACTTCTTTCAAGGCTTCCTTTGAACTTCATACTTTGGAAGTTTTAGTCTTTATTTCTTCCAAGTGTTGAACTCTTTGGAAGAGTAAGGACTTTGTCTTTGGAAGCTAAGGCTTATCTTCCAAAGTTCCTTTGAGCTTTGCTTCGGAAGTTCAACCTGTACCTTTGGAAGTGTTGAACTTGTCACTGGAAGAGCTTTATTGGTTGTACTTAAAATTTTTCTAAGTGTTTGGTTTTGGTTGCACTAGCCTTTATGATCCAACATGTGGGAATATGTTGTCTCTAGAACTACTTACCAAGAACCTCTTCAACCGCTACTGGAGGAGGCATGATACCAAAGGAAGTGGCTGAGTACTCTAAAGAAAACAAATAGAAGATAGATATAAATTAGAAAGCCAGGACCACCCTCCAAACTACACTTCCTAACTCCATATATAGAGGTCTCAAGAACTACAAAACTGCTAAATAACTTTGGGATGCACTTAAGCTCATGTATGAAGGATCCACTGAAGCAAAAGAGAACAAGAAGGACCTCTTGAAGAAGTAGTTTCACAATTTCACCTACAAAACAAGTGAAACCATAACTCAACGATACTTTAGGCATTTTGAGATTGTCGACACTCTAATAGATGTTAGAGTAACTCTTGAGAACTGGGACATTGTTAGAAAAAGTTCATGTCCTCTCTTCTTAGAAAATGGACATACTATTATGTTGTCCTCAAGAGAACTGAGAACCTTAAGACTCTCATTCTTACTGAGTTGTATGGTATTCTCAGTGACTACCAGATGGAGATAAACATGCAAAATTCATTTGATAACTCCAACAATCATCAGAGTTTGTCCTTTCATGTGGTTGAATGGGATTGTAGAGAACCAGAATATCATCTTATCTGCTATCCTAACAACTCACAAAAGTGCCCTTTCATTACCATCCCGAAGACACCAAGGGATCGCTATATCCAAGGAAGCCTATTCCAAGAGACAAGCTTATCAAAAGCCTTTGTGCTTGGTAATGAAAGCACATGAAACTTTCTTTTCACCCTTGAAGATCTAGACTGCATCCATCTAGATGACTAGGAGTACATGAATACAATCCTATAGGTGGCTCACTCATAGAGCCAAAAACTTCTACAAGAGGATAGGGAGGAAGTTTCCTAGCAATGTATCCAGTGGAAAGTTTGGACTGGATAAAAAAAAAGTGAAGTGTTACAACTATAACTAGATGGGACGCTTTGCTATGGAGTGCAAGGCACAAGGACAAATGGTGGCTAAACACACCTCAGGCTATACTACACTAAGGGAGCTCCATACACCGAGAAGCCAAAGCAGCAAGCTACAGTTGTTGTTAAGGAATGAGGCTTTGATCAGAGCTTCCAGGTTGAAGATGCTTCTTCAAACCATGCACTAATGGTAGATCATGAAGAAACCAAGATATTGGAACATCTTCGTACCCCATAATGTATTGCTAGAGTTAACATATATAGGTCCTATAACTTAGAGATGAGATCTGATTTTGAGTCCTTAAACATATAAAAAGCTTATTTTAAAAGATCTAAAAAGATTACAAACTTAAAATAAAGATTTAGAGAAAACTATTTCCACTTTTAAACATGAACATGCCAACTACAAGACTCAGATCAAAGATCTCATCACTAAGTTAATTGAATGCCATGCTGAGCTTGTGATCAGTAAAGCCAGGGCAAAGAAATGTGTTTTTGAAGAAAATACCGTTAAGAACTTAATATACTCATCCTTACATTCAAAAGTGTGTTATTAGAACAAGCAGGACTGGGATCTAGCAAGATAGCTCCTCCACACACTGTATTTTCCGTAAGATCTCCTAGGTGTGGAACTTGTTAAGATGAGCTTCCACTTATAGAACCTATTAACGAAGAGGATGAAGAAAAGATAATATAGGATGGATCTGAGAAGAGTGAAGAAAATCATCCTAACAAGGGTCGTGGTTCTCCTGAGGAGAGCAAGAAACCATGGATGACAAAGACGAAGAGGAAAAACTTGATTAGAGCAGCCAAAAGATAATTAAAGAAGGCTTAAGAGATCAAGGCCACCTTCAACTCCAAGAAGAAACAAGTATTTATTATTGTAGGTTTGAAGTGGTGAAAAGTGAAGACATAACTCTAAACTCTAGTTCATGTCCAGTTCATCCTTATGAAGGAAGGAAATATGATCAACTATGCACCACTACTACATAACATGAACCATCTAACTCCAAAAGCAAGCCTCACCCTAGGAAGCCTACTGCAACATCTTAGAAGATGAAAATGGAGATGCAAAGTGATCAAACTAAACTTTCTATTCACAATAAGACTTAGAAGAAAACAAATTGATTGTATCATGTGTGGTAGTACTTCTAATCTTGATAAGGATTGTATCTATAATTCCAATAGTACTGTTCACATGACCAAGAAGAAGAATTCTAAAAAGAAAAGGAAGAATAAAGCTTCAAAAGGATAATCTTTTCTTTTAGAAGCTCCAAAATGGAAATAAAAACAATTGAAAACTTGGCTTTGGAAGATAATTTGGTCTTAGAAGAAAGGAATGCTTTCGAACACTAAAGCTTGTCGTAATGAAAACAAGATCTTCCGAAGGATCAGTCTCCACAACTTTTGAACTTGTTAAAAGTTTTGAGTATTGAAGGTCAAGTCTAATTTTCCATGGATGGTGTGGTAGATGAAGGAAGACCAAGTGACTAAAAGTTTTTCATCAACAACAACAAATGATCCCCAAAGTCTTAACATAGGATCAATTACTGTTGTATTGTCTTTAGTCCATTTTGATAAGCCCAAGACTAATTAGGCTTGGGTTTCCAAGTGTAACTAAGCTTCTCCTTTTATGCAGGAAAAGTTGAAGACCAAGAGAAATGAGTGGAATCTAAATTCTTCCTTCAAATCTAAGGACTCCGTCTGACATAGCTTCCAATTGTTCATTTCTCCTCATCATATCTGTTGATTCATCTTTTTGTTGGGCTTCTTGAATTTGAATTATTAAATTTGAGTGTAATTCCATTCTCATAACACAGACTCGCAATGGCTTAGCACTTTCTTTCCTACTTAAAGCTCAGCTACTACGTTTGCCTTTCCCGGGTGATATTTGATTTCACAATCATAATCACTTAGTAATTCTACCCATCTTCTCTGCCTCATATTTAATATATTTTGATCAAATATGTGTTATAGTCTCTTATGATTTGTATGAACTATGCACTTAGTTCCATATAGATAATGTCTCCAAATCTTAAGTGCGAATACTACTGCTCCTAATTATAAATCATGAGTAGTATAATGTTTTTTCGCTTCCTTTGAGTTGCCTAGATGCATATGCAGTTACATTATCTCATTTCCTTAAAACACGTCTAAATCCTTGATAGGATGCATCACAGTATATGAAAAAATCGTTTGTTCCATCTGGTAGGGCTAAGATAGGAGCACTGCATAATTTATTTTTTAAGAGTTCAAATGCGACATTTTGTCTTTCCCCCAAAACATAGGGCTTATCTTTATGAGTTAATTCTGTTAAGGGTTAGGCTATTCTTGAGAAATTTTCTATAAACCTTCTGTAATAACCTGCCAAACCTAAGAATTGACGTACTTCAGTTGGTGTTCTTGGATTTTCCTACTTCTTAACAGCTTCAATCTTTGTCGGATCAACTTGAATTCCTTCTTGATTAACTACATGTCCTAAGAATTGTACTTCTCTTTTCCTGAATTCACATGTTGAGAATTTTGCATGCAATTTTTCTTTCCGAAATAATTCCAAAGTTAATCTTAGGTGCTTCTCATGTTCTTCCTTACTTTTAGAATAGATCAATATAAAGACTATGACAAATTTATCTAAATTAGGTTTACATACTCTATTCATTAAATCCATAAACACGACTAGAGCATTGGTTAACCCAAATGGCATTACAAGAAATTCATAATGACCATATCGAGTTCTAAATGCAGTCTTTGGTATATCTTCATCTTGAACTCTTAGCTGGTGATATACTGACCTTATGTCTATTCTTTATGGTTACTTTATTGAGTGTAGTCAATGCACATTCTAAAAAAGTTTCATCTTTCTTCTTTACAAATACAACTAGTGCTCCCCAAGTTAATACACTGGGATGTATAAATCCTTTGTCCAATAACTACTGAAGTTGATTCATTATTTCTTTCATTTCTGTTGGTGCTAAATAATATGATGCCTCGGCAATAGGGGCTGTCCCTAGTATTAATTAAATCTTGAATTCTACTTGACGAGGGGGTGGCAAACTTGGTAATTCATTGGGAATACATCTGTAACACTCGGATATTTTCTTTGAAATTGACGAAAGAAGAAAAAGAAATAAAATCCAAAGTCAGGGACCAAACTCACCAAAACAGGAGAAAGATTGGATAAGTGGAAGAATAAGATGGGAGGGCAGCCCACACCCTCCCCGCACTTGCAAAATTCTGCCCAAAGAGAGAAGAGATGGAGAAAAGGGAGAAAAAGCTTGGTTCGAGTGGATTCGAGCTTGAAAATCGAAGTGTAGCGGGCCTAATCGAAGCTCTACTCGACGGTCTTGTTTGTGTGAGTTCTAGGACCCCTCTTTTACCTAGTTTTAACGATTTGGGGCTTCAACACCTACTGAAAACCTGTTCTTGAAATATGTGTGTTTCACCCGTGTGTATGTGTTTATGTGTGATGCGAGTGGTGTTTGTTTCCGGGCTCTTGTGTGCTTGAACGATGTTGTGGTATGCATTCCTAAGGTTTAGGATGGTTGATTTGGGCTTAGAAGAGATTTGGAAGAGGTTGGAGGTCGAAAATGGCAGATTGGGTTCGGGATAATCTGCATTCTGCAACAGTTAGGGCTATGCGACCGAATGGCATGCGACTAGAGGTCATACGACCGAAAGGAATGCGACTGAGGTCCAAACGCATGCCATTCGTGCTATTGAGGTTTCATTCGCATGTGAGTCGTGCAATTGAGGTTTCATTCGCATGTGAGTCGTGCGACTGGAGCTCATACACATGCCAGTCGTGCGACTAAGGGTCATTCGCATGGGGAGTCATGCGACTAAGGCCCATATGCCTAGTTCCATCCGCATTAGGTCCATATGCCCAAGTGTTCATCCGCATTAGGTCCATTCGCATGAGTGTCTATTCGCATATTATCCATTCGCATGATGTTCAGTCGCCTAGAAGGCTATGCGACTAAAGGGTGCCAATACGCCCAAGTAGGGCTTGTGCACTCGAGGAAAACGTAGTTTATTTACTGACTTTCGGGGGAAAGTGTAGATGTAAGTTTTGATGTGGAAGGTTCCCGAGATTTCATATAAGTTGACTTTTAAGGTCATAGATGCTATGTTGGGCATGTTGATAATGTATGACGTTGTATGATTATGCATGATGTATGCTATGTATGTATGATGATGTCCTGTATTACGATGCTGACCACATATCTTATGTTTCTTATTTTGTATGATTATTTTCCTTGACTTTGCGTTTAATGTAAATGAACAAAAGAAAAAGTATTATGTAATGTAAAGTGGAAGATAATGAAAAGAGGAACAAAATGAAGAATGCATGCATTAAAGAACGAACAAATGTAAGAAAGTCTTGCAAGCAAATGTATGGAGGTTCACACTCAATGAGGAGTGTTAGCTCAACCGTGTGCGGGTTAGCTACCCCATGAGGATGCACACTTTGGCTTGATACATGTGACCAAGCATATGTATGGAGGTTCACACCCAATAAGGAGTTGTCAGCTCAACTGTGTGCGGGTTAAATACCCCATGAGGATGCACACAGGGGTTCAATCTTTGATTGACCAGATGTACGGGGTCCTTGTCGCTTAAACCTAGATGAATTTTTTGGTGCTCTAGAGGGGGGCTAAGCACATGACAGGACCTAGATGAAAACAAAAGATGATAAAAGTACGAAATGAATGATGATGAAGATAATAACTATTATCTATGTGTACGTAAAATGTGTGATCACATTTAAGACTGTTATGATTTGAAAGAAAAAAATGGACGGTTTTCAAACGAAAGATAAAGTATTGTATATTATAAAACTAGAACTCACTCAGCAACGCTAACTTTTATGTGTTTCTAGTTAGCAGGTAGTGATTGTTGAGGATGGCGCGGGGAGGCACTCAGCTCTTTTGGATGGCATCCATTTTTATAACGCTTTTGTGATGTAATGCAACATGAGTTTTGTAACTTGATAACGATGTATTGTTTTGCAAAACCTTTTATAATGAAATCAGATGTCTATTTTGATGATTCTGCTATGATGATTTATAAAAGTTAAATGTAAATATATGTTTTATGTGCAATGATTTACTGGTTGTAAGCATCCCGGGAACGGGGCCTTACAAGTTAGTATCAGAGCCAAAGTTTAAGTGAATCGGGTAAATTTTCAATATAAACCTTAACTTAAACTGAGAATGGGACGGAAAGGAAGGTATGCAATCTGAGTAGCTGCGTGCCATCAGGTATTTTCCTAATGATAACTGGTATTATGTGCACATGTTATGTGGTTATTTGTTGGTTGTAGCTTTAAACACTGATGTATCAGGACAGGTAATACTTGGGGTATGAAGAGTAAAGTATGTGGCTAATCACAACTGGACACTGTAATTAGGGACTTAGTATACTTGACATAAACTGAGCTGTTCCCTTGAATGACCATGTTGGTGTTTGAATCTTTCAGTGTGCGTGTGAATTGCCGATGGTAGATCTTCGAAAGCTTCACGTGGTGGAGGTTGTGGTGCTGAACGCGACCCAAGATGGGAAGACCGAGAGTTGAAAAGGTGGTTCACGAAGAACCAGATACTCCTCATCCGGAGGGTGGCGATGAGAGCGCCAATCTGAGAGCCTCAATAAAGGAGGATGTTGTAGAAGAAGTTCATCAGGTCATGCAGATGATCTTACCATCTATGGTGACCGAAGTTATCAAGGTTGTACGAGAAGGGGAAAGAGAGGAGAGAAAACTGTCTTTGGGAGGACGGGAGCAACCGGAGCTGGAAACGGTTCTCTCTGATGATGAAGAAAGGAAGAAGAAGAGCCTGTGTCGGAGGCAGAACGAGGTTGTAACTATAGTCATTTTAACGATGCAAGCCCCCTACTTTTGATGGTAACGGCACTACTGCTGCTGCTCACCGATGGGTGAGAGAAATAGAAGCAGTTTTAAATATCAGCGAGTGTCGAGAGAATCAGAAGATAAAGTTTCTGTCCACTCTTTTGTGGACTCGGCTCTGAGTTGGTAGGAAAATATAGTCCAAGCCGAAGGTAGTCGGGCAATCGGGAAGATGAGATGGTCGGAGCTAAAGAAGTTGGTGATTGAGGAGTTCTGTCCTCATAGGGAAATGGATTAGGTGGAAAGAGAGTTCCTGCAGCTGGAGACTGGAACGATGATGCATCAACAGTACAACACCAAATTCAATGAGATGGCACGTCTGGTGCTGGACCAAGTGGCACCCATGTCACGAAAAATCAAGCGGTATGTTCAGGGCTTGCTGGCGGATATCTGTAGGCACATGATTGCTACCCAACCGAGCACGTTTAGGTCGGCAGTTGATTTGGCAGGAAGGTTGTGTGATGAGCGAGTGATGGTAGTGGCCGAGGCAAGTAAGAAGGGTGGTGGTTATCGGAGTTGGAATGGGAAGAGGTTTGGTCGAGGTGGTGCCTCGACGAGTAACAAGAAGGCACGTGTGGATGATTGTCGTGTGGTCACATGAGGGGCAAGATCAAAGAGGTGTGGCAAATGTGGGAAAGAGCATTCGGAAGAATGCAAGTGGGGATCAAACATTTGATTTAAGTATGGGAAGCCTAGTCATATGGCTAGAGACTGTGGGGGTATGAGGTGTTCAACTATGGGGAAAGTGGTCATATGAGTAGGGATTGTAAGAAGCTGAGGGCTGAGGGTTCTAGGGTGAAGAAGACTTGAGGAGAAGGACCAAGGGCGAGCGCTAAGGCATTCACTATGACATAGGAGGAGGCTAGGACGGGCGCTGATGTTGTGTCCGGTACGTTTCTAGTGAACCAAACTTTATCTTCTGTGTTATTTAATTCTGGTGCCAGTAAAAGTTTTATCTCTGCTGGTTTATGTGCAAAGCTGCCTCTTAGTAGTAGATGTGTTGATGCACCCTTTGATGTAGAAACTGCCATAGGTAAGTCTACCAAATTTCTGAGATTATAGAAGACTGTGATGTGGAACTAGAAGGTCATCAGTTTCTTGTTAAAGCATTCATGATGACCTTAGGTGGTTTCGATTTGGTTCTTGGATGGATTGGTTGGCGGATTACGAGGCAAACATTGTATGTTGCAAGAAGATGATTTGTTTGACCGCGCCTGACGGGAGTAAGGTGTCGGTTTATGGGGATTGGGTAACGATGATCGCAAAAGTAATCTCAATGGCTGTGGCGGGAAAGTGTATGAGGCGTGGATGTAGCACCTACTTGGCTTATGTAAAGGATGTGGATACACCAACACCACAACTGTCTGAAGTACCGTTTGTGTGTGACTTTCCCGATGTGTTCCCAAAAGACTTACCAGGAGTGTCACCTGACAGAGAGATCGAGTTTCAGATTGATCTGATACCGGTTGCCTAACCTGTTTCCAAGGCACCGTATCGGTTGGCTCCGACGGATGTGAAAGAGTTAATGGAGCAGTTACAAGAGCTGCTTGATAAGGGGTTCATTAGATCGAGTATCTCTCCTTGGGGTGCTCCGGTCCTGTTTGTGAAGAAGAAAGATGGTAGTATGAGGATGTGTATTGACTACCGTCAGCTGAACAAGTTGACGGTGAAGAACCAATACCCCTTACCGAGAATAGATGATTTGTTCGATCAGCTTCAAGGTGCCAGTTGGTTTTCAAGGATAGATATTCGATCGGGCTACCATCAGTTGAAGGTGAAGGAGCAGGACATCCCTAAAACAGCTTTTCGCACGTGTTATGGTCACTACGAGTTTCTTGTCATGTCTTTTGGTTTGACCAATACGCCAGCTGGTTTTATGGATCTAAAGAATCAGGTGTGTCGGCCGATGTTGGATAAATCAATGATTGTGTTTATTGATGACATTCTGATATATTCGAAGAGCGAGATTGAGCATGCGGTCATATTCGAGAGGTTTTGGAGACATTTAGAAAGGAGAAGTTGTACGCTAAGTTCTCCAAGTGCATGTTCTGGTTGCGCGAGGTTCAATTCTTGGGTCATGTGGTGAATCCTGATAGGATCATGGTGGACCCGACAAAGGTGGAGGCGGTGATGCAATGGAAGTCCCCAAAGACGCCTTTCGAGATTCGTAGTTTCTTGGGTTTGGCGAGCTACTATAGAAGATTTATCCAAGACTTTTCTAAGATTGATTCTCCCCTAACAAACTTGACCTGGAAAGATGTGAAGTTTGTATATGGTCAAGCTCAAGAGAAGGCGTT
The DNA here is from genome assembly GCA_025506515.1 of Flaveria trinervia. Lineage (NCBI taxonomy): Eukaryota > Viridiplantae > Streptophyta > Magnoliopsida > Asterales > Asteraceae > Flaveria > Flaveria trinervia. The sequence goes on along the minus strand of CM046447.1, from coordinate 69,907,327 downwards.
CAAAGAATTGAAGGCAAGATTGACTCAAGCTCTTGTTCTATCATTACCTGATGGGAGTGAAGATCTGGTGGTTTATTCTGATGCTTCTACTTGGGGTTGGGGTGTGTGTTAATGCAGAGGGGGAAGGTTATAGCCTATGCATCCCGACAGTTGAAGGTTCATGAGGTCAACTACCCTACTCAGGACTTGGAGCTAGCAGCCTGGTCTTTACGCTAAAGATCTGGAGGCACTACCTGTATGGAACAAATTGCACCATATTCACCGACCACAAGAGCTTGAAGTACTTATTTGAGCAGAAAGACCTGAACATTAGACAGAGACGAAGGTTGGAGCTCATAAAAGATTATGACTGCGAGGTCCATTACCATCCGGGCAAAGCCAACGTGGTGGTGGATGCCTTTAGTTGGAAAAGAGACCCGAACCGATTCAGGTGAAAGCATATAAGCTAATCATAACCTCTGACGTGATGAAGCAAGTCAAAGAGTTTCAAGATGAGGCATTGAAAGAAGATCATCTTAACTCAGAAAGAATGAGAGGTCTGGTTGCGAAATTGGGTGAAAACACACTTGGTGTTAAAACCCGATTCGGACGAGTGTGGATTCCTCATTTTGGGGATCTACGCATGAGGATCATGGATGAAGCTTACAAGACTCGTTACTCCATTGATCCAGGTGCCACAAAGATATATCAAGACATGAAGAAGGATTATTGGTGGCCGGGTATGAAACGTGACGTGGCGGAGTATGTGAGTAAATGCCTTACTTGTTTATAGGTGAAGGCCGAGCATCAAAAGCCGTATGGGAACATCCAACCTTTGGATATACCGGAATATAAGTGGGAGCACATCACCATGGATTTTATTACGAAGCTGTTGCGTACCCTGAAAGGGTATGATGCCATATGGGTGATAGTTGACCGTTTGACGAAGAGTGCTCACTTCCTACCGATCCGCGAGACATATTCATCCGAGAGGTTGGCTAATCTACTCATCAAGGAAATTCTAACTCTTCATGGTGTACCAGTGTCTAATGTGTCAGATCGTGACACCCGGTTTACATCCAAATTTTGGAAGAAATTCCACGATGTTATGGGGACGAGGTTACACATTAGCACGACTTATCATCCCCAAACTGATGGTTAGTCAAGGAGGACCATTCAGACATTAGAGGACATGCTTTGGGCATGTGTTATCGATTTTGGAGGAAGTTGGGATGACCACTTTGTTGATCCATATGTACCTAGTTTACAGTTTTAATGTAATATGTCTGTCATGTCCGTAATGTAAATGAAATATATGAGTTGAATGAAACGTATTATGTGGTTATTGATCTTAATGTTTAATGTTTCAGTGTATGATTTAGTGTTTATCATTTATTACGCATATTTAACCAACTTATAGGTTTATGGTTGTTTGAATAGATCATAGTCAAAGAATGATTGAGAAACATATTCAAACTTAGTCATATGAAGTTCTCATGCGAATGGCCCATGCTAATGGACCATACGCATGAACAACTTCATGCTAATGAACTAGCCGCACGACTAAACCTGGAGACTGGATCAGTTGCACAATTATGACATGAGATTGACTCAGTCGCACGACTGAACACTCAGTCGTGCGAATGGATCAAGCGCATGACTTAGTCGCACGACTGAACCACGCTAATGGTTCAATCGCACGAATGAGTAACCCTAACCTATAAATACGCTTAATTCATGGAAAAATGCAACACTTTGAATAATTCGACTCCTACACGTACCCTAGCCATCCAGAATGTCCAAGACAGCCAGTCCAAGTTCATAGATCGTTCTTGATCGATTCCTATTCGTTCTTAGCGTTTAGTTTAATCTTATATCGATCCGGGTAAACGTTCTCACTGATTGGATCGCCAATCAAATAGGATTCCGCACTATTTGATTCGGTATACACGTGAATCAGTTAGTACTCCATCCAGTACACGGTCCCTAACAAGTGGTATAAGAGAAAAGGTTCTTGATTTACGTGTGATTCAATCGATTTTTAAATAAAAATTGTGTTTTTCACGCAAAAACACAATCTTTTTGTGTCAAACGTTGTTTTGGACATTTCCAGGTCGTAAAGTTAACATTTTTCCGGCGTACGTCAATTAGGGTTCTTGAGAAATTCGTGTTATTGCGTCAAAATACCTTAAACTTTCGAATTCTCAAGATTTAGCAGCTTCAGCCGCACGATTGACTCAATCGCATGACTGAATTCATATGCATCCTCATACGCACGATTGGACTCATTCGTACATCCATTCGTACGACTGAACTATCTATTCGCACTGTTCATCCGCACTTGTCCATTTACACGATTGATTCATTCGCATTGGTTCATTCGCACGTTTGAGCCATTCGCATTGTTCAATTGCACTAGCTGTCCAATCGCACACCTTCATTGGCACAAGTAAAATAGTTTGTTTCAAAGTTTAAAGTTGATAGTAATGGATGATTAATATTCAACGTTCATCGCAGGAAGGGACTCCAGGATTCAAAATCTGTTGCTTCTAGAAAATGAAGTGGGAAATCATAACAAGCCCCTTAAGCTTATAACGTTAGATGATTACCCACAATGGAAACAAAGATTTGAGATTTACTTAAATGGAGTAGATCCCAATCTGTGGGAGTCGATAGAGATAGGATATAGTTTGCCTGTAGGTGCAGATGGAGTCAAACTCACCTTAAGTAGTATGACTGACGGCCAAAAGGTAAAGTACAATGTGGAGAAGAAAGTATATGCGTTGCTGACTCAGTCAATTCCTAAGGACATCTTCCATCAATTTTCTGAGAACAAGCAAGCTAAGAAGCTATGGGATAAATTGGAAAAGAGGTATGAAGGAAATACATCGTTAAAAGCTCTGAAGGCTAAAGCGTTGAAGAAGGAGTTTGAGAACTTTTATCAATGGGAAAGGAGAGCTTGGACGACGTCATTGATCGATTCTACCACCTGATGAGTGAGCTGCACACTCATGGAGTCACTACGTCTATGGAAGACAAAGTATCAAACTTTGCAGATGGGTTGCCCGAGAAGTGGAGTTCGTTTGTTTCCAACCTCAGGCAGAATGATATGGTAGCGAAGTTAGATATCAACGACTTTATTCTGAAACTACGAGAGGAAGAGTTGAGGATGAACTACAGGGCCCAAAAGTCTTCATATGATCAGAATCCGGCACTGTACAACTCAACTCCACAAGCCAAAATGTCTGGAGCACCACTTCAAACGGCGTTTGTGTCGAGTTCAGCTAGTCCATCACAAGCTACTACTTCAGGATCTGACACGTTTGGGTCGTCTGGTACCAAATACATAGCACCTGAAGCAAATGCTACAAAACTGAAGATCGAGAATCTTGGGAATGTGACAGTAGAGGTTGCAAAGGAGCACATGGATCTCTTAGCAACTGTTGTCCACTCCTATGACGGGCTAGTTGCTGGATAATGGGAACTGCCATCTGGCAGACGAGGACTACGAGCAGGTAGACGAGACAGAGCTGGAAAGAATGGACATCATGTGGGCCTTAGCAAGTGCTGTTCGGAGAGCTAAGAAGTTTGTTAAGAAGACCGGACCTAATCTGATTGCCTCTAAGGATACAACTTTTAGTTTTGACAAGACCAAAGTTACCTGCTTTAACTGTGGAAAAGGGGCACTTCAAACGTGAATGTGTGAAGCCCAAGAAGACAGGAAATGGGAATCCATTCTCATCTTCCACTCGTCAGGATAAATCCAAAAGCAGCCCTACTTCGTTGAGCAAGGATCCTAAAGCCTTGACTGCTCACGATGCTAAAGGACAAGATTGGAGCTTTCGGTTTGTATCTCTGGGAGAATCCAACATCACTAGTGTTGAGGATCTAGATCACAACTCAGCAAGCGAAGGTGATATTGCAGTGGAACTCGCAATGTCAAATGTTGATGAAACTGCAACTGTAGTTGATCACCTGCCTGAAGAAGGTACAAGTCCAAAAAGTCCAGAATCACCAGAACCAGAAAAGTCAGACATGCTTTGATGGCTGATTCAACCTCACCCTCTCAGGTAAGTACCACTACTCAACTTTTCAATAATCATGCTTGTTCTAATTGTAATAATTTAGGGAAAGCATTGATATGAAATTTTCTAGGTTATTAGACCATAATGATAACTTAGTAAAGGACTTACAACTGTGCACTGAAGCCAATAGAGTCTTAAAACAAAATGAGCACAACTATAAAGAAAAGATAGAACTCTTGAATAAACAACTTAGGAAACTAAAGTTGTAGCCTTAACCAAGCTAATGACATTAAGTTCTATCTAAACTCCCTAGATGACACTAAGAAACAAGAAGCAGTTTTGGAAGTAGAAGTAAATTCATTAAAACAAAAACTGCATAGTTAGACAAGTTCTTCTCACATCGTCCAACACTTAGTGAGAGAGCACAACAATGGGGAGGGTTTGGGATATAAAGTGGTACCACCACCACATGAGACCTTGATGAATGGCAAAAGTAAACCAATAAATAATAATCCAATCAAGGATCATGTGGTGTCCACTCCTCTTGTAAGTGATCCAGATTCCACATGTAAACCAAATGAATCTATCACTAAACAAAAGGATGCCACTTCAAACTCAAAAGGTAAAATGCCTTGTGTTAATCTAGACAAACAATTTGAAAAGGTTAAAATAAAGTTTGGTTCAACAAAGTCTATTTCTGAACCAAGAAATACCAAACAAATTAACCTGTCACCTGCTTCATGTCTAAGTCCAAATAAACAAAAGGGAAAAGATGTTAACAATGTTCAAACAATTAATTTTGTTAAACAAGATAAAACATCTAAACAAGAAGTGTCAAAACCCAAACAGCATCAAGTCACTCGTGTGTCACATACTTCTCCATAGAAACAGTTAAATCATCAAGTTGAAAGCAGATCATGCTACAACTGTGGAAAGTATGGGCACATAGCGTCTTATTGTCCTTATTATCAGACACCAAAGAAAAAGATTGAACTTTATGACACTAAAGAAAGCTCTTCCAAATGAAGCTCCATGACTCCACCAAAAAGAGACAGTGAACCTAAAGTTCAACCTATCAGCTAGTCGTCTGTTTATCACAAACAGGCCTTACACAAAGCTGGCTTATGGAAAAAAAAGTTTATGTCTGGTAATGAGAACAAGAAGACAAATGATCTTCCCTCACCCTCTAATGGATAATGGGTAGAATTTATGATGTGTGATGCCTCTGGGACACCCAAGTCGGTTAAGGCTTCGGTCCCTCACCTTAACTAAGTTTTCAATTGAATGTGCAGGGTGTTCGCTATAGTGCTGAATCAAACACTTGGATTGTAGAAAGTGGAGCATCAAGGCACATGACTGGAAACTGGGCACTCCTATCAAACGTCAAACAAATCAAAGGAGGTCATGTTTCTTTTGCTGGAAACAGAGGAGGGTACATCACAGCTCAAGGGGAAGTAGGGAATTAGAAAGTAAGTTTGACAAGGTAAACTATGTTCAACAACTTTAGAATAATCTGCTTTCTGTTTCTCAAATATGTGACAAGGGATTTAAGGTAGTTTTCGACAATAAGAAGTGTTATGTCCTGAAAAAGGATTATGTGATTCCGGAGGAACAAGTATTAATGTCAGCCTCAAGATATAATGACCTCTACATCTTGGATCTATCGAAGGCATCCACAACGGATCATCAAGTTCAGTGCTTCTTGTCAAAAGCTACTAAGAAGGATTCTATCTCCTGGCATAGGAGAATGGGGCACATCAATCCACGGAAGATGAACCACTTCATCCAGAATGATCTAGTGCGAGGAGTCAATGTCAATAACTTCCAACTCCCGGATTTTTGTGTTGCCTGCAAGAAAGGCAAACAGAAAAAGAAGTCTCATAAGGCAAAGAAAGTTAATTCTATAGAACTGCCTCTTGAGCTTCTTCACATGGATCTGTTTGGTCCAGTCAGTACAAGATGCATCACAGGTGACTTGTATTGCTATGTAGTTACAGATGACTACTCAAGATTCTCTTGGGTGATGTTTCTAAAATCAAAATCAGAAAAATTTGAGTCATTCAAAGAGTAGGTAACTACACTGGAGTCTCTCTACAAGCTGAATGTGAGACAAGTACACTCAGACAATGGAATCGAGTTCAAGAACCAATGGATGGAGGTTTTCTGCAAATAAAAAGGAATTGTGCACCAGTTCACTTCCGCCTACACTCCTCAGATGAACGGGGTTGCTGAGAGAAAGAATCGCAGCTTAATAGAGACAGCACACACAATGCTAGCAGACTTGAAACTGCCTATCCAATTTTGGAATGAGGCAGTTGCCAATGCGTGTTACACGTTAAATCGAGTTCTGGTGGTAAAACGTAATGGTAAGACATGTTACAAGTTACTTCAATGACATAAACCAAATTTGGAGTACCTCGAACCGTTTAGAGCACCATGTACGTTGCTGAAGAAAACTCAGGAAGGGAAGTTTAGCGAGAAGGCTGAAGAGGGCATTTTTCTAGGATACAACATACCGAATAAGAGAGTTTACAACAACTCAATGGGTCAAGTAGAGATGTGGTGTAACGTCAATGTTCAGAGACATACCACTCCCCCTGCTAGAAAAGGACCCGCATTCTTTTTCGACTATGACGGATTCTTCAAGTCCTTCAACATTCCTCTCTCCACTTCTGATGATGAGTTAGCAGCCAAAATGATGTATGGTCTTAAACACACCTACCCACTCAGGGGGAGCACTCGAGGTAAGTGACTCTTCCTCTGACGATGAAGCTGTGGAGAATGATCAGGACACTCAGGAGCAACAGGTTCCTACTACTGTAAGTCCACAAACATCTGACATTAATGCCTCTGAGTCTTCGGAACCTCACACTCTTATGCCTCAGATACGGAACTAAACATTCATAATCTTAATTCTGAGATAGTTGTTCCCACCACTCTAGGATCACCCGTAAATGTCTATCATCCTCTGGACAATGTAATTGGGGATGTCAGATCAGGAGTTCAGACAAGAAATCAGCTGTATTCAGCTGATTATGCCTCGGTAATGGAAAAAGGGTATCTTCACAATGGTGCTTACCACTGTTTTGTTGCTCAGTTTGAGCCAAAATACGGTAGTGAAGCCCTAAATGATGAGGCATGGGTGAGTGCCATGCAAGAAGAACTTCTTCAGTTCAAGAAGTTAGGTGTATGGATAGTGGTAGATAGACCTAAAGGTGCTAAGGTTATTGGCAACAAGTGGGTATTGAAATGTAAGAAAGATGACCAAGGTGTCATCATCAGGAACAAGGCTCGACTTGTAGTTCAAGGATTTTGACAAGTCAAGGTAATTGATTACAATGAAGTATTTGCACCTATGGCGAGAATGGAAGCCATCTGTATCTTCCTAGCCTATGACTCTACATGAAGATTAAAGTCTATCAATTGGATGTAAAGAGTGCATTTCTTCATGGTGAAATCCGGGAAACAGTGTATGTTAGTCAACCCGAAGGATTTGAGGATCCGTATCATCGGGACAGAGTTTACAATCTGGATAAGGCTCTCTACGGGCTTCACCAAGCCCCGACAGCATGGTATCAAAAACTCTGAACTCACTTGGTGAAACACAGATTTCGCAAAGGTGTAATTGACTGTACACTGTTCATCAAAGAAAAGGATGGTGATCTGCTGCTGGTTCATATTTATGTTGATGGCATAATCTTCGGTTCCAAGAATGAAGAATTATGTAAAGAATTTGAAGCAGTAATGAAGGCAAAAATTGAAATGAGTGCCATGGGAGAGATGAAGTTCTTTCTCGGGTTACAGGTGGATCAAACACCAAACATGATATTTCTACATCAAACCAAGTATGTAGGGGATATTCTCAGTCTGTTTGGCATAGAGAATGCTTTCGCAGCTCGGACTCCACTTGCTATAAATCATGATGTAGCACCCGACGAGAATGGTGATCTGGTTGATGCCACCATGTATTGAGGAATGATTGGATCTCTCATGTACCTCACTGCCTCAAGACCTGATATTATGTATGCAACATGTCTTTGTTCAAGATATCAGGCAAAACCAAAAGTAAACCATCTTATTGGGGTCAAAAGGATATTTCGTTATTTGAAGGGTACACCCACACTTGGGTTGTGGTATCCTCATGATGATGTTTTCGAGCTTACCGTGTACAGTGACTCGGATTATGGTGACTGCAAGATGAACTAGAAATCCACCTCAGCCGGTTGTCAATTCTTTGGGAGAAGATTAGTCATGTGGTAGTGTAAGAAGCAGACATCAGTTGGGTTGTCAACTTGTGAAGCTGAATATGTTGTTGTGGCTAGCTGCTGTTCTCAAATCATCTGGATTCAACAGCAGATGCGGGACTACGGTTTGAAATTTTTTAAGACCCCTATATTTGTTGATAATTCTGTTGCAATAGCCGTTACTAAAAATCTTGTCCAACATCCTAAGACCAAACACATCGGCATTAAATATCACTTTATATGTGATTGTTTTGAAAAGAATCTAATCGATGTTGTTAAGATAAATATGGATTTTCAACGCGCTAACCTCTATACAAAAGCCTTTGATAAACCACGTTTTCTATATTTGTTAGAGGTCAACGACATTAAAAAGAAAAGTGATGTAATTCCAGACGATGAACAGGTCTAGTCCGATGCGTCAAGTCCATTTTCTTTTATTTTCTTTTATTTTCTTTTATTCTAGTTTGTTCTATTTTATTTATTTTATTGATTTAATTTCTTCACCTATTAAAATCCTAAAAACGCAAATCGTTTACGATTTTAGAATTTTAGGAGGAGAATAGGTTAAGTTAGTATTAAAAAAAACGAGGGAGGAGGAACCATTGTGGCTGCAATTCTTGAAAGTCCTAATCAATGTGTGCGTCTTATAGTACTAGTATGATTTCCTTAATTTGCTAATGACTCTCGATGAAAACAAGAATCTAGCATCAAATGATTTTGGTAACATGTCCTGAATGATTTGATTACTTGTATTATTCCATAATGAATCGTTCCTCTTATGGTCAAAATAACTTGAAGCTGCCTGTTCAAGAACTAAATCTGTTAGATTTCTATCTTAGGATTTCCACCTCACACAAAATCACAAAAACATCTTTAGTTTTGTCTTTTAATGTTAGTTCTTTTGTTATGTTTTAACATTTAGTCAAATTACTTAAAAGGGTCATGTCTGAGGTGACCAAACGTGTGTTCAAATGTTAAATGGGTCATGTATGAGGTGACAAAATATATTTTGCTTAAAAGGATCACGAAGGAGGTGATCAAAAGTTTTCAAAGTTAAAATGATCATGTCTGAGATTATCAAATGCTCAAAATGTTCAATCAATAGTTAAACGGGGTTAAATGTCAAATGGTCATAAAGTCAAAACCATGAGTATGATCCATTCGCATGACTGGACCATGAGTATGGACCAGTCGTACGATTGGACCATACTTATGCACTAGAAAACCAAATGGAGAATGAGTATGAACCATTTACACGAATGGCTTACAAGATTGAGCCAGTCGCCCGACTGAAACCTAGTCGGCCGATTGAAAGTGATCGACTCAACCAATTGCACGACTGTGATCCCATCGCCCGAATGAAAAGAGCGAATGGATCCAGTCACCCGATTGAAACCAGAGTCAGGATAAATATGGCCATAGTCGATCGTACATACTCATCACCCCTCAATCGCCCTAAAATCGTATATCGAGCCGTTACTCTGTCAAAATTTCTTCTAACCTTACTTGACTTCAAATTTCAAGATTCTGACGATTGCCGGTTGTTATACAAGTACAATGCGGTGCTACCCACCTTAATCCCAGTCGATTTGTGCCCTAAATCAAGGAATTCGGCCCTAACCAAGAGCCGAAACTTAGTTGAACGAATTAACTAATAAAACTAAGTAAAATGTTGAAATCAAGGATATTAGATGTTAAGTAGGGTATTGCAAGTCTAATAAGCCAAACCACGATGTCGAATGTTAAGATTTGCTCAAAATTTGAATTTGAATCGAACAAAGAGTAGGTCATGCGACTAGACACCCGGATGAACTACAATCGCACGACTGAGCTGGACAAATGACTCAATCAGCCGAATGAACAATGCGTATGAGCTCAGTCGGTCGACTGAACCAGTCGCAGGCTCAATCGCCTGATTGAACTAAGTCACAAGATAAGTCACTCGATTGTATTCAGTCGCATGTTAGGTCAAACGACTGAACCCAGTCGTATGGTTCAATCGCACGATTGAACCAGAACCTGATCTCAAACAGGTTACTTTGAAATGGCTTTTGTTATGTGATGATCTAACTTGTATGCTTCTTGTGTTACAGATTGATGGCTGATCGGTGGACCATCAACACCAAGCACAATATTTGTGCTCACTAGACGCCACCATTCGAAACACTGGCGAGGTTGCTGGCATTATAGCTTTCCTGAAGAGATCACGGATACACTGAGCCATCTCTACACCATGCACTCCCTACAGGTCTATACAACAGACCTTTTGGGAGGGTGAATCAGTTGATTGATCTCGTGAGCCCTACTGCATCAGGAGTACTATATTTGGGCAAGATATAGAGGTGACAGCTGCAAATATTAGACATGTATTGGATTTGGGTGAGGATGTTGATCACCCAACTAGACTACACCCTCTGACAGTGAGGGGATGCTTCCTTAGGATGAAGTACTATGGGGACATCAATGCAGGTGTGCTAAATAAAAGCAACCTGTGTCCCCAGTTCAAGTACTTAGCACATGTGATACTAAAGTGCATAGCTTCAAGGAGGGGTGGCTTTGATGACCTATCAGACCAGATTCAGAATGCCTACATGGCACTGGTGCTGAACCACCCCTTCAGCTTCTCCAGCATGATCTTTGCATACTTGATAGAGAATCTTGAGCCCAAAGGCAAAGAGGGCTTCTGTATGTACCCAAGATTCTTACAGATGATTATCAATGAGAAGCTGCCTTCCTTGCCTAAGGAGAGCCATGATGCAGTATCTCCACCACCAGTTTCCATCAGATACAGTATCACCACCACTGTTTCTAGGGCCAGCACTTCACATACTACACCTCCACCACCCACTCATGCAGATGCCACCACCGCCAGTTTCCATCAGGATTTCTATCCTCCTGATGAGGAGGAAGAGAGTGATGAGGAGCCCCTAACCAGGACAGTAGGCAGCAGGGTGGTTGCCACCGACCGAGGCATTCGGGAGGTTAGAGGATGCCCTAGCGAGTCTGGGGAGACTACAGCCAACCCTGCTACTCACCAAGTCAGCCCAGTAGCATCCCAGGGGGAGCATCCACCTCCAGGGGCATGAGGAGGAAAAGGATGGCTCATCCCCATGGGATAAAGACGAAGAAGAGGAGGGTAACCTTCATCACCACCACCACCACAGCCACCACCTCTACCACACCACCCACTACCTCTACCACACCTCCCATATTCACCACTGCCACCATTCCACCTGTCACCACTACTGCCACCGAACACACCACCACTACTCAGCCACTCCACCACTTCCCCACATCACATCCACCACCACTTCAGCTTACCCATCACCACCCACACACATACCACCTCCCATATTAACCACTGCCACCACCACCACCTCTAGCCACCAGGCAGGACCAACATATCACCCATCCTTTCCCTCAGGATCGTCTCTACCTCCCAGTGGGGTAGAGGAACAACTTTCAGCATTAAACCGTATGGTACTGAAGCTGTTAGCAGCTGATGACAAGAAAAATGCTTAGTTCTGACAGTTAGTGGAGCTTATTGCTGCACAATCACAGCAGATCTCTCAGCAACACAACAGTTTGAGGAGTAGGCTCAGCAAATGGCTGCTTAGAGTCAAGAGATTTCCAACTCAAGGAGCAAAATGTGTTATCTACTAAGAAGATTGAGGAGTTGTAGGATGCTAAGAGGACCATCCTGCTCAAACTTAAGGGCACAAAGGATGAGCCTTTGAAGATCAGAGAGGGAGACAGTGATGATGGTGATGATAGTGATGATGATGATGATGATGATGGTGATGATGAAGGTGATGATAAGGATGGAGGAGACACTGAAGGAGGAGGAGAGTCATCTGCTTCGAGTGCATAGGAAGCTAGTGAGAGGCGGACCAAAAAGACTCAAGATCCAGTGCCTCAACATCAGCCCCGACAGCAAAAGAACAAATGATCCAAGACAAAAGTAATGCATATAGTTTTGTGTAATTTAAATCATGTGTAATTTGAATATTGTATTAAACTTATGTGCTTGAATGTTTATGTATATATATTTAATGTTTAATATCTTGATTATTTACTGATGAATGATGTGTTAAATGTTTTAAATCAAGCAGATCCACATTATCAGCAAGATGTGTACGATGTTGCTCCCCTTCAGCAGATCAAGTCTCATCTCCCAATGATACTTGATCTGCAAGGGATTTTCAGGAGGTTTGTAAGCTATACTCCCAAAGAAGGAGAAATTATTCATAACCACACTGATGAGCAACTCGCAGAAATGTTCCAGTTAAACCCGGATGAATTGGTTAAGGATGCCCCTATCTTCGATGTTGCTAGTGATGACGAGCTCAATGATGTTGATGAGATAGAGATTGAAGACATCACAGCATAGCACTATCCAAAATATACTGATCGAGAGGGAAATGTGGTCCCTGATTTTAGAGATACACTCGACAGTCATATTCATGTTAAATTGGATACGATGGAGAGGGAGACCGAGAAAACAGAAAGCCAAGCCCAAGCCACGGACGCCGATGTTGAAAACAAAAAGGCTGAATAGGCGGCTTGTTTTGCAGAGATCCGTGCCCAACGCACAGTGCCAAAGCCGAGTGCCTACGCCAAGCTCTACAAAGTCAAGAAGCATCTTAAGGTGTCTGGCAAGATAATCCCGTGGGCATACGTTTAGGTCAGCCGTTGACCTAGCGGGAAGGTTGTACGAAGAGAGGGGGACGATGGTGATGACAGATGAAGGGGGGAGCAAGCCTATGTTAAGAAGGGGAAAGGAAGGCGAGACAATGATGGTGGATTTGGGTATGGAGGTACGCCATCGAGGGACGATGATCGGAAGAGAATGGAAAGAAAAGGAGAGATTTGTAACAAGTGTGGCAAAGGCCATGAAGGGGAGTGCAAGTGGGGACTGAATATTTGTTTTAGTGTGGAAAGGAGGGCCATAGAGTGAGGGACTGTCAAATGGCCAAATGCTACGACTGTGGCAAGACAGGACACATGAGCAGAGACTACAAGAAGTCGAGGGTAGGAAGCTTTAGTACAAGGAAGGAGAACAGAGGGTGAATGCTAGAGCCTCGTTATGACCGGGAGGAGGCTAGGTCATACTCCGAGGTAACGTCAGGTACATTCTTAGAAGTTTAGATTTATGCATCTATGCTTTAATTGTGACGATAGTAGTAGTTTTGTTGCCGTTGTTTTCTGTGATGTTGCACGTTAGGGGTAGGGAGATGCACGTCTACCTACCTATGTCTGTCTTGAACAGCCTAGCAGGAACAAGCGCTCTCTCTCAATTCTATCACGCAATCCTCTAGGGCATAAGGTAACCTGTAGACTTACAAACAGCAATTGAGCGGATTGCTTGATTTGAATCAAGTAAAGCTAATATAAAGTGTAGGGGTCATTCCTAGTTGTTGCTCAAGTAGGAAAGGGGCACATCGACTGGAGCTACCGATGAGTTGAGTGGAAGTCATCTGATGTTCCATGCATCTCGTCTAAGAAAGAGCTCAATCGATGAGGATATGATCATGCTACTAGAGAATACTGGGTTGGACAGAGTATCCAACCACGAGGGCAACTGGTGACCATTACTAATAAGAAGAACAGAATAGACCAAGAGGATGATGGTTTCACTTGTGCGGGTGCAGTGAAGCCTAAAGGGATCTGAGTTTAAATGCAAGATCAAAGAAAAGGTGAGACAGTGTTACCGTAACTGTTCGAGAAGCGAAGGTTCAGGGACGAACCTCTTTAAGGGGGTATAGATTGTAACACCTGAAATTTCTATTTAAACGGAAGGAAAGAAAGTAAATAGAAAGAATAGAATTGTGCATAAGTAGAGGGGGATAAAGTGTACAAAGTACAAATCTTATTTTAAGATATTTAAGGTCATGGTCGCCTATATCAAGCAGAAAGTGCTTGATCTCGAAATAAGAAGAAGAGAGAGAGGGAGCCCGGTTCTAGAGAGAGAAAGAGGAAAAGAAGCTGAAAAAGGTAAGTCTTCTCTTGTTTGAGCTCGGTTTCAGTTAAGTATTGAGTTCTGACCGAAGTTCCCCGTTTAGAGTTTACTTTCGGGATTCAAAGAGCTGAATCGAAGTGGGTGTTGAACAAAGAAGAGTACTGCTCAAAAGCTGCTCAAGGTAAGTTTCTAGAACCCCTCTTTTATTGATTTTTAACTGATTTAGGGCTATTATGCAAACTAAGTAAACATTTTGAAAGAAACCGTGGTTTACAGCTTTAGTTCGTATGTTCTATGTATGTATGCATGTTATAGTGTTGATTAGGGTTAGAGTGATGTTAGCATGCTTAGATGGCCTTAGTATGTTAGATTTGTGTTTGGGTATGCTCAGAATGATAATGGGTGAAATTGGTAGCATAGAAAAGATTGCAGAATGTTTGATGGACATGAACAGTGGTCATGCGCCTAAACAGTGTCCATGGTCCAGCATGAGAGACCAGACGTCTAAGTGTTGGCCATGCGCCCAAGAGTGGGTCATGCGCCTGAATAGTGGCCCATGCGCCAAGCATGTTGGCCAATGCGTCTAAGTATGGCCATGCGCCCAGTGTTGGCCATGTGCCTAAATAGTACCCAGCGCCCAAGTGATGAAAAGGCTAAGTGTGGACCATGCGCCTAAACAGTGCCCATGGTCCTAGTGAAAGAAACGCTAAGTGTGGACCATGCGCCTAAACAATGCCCATGCGTTCCAGTGAAAGAAATGGCTAAGTGTGGACCATGCGCCTAAACAGTGCCCATGCATCCCAGTGAGAGAAATGGCTAAGTGTGGACCAAGCGCCTAAACAGTGCCCATGCGTCCCAGTGAAAGAAACGGCTAAGTGTGGACCATGCGCCTAAACAGTGCCCATGCGTCCAGTGAAAGAAACGGCTAAGTATGGACCATGTGCCTAAATAGTGCCCATGAGTCCCAGTGAAAGAAATGGCTAAGTATTGGCCATGCTCCTAAACAATGCCCATGCGCCCAAGAGCTTGAAACGTCTAAGTGTTGGTGATGCGCCTAAACAGGGCAGAAACGCCCAAACAGTGCTCATGCGCCCAGATGCTTTATACTTAGAATTTTTATGCTCATGCGCCTGGAAGGACCATGTGCCCACTTTGGACTTTAGGTTTTCTAAGTGGATTTTAAGGGGTAAAAATGGGAAGGAGGCCTGGTTATGATGGGATGGCTTATGCTGATGTGTGTTTTATGTATGATGTGCCTGGTATGGTGATGGTGTATGTTTATGTTTATATGTATGTTCCTTATTATATGTATGTCTTCCCTTGGCTTTGCATTGAACGTTATGAATGTAATGAAAGTATTATGTAACGTAAAGTGGAAGATAATGAAAAGAGGAACGTAATGAATGAATGCGAGCATAAACGACATGAATGAGAGAAAGGATGGCTTGCAAAAGAAAGAAAGGAGGTTCACGACTCAGAGGGCATTAGCTCAACTGTGTGTGTATCATAGCGTGCGATCTTGGCTTACTCATAAGGGGACATAGACACAGTGGGAGTTCAGTTTTGGTAACTGCTCCGATACGTGCGATGTGGTATTTACTGTGTGCTATGTAGCGTGCGATTTTGGCTGCCTAGTGTGGTATTTATAGCATGCGATCTTGGCTAACCCATGGGATGGCATGCGATTCTGGATAAACCCCGAGAGTTCTCAAACACAGGGGGATTCGGTCTTCGTGACCACTCCGATGGTGCGATTTGAGCGATATGTGTAATGGACACATAAGGGTAGCGTGCGATTTTGGCTGCCTCATGTGGTTTTATAGCGTGCGATCATGGCTAACCCATGAGATAGCGTGCGATTCTGGCTTCCTTATGTGTGTGATCCGTGCGATATGTACTTCGGGTACGATGGTGCGAGGGTGCGATTTGAGCTAAGTGTGATAATGAACGAACGAGATCCTTGTCATTCGACCTCAGTAATCATGGCTGAGTGCCATGAGGAGGGTAAAGCTTGACATGATCTAGATGAGAAATGAACGAAAGATAATGTATGAAAGAACGAACGTATTAATGAACGTAAATGAATTATCTTAATAATGTACTGAACAGGATCCCTGTCATTCGACCTCAGTAATCGTGGCTGAGTGCCACGAAGAGGGTAAAGTCTGACCGGATCTAGAAAAAGATATGAACGATAATGTAATACATTGAATGAACAAGCTAATGAACGTAATGGAAGATAATAATGATATTATCTGTATGTACGTATGATGCATGATCATGAATGTTGTAAAGTATAGTATGTTTTGAAATAAAGTAAAGAATGGTTTTTAACTCAGAAAAGTATGTTTTATTATAAAACTAGAGCTCACTCAGCGTCGCTGACTTTTGTATGCATGATGGTTGGCAGGTATATGTTGATGCTGAGGAGTTGCAGGCATGGATGCATAAGCTACTCGGAGCATTTTGAGGCTGGCATCCGTATTTTGACATGTCACGTATTTTGAGATGAAAACTAATGTTGTAAATGACATGTTTTGTTTTAGTATAATGAAAGTTTTAAATTCCGCTGCAAAATAATATATGTTTTCTAAGTTTTATGTGCGATGAACCACCAGCTGTAAGCGTCCGGGAACGGGGCCTTACAGATTGATTTAGATTTATATCAATACCTTGCCTTGACGGAACACCTCGAGATACAGGCATCACACTCTTCAAGCATTACATGTTTCAAGTTATAGGACATAGACTTTGACGAGACTAGAAAACCATGAATAACAATTCAAGACTCTATTTGAAAACCATTTGATTAGGCACAATGCGTTAGAATATGATTGAGAATCATGTATGCATTGAGACGAATCAAAGTATAAGGGAATATCATGTAAAACATATAATCACATAATCATGTTTGAGCATATAAAGACATAAAATCTTATCTAAGCATATACATGAGAGGCTCATGTGTAAGGGTACTTAGTTATAGTCTAGGTCATTCAATTCTAATAACCTAATTCCCTATAACCATGACTCTCATACCAATTTGTCACACGCTGACCGACGACGAAATCATCAGGGTGATGAATATGAATCAATTACTCATAGCTCATGGAATTTAATAAGTTGAAATAATATTCAATTCCATTTTTATTAAATAATACAAATCAAATAATTCTCTAAAATACAATAAAAATTCAAACAACATAATAAAGTCTTTTATTAATCTAGGTCCAAGTGCTATATGAGTATGAAGAAGTCCTCTAAATAGCATCCTAAAACATGTTAAAAATATGGTTAGCATATGATATTGGTGAGTTCCCATAAATTTTAAGAGATAATTGAAGTCATAGGTTAAGAAATAATGAAAAGATATATAGACAGCATAATGATACAATCAAACCTTAACAAAAGAATGACCACAATGAGATATATGATTAGCTAAGTGTACTTGGTTCCCATAATAAGCAAGAATACGTCATAAGAAGCCAGCAATAACCTTGGCTTTAGCAACCAAATAGGCTTGTCCAGCCCATAGATCTATGATGTCGCTAGGCTAGCAATAGTTAATGATTGCTTCTACAGGATGACTATCATATAATGCCTACCATTATCTCAAACAACTATGACAAAATTTAAAAGATGAATTACACATGCATTACAAGTATTAAGATATTTTACAAGTGTGTATTTATACGGTTAACATGCTTCACCACAAAGATGTGAAATAAAAATGAAAATGGGGTATGAAAACTCACAAGAAAAACTCACATTGAATAACGATGTGTGTGTAGAGTACATAAGGAAGCTTGGATGTTCAAGAGTCAAAGGTGATGTCCTAAGATAAAAAGAAATAATAAATTGAGGTTGGAATTCATTACATGAAGTTAGGACGTTTAAAGAATGCCAAAAAGTGAAAAGTAGATTGAAAAAGGATTATTGTACAATTTTAGATTTTGGAAGGAATGTTGGTACGGTTTGAACAGGTTTTAATAACAACAAACGGTTTAATGAAATTATTAAAAATTTTAGTTGACTAGACAGAGTCTCTTAGACAACTTTCATTAATAAAAATTTTATAAAAAGTCCCTTTAATAGGTTAAAAGAACATCACAACACAGAAGGTGCTAAAATGCACACTTATCTTGTGAAGGCTATTGTTGAGTCGTGAGATAATTTTAAATATTTATAAACTATAGTTAAAAAGATAATCACTAAAATAAATATTGGAGCCTTATATAACTCAAATTTAGTTGTTATGACTAATTTATGGTCGGTTGAAGTCAGACTATATTCTGCCAAAATTATATTAAGTCATTTATGGCACTTTTAAAATTGCTAAAGCATGAAACAGATTAAAACAAATAAATTTTGTTTATATATGATATATTAGACTTCATTTGAGTTATAAAAAATATTCCAAGACTTTAGCATAACCATCATTTAGATAAATAATCTTGTGAACAACCGAATGCGGCGGCATAGCGGTCCATATGGAATGGGATTCTTTGTTTACGTTATTGAGTTCTTAGCTTGATTTAGGAATGTTAGTGATTGTTACGAGGTTAGTGAATGTTAGAATTTAATAATAAAATGATAATGATTAAAATTAAAAGAGATTTAGTAGAAGAAAGAATAAAAGTAAGAACATAAAGTCATGAGAACAATTGGATGTTAAGATGATTGAAACAATATACAAACGCATAATAAAAAATACAATATAAGGTTACCTTAGTATTAGAAATTCATGAAATTTCTTGTGAAAGAAAATTCTTGAAATTGATCAAGACCAAAAGGATATGTGAGTGAGATTTTTAGAGGATGAACAAATGAAAAATGAGGCCTAAAGCTTGCTTTTATAGTTGAGGTTAGGAGGGAGTTATGAATGGTATTAATGGTGAGTTACAAGTCTTTAAACAAGGGTTATGATTGAAATTTGAAAATAAATATATAATTAAATAATTTAAATAAATGAAAAAATAATAAGAATTTAAACGCTAAATTTATTAAGACTCTAATTTTAATTTAACAACTTATTTCTTTATTAAATCTTTATAGACTTTATAAATCTCACGAAAAATTGTAATTTGATTATTTATTTGATTGAATATTTAAAATCTTATAAATGTTAATAACCTTTCAAAATTTATTAAACTTATTTTCTAAATTATAAGATTAAATTAGATTGAATAAGTGACATATTTACTATACTTGGAACTTTAAAATATATAAAATGACTAAATAATGAATTTGATTTACAAGATTGACTCAAACAAATTTGGGTTTGGGTTTCTCGTTTAAAAATGGATTGGATGTTACATAATGTGCCTTCCTTTTGTTTGAATCTCCATTTTCCATCATGATTGTGCTTCTCCCTTAAGGGAATGCGAAACAAACTATAAGGCTTTGTTCCCGGGACGCTTACAGCTGGTCATTCATCGCACACAAAACATATTTTCATCATCTTACATAAAAACGTTGTAGCGGAAACATTTAAACATACATTTCATTTAAACATAATAGGTTTTGCAAAACAATACGACGTTATCAAATTACAAAATTACATTTTTACATTCCATTACAAAAGCATTATAACAATGGATGCCATCCCAAAAGACCTGAGTAGTCGCCCCGTGCCATCCTCAGCAACATACCCGCCAACTGGAAACACATCAAAGTAAGCGTTGCTGATTGTGTTCTAGTTTTAAAATAAAACATACTTTACTTCCTTTATAAAACCATTTGTTACTTTCGTATGCAATCATAGAACATACATACATACAGATAATATAATTATTACCTTCCATTACATTCGTTACCTTCTTTCATTCATAACACCATTGCTTCCGTTCGTTCATTTCATACACATCGCATTTTTCGCACAAATCGTACCTTCGCATCATCGTACCCAAAGTACATACCGCACAAATCGCACACATGAGGTAGCCAAAATCACACGCTACATAGCACATAGTAAATACCACATCGCACGTATCAGAGCAGTTACCAAAACTAAACTCCCTACTATGTCTATAGTCCCTCATGATATCCATCATATTATTGCACAAATCGCACCAATGGAGTGGTCACTAAAACCGACTCCCGTTGTGTGTGTGAGAACTCTTAGGGTTTAGCCAGAATCGCACACTATCTCATGGGTTAGCCAAAATCGCACGCTACATAGCACACAGTAAATACCACATCGCACGTATCAGAGCAGTTACCAAAATTGAACTCCCTAATGTGTCCATGCCCCCTTATGAGTTAGCCAAGATCGCACGCTATAAATACACACACAGTTGAGCTAAAAACTCTCATGAGTTGTGAACCTCCTTCTTTACTCTTGCAAGCCATCCTTGATCTCATTCGTTCATTCATGCTTACATTCATTCATTACGTTCCTCTTTTCATTATCTTTCACTTTATGTTACATAATAATTTCATTACATTCATTAACATTCAACGCAAACCACAAGAAGACAATAATACATAATAATAAGGATCATAACAACATACAACATCAATCACACAAGGCAACATCGCACACCCATAACATACATCATGCATAATCATACAACATGCACAATCACACGACATTAGACATCACAAGAATCACGCGCATCACATCATATAATCATACGACATCACATGTCATCATGCATCACATCATCATCATCATCAGCTCATCATCATAGATCATCTTACATCATCCATGCCCATCATATCATCTACAACCCCGAAGGTCCGAGCCTACGTCCGCACTTTCCTGAAAGTCAGACAGTACTATGGTTGTTTGGGGGTATGGACCCTATTCGGTCACATGGTCTTCCATGCGTATGAGAACACTTAGGAGAATGGACCTTCTATCACATAGCCTCCAATCGCATACTTCCCATGCGAATGAACCTCAGTCGTATGACATCCGCGCGTATGGACCTCAGTCGCATGACCTTCATGCGAATGCCTCAGTCATACACCTTTCGTGCGTATGAAACTCAATCGCATGACTCCCAGGTGTATGGAATCCATTCGCATGACCTTCAGTCGCATGACCTTCGTCCGCATTTCATTCAGTCACATGACCTTCATCCGCATTTCCTTCAGTCGCATACCCCTCATGCGTATGACCCTCAGTCGCACTACTTTCGTGCCAATGAACCTCAGTCGCACTCCTTTCGTACGTATGGACCCAGTCGCATGCCATTCAGACGCATGGACCTCCATTTGGGCGCCTAGCCTAGCTGATGTAGAATGCAGTTCATCCCAAACTGCAGCTGCCAAGTTTGACCTCCAAACTCTTCCAAACCTCTTTTAAGCTCAAATCAACAATTCTAAACATTAGGGAAACATACCACGACACCATTCAAGCACAACCAAGACTGAGATCAAGCCTCAAACGAATCATACACATACACATACTTACACAAACGGGTTTACACCCAAAATACCCAAAAATGATTTTCAAATGTGTTCCAGCCCCTAAATCATTCAAAAACATGTAAAAGAGGGGTTCTAGAACTCACCTTGACAACCTCTTCGAGTAGAGCTTCGATTTGACCCGCTATACTTCGATTTTCATGCTCAAATCCACCCGAACCAAGCTTTTCTCCTCTTTTTCTCCTTCTCTTCTCCCTTGGCTGAGTTTGGCAAGAATAGGGAGGGTGTGGGATGCCCTACCCTTTTATACACCCACTCATCCAAGTTTGTTCCCGATTTGGCAAGTTTGGTTCCTCGACTTTGGACTTTATTTCTTTTCTTTTCTCGTTGGCTTCAAAGAAAATTTGCGGGTGTTACACAAACATGGTTTTGTAGTTATCAGCACGGTTACTAATATCCAATATTGATTCCATCTCATCTAACTAGTGTAAGGATTATCTGCTCATCCTTTCTCGTCAAATCTCGGGGTCTACATGGCATGAAAGTCTTATAGGAACATACTTTCCTAATTCTGTTTACAACTTCTTCCTCCTGGCGTTCTCTTATTTGGCATTTTTTGTTTCTTCATTTTCATGTGGTACAACTCTAAAGTTGAGGTTCTATTGTAGTTGAGCTACTAATGTAAGTATTGCAACTTCCAATTATTGAGTCACTACTGAGAAATCCTTTCATTCTCATTTGTTGTAACAAGCAAAAATTTAAAGAAAAAAGAAGAAAAGTGAGTAAAAATGAAGTAACCTTACTTAAGGGGTTAAAGTTGTGCAAGAGACAAAGTATATTATAATTTTTTTAAAAAAGGTGGGCATGATCGCCCACATCTACCGCACATTTCACTTCATACAGTTTTAGAGAGGGAAAGTTGGAGTTTCTCCGATTTTAGAGAGAAGATCAAGAAGAAGACCGAATTCAGGCGAGTGTTCGGTGTTTTGATGTGTACTTGGCTGGTTTTAGCCTCGGGTATGTGCTTATGTGTTTGTATGTGTTTGGGTGTGTGTGTTTGGTAGGTGGCTAGGTGGTTGAACTTAATTGCATTCGGGTTTTGAAGAATTCATACACGAAAGTTGTAAGAGATGACTTCTAGAACCCCCTTTTTACATGTTTTAACTGATTTTGGGGCTGGAATTGCACGTATGTATGTTTTTATAAAAGTGGGTATTTATACCTGTATGTTCATTGTATGTGTTTGTAGGTAGGTATGATTTGGGTGTATATGTTATGATTATGTTATATATGTCTTTTTTTCTTACAATGTTGGACTAAGCTTAGACATGTAAAATGATGATTTAGACATGTTAGAATGATGATTTGGGGACTGTAAAAGATGATTGTTAGTTAAGTTAGTCGCCATGCGCCTAAGTCCCAATGCGCTTGAAGTTCATACTCCCAATAGTTTCCATGCGCTAGGATTATGCTTAAACTAACTAAGTGTTCCTATGCGCCCAATTGCCCATGTGCCTAAATGCCCATATGCCTAAGTCAGGCTCATGCGCCTGCATAGTACCCATGCACATAGATAGTTGCCCAGACGCCTAACTGTTGGGTCATGCGCCTACATAGTGCCCATGCACCCAAAGATTTCCCATGCACCTAAGTGTTCCCATGCGGCTGTAAGGCCATGCAACTGTATAGTGGCCATGCGCCTAAGACTTAGAATTATTTCTAGAATTTTGGGAAAAAAAGTTTTAGGCTATGACTTGGGATGTTCCCAGGGGTAATATAGGATTATATGATGAAGTTTGTGTATGTATGCATTCCCATGTTATGTTTATGTATGTTGTCTTTATGTGCCTTATTATGCATATTTTCGTGGCTTTGTGTGGTATGTTACTATGAATAACTTAAAGTATTATGTAATGAAAGCGTAAATTATTGATGACTAAAAAGTGGAATGTAAATAAAGAATGAATGCATGCATGAAAGTAAGAATGAGTGCATGAAAAGTCTTGCAAGCATTTTAAGGAGGTTCACACCTAATGAAGGGTCTTAGCTCAACGGTGTGTGGGTTAGCTACCCTGGAAGGATGCACACTGGGGTCTAATCTTTGTGATTCACCATACGTATAGGACCTTTTTCGCTTGCCCTACATACTGGAGTTAGCTTCGTGAATAATGTTCGAGGTCTATGAATAGACCTTAGGCCTAGTAACCAGCCTTGTGCATAATGTTCGGGGTATAACACATGGCATTGGTCCGGAATGTAAGTAAGGAAGATAATGATGAATGTACAAATGATAAGTAGGGAAGATGATGAATGAAAATGAATGATAATGATGATACATTTGAGTGGAAGATAATAAATGATGATGAAAGATAATAACAAGATTACCTATTTGTATGTATTATTTATGATCGCGAGTGAAAGTAATGAATGGTTTTAAATGGAAGTAAAAGTATTATATTTTATAAAACTAAAACTCACTCAGCAACGCTGACTTTTATGCGTTTTCTGTTGGTAGGTGATTGTTGCTGAGGATGGCATAGGGCAGCTACTTGGCATGTTTTTGGATGACATCCATTTGTATAATTATGATGCTTTTGTGATGTAATGCAAACAATAATATTTTGTAATAGTTAACTACATTGTATTGTTTTGAAAAAAAGCACTCATTAATATATGAAATGGTTTATATGTTAATCCGCTTTGATGTTTTAATAAATTTAAAAGTATATCTTATGGTTTATGAGTGACGATTGTCCAACTATAAGCGTCACGGGAATGGGGCCATACAAATTGGTATCAGAGCTAAAGTTTAAGATAATTGGGTAAAGTATTTTCAAAAAACTTAAATTAAACTGAGAATGGGACAAAATGGTGGGATGCCGGTTCGAGTAGCTACGTGCCATCAAGTATTTTCTTTAATGTTAATCGGTATTATGTGTGCATGTTATGTGATTTATGTGCTTTAGTAGATTTAGATACTGATATAGTAAGAATAGGAAATACTTGGAGTATGAAAAGTGAAGTGGCTAATTAGAACTAGCCACTATATTTAGTGACTTACTATACTTGACATAAACTAAGCTATTACCTTGAATGACCGTGTTGGTGTTTGGATCTTATAGTGTGTTAGAGGATGGCTGGAGGTAGACCTTCAAAGGCTTCTCGTGGTAGAGGCCGTGGTTCTAGACCACGAGTCATACGAGGCAAGGCTAGGACCGATGAGATGGCTCATGAAGAGCCTGAGACCCATCATCCGGAGGGTGGTGATGAGAGTGCTAACTTAAGGGCCTTAGTGAAGGAGTCTATGGTGGAGGAAGTTCACCAAGTCAGGTAGACAATTTTACCATCTGTGGTGACCGAAATGATTAAGGTGGCGCGGGAAGGTGAGAGGAAGGATAGAAATAGGTCCTCGAGAGAGAGGGAGCAACCGAATACTGAAAAGGTTGTCTCTTTTGATGAGGAGGAGGAATAAGAGCCTGAGCACGAGGCAGCAGGAGGCTGTAACCATGGGGCATTTCAAAGATGCAAGCCCCCGACTTTTAATGGCAATGGCACTGCTGTTGCTGCTCATCGGTGGGTGGGAGAGATGGAAGTTGTTCTTAATATTAGTAAGTGCATGGAAGATCAAAAGGTGAAGTTTCCACTCACTCATATGTGTACTCGCTCTATGTTGGTGAGACAATGGTCCAGGCCGAGGGTAGTAGGCCGATTGGTAGGATGAGGTGGAGTGAGCTAAAGAAGTTGATGATCAAGGAGTTCTGTCCTCATTGAGAGCTCAACAAGGTTGAGAGAGAGTTCCTGCAATTGGAGGCGGGAACCATGACGCATCATAGTACACCACTAAGTTCAATGAGATGGCGCGACTGTTATCGGATCAGGTGACGCATCTGTCACGAAAGATTAAGAGCTACATCCAGGGCTTGCCGGCGGACATTCGCAGGCACATATTTGTCGCCCGACCGAGTATGCTTAGGTCGGTGGTTGATATGGCGGGTAGACTATATGATGAAAAGGAGGTGTGGTGGATGAGGCGAGTAAGAAGAGTGGTAGTGACCGGAACTGGAATGGGAAGCATTTTGGTTGGGATGGTGCACAGCAAACAACAAGGTTGCAAGGGTGGATGATCGACATGTAGCCACATCCAGTGCGAGGACAAAGGTGTGGCAAGTTTGGGAAGGAGTACACCGAAGAATCTAGGTGGGGATTTAAAGTATGCTTCAAGTGTATAAAGTCTGGCCACATGGAGAGAGTGCAAGGTGGCAAGGTGTTTTAACCATGGTGGAGAGGGCCACATGAGTAGGGATTGCAAGAGGCCAAGAGCAGATTCCCATAGCGAAGAAGACAACCGATGTTGAAGGGCAGAATGCGAGCACCAAAGCCTTCACAATGACTCAAGAGGAGGCTAGGACGGACCCTTATGTCATGTCAGGTACGATTCTAGTAAACCAAACTCTAGCTTCTACGTTATTTGATTCTGGTGCTAGTAATATTTTTATTTCTACTGTTTTCTATGCTAATTTGCCTGTTAGTAGTAAGGGTATTAATGAGCCCTTCGATATAGAAACTGCCATAGGTAAGTCTACCATGATTGTTGATCTGATAGAAGGTTGTGACACAGAACTAGAAGGTCATAAGTTGCATGCTACACTGTTTGTGATGACCCTAGGCGGGTTTGATGTAGTCCTAGGAATGGACTGGTTAGAAGCCTATGATGCAAATATCGTATGTTGTAAGAAGATGATTCAATTGACAGCGCCTGACGGGAGTTCAACGACGATTTACGGTGACCGAGTCACTACGATTCCAAAGGTGATTTCGATGGCGGTGGCGGGAAAGTGTATGAGGCATGGATATAGTGCCTACCTAGCCTATGTGAAGGATGTGGATACACCAACACCATAACTGTCTGATGTGTTGGTTGTGTGTGATTACCCTGATGTGTTTCTAGAAAACTTACCAGGTCTGCCATCGGACTGCGAGATCGAGTTTCAGATTGACTTGATACCAGGTGCCAAACTTGTTGCTAAGGCGTCGTATCATTTAGCGCCCTTTGAGATGAGGAAATGATGGAGCAACTACAAGAGTTTCTTGATAAGGGATTCATTAGACTGATTATCTCTCCTTAGGGTACTCCGGTCTTATTTGTGAAGAAGAAAGACGATAGTATGAGAATGTGCATTGACTACCGTGAGTTGAACAAGTTGATGGTGAAGAATCGGTATCCATTATTGAGAATTGATGACTTGTTTGATCAGCTCCAAGGTGCCAGTTGGTTATCAAGGATAGACCTTCAATCTGGTTACCATCAGTGAAGGTGAAGGAGAAAAATATTCCTAAAATAGCTTTTCGTACGTGTTATGAACACTACGAGTTTCTCGTTATGTCTTTTGGTTTAACCAATGTGCTAGCTGCTTTTATGGACTTGATGAATCGAGTGTGTCGGCCGATGTTGGATATATTAGTGATTGTGCTTATCGATGATATTCTGATTTATTCGAAGAACGAGGAGTATTGGAAACGTTGAGAAAGGAGAAGTCGTATGCCAAGTTCTCTAAGTGCACATTCTTGTTGCGCGAATTTTAGTTCTTTGGTCACGTGGTGAATCCTGAAGGTATTACGATAGACCTAACAAAGGTAGAAGCGGTGATGCAATGGAAGTCTCCAAAGACGTCATCTGAGATCTGTAGTTTCTTGGGGTTAGCGGGCTATTATACAATATTCCTCCAAGACTTCTCCAAGATAGCTTATCCGTTGACTAAGTTGACTCGTAAAGATGTGAAGTTTGTATGGGGTCAAGAACAAGAGAAGGCCTTTGAGGAGTTAAAGACAAGGTTGACCCAAGCTCTGGTATTATCGCTACCCGAAGGAAGCAAGGATTTGGTGCTCTATTCAAATGCTTCTTACTCGAGATAGAGTTGCGTGTTGATGCAGCAAGGAAAGGTTATACGATATGCATCCCCACAGCTAAAGGTTCATGAGGTTAATTATCCTACTCGTGACTTGGAGCTAGCGGTTGTGGTCTTTGCATTAAAGATTTTGAGGCATTACCTATACTGGACGAAGTGCACCATTTTCACTGACCACAAGAGCTTGAAGTACTTCTTCAAGCAAAAATATTTGAATATGAGGCAAAGGCGGGTATTGTAACTATAAAGATTATAATTTTGAAATCCATTACCATACGGGCAAAGCCAACGTAGTAGTGGGTGCCCTTAGCCGAAAGGAGAGGCTTGAGCCAATTCGGGTGAAGGCTTATCAATTGGTTATGACCTCCAACATGATGAAAAAAGGTTAAGGAGTTTCAAGACGAGGCATTAAAAGAAGATCGCCTTTACTCCGAAAGGGTGAGAGGTCTAGTAGCAGAATTGGGAGAAAACACTCTTGGTTAGAACCCGATTCAGTCAAACGTGGATTCCTCGTTATGGGGATCAATGAGGGAAAATCATGGATGAAGCCCATAAGACTCGATACTCCATTCATCCTGGTGCTACCAAGATGTATGAGGATATGAAGAAAGACTATTGGTAGCCGGGTATGAAGCGTGACATAGCAGAGTATGTGAGTCAGTGCCTTATTTATCTGCAAGTGAAGACAGAGCATCAGAAGCCTTACGAGAAGATTCAACCTTTGGATATACCCGAATAGAAGTGGGATTATATCACCATGGATTTTATTACGAAGTTACCGCGTACCGAGAGAGGGTATGATGCCATATGGGTGATAGTCGACCGTCTGATGAAGAGTGCCCACTTTCTACGAATCCATGAGACGTATTTATCCAAGAGGTTAACAGATCTATTCATCCAGGAGATTGGAACTTGTCATGATGTACCGGAGTCTATTGTGTCTGATCATGACATTTGGTTTACATCCAAGTTTTGGAGGAAATTTCATGATTCAATGGGGACGAGGTTACACGTTAGCACAACTTATCATCCACAGACGGATGGTTAGTCGGAGAGAACCATTTAGACACTAGAGGATATGCTTCGGGCATGTGTCATTGATTTTGGAGGAAGTTAGGATGACCACTTACCGTTAGCCGAGATCAAATATAACACAACTATCTTGCTAGCATTGATATGCCCCCTTATGAGATGCTATATGGTAGAAGATGTAGAACGCCTGTATGTTGGGGTGACATAGGTCATAAGGAGTTGGGAAGCATTGAAGTGATCAAGGCTACGACTGAAAAACTTGAGAATATCAAAGCCTTTATGAAGGCAACTAAAGATAGATAGAAGTCGTATGATGATAAGAGGCATAGATCGCTTGAGTTGAAGGTGGGTGTTAGAGTTATGCTGAATTTCTCACCTTGGAAGGGTATCATTTGGTTTTGAAAGCGGGAAAAGTTGAGCCCAAGATACATAGGGCCTTTCTGAATCATTACCTGAGTAGGAGAGGTAGGTGGAGTTACCCAACGAGTTAAATGGAATTCACCCAACATTCCATGTACCACTGGAGGACATTGAAGTATATGAATGATTGAATTATGTGGAGCAACTAGTGGCGATCATTAATCGAAAGGAAAAGAGTTACAAAATAAAGTGGTTCCCTTGGTGCATGTACAGTGGAAACATAAAAATGGATCCGAGTCTACGTGGAGGCTGAAGAAGAAATAAGATAGCATCACCTACGTCTGTTTGAAGAATAACATATTTTGGGGACAAAATCTATATAAGGGGGTGGACTTGTAACACCCAGAAATTTAAAGAAAAGAGAAGAAAAATGAATGAAAGTAAAGTAACCTTACTTGAGGGGTTAACACTATGAAAGAGACAAAGTTTTTTTATAAATTTGTTCAAAAAGTGGGCATGGTCGCCCAGACCTACTACACATTTCACTTCATACGGTTTTAGAGAGAGAAAGTTGGAGTTCTCCCTGTTTTAAAGAGAAGATCAAGAAGAAGACCGAATTCAAGGTGAGTGTATGGTGTTTTGATGTGTTCGTGGCTGGTTTTAGCCTCGGGTATGTGCTTATGTGTTTGTATGTGTTCAGGTGTGTGTTTGGTGGGTGTGTAGGTGGTTGACTCAATTGCATTCGGGTTTGAAGAAGTCATACACGAAAATCGCAAGTGGTGAGTTCTAGAACCCTCTTTTACATGTTTTAACTGATTTTGGGGCTGGAAATGCACGTATGTATGTTTTCATTAAAGTGGGTATTTATACCGGTATGTTCATGTGTATGTGTTAGTGGGTGGGTATGATTTGACTGTATACGTTGTTATGATTATGTTATGGATGTGTTTTTGTTGCTTAGAATGTTACAACTAACCTTGGAACATGTTAGAATGATGATTTGGGGACTGAAAAGATGATTGTTAGTTAAGTTAGTCACGATGCGCCAAAGTCCCCATGGGCCTGAAGTTCATGTGCCCAAATAGCTCCCATGCACTTAGGACTATGCTTAAACTGAGTAAGTGTTCCCATGTGCCCAACTGCCCATGCGCCAAAATGCCCATGCGCCTAAGTCAGGCTCATGCACCTGCATAGTACCCATGCACCCAGATAGTTGCCTAGACGCCTAAGTGTTGGGTCATGCGCCTGCATAGTGCCCATGCCCCCAAAGGTTTCCCATGCACCTAAGTGCCCATGTGGCTGGAAGGCCATGCGCCTGTATAGTGGCCATGCGCCTGTATAGTGGCCATGCGCCTGTATAGTGGCCATGCGCCTGTATAGTGGCCATGCGCCTCTATAGTGTCCATGCGCCTAAAACTTAGAATTATATCTAGAATTTTGGGAAAAAAGAAGTTTTAGGCTCTGACTTGGGATGTTCCAAGGGGTAATGTAAGATGGTTATATGAGGTTATATGACGATTTTTATGTATGTATGCACGCCCATGTTATGTTTATGTATGTTGTCTTTTTGTTCGCTATTATGCATATTTTCGTGGCTTTGCATGGTATGTTAATATCAATAAAGGTAAAGAGTTATGTAATGAAAGCAAAAATTAATGATGAATGAAACGTGGAACGTAAAGAAAGAATGGATGCATGCTTGAAAGTAAGAATGAGTGCATGGAAAGTTTTGCAAGCACTGTAAGGAGGTTCACACCCAAATAAGGGTGTTATCTTAACGGTGTGCGGGTTAGATACACCGAATGGATGCACACTGGGGTCTAATCTTTGTGATTGACCATACGTATGGGACCTTTGTCGCTTGCCCTAGGTACTGGAATTAGCTTCGTGCATAATGTTCGGGGTCTATGAGTAGACCTCAGGCCTAGTAACCAGCTTCGTGCACAATGTTTGGGGTATAGCACATGACATTGGTCCGAAATATAAGTAAGAAAGATAATGATGAATGTACAAAAGATAAGCAGGGTAGACAATGAATGAAAATGAATGATAATGATGACATACATTGAATGGAAGATAATGAATGGTGATGAAATATAATAATAAGATTATCTATTTGTACGTATGATGTATGATCTCGAGTGAAAGTATTTTTATTTTATAAAACTAGAACTCACTCAGTAATGTTGACTTTTATGTGTTCCATTTGGTAGGTGATTGTTGTTGAGGATGGCACGTGGCAGCTACTTGGCATTTTTTTGATGGCTTCTATTTGTATAATTATGACATTTTTATGATGTAATGTAACACCCGGTTACATTTTGGTTAATGAAAAAAAGAATAAAGAGAAGAAAAGGAAGAAAAGAAATAAAGTACAAGTTGAGGGACCAATCTTGCCAAAAAGAAGAAAGGTTTGTAAGAGTGGGTAAAAGGGAATGGCAGCCCATTCTCCTCTCCCATTCATATCCTTCATTCGGTTCAAGAGAGAAAAAGGGGAAAAGAGCAAATAGCTAGGGTTTCTTGGTAATCAAGGTGCAAAAGTCTAAGTCAAGCGGGTTTGTAGGAAGCTCTACTCGAAGAGGCTGTCAAGGTGAGTTCTACGACCCCTCTTTTACACGATTTTGACCAATTTTGGGGCCAGAACACATACCTAAACCGTTTTTGGTTGTATGAGTGTTGAACCCGTTTTTGTGTGTTTGTGTGTGGTGTGCGACCGGGTGGGGCTTGTGTTTGGGCTTATGATGCTTGAATGATGTTGTGGTTGTGTTTCTAGGGCTTAGGATGGTTGATTTAAGCCTAGAACAGGTTAGAAAGGGGCTGGAGGCCGGAATCTGCAGTTCAGGTTCGAAGAGACTGCATTCTGCACCTAACTAGGGCTCATGCGAATGGAAGCCATGAGACTGAATGGCAATCGACTAGAGGCCATACGGCCTATAGTCATGCAACTGAAGTTCATGCGCTTGATAGTCATGCGACTGAAGGTCATGCGCCTGATAGTCACGCGACTGGAGGAAATACGGCCGAAGGTCATGCGACCGGAGGAAATGCGGCCGAAGGTCATGTGACTGAAGCCTATGCACCCGAATGTCACGCAACTGAGGGTCATACGTATGGAAGTTATGCGACTCAAGGCTATGCGACTGAGAGTCCATACACCCCATAGTGCCCATGCGTCCGGAGATTGTCCATAGGCCTAAGTGCTCATTCGCCCCATAGTGTCGATCCATACGCCTAAGGGTTCTAATATGCCTGGAAGGCCATGCGACTGAATAGTGCCCATACGCCCAAATAGGGCTCATGCGCCTAAAGAACTTAGTTTATTTTCTGATTTTCGGGGGAAAGTGTTATGTAGGTTTTGACTTTGGAGGTTCTCGCGTGTAACACCCGAATATTTATTATTTTGAAGCCGGTGAAGAAAGAAAAGAAAATAAAGTCCAAAGTCGAGGGACCAAACTCGCCCACGAAAGAAAGTCGGGTGAGGGGGAGTATATAAGGGAGAGGGCAGCCCACCCTCTCCCCCACACTCACAAATCAGCCAAGAAAAGGGAGAGAGAGAAAGAAGAGAAAAAGAGGGAAAAGTGTTGGTTCGGGTCGCCAAAATCGTCGTGAAGCAAGCCAAATCGAAGCTCTTGTCGTTGTGCTCGTTTAGGTGAGTTCTAAGACCCCTCTTTTACATGTTTTTGAATGATTTTGGGGCTGGAACACATCTGAAAACCCTTTTTCGCGTGTTTGGGTGAAAACCCGTATGTATGCGTGTATGTATGTGTAGGACCCGTTTGGGGCTTGATTTCTTGCTTGGTTGTGCTTGAATAATGTTATGGTATGCATCCCTAAGGTTTAGGATGGTCGATTTAGGCTTAAAATGGGTTTAGATGAGTTTGGAGGCCGAAAACCCTCGGCTGCAGTCGGGTTGAACTGCATTCTGCATCAGTTAGGGCTAGGCGACCGACTGGAGGCCGAATGGAGGCCATACGGCCGATTAGGGTGCGATTGGGGTTGATTCGCATGATTGGAGGGCCAGTCGCATGGGGTCATTCGACTTAGGGTCCATTCGCACGACTGGATGTTCATTCGCATAGGTGTTCATCCGTATTAGTTCATTCGCATGATGCTCAGTCGCATGGAGGTAATGCGACTGAAGGGTGTCCATACGCCCGAATAGGGCTGTTGAACCCGAGGAAGGTGTAGATTGACTTCTGACTTTCAGGGGAAAGTGCATATGTAAGTTTTGATGTAAAGGTTCCCATAAGAGTTTTAAGACGACGATCGAGGTCTTAGAAAGCATGTTGGGTATGATGAGGGTGATGATGTTTATGTTATGTATGTATGATGTTGCCCTGTATGATGTGATGTTGATGCATGTTAATGTTCCTTATTATGATGTATGTTTATCTTTCCATAACTTTACGCGTTATGATGATGAATGAACGAAGTATTATGAAACGTAAAGTGAAAGATAAAGAAAGAGGAACATGATGAATGAATGCATGTACTAATGAACGAATGAAACGTCTTGCACACATCGGATAACGGGTCCTTCTTGGTGATTGACCCCGAATGTAGAACCTCTACCGCTCACCCCTAGTACTGTGGCATACGTTTAGCTGTTCATTTGTTGACTTCGGCCCAGTAGCTAAGACTGATGGTTACTCCTAGTACCGTGGCATACGTTTAGCTGTTCATTTGTTGACTTCGGCCGGTAGCTACGACTAACGGGGTGTGTAGCACATGGTATTGGTAAGGATGATGTCCGATGCGCAAGTAAGGTAATGAAAGAACGAATGAACGAATGAAGAAGATAATAATGATATTATCTATGTGTACGTACGATGTGTGATCATGTAAAAGTAACGAACGGTTTTATATGAAAGTAAAGTATGTTTTATTTATCAAACTAGAACTCACTCAGCAACACTGACTTTGATGTGTTTCCAGTTGGCAGGTAACGATTGCTGAGGATGGCACGGGCGACTACTCAGCTCTTTTGGGATGGCATTCTTTTGATTAATGTTTTTGCATTGTAATGCGAACAAACTATTTTTGTAATGAATGTTGTATTAGTTTGCAAAAGCATTTACATGGAAATGAAAGTTTGTTTTAGTTTTCCGCTGCGATTTATTAATACAAATGTAATTATATGTTTTATGTGCGATGAGAACCCAGCTGTAAGCGTCCCGGGAACGGGGCCTACAAGTTGGTATCAGAGCCAAAGTTTAAGTGAAATGGGTAAATTTCCAAAATAAACCTAATCTTAAACTGAGAATGGGACGAAAGGGAATGGGATGCAATCTCAATGAGTAGCTGCGTGCCATCAGGTATTTTCGTTAAAGTTAACCGGTTTTATGTGCGCATGGTATGTGTTATGTGTTGTATGTAGATTTAAATACTGATGTAGTCAGGACAGGTAATACTTGGGGTATGAAGAGTAAAGTAAGTGGCTAATCACAACTGGCCATTGTAATTAGGGACTTACTATACTTAACATAAACTGAGTTGTTCCTTGAATGACTGTGTTGGTGTTTGAATCTTTCAGTGTGCGTGTGATGGCCGGAGGTAGATCTTCGAAAGCTTCTAGGGGTGGAGGTCACGGTGCTGAACCGCGACCAAGAGAGGGAGATCCAGAGTTGAGAGGGTGGTTCATGAAGAACCAGAGACCCCTCATCCGGAGGGTGGCGACGAAAGCGCCAATCTGAGAGCCTCGGTAAAGGAGGCTGTTGTAGAAGAAGTCCATCAGGTCATGCAGACAATCTTATCGTCTGTGGTGACTGAAGTTATTAAGGCCGTACGAGAAGGGGAAAGAAAAGAAAGAAACAGATCCTCTGGAGAACGGGAACAACCAGGGCCGGAAACGGTTTTGTCTGATGATGAAGAGGAAGAAGAAGAGCCTGTGCCAGAGGCAGTGCGAGGATGTAACTACGGGGCATTTATGAGATGCAAGCCCCCTACTTTTGATGGAAACGGCACCGCTGCAGCTGCTCACCGGTGGGTGAGGGAAATGGAAGTTGTTCTCGATATCAGCGAGTGCCGAGAGGACCAAAAGGTGAAGTTTGCTACCCACTCTTTCGTGGATTCAGCTCTGTGCTGGTGGGACAACGTTGTCCAAGCTGAGGGTAGTAGGGCCATTGGGAAAATGAAATGGCCTGAGCTGAGAAGGTGGTGATTGAGGAATTTTGTCCTCATCGGGAAATGGATAAGTTGGAAAGGGAGTTTTTACAGTTGGAGGCTGGAACCATGACACACCAGCAGTATACCACCAAGTTTAATGAAATGGTACGGCTTGTGCCTGATCAGGTGACGCCTCTGTCTCGGAAAATCAAGAGGTATATTCAGGGTTTACCGGTGGATGTTCGCCGGCATATGATCGCCACCCGGCCAAGCACGTTTAGGTCGGCAGTTGATTTGGCAGGGAGGCTGTATGACGAGCGGGAGGTGGTGGTGACTGAAGCGAATAAGAAGGGTGGTGGTGATCGGAACTAGAACGGGAAACGTTTTGGTCGGGGTGATGCCCCGATGGGTAACAAAAAGGCACGGGTGGATGAACACCGGGTGGTCACATCAAGTGCGGGGTCGAAAAGGTGTGGCAAGTGTGGAAGGGAGCACGGCGGGGAATGTAGGTTTGGGTCAAACTTGTGCTTCAAGTGTGGGAAGACAGGGCATATGGCGAAGGATTGCCTATTGGGCAAATGTTTTAACTGTGGGGAAACTGGTCATATGAGCAGAGATTGTAAGAAGTCGAGGACTGAGGGTTCAGGGGTGAAGAAGACGGGAAGTGAGGGACCGAGGGCGAGCGCCAGGGCGTTCACCATGACACAGGATGAGGCTAGGACGGACCCTGACGTTGTGTCCGGTACGTTTCTAGTGAACCAGACTTTAGCTTCTGTGTTATTTGATTCGGGTGCTAGTAGGAGTTTTATTTCTGCTGCTTTCTGTGCTAAGCTGCCTGTTAGTAGTAGACGTGTTGATGCGCCCTTTGATGTAGAAACTGCCATAGGTAAGTCTACCAGGATTTCTGAGATGATAGAGAATTGTGAAGTGGAACTTGAGGGTCATAGGTTTCCTGTTAGACCGTTCGTGATGACCTTGGGTGGTTTCGATTTGGTTCTTGGGATGGATTGGTTGGCGGATTTCGAGGCGAACATTGTGTGTCGCAAGAAGATGGTTCGGTTGACAGCGCCTGACGGAAGTTTGGTAACAGTTTATGGTGATCGGGTTACTACGATTCCAAAGGTGATCCCAATGGCGGTGGCGGGAAAGTGTATGAGGCGTGGATGTAGCGCCTACTTGGCTATGTAAAGGATGTGGATACACCAACACCACAACTAGCTGATGTACCAGTTGTGTGTGACTTTCCAGACGTGTTCCCAGAAGACTTATCAGGAGTGCCACCTGACAGAGAGATTGAATTTCAGATTGATCTGATACCGGGTGCCCAACCTGTTGCCAAGGCACCATATCGGTTGGCTCCAACCGAGATGAAAGAGTTGATGGAGCAGTTGCGAGAGCTGCTTGATAAGGGGTTCATTAGACCGAGTATCTCTCCTTGGGGTGCTCCGGTCCTATTTGTAAAGAAGAAGGATGGTAGTATGAGGATGTGTATTGACTACCGCGAATTGAACAAGTTGACAGTGAAGAACCGCTACCCCTTACCGAGGATAGATGATTTGTTCGACCAGCTTCAGGGTGCCAGTTGGTTCTTGAGGATAGATCTTTGATCGGGTTATCATCAGTTGAAGGTGAAGGAGCAAGATATCCCTAAAACAGCTTTCCGTACGCGCTATGGTCATTACGAATTCTGGTCATGTCCTTTGGTTTGACCAACGCGCCGGCTGCTTTTATGGATCTGATGAACCGTGTGTGTCGGCCTATGTTGGATAAATCAGTGATTGTGTTTATTGATGATATCCTGATTTATTCGAAGAGCAAGATTGAGCATGTCGGTCACATTCGAGAGGTTCTAGAGACGTTGAGAAGGGAGAAACTGTATGCTAAATTCTCCAAGTGCGCATTCTGGTTGCGCGAAGTTCAGTTTTTGGGTCATGTGGTGAATCCTGATGGGATTATGGTTGACCCGGCGAAGGTGGAGGCGGTTATGCAATGGAAGTCACCAAAGACGCCATCCGAGATCCGTAGTTTCTTGGGCTTGGCGGGCTACTATAGAAGATTCATCCAAGACTTCTCTAAGATTGCTTCTCCACTAACTAAGTTGACCCGAAAGGATGTGAATTTTGTATGGGGTCAAGCTCAAGAGAAGGCGTTCGAAGAGCTGAAGGCAAGACTAACTCAAGCTCCTGTTCTATCACTACCCGATGGAAGCGAAGATCTGGTGGTTTATTCGGATGCTTCCTACTCAGGGTGGGGTGTGTGTTAATGCAGAGAGGGAAGGTTATAGCTTATGCATCCCGACAATTGAAAGTCCATGAGGTTAATTATCCCACTCATGACTTGGAGCTAGCAGCCGTGGTCTTTGCACTAAAGATTTGGAGGCACTATCTTTACGGGATGAAGTGCACCATATTCACCGATCATAAGAGCTTGAAGTACTTCTTCGAGCAAAAGGATCTGAACATGAGGCAGAGGAGATGGTTGGAACTTATAAAGGATTATGATTGCGAGATCCATTACCATCCAGGCAAAGCTAATGTGGTGGCGGATGCCCTTAGTCGGAAGGAAAGGCCCGAACCGATTCGAGTGAAAGCTTATCAATTAATCATGACCTCTGATGTGATGAAACAAGTTGAGGAGTTTCAAGATGAGGCGTTGAAAGAAAATCACCTTAACTCGGAAAGAATGAGAGGTCTGGTTGGGGAATTGGGTGAAAACACGCTCGGTGTTAGAACTCGATTCGGTCGTGTGTGGATTCCTCGTTTTGGGGATCTACGGGTGAAGATATGGATGAAGCCCACAAGACTCGATACTCCATTCATCCTGGTACCACGAAAATGTACCATGACATGAAGAAAGATTATTGGTGGCCGGGTATGAAACGTGACGTGGTGGAGTATGTGAGTAAGTGCCTTACTTGCTTACAAGTGAAAGCGGAGCATCAAAAGCCGTATGGGAAGATCCAACCTTTGGATATACCGGAATGGAAGTGGGAGCACATCACCATGGACTTCATTACGAAGCTGCCACGTACTCCGAAAGGGTATGATGCCATATGGGTGATAGTTGATCGTCTGACGAAGAGCGCTCATTTCCTACCGATCCGCGAGACGTATTCATCTCAGAGGTTGGCTGATCTGTTCATCAACAAAATTGTAGCTCGTCATGGTGTGCCGGTGTCTATTGTGTCTGATCGCGACACTCGGTTTACATCTAAATTTTGGAAGAAATTCCATGACGCTATGGGGACGAGGTTACATATTAGCACGGCCTATCATCCCCAAACCGATGGTCAGTCAGAAAGGACCATTCAGACACTGGAAGACATGCTCCGGGCATGTGTGATCGATTTTGGGGGAAGTTGGGATGACCACTTACCGTTAGCCGAATTCTCATACAACAACAGTTATCATGCCAGCATTGGTATGCCACCATATGAGATGCTATACGGTAGGAGATGCAGAACACCCGTTTGTTGGGGTGACATTGGTCAAAAGGAATTGGGAAGTGTCGAGGTAATCGAGGCTACGACTGAGAAGCTTGAAAAGATTAAAGCCTTCATGAAGGCAGCCAAAGATAGACAAAAGTCGTATGCCGATAAGCGACGTAGGCCAATTGAGTTCCAGGTGGGTGACTGGGTTATGTTGAAGGTCTCACCTTGGAAGGGTATTATCAGATTCAGAAAGCGGGGCAAGTTGAGCCCAAGATATATAGGCCCTTTCCGAATCATTGCTCGAGTAGGGGAGGTGGCCTATAGATTGGAGTTGCCAGATGAGTTAAGTGGGATTCACCCACATTCCATGTATCTCATCTGAGAAAGTGTATAGCTGATGAAGACATGATTGTTCCACTGGAGGACATTGAAATAGATGAAAGGCTCAATTATGTGGAGCAACCAGTGGCAATCATCGATCGTAAAGAAAAAAGGCTAAGGAATAAAGTGGTTCCTCTTGTGCGTGTACAGTGGAAGCACAGGAAGGGATCCGAGTCAACGTGGGAGACTGAGGAAGAAATGAGACAGCATTACCCACGTTTGTTCGACGAATAACAGGTATCGGGGACGAAACCTATTTAAGGGGGGTGGACTTGTAACACCCGAATATTTATTATTTTGAAGCCGGCGA
The DNA here is from genome assembly GCA_025506515.1 of Flaveria trinervia. Lineage (NCBI taxonomy): Eukaryota > Viridiplantae > Streptophyta > Magnoliopsida > Asterales > Asteraceae > Flaveria > Flaveria trinervia. The sequence goes on along the minus strand of CM046447.1, from coordinate 69,868,222 downwards.
AGAAAGAAAAGAAAATAAAGTCCAAAGTCGAGGGACCAAACTCGCCCACGAATGAAAGTCGGGTGAGGGGGAGTATATAAGGGAGAGGGCAGCCCTTACCCTCTCCCCCACACTCACAAATCAGCCAAAGAAAAGGGAGAAGAGAGAAAGAAGAGAAAAAGAGGAAAAAGTGTTGGTTCGGGTCGCCAAAATCGTCGTGAAGCAAGCCAAATCGAAGCTCTTGTCGTTGTGCTCGTTTAGGTGAGTTCTAGGACCCCTCTTTTACATGTTTTTGAATGATTTTGGGGCTGGAACACATCTGAAAACCCTTTTTCGCGTTTTTGGGTGAAAACCTGTATGTATGCGTGTATGTATGTGTAGGACCCGTTTGGGGCTTGATTTCTTGCTTGGTTGTGCTTGAATAGGTATGCATCCCTAAGGTTTAGGATGGTCGATTTAGGCTTAAAATGGGTTTAGATGAGTTTGGAGGCCGAAAACCCTCGGCTGCAGTCGGGTTGAACTGCATTCTGCATCAGTTAGGGCTAGGCAACCGACTGGAGGCCTGGAGGCCATACGGCTGATTAGGGTGCGATTGGGTTCATTCGCATGATTGGAGGGCCAGTCGCCTGGGGTCATGCGACTGAGGGTCCATTCGCACGACTGGATGTTCATTCGCATAGCTGTTCATCCGTATTAGTTCATTCGCATGATGCTCAGTCGCATGGAGGCAATGCGACTGAAGGGTGTCCATACGCCCGAATAGGGCTGTTGAACCCGAGGAAGGTGTAGATTGACTTCTGACTTTCGGGGGAAAGTGCAGATGTAAGTTTTGATGTAAAGGTTCCCATAAGAGTTTTAAGACGACGATCGAGGTCTTAGAAAGCATGTTGGGTATGATGAGGGTGATGATGTTGTATGTTATGTATGTATGATGTTGCCCTGTATGATGTGATGTTGATGCATGTTAATGTTCCTTATTATGATATATGTTTATCTTTCCCATAACTTTACGCGTTATGATGATGAATGAACGAAGTATTATGAAATGTAAAGTGAAAGATAAAGAAAGAGGAACATGATGAATGAATGCATGTACTAATGAATGAATGAAACGTCTTGCACACATCGGATAACGGGTCCTTCTTGGTGATTGACCCCGAATGTAGAACCTCTACCGCTCACCCCTAGTACTGTGGCATACGTTTAGCTGTTCATTTGTTGACTTCGGCCCAGTAGCTAAGACTGATGGTTACTCCTAGTACCGTGGCATACGTTTAGCTGTTCATTTGTTGACTTCGGCCCGGTAGCTATGACTAACCGGGGTGTAGCACATGGTATTGGTAAGGATGATGTCCGATGCGCAAGTAAGGTAATGAAAGAACGAATGAACGAATGAAGAAGATAATAATGATATTATCTATGTGTACGTACGATGTGTGATCATGTAAAAGTAACGAACGGTTTTATATGAAAGTAAAGTATGTTTTATTTATAAAACTAGAACTCACTCAGCAACGCTGACTTTGATGTGTTTCCAGTTGGCAGGTAACGATTGCTAAGGATGGCACAGGCGACTACTCAGCTCTTTTGGGATGACATTCTTTTGATTAATGTTTTTGCATTGTAATGCGAACAAACTATTTTTGTAATGAATGTTGTATTAGTTTGCAAAAGCATTTACATGGAAATGAAAGTTTCTTTTAGTTTTCCGCTGCGATTTATTAAATACAAATGTAATTATATGTTTTATGTGCGATGAGAACCCAGCTGTAAGCGTCCCGGGAACGGGGCCTTACATCGCGGGTTTATGTAAGTTGACTTTTAAGGTCATAGATGATATGATGGGCATGTGTGATGATGTATGATTGATGCTTATTCATGATGATGTATGATTGAGCATGTTTGATGATTATGTTTGATCGTATGTTTATGCATTATGTTCCTTATTACATATGATGATATGGTTTTACGTGGTGTGATACTGTTAATGAACGTAAAGTGTTATCTTAACAAAGTGAAAGATTTAATATAATGAAAGTGGAACATGAACGAACGAATGAAAAGCCTTGCAAGAAACTGAAGGGAGCTTCACAACTCATTGAGAGTTGTTACCTCAACTGTGTATGTCTATAGCATGCAATTTTGGGCTAACTCATAAGGGTTCATACACACAGTAAGAGTTCAATCTTGGTGACTACTCCAATATGTGCGATTTCCCAAGTACTGTGTGTTATACAGCGTGCGATCTTGGCTAACCCATAAGAGTTCACACACACAGGGGGAGTTTGTCCTAGTGACCACTCCATACGTGCGATATGGGATCCTTGTCGCTTAACCCTAGATGAATTACTTGGTGCTCTAGAAGGGGGGTTAAGCATATGACAGGACCTAGATAGAAATGGAAAGATAATAAATGTACAAAATGTGCGATAAGTACGAATTGTGCGAAACGTGCGAAATGTACGAAAAGAACGATGATGAAGATAATAATTATTACCTTGATGTATGTACTATGTGTGATCACGTGCGATGGTAATGAAAATGTTTTAGTGAACGAAAGGTAATGTAATGTTTTTATAAAACTAGAACTCACTCAACGTTACTTTTATGTGTTTCCAGTTGGCAGGTAATGGTTGCTGAGTATGGCATAGGGTGGCTACTCGGCTCATTTTGAATGGCATTATTTTGTACAATGTTTTTGCATTATAATGCGAACAAACGATATTTTGTAATGAATGTTGTATTATTTTGCAAAAACGTTTATTTTAATGAAATGAAATATCTGTTTTAATGATTCCGCTGCAATGTTTTCTTTAAGTTAATGAAAATATATGTTTTATGTGTGATGAATGACCAGCTGCAAACAATAATATTTTGTAATAGTTAACTACGTTGTATTGTTTTGCAAAAGCAATCATTATTATATGAAATGGTTTTTAGTTATTCCGCTACGATGTTTTAATAAATTTAAATGTATATTTTATGGTTTATGAGCGATGATTGTTCAAGTGTAAGTGTCCTGGGAACGGAGCGTTACATTGTAGTGACATTACTAGGAGAGCTTCCTGTCCGAGCCTAATTATTTGTAACCTTTCGTATTTCGTTAAATAGAAATTAATGCCATTATGTTCTTGTAAGGACAGTTTATGTCATTTATGAAACTATGTGGATTATTCATGGTTGTTTCTTTTATTTTTTATTTTAATTTTTTAATTTAAAGGTTAATAATTAAATTTATTAAATTAAACATAATAATAATAATGTTAACAATAATAATAATAATAATAATAATAATAATATAATAATAATAATAATAATAATAATAATATAATAATAATAATAATAATAATAATATAATAATAATAATATTAATAATAAAATAAGTTAAAAATAAAAAAAATAATAATAATAGAAATAATAACTTTTACAAGTTAAATAACTAATAAGTTATCAAATAATTAAAACTTAATGTTTACAGAAGTTCAGGAGGTAATTATGCCAAATTAGAAACTTTAATTAAAACTTTCTAGCATAAAGTAATAAAATCCAATGTAGAGGAACTAAAGGCGTAAATAACTAAAACCCAAACCCCCCCTTTTTCAACCCCGTATTTCCGATGCCAACTTCGGCGGAGCTCCGGCCGAGTTCCGGCGACAATAAATCACCGAAACCCTTCGAGTTTTGACCCCAATCCATTCCAAATTGTTTCGAGAACACGTTTCGAACTTGAATGCACATCTTAATTGCATTTAAATGTCGGTTACAAACCCAATGGATTGAATAACCGAAACCTTTTAATCATAAGAGCCGTTCGAACATTAGAGCTAATAATAATCAAATTAATTGAGCCTAATCGATCGTCTATCTCTCTCTAAATGTTTACAACTTCCAATTTAACTTGAAACACACACAAACATTGAGTTCAATCATCATATTCATCGCGAACCTGCAACTACTCGAATTTCATCTTCTGGGCTTCTTAAAACAAAGCTGATGGAGGGCTTTTGCTCACCGAGACCCTTGGAAGCTTTCTGTAAAACAAATTCGAGTATTGTTGACGTTTGCAAGCCGCGATATATATTCTATCTTGTAGTCATCCTTTCGATCGAACAGGTACATTAAATACACACACAAACCCAGTTTCACATGTAGAATCTAAGCCTTAAAGTTAATTCCGTTAACAAACACGAATTGGTGGTCAATTGGAATCAAATCAAAACTAGTGTTCTTATGAATTGGGGGTTCTTTATAACTATGTTTTTAAGATTTAAGAACCGTGACTTACCATGGTTGCGGCCCTGGTCTACTGGTTACACAAGCTCATTCAAACCTTGAGGTCCTAGGTTCGAATTCGAGCACTCTCAACTTTTTCTAGGCTTTTTTCAGCCTTTAAAAAAATTATAGAAAATTTCTAAAATTATAAAAATCAGTTTTGTAAACTTTATTTATTTTTAAAGTAATCAAATTATTTTCTGTAAATTTATTTATTTAAATACTCTAATATTTCTGTAAAATATTTTTATAACGTTATACTTAGTTTATTTTTATAAATATAGACTTTAAATAATGGTTTAAGTAATTAAATTATTATTTGGCCAATATGTTATCTTTAATTATAGATTAATCATGGTAATTATAAAAGTTATTTACATTTTTATAGTTAAATTTCTAAAATCATTATAAAGGATTTAATTTCTTTTAATTTTGCATGTCATTATAAAGGATTAATTAAGATTTCTTCTATTGGATTAAAATGTATATCTATGATTTCAATAACTAGCCTTATTTATTTATAAAAACCCCCAATTCGTATCGAAACCCTAGTTCACGTTTAATCGTTAAACTTATTATTAAACTTAATCTAGTAATATATACGTTTAGGTATCTTGTAAATTCGTTGGAGCATCACTTATTACTTATTGTCACCTTATATATATATATGTCATGTGAGTTCTCCATGTCTATTTTTACTTTATTTTATATCTTTTGGGGTGAAACATGTTAACCTTATAAACATACAATTGTAAACGTATTGATACTTGTAAATGCACATGCAATTCACGTTTACCTTTGTCATGGTTATTTGTAATATTGTGAGACTTATATGATAGACATTATATGTTGTCAATCATTAATTATTGCTAGTATGTCAACGTCATAGATCTAAGGGCCTAACAAGCTTATTTTATGCTAAAGCTGAGGTTATTGCCGATACCTGATGACGTATGCTTGTCCATCATGGGAACCAAGTACACTTAGCTAATCGTTATAAACTTGTAATTGATATTCTTAGTCAAGGTTTGATTGTAGCTATATGTTATCTATAAACTTGCTTTATTCGTAACCATTGACATAAATTGCTACTTGTAAACTTATATATATATTATATATATATATATATAATATATATATATATATATATATATATATATATATATATATATATATATAATATGTATATGTATGCTTAACCCATGGAAATTCACCAACTTTTAAAATTCATCTTTTATTTTTAACATGTTTCAAGAAATGCAAAAGGTTGATGATTATCTTTGAAGCATGCTTACACCTAGGAACATAATAAAATATCTTGAAACTTGGATATTGAACTTTGTTTACTTTATTCCATTGAGACATTTGGATATAATGTTACTTAAACTTATGATAATTATATTTATATTTAATGGTAGCATTATGTGACTATAAATAATGTTAACCCTCACATCTTGACGTTTCCGCCATTAAGGTTGGGGTGTGACATTATTTGTCATCCAACTCGTGCAGTTCTTCGTACAGGTTGAGTGGTTTTTTTTTGCGGCATGTTTCACTACATTTTAATCGTATTAATATTTTTAAGAAGACAAGAATATATATATTCATATATAAGTTTTATTTAAAATATAACAATTAGCAGTCACAAAACAAATAGTATATTTCATTACATTCTTATTCTTATACGTTTAGAGTTACTACACCAGGCTTAAGGTTTATTATAGCTCTAATCTCCATAAACCCAATCCAATATCTTTGTGAAGATACTTTTCCTGTGTGCTTTTATTTCTTTGATATCTTTTCGAATTGTCCAAATTTCTTGTTGTATCTTCTTAACGTTTTTAAGAATTTTTTGGGTTGTTTCTATCCGACAATCTTCCAACCTTTGTGTGACATCTGGTAATTTTCCATTACTAAACTTCGTTAGTTCTGTTAGGTCTTGCATACACATGTGGTGAGCACACACTAGTTGTCGTTGAACATTGGTGACTTAATAATAATAATCTATGATAAATAATAATAATCTATCATAAACAATAATAATCTATGATAAACAATAATAATCTAGTTAATAATGTATATTATTAGTTGTGATTATGTGGTTCATGAATATATAGAATTTTAAATATTTATTTTGTAATTTTACGTGATAACGTGACAACGTGTTATATATATTTTATGTGTTGTGTGACTTGTTATAAATGTTTGTGATTAGGATTATTGATTAATGATACTTTTAGTTTGTAGTTAAAATTGTTAAAAGACAATGTTAAATTGATTAACTTTTACAAAAGTTGGTTAAAAGGGGGTGTATATGCAAAAATCTATATATGTTAAATTGAAAAATCCCAACCCTAGCCTCCCACAACCCAATTTCGGCCACAAGATGCCCCAAACCCTTATTATTTTTGAAATTGAGCAAGAACAAGCATAAACATGTCGATTTTGATTGGTTCGAAGTGGTTGCAAGGTGTTAGCAAGTCTAATTCTTGTTATATACATATTTAAAGGTTAGATTTTATCAAGTTTTCATAGTTTTTGACTCCTGATGAATCCTAGTTCGAATTTATGTATGAAAACATGAAATTGATGATTGTTAGATGTTAATATGAAGTTAGTTAGGTTGTATTAATGCTAGATTATGTTGATTATGCAAGAAATCCATGGATTGATCATCTAGTTCATACATTGCCTTAAGAGGAAACATTTTGTCCTTGGAATTCATTATTTGATGATGTTATGATGTTAGATACAATGCTTGGATGTTATTTTGATTGATTTGTGTAAGAAAATTCATGAATTTGGGGTGTTGATCATGACTTACTAAAAGTAGAGACTTTTGTGTATGATGTTTGGGGATTTGGACGAATTAGTGATGATTATCATGTTAGAATGAATCTATGAACTTGATTAGGTATAAAGTTGATGAAATTGTGATTGAATTGGGTGCTAGATTGCTTTTTGGGTGTTACTTTCTGTTGGACCTTGAAAGGATCATACATGCTAATTTAATTGGTGAGTTGATGGTTGTTCCATATTCTAATTAGTTCTTGTGTGCTTGTAGGATCATCCTTATAGGTCCAATAGCTTATGGTACGTGGATAGTGGATGCTCTCGACACATGACTAGAGATCGTTCCCTCCTTCATGACTTCAAGCATATACAAGGAACTACTATGGCATTCGAAGGAGATTCACAAGGTGGAAGAATTACTGGTCAAGGATACGTGACAAATGGGATGCTGAGCTTTGATAGAGTGATTTACTGTGAACAACTGAACTTCAATCTACTAAGCATGTCTCAGATCTGTGACAAGAAATATTCAACTCACTTTACCGACACTCATTGCTATATTCAGAAACCAGGATTTCAGATTTCTGAAGAATGGGTTGTCCTAAAGACTACAAGGAAGAATAACAACTATGTCTTAAACCTGAATTCTACAACACCAATAGAAGAGACATATCTTCTGTCTAAAGCATCATCTGATGAGTTCAGCTTTGGCACAGACGCTTGGGGCACACAAACTTTAAAAACATGAACAAATTGGTCAAAGGAAACCATGTCATTGGTTTTCCCCAAAAATAATTTCATTTTGTTGATCACTGTTCAGCGTGCCTCAAAGGAAAACAACATAAATCTTCTCACAAACCAAAGTTGGTGAACACAAACAATACTCCATTGAAGCTACTTCATATGGATCTGTTTGGACCAGCTTATGTTATGAGTATTGGAAAGAAATAGTATTGTTTGGTGATCATTGATGCCTTTTCAAGATTTACATTGGTTTTCTTCTTACTTCATAACGAGGCATCCCAAATAATAAAATACTTTATCACAAAAATTGAAAACCAACTTAATCATAAGGTCAAAAAAATAAGAAGTGATAATGGAATTGAGTTTAAAAATGAAGACATGAGTTCATTTTGTGCAACCAAAGGCATCGCTCATCAATTTAGTATAGCTAGAACTCCTCAACAAAATAGGGTAGCTGAAAGGAGAAATAGAACACTGATTGAAGCAGCAAGAACAATGCTAGCCGATGCTAAACTGCCAATTACATTCTGGGCAGAGGCAGTTAACACATCGTGTTTTGTGCAAAATTCAACTCTGATATAAAAGAAAGCAACATGGCTCCATATGAACTATTGTTTCACAGAAAACCATTTATTGGATTTTTTAAGTCATTTGGTAGTCTTGTCTCAATATTAAACACCCGAGACTATTTGGGAAAATTTTCATTTAAGTCTGATGAAGGCTTCTTTGTAGGTTATTCTTTTGTTTCTAAGGCTTATAGAGTGTTTAATCCTAGATTAAACATTATTGATCAAATGTTCAATTCAAAGAACACTCATTTCCCAAATCTATAAATGGTCATGTCTGGTTGTTTGATATTGACTCATTTACAAAATCTTTTGATCGATTTCACTTGTCTAATGCAGGTACCTACATTCAGTTGAACCTTCTTCATGTATAGAAAGAAAAGATGACTTTTCATTAATTCCTCCTACCTCTACTAAGCAACTGAATGAACATGTTCCACTCCAAGCTGATCTTGTCAAACAACCATGTCAAAACCAAAGTGTTGTAACTGAAGGTGGTCCCAGTTTGTTACCATCACATTCAAAAGATCTATCAATTTAGCTTAAAAATCAAAAGCAACCTACTCCTCCAGTTAAAACAGAAAGAATCTCAAATGATGAAAGCAATCAAATCGTTGCAAATGCTGAAACAATCACTGTAACAGGGTCTGATTAACTTCATAACTCCCCAATAGTACAAGATGAAGGTGGCTCTCACCATTATGAACTGAATGTCTCTAATCTTGATGTACCCATTGCTGGTGACTAAATTCCAACCACTAGAATACACAAGAATCATCTAGTAGAAAGCATTATTTGTGAACTCAATGAAAGGGTGACAAGAAGCAAATCAAGTATTTGCAAACATCTATTTGTTCTCATGCTTTCTTTATCAAATAGTACCCAAAAAAATCAAAGTGGCTCTTCAAGACAATAGATGGATTGAAGCAATGCATGAAGAATTGATGTAGTTCAAGAAGCAAGAAGTATGGCAACTGGTAGATCTTCTCAAAGAACAATACCCTATCGGTACCACATGGTTGTATAGAAACAAACCTGATGATAAAGGATTGTCATCAGAATTAAAGCAAGACTAGTGACATAGGGGTACACACAAGAAGAAGGAATTGATTATGATGAAGTGTTTGCACCTGTTGCTAGATTAGAAGCAATAAGAATCTTTCTTGCATACGTATCCATGAAGTTTACTATTTATCAAATGGATGTGAAATGTGCTTTCTTGTATGGAAAGATTGCTGAAGAAGATTATGTGAGTCAACCACCTGGCTTTGAAGATTCTGATTTCCCTCACAGGGGTATAAGCTTGACAAAGCCCTATATGGTCTTTATCAAGCTCCAAGAAAGTGGTATGAGACTCTATCATCTTTTCTTCTCAAACATGGATATGGAAGAGGAAAGATTGATCATACTCTCTTCAGAAAGAGAAGAGGAAGAGACATGTTGCTGGTCCAGATATATATGGATGATATCATTTTTGGCTCAACAAACAAGATACTCCGCAAAGACTTTGAAGAACTCATGCATTCAAAATTTTAAATGAGTGCAATGGGGGAACTCACATTCATTTTAGGAGTGCAAGTCCAACAAACAACAAATGGAAATTTTCATCAATCAATCAAAATATGCAGAAACAATGTTGAAGAAATTCCACTTTGCTGACTGTCAATCTATGAGAACACCTGTTCATACTAAAGTGAAGATAGGATGTGATCTAGAAGGCAAATCAGTGGATCAGACTTAGGCCTGACATTATGTTTGGTGTTTGTGTGTGTGCTAGCTATCAAGCAGATCCTAAGGAATCTCATGTGTATACAGTCAAGAGGATATTTAGATACCTTAAAGGTAAGCCAACTCTTGGTTTATGGTAATTAAAGGAAGGAGACTTTAATCTCTATGCCTTCACTAACAGTGATTATACAGGATGCACCTTCAATAGAAAGTCCACTTCTAGAGGTTGTCAATTTCTTGGTCCAAGACTGGTATCCTGGAAGTGCAAGAAGCAGACAAACGTATCTGTTTCAATAACAGAATTTGAGTATATTGCAGCATTAGCTTGTTGCTCTCAAGTTCTCTGGATTCAAAACCAGATGCGTGATTATGGTTTTAACTTCTTGCATACCCCAATTCACATTGACAACACAACAGTTGTGTTTATTACAAATAATTTAGTTCAACACTTAAAAACAAAACACATTGAAATTAGATATCTTTTTTTAAGAGATTCTGCTGAAAAAGGGTTAGTCAAACTGATTCAAGTTCCAATTGAAAATCAATGAGCTGATTTATTCACCAAGGCATTTGAACCTAGTAGGTTTGAATACCTAGTTCAATCAATTGGCATGATTAACCTTGAATAAAATCAAAAGCATCAAAACAATTTAAAAATGTTAGAAAATCACAAAAGAAGTCAATTTTGATGAAGAAAAGGATATATACTTGGGAAATGATAGAATTACAGTCGTTATATCATTCATTGTGCTTAATTTAAAATATGAAAGACTGACATGACTTACCAGATATGTTGTGTTAGGACTGTGTACGTATGAAGTACTAATTGATAATGCATGAAACCAGATAAAATAGTGTGGAATCCTATTTGATTGGCGATCCAATCAGTGAGAACACAGTTCCGATCAATCTAGCGATTAAAGAAATGTTAAGAACGATTAGAACAAGATCAAATGTGAACTATGAAGTTGGAATAGGCTTTCTAGAGTCTCTGGACGACTAGGGTATGAATATGTGTCAAAAGTCTTGAAGTGTTATGTTTTTCCACGAATTAGGTGGTATTTATAGGTTAGGGTTTTCAATGGTACAACTGAACCATTAGCATGGTTCAGTCGTGTGACTGAATCATGCGATTGGTTCATACGCACAACTGAAGGTTCAGTCGTGCGACTGAGTCAATCTTATGTCTCAATCGTGCGACTGATCCAGTGTCCTGGTTCAGTCGTGCGACTAGTCCATTTGCATGAAGTATTCATGCGTATGGTCCATTAGCATGGTCCATTCGCATGAAGACTTCATACGATTAAGTTTGAACACGTTTCTCAATCATTATTGACTAAGAACTATGCACAATAACCTCAAACCTATATAGTTAGTTCAATATACTTTATCACATAATAAACAATGTAACATTAAACATTATAAGCATCAATCACATATTGTATTTCATTTAATTCATCCATTAAATATATGTAAGACGTGACAAACATTTTACATTAAGCTCCTAAACTAGGTACATATGCATCAACATGTTGGTAGGCTCAACTTGGAAGAGAAGATACTTGCTGTGATGAATTAAAATCTTATTCAATGGTGAAACTCTCATCTCAGAGTACAGGTATGTATTGGCTTATCTAAGTGTATGTGTGTAGTAACCTAAACACACCAGGTAATGATACTTTATGAATCTCTTTCACCTACATCAAGTTTCATCTATGTTTTGCTAAACAAAGACCTGAAGAAACAAGCACATAGTGCAGATGTATTGATCCAAAAGATTCCCAATAAGGAACATATCCAAATTGGATGAATCTACAATAACAATCCATTCCATGCAAATGAACAAAAGAATCCAATCATGGATCACCTTCCAAAGTTAAGCGAAAAGAATCCCAATATGGATCATCATGAAAAGGATCAAAGTAAAAGAATCCCAATGAGGATCAATGAAAATGAGATCTCATGACTTAAGTAACCTGGTCAAGAAAGATGTGAAAAAGTTCTACCATGCATTACACAAGGATGGGTGATCATTCCATGCTTTTGTGTGTGAGGTACATGTTGAATAATCAAATCAACCAAAACATGATAAATATCACATGCATTAAAATATCAACCAGGTATGAGTTGAAGAGGACAAACATACCTTCAATCAATAAGTTGATAAACATGTCCATTTTATCACAAAAGAATGCACATGCGCAATGTAAGATTCATATGATCCCAACAAAAGTATACTTCTTTTCATCCTTAAATCAGAAAAATAAAAATAAAAATTAATTCATATTCAAAAGTTTTAAATCCTTAAAGTTTCTATATAGATGTGGATATAAACTTTAGGGGGAGTAATTTAAAATTTTGAGCAATTTGTATAGATATTTAGTATCTTAAATTACTTTTTTAAAACTTCTAGACAAATCAAAAAGAGTCTGTCTATGTTGGTGCAAAAGTTATACCGTAGTATCTCAGCTTATGCAGATTATAGGAAGCATAAGAAGTCCAAGATCAGTCAAACAATGGGAAACTTGTATCACTTCTAACATACAAGTCAATCCAAGCAAGAATTGATACCCCAACAACAACCAACAACTTCATAAGACATAATTCAATCAAAGACAGCTCTTCATAACATGAAAACCAAAAACAGTAAGATTAAGTTATGATTAAGTTCAAAATTTAATACGGGTAAGTGCATTAGTTAATGCGGGTGAAGGTAACCCATGCATATAACCAATGCGGGTAACTGTTTATGCCATTAATAACAAAGTGAAACCAATATGGATAAGAATCTTATTCTACCGCATTTGTGTCAAACAAGTATAGATAAAAGTTTGGTGTTAAAAGCCTATGCGAACAAAGTGTTCTACCGTATTTGTTAATGCGGAAGACATTTTCACAACCACATTTGTTTTTACTCATCCGCATTCTTGAATGTGGGTGACATCAACACTTTTCATGTATATCAAAAATGAATAAATAAGTGCTTAATCTCTTCTGTCACCATGATGATGATCAAGAAATATGGACAACTTCATTGTTCAGTCGTATTTTTTGAAGTAAACGTGGATAAATGTGTTTTATTCTGCCGCGTTTTTTACAGTGAACAAATGTGAACAAACTTTGTTCAGCCACATTTGTTACAGTAAACAAATGCTAGTTAACTTTGTTCAACCACATTTGCTACTTTGAACAAATGTTGGTTAACTTTATTCATCGCATTTGCTATAGTGAAACAAATGCTCTTAAGTTTTCCACTTCCGCATTTGTAACAGTACACAAATACGGATAACCAAAACTTTTCCACATTTGCTATAGTGAATTTAAAAACTTGACTGTATTTGTTCTGAAACTTGTATAAATTTGTAAAAGCCATTATTTGACTGTTTAAAGCAATTTCAAAAGGTCATTTATTACTTTTCAAATCTGAGAGACTTTAAAGTACGACGAGCAAAACTCACTATTCTTCTTCAATCATCATCATTAACAACCTGTGTTCTAAGACTCATTTCATCTAATAAGTCCACATCTTTTACTGTCTACAACATTAGTATCAAACAAAAGGTGAAAGCCTTTGAATTTCATAACCTAAAATGTCAGACTTTTGAACTGATAATGAACATAGAATCCTAGGTCAATAAAGGAAACTCAAAATCAGACTTGATTTAAGAAAAGATGATCGTTTTCGACTGCACTGAACATGCTAACTAAGGATAATAAGAATCGACAAGTGAACTTCAAAGTCATGTTCTTCTTATGAACAGAGCATAACAAAAGATGAAAATGTTGAAATCACTTGAATCTAAGAGTTTAAAAGAGGTTAAACAAACAAATATAATCTCTCCAAACATGAAAAAAATAATAGTAATTATTCATAATAATGTCAGGCTTTGTAATGATTCCTATGGAACAGTACCTCTAAACAATCAATTTTGACCATCACAAGTCAAACTAATGAAACTTGCTTAATGTATGCTTTACAATCTGATAAGTATTTTTAGCAATCTAACTCATATGCCTCTAATGCAGGGTACATGGAAAATCTCACCTAGAGCAAGCTCCACAATGTCAGTGGTCATCTTGACCCTAATGTACCGGAGGCTGGAGGTCTTAGAGACATGATCCGATTCTTTCTAGAGTACTACTGTAGTGTCAGTTATAGATTATGAGAGAATTCTGTCTGGAAGGATCAATGGTGACCACACTCTAACAATCACTGAACAAACTATGAGACAGTGTCTACAGTTTCGTGATGATGACAACACCCCTCTAGAGCTTGAAGATGATAAAATCACTACTTTCTTTGCCAACATTGGTTATGAGGGAGGATATGAAGGCAAGCAGATTGTGAAAGGCCTAGTTGACTTACAATGGAGGTTCCTGATTCATCTCTACCAATATTGTCTGTCAAAAAAGAAGACAAGACAGAATGATATTCTTGTAGTCACATCATCAGCCATATGTGCTTTATGCACCAAAGGGCCATTTAACATGTCTGCCTATGTGTTAAATGGTTTAGTCTCAAACATTCAAGAAGGGAGAAGAGAAATGTTTCTAATGTATCCACGGTTCCTACAATGTCTCATTAATGAAACATTTCCTGACATTGTACCTGAAGGTCCTATGATGGATATTCCTCATTATGATGCTAAGTCTTACAAGTACATCAAAAAGAGAGATCCTAGGAGCTCTTATAGTGGAACCCACTCTCCTATGTTACCCTGGATGCTTCAACAGATTAATCCTGAATAACATGTTAAAGAATAAAAGGCTCCTGTTGATGAACCAATTCAAGAAAAAGAACCAACTGCTCATAATCAGCAAACTGCTAATGAGCAAGTTGAAGAAAGAGATGAAGGACAGAGGTTAGTGCCACCCCAAGTGGATGTAGGGGGTGATCTTCACACTGGATCTTCTGTTCATGATGTTGATATGGCCTTACCATTTATGCCAACACCAATACCATCACCCCAAAGAACACCATTACCATCACCTCAAAGAACACCAATCCCATCACCACAAGCACAGCCCATCATTTCTCCACATATATCTCCAATCCATCACTCACCCATATCTCCTGCTCAAAAATCTCCTGTTACTACTAAGCCTATTGAGTTTGATGATTCTACTAGCTCTTTAGAGAAATCCAAATCATCAACTGATGAGGAGGATCATCCAAGACAAATGACTATAAGGCAAGTTGCTTCTGAGGCTACTCCATCAGAAAGTTATGCTGAATCAAGAGTCAACAAGCCTGATGAAAAGGATGAGCTGATTTCCGAACCACTACAAAAAGTAGCCAAGATGGAAAGGCTATTTAATAGAAGATCTAGAATTATTCAAGACAGACTTCTAGAACTGGATGAGAAAGAAAAGGAGTTGAAAGAGATAAAAGAAAAGTATGAGTCTAAAAAGAAAGAAAAGGAAAAGGAGATTGAAAAGTTAAAGGTTGTTCTCTAACACTCAAGGGATGAAATAAGTGGTCATGTTGACACTTTAGCCATCCAAACTATAGCCATGGAAGAACAAGAAGGAATGATTGAAGAACAATCTCATATCATTAGGGAGCTGCAGAAATAGATAGAACTCTAAACAAGAGAGTATCCGAGTTGGAGCTGCTTGTTCTTACCAAAAGAGAAGTTGAGATGGAGAAAGACAAAGGAGAGAAACTAGAAGAGAAAAGACAAAGGGAAAGTGACAAAGATGACAGTTCTGAAAGTTCATCAAGGAAGTGGTGATAACTCCCCTCCTACCAAAATATGAAGTTCTTTGAAACTGAAAAGGAAGAAGAAACAAGTGAATCAAAACAAGATGAGTCTAGCATGGAAATGGTGGTGTATACTGAGAAAACAGCTGACACTCACACTGAAGAGGCTGAATTTAGTGACATGATTAAAGCTCTTGATAGCTTCATTGCAAAAGAGTTCATCATTGATGATGATTTTGGGATTTTATAATTGATCAAAGGACTGTTGCTGAACCTATTATAGTGATTCCTCAATCTCTTGTTTCCATTAAGAAGGAATTGAGTATGCAATTAGTGCCTGCTGTATCACTAACTGATGAACAAAAGGAAATTATCAAAAGACTATGTGAAGAACAACAAGAAAAAGAAGAATGAGCTGATGCTATTGATGAAACAAAATAATTTGAGAAAGAAGAAAATGTATCTCAAGAAGCTGAAAAACCTAAAACCTCCTCTGGTCCAAGAATGCAAACATACACCAGGAGGAGGAAATACTTATTAGAGAAGGTTAAAGGAAAAAGACCAATGATAGAAGAAGAACCAAGTAAGAAAAACAAAAAAGATGATCCTAGAAGCCTTGCAATCATTGCTGAATTTTTAAATGAGCATGAAAAGGCTAAAGCACAAATGAAAAAGAAGGATGACTTTAGAGATCTAGAGGAAGGAGAAATTGAGGGTGGCAATAGCTCTTGAAAGACTAATGAAAGAGAGAAGTTAGTACAAGAGATGGTTGAAAAGGCCCAAACTGATGACCTGATAGTGAAAGCCATATTTTTAATTAATCATGGATATGACCCTGATGAAGTATTTGGGATGCCATATGAGGGAATGAAGGCAGAGGAAGAAAAACTAAAAAAGCTGTTGGACCCCACTTATGAGATTGAGTATGAAAAGACTCTTTCTCCTAAAGCTCCATTGTTCAAATCATCCTCCAAGAAAAAGCAGACCTCCACTCCTCATTCATTATATCTTGATCCCTATGGCATGACTGATAGGGAAATGAAGGAATATCTTTCTGGTCAAGGATTTACAAGGATAAAGCTAGGTATATGAAGACTAATTCGTTAAGGGTTGCCATCCTTAGGTTGAAAAATGAAAAGAAAGATAGGCTGAAGAAACTAGAAAAGGAGATTACCAGCAAAAAGTCGAAGACTAGAGTATCAGCACAAGACCTTACACAGATATCCTGAGTGGTTTGAAGAGCCTTCACAACTAAAACTTCAAGAAGGTCTAACCATTGTAGAAATGATTAAAGGTGTGTCTACTCCCAAAGGCAAGACTGATCAGAAGATTATTTCTTGGAAGTATGATAGTGATTGGAACATGTTTATGGTGTAAAGGATTCTTCATAGAGTACTCTGCTCTTGTGAATGCCCTGGAGGTTCATGATTTGAATGAACTAGCCAATTTAGGGCTGATAAATCATAAGGCTATGTTTAGGGGATATGAGTTTAAAAACATTCTAAGAATGTTTAAAAGAACAGACAACTTCAAGTCTTTTAAGGCTACTGCATGAGGAAAGATAGATCCTTTATCAATCCCCTTGAGAAGAGAATAACTAAAATAGTAGAAGAAGTTGTGTTTCTAGAGCTAAAAGTGAAACCAACTAAATCATTAAAAAGAAAGATGGTGGCTGGAACTCATTCCTCCACACCTATCTCTAATGTCTATTATGATGAAAAGACATATGAGTTGGTAATTGAGAGAAGATGGGGAGGAAAGGAAGGTGCAGAGATTAGATTATTTAGTGGATATAAGGTGAGATTACTAGATGAATCCTATAATATACACCCGACATTTCAGAGAATTAACCAATAAGCTGGGAGAAGAAGACATGCACTTCTTCTTAAAGTGCATTAAGATACTGAAAATGGCTTATGATCAAATCATTGCCAAAAGAGAAAAGAGGAAGAAGAACAAGACTCCTCTGTAATTAGGGAACATTGTGAAGCTAGAGGTTGATGTGGATGGAGCTTTACTAATACATAGAGATGGGTTGTCTACTGTATCTATATGGGAACCAATCTCTCTCAAGAAACTACCCATAGAAGCCACCTACACTATGAGTCAGATGAAAATTCATGTGCTGAACAGAGAGATGATGTCTGATGCAAATGACTTTGTCAACATGATAAAGACCATTTTGGATCCATCTCAAGCAAAACCTCTAATGCCTCCATAAGACCCAGCAGAATCTTCACAACCTCAACCACCACCAAACCATTAAAGAACATAGGCTGTATAATCCTTAGGGGAAGTATTGTTGGAACCTAAAAAGATCATACATGCCAATTCAATCTATAAGTTGATGGTTGTTCTGTTGGTAATCCCACAAGTCCAAGTATATATGCGGATGAAGAATTTGCATAGAAGACAAGTGTTGGCTAACCGCATTTGTATATGTAGAAGACATAGAACAAATGTTGACAAGTGTTTGTTCTTCCGCATTAACAAATGCGGATAGCCTAGAAGAAATGCTGACATGTTTTGTACATATGCATTAACTAATGCGGATGCCCGGTAACAAATACACATAAGTGTTTGTTCATTTGCATTTGTCAATGCTAATGACCAAACATTAAGGCTAAAGACAAAATAAGAAATGTTGATCAAGATCAACTCATCCACATGCGGATGAACAAATGAAATGCTAATGAAGACTTAGACTAGTTTTGATGTATAGATCAGGGTAGTTTAGTAATATTATAGAAGGCATATTGTCAGCCTATAAATAGAATAGAAAACCTTGTATGTGAGGTGACTGTTGATACATAAACAGAACATTTTTGTTTAGCCTTATGTTATCAAGGTGTATTGTTACTGTTTAATGTTCAAACCCTAACATTCATTGTAATAAATCACCTTTATTAATACAAAGTGCATTTATGAGTATTTCTTGCATTTAATGTTTATTGATTGTTTGATTCCACCATACAATCATTAACTCGATCATCATATTCGATCCTTATGAGAATATCAATCTCACAACCCAGTCACTTTACTAAAAGGGAAACTTTATTATTGAAGAATATTGGATATGATGAATTAGGCATGCTTATGATGTTAGGTGCATGTTAGAATGATTGTTGATGATGTTTGATGTGATAGAATGTGTTAATTGAGTTGTATGGATGATTGATTGATCATGTAAGGAATTTAGGTTTTGGTGTTCATACATGATGATGAACTATGATTACTGATTAGGAGATCTGCTTGGGATTGGCATTGATTATCACTATGTATGTTGGTTGGAATGAATCTTGTTGATGAATGTGATTATGATTGTCATACACGCATGTGAATTTGAGGCCCCTACTTAGTAGGATTGACAGCGTTTAAGATGTGAAGTCGTGAGTGGCTTCACATGACATGTGGTGCATGATTAGACTTCATGTATGATTTATTAGTTATCATGTACATATGTTTGTGTTGAACATGTTTGTTGTTTGAGATTTGCATGAGTGTATGATGATCTAATGTTGTATGATACATGTGGATAATTTGTGTGATATTCTTGTATGTCAAGTTGATATACATGATAAATGATACTTCAACTAATATGTCACCAACAAGTCAAACGGGTCAACTAGATTAACCTAGGATTATTAAGTTTTTTTTGTGTACATGTACTTATGTGCTTGTGTGTTCTAGGTAACCTTTAAAGGGTTGTCATTGCACCTATCACCAGTTCTCTTTAGTCATTATCTTTACACATCAGGTGAGTTCAGGCCCCTCTATTTTATAAACCTTCTTTTGGGGGAGGTAGCATACTTGTATTCAAACACTAATTTATTATTGTAAATTGTTTATGTTTTTCACGTAGTGCTTAATATCTTAAAGTCCTCACACTTGCAGATCGTTAATAATGGTAACTAGGGGGAAATCTTAGGTAGTACTACTGGATCTAACGTGCCCTACCTATGAAACTCGAGGTCAAATGGGTGCATTATTTTGCTACACACAAACATCATCATGACCTGGTAAGTCGTGACGGGAGGAAACAAACGCAACACAGTCAACTTGAATCGTGAAATCACTATTGTAATTACTTGTGAATATAGAGTAGCTATCTATTTCAATACACTTCTTATGTTATGAAAATGTTATTGTTTATGATCAACGCAAAATTTTGAACTCACCAACCATTATGTTGACATTTTAGTATGCTATTCTCATGTCATTAACTCTACTTGCCATTAGGAGCACAACACAGGTCCAACATGCATTTTAAGACTTTGTTTTAAAGAAATATTTGTTGGTTTTTAGTTATGAGTGTTTAAATATTTGGGTTGGCACATGTTTTGCCAAATATGCATTTTTGTATTTTGGGTTTGTCTTATTTCATAACGCTTCCGCATGGTTTTAAAGTTTGAATTTTGGTTGTTTTATTATAAATATGGCATATAGTTTCGTTCTGAGTAACTATTGAATGTGATCCTGGTTTGTTCACACGCCTCGTGGTAAAACTCCACATGTGGATTTTGAGGATGTGACACTTTGCCTTTTGATTTCTTTCTCTTTAGTTTCAGAGTCATCTGGTTAGGCTGTTGGTGTTATTTCAGATGTGAGGAGGAAAGCTTTTGGGATTTCTTCTTCTAAGTTTCTAACTTCCTTAGCCAAAAATCTCTCGCCATGCAGTACCCTTTTCCTAGGGGTCTCAATTGTATAACCTTCGAAGGCTACGGGTGCACGTCGAACATAAAACTTTGGCTTTGTGTTAGTCTTGGTGTTGGGTTGGGAAATTTCAATATTATTCTGAGGTTCTGGTTCTAGTGTTGTTTCCTTGAGGTTGCTATGGTCTGAACACTCCTAGGGATCTGTTTCATTATAGTGGCTATCTGAATTCATAGCTGCAAAAGTTCTTATAAATTTTAATTGTAATATTACCAATCAAAACAATTAGTCAAACAGATTCATCAAATATTTCATATTCAATATCAACTATATATACCATAAAACAAACTTTGCCCAATATCTAATTATAACTTAAAATTTATATATACATGAAATCATAAATAGTTTTTAATTATTCTTGCCTCATTAGGGTTTGTTAACACACAAACATATGTATGCATAATTTTTTAGTCATACTGACAATTATTATCATACAAGCTCATAATTATAGTCTAGGCATTTCATAATACCTAATTCTCTATAACTAGTGGCTCTGATACCAACCTGTCATATCCTGGCAAAAGCATGAAATGCTTGGATGCGACCCTTTGGCTTAGAACACATTGATCACAAAGTAATTATGACAAGTAATATAACAAGTAATATAACGTAACACATCATATGTTGTTATATATAGATATAAGTATGGGTTACATTTTGGTTCATACAAAATTTGCTTATATAAGTTCTTTTACATAATTTATCGTAACAATAGTACAAAAGTGTCTATTAACCACTTCATTATTCAGTAATAATTGGAATGTGCATCCATTGTTAAGCTAAGATTATACATATTCACGGTTAATTTGATACATGTTCGTCCTACCATTTCACCCAATCCATTGTAAACATCAAACCAAAACATAACACTATTAGTCATTCTTATTACCTGAAAAAGCATACTCAAAACTGTAAACATAATTTTGATGAGAATATATGTTAGTTACTAAACAAAATACATTGATACAATATAAATAAGATTACAACCAAACCAACTTATAAGCCAGGTGATTTGTAAAACTATCACAAATACAAATCACATAATCACTTGATATAACATCACAACACTCATACTGTTGATGCATGAAATATTTCCTAAGTAGCGCTACCTATATTACGAGAAGGTTCCTCATCCGAATTAATGGTTATAGCTTATGACACATTGATAGTATATCTTAAAAATTCTTATTTATATTAGCATCAATAACAAAACAATATGCTTATTCCCCCAAAGCTTATAAATGTAAAATGGGGCTATGTTACTCATCTTATTTCTAGTCAAATATCAAGAAATTCATTTGAAATAATTATTTGTTAGAATAAAACAATTTTTTTTAAAAAATTTAGCACTTTAATTCATTAACCATGATAAAATTCCAAATTAACAGCTACTAATTTCCTAAAGTCATCAAAATTTAACATCAAAAACATTAAATTCTAATTCATCCCATATAATTTCAGATCAATAATTCATACCAGGTTAATTTTAGAATTTCACAAGTTTCATATAGATCAGAAAAAATAGCAAATCATCACTAAAAATTCTGAAATTTATACTTAATGTTCTATTCGGAGTATCTTATTTTACGTAAATTTTTCATAACTTAACTCACTATTTTGTGATTTCTTCCTATTTTCTAATTACAAAGTGTTCTCAATTTTAAAACTCAATCATAACTATGAATTAAATCATGAAATTTGTTCAACGATTCTTATAAATTATAAGGTCTATCATATAATTTTTCTATACTTTTACCAGGCATGGAGATTTTGTATGAAAATTTCCTTTTATTTTCTCGAACAAATTATATAAAATAAACTACGTATTAGTATTTCATCAAAATTTACCAAATATTAATTCTATTATTTTCTAACAAGTTTCTAATTTTATTCCCACAATTGCCGTAATTTAGGTGCTTAATCTATTTAACCAAGTAAATTGTGAAATAACATATATTTTAACACCTTAAACCCTTTATTTATATATTTCATTTCTATAAATCTTCAGACTTTCTATTTTAAAGACTCTTTTTTATTGAGAATAAAATGTTTTGTAAGGTTTGTGATAAATTCTTATGATACAAAACATAAGGGTTTAAGTTCTATGTATGTTAGATACATACATGGTTTATAAACTTTTTAATCAATCAGTTTGATTAATCTAACCTTGATTTTGATAAAGAAGAGGGTGAAGGAAGGTGATGAAGGCTTATAACTTATTGAGATTCAAGCTTGAAGGAATATTCTTGAACTTAGATAATACTTCAAAGGATTTTGTTGGTGATTTGATGATTGTATTGGTGGTATAACCACCGAGAGAAAAGAGATTTGTTGGAGGGAAGATTGTTGTGGAGGATTGTGTTGTAACCATGAGGAAGAAAGGTTTTGAAGGTAAGAAGGTTGCTTTGGTTGTGGTGGTGTGGTTGATGGAGATGGTTGTGGGTTTTGGTCGATAGCGGTGGTGGTGTGGATTGTGTCCATGGTCGAGAGGTACAAGGAAGCTAGGAGATCATCATGATCTTCATCATTACATCTAAATCTAGAGTACTAAGGTGTTAATCATAAGGGTTATGTGTCAAGTTTAGGAGGATGATAAGTGTATGTAGTGCTAGGTGTTACCATTTGGTGTCAGTTAGTTTCTTAGTAATTAAGTGTAGGTTAGTTAGGTAATTAGCTACTAATCTAGATCAATTATGGCCCTAATAACCTGATTACTATGGCTAAGTTTGGGTTTTAGTTTAATGTTCAAGTGTTTAGGATTAGTCTAGTTTTAATACAAAGTTTCTTGATGTAATTTTATTTGGTGATGTTTGATTAAGGTTACATTTTTAATAAATTACAAAAGTTAAAGCATCTAATATTAAGCTAACTAATCAATTAGTATTATGATTGTTAACTGACACACATGGTTCAATGATCACAAAGTTCACAAGTATTTATATATATACATAGGTAAATATTTATACATGGGTGCATGCATGCTCACGTAACATATGCATAATCACCAAAACATATAAGATTCATAAAGAGTATATAAATATAAACCTATAAAAATATCTTAAGACATTAATTTGCCTAACCTTAGCTTTTAGGGTTTTCAAATAAATAAACAAACTTTCTCTTCACTTCCCATAACCTCAAACCTTATTGCTTGTTTAATGTATATATTCTCCGTTACATTACTATGAAGAAATGTTGTTTTCATATCAAGTTGCACTAACTCATAGTCCCTAATAACAATAAAGCTAAAATAGATCTAATTAATGTATGCTTCACTACTAGAGTGTAACACCCAGTTATTTGTTTATTTTGAAGCCGACGAAAGAAGAAAAGAAATAAAGTCCAAAGTCAAGGGACCAAACTCGCCAAAAAATGAAATTTGGGGAAGTGGGAGTATTTAAGGGAGAAGGCAACCCTTACCCTCTCCCCACACTCACCAAAATCAGCCAAAGAAAGAAGAGAAGAGAGAAAGAAGAGAAAAAAGAGAAAAAGTTAGTTCGGGTTAGTTTGAGTGAGCCAAAATCAACGAGAAGCGAGTCAAATCGAAGCCTTGTCATTTTAGTCGTTTGTGTGAGTTCTAGGACCCCTACTTTACTTGTATTCAAACGATTTTGGGTTGGAACACATATGAAATCTGGTTTTTCAGTGTGTGCATGTTTGACCCGTTTATGTATGTGTATGTGTGTGTATGATGCGTTTGAGTCTTGATTGTGAGCTTATGTGTGCTTGAATGGTGTTGTGGTATGCATCCCTAAGGTTTAGGATGGTCTATTTGGGCTTAGAATGGGTTTAGATGAGTTTGGAGGCTAAAAGCCCTCGGCTGCAATCGGGATGAACTGCATTATGCATCAGCTAGGGCTAGGCAACCGACTGGAGGCCAAATGGAGGCCATACGCTGAATAGGGTGCTATTGGGGTCAATTCGCACAATTGGGGTCCACTCGCACAATTGAAAGTCCATTCGCACATTTGAAAGGCCAGTCGCATGGAGGTCATGCGATTGAAGGTCTAGTCGCATAAGTGTTCATCCTCATTAGTCCCATTCGCATGAGGTCCATCTGTATTAGTCTATTCGCATGATTGAGTGTTCACCCGCATTGGTTCATTCACATGATGTTCAGTCGCATGGATGCCCTGCGACTTAAGGTGTCCATACGCCCGAATAGGGCTGTTGCACCCGAAGGAAAGTGTAGTTTGACCTCTGACTTTTGGGGGAAAGTGCAGATGTAGTTTTGACGTAAAGGTTCCTGTAAGTTCATGTAAGATGACGATGAGGCCTTAAGAGTATTTTGTGCATAATGATGATGATGTTGCATGTTTATGCATGATGCATGTTATCTATGTATGATGTTGCCTGTATGACATGATGCTTGAGTATGTTATGTTCCTTGTTATGATGTATGCTTATCTTTCCTGTGACTTTACGTGTGATGTTAATGAATAAATGAAGTATTATGTAACGTAAAGTGGAAGATAAAGAAAACAGGAACATGAAGTAAGAATGCATGCATTAACGAGTAATGAAAGTAAAGATAGTCTGGTAAGCATCGCATGTAGATCGGTCTTTCTTTGTGATTGACCATTTGCATAGAACTATTGCTGCATACCTTAGGTTCTGTGACCACGAGGTCCGATGCACCGTTATAGAAGGTCTATGATTGGCCTAGGTCCAGAACCATGAATAGAAAGGTATTCCATATGGCAATGGTACACCTACATTCATACCTTAGGTACTGCGACCACGAGGTGCGATGCACCGTTATAGAAGGTCTATGATAGGCCTAGGTCTAGAACCACGAACAGAAAGGTATTGCATAGTAAACCTAGATCCTACCCCAGGTACAGTGACTACGAGGTGCGATGCACCGTTATAGAAGGTCTATGATAGGCCTAGGTCCAGTACCATGATGAGAAGGGAAGGGTTTATGGTTGACAGAAAGAAAAGTAAGATGAAGAATGAAAGATAAAAGAAGATAATGATGATATTATCTATATGTACGTATTATGTATGGTCACGAACGAATGTAAAGTATAGTATGATTTTGAAAGAAAGTAAAGAACGGTTTTACGAAAGTAAACTATGTTTAATTATGAAACTAGAACTCACTCAGCAACGCTGACTTTGATGTGCTTCCAGTTGGTAGGTAATAGTTGCTGAGGATGGCACGAGGCGGCTACTCAGATCTTTTGGGATGGCATCCATTTATATAGCGCTTTTGTGATGTAATGCAATAATGTATTTTGTAACTGATTAATGCTGTATTATTTGGCAAAAGTTTTATAATGAAATGAGATGTCATTTTTGAATGTTTCCACTGCAATATTTTCATGAGGCAAATGTAATTATATCTTTTATGTGCGATGAGAACCAACTGTAAGCGCCTCGGGAAAGGGCCTTACAAGTTGGTATGAGAGCCAAAGTTTAAGAGAAATGGGTAAATTTTCAAAATAAACCTTAACTTAACTGAGAATGGGACGGAATAGGAATGGGATGCCAATCTGAGTAGCTGCGTGCCATCAGGTATTTTCGTAAAGTTAACCAGTTTTATGTGCGCATGGTATGTGGTTATGTGTTGTATGTAGATTTAAATACTAATGTAGTGAGGACATGTAATGCTTGGGGTATGAAGAGTAAAGTAAGTGGCTAATCACATCTGGCCACTGTAATTAGGGACCTACTATACTTGACATAAACTAAGCTGTTCCCTTGAATGACCGTGTTGGTGTTTGAATCTTTCAGTGTGCGTGTGATGGCCGGTTGTAGATCTTTGAAAGCTTCACGGGGTGGAGGTCATGGTGCTGAACCGCGACCTAAGAGAGGGAGACCCAGGGTTGAGAAAGTGGTTGATGAAGAACCGAAGAGCCTCGGTAAAGGAGGTTGTGGTGGAGGAAGTTCATCAGGTCATGCACACGATTCTACTGTCTGTGGTGACCAAAGTGATTAAGGCAATAAGAGAAGGGGAAAGAAAGGAGAGAACAGGTCCTCGGGCGGACGGGAGCAACCAGAGCCGGAAGCGGTTCTCTCTGATGATGAGGAGGAGGAAGAAGAAGAGCCTGCACCGCAGGTGGCACGAGGCTGTAACTACGGGGCGTTTATGAGATGCAAGCCCCCTACTTTCGATGGAAACGGCACCGCTGCTGCCTCTCACCAGTGGGTGAGGGAAATGGAGACTGTACTTGATATCAGCGAGTGCCGAGAGGACCAGAAGGTGAAATTCGCTACCCACTCTTTTGTGGATTCAGCTCTGTGCTGGTGGGACAACATTGTCCAAGCTGAGGGTAGCAGGGCCATCAGGAGGATGAGATGGCCTGAGCTGAAAGAGTTGGTGATTGAAGAGTTTTGTCCTCATCGGGAAATGGACAAGGTCGAAAGGGAGTTCTTGCAACTGTAGGCGAGAACTATGACGCACCAGTAGTACACCACAAAATTCAACGAGATGGCACGTTTGGTGCCGGATCGGTGACACCTCTGTCTCGAAAAATCAAGACGTACATTCAGGTTTGCTAGCAGATATTCGCAGGCACATGATCGCTGCCCGGCCGAGCACATTTAGGTCGGCGATGGATTTGGCAGGGAGACTGTACGATGAGAGGACGGTGGTGGTGAGTGAAGGTGGAAGGAAGAGTGGTGGTGATCGAAACTGGCAGAGGAAGAGGTTTGGTCGGGGTAATGCTTCGACGGGAAACAAGAAGGCACGGGTGGATGACCACCGTGTGGTCATATCGGGTGCTGGTATAAAGAAGTGTGATAGGTGTGGGAGAGAACATAGCGGGGAATGTAGGCTGGGGTTGAATGTATGCTTCAAATGTGGGAAGTCGGGGCATATAGCCAATGATTGTCGTACGGTCTGGTGTTTTAACTGTGGCATGGAGGGCCACATGAACAGAGACTATAAGAAGCCAGGGCTGAGAGTTTTGGGTGAAGAAAACTGGAGGTGAAGGACCAAGGGTGAGCGCCAGGGCATTCACGATGACACATGAGGAAGCTAGGACGGACCCTGATGTTGTGTCCGGTACGTTTCTAGTGAACCAAACTTTAGCTTCCGTGTTATTTGATTCGGATGCCAGTAAAAGTTTTATTTCTGCTACTTTCTGTGCTAAACTGCCTATTAGTAGTAGACATGTTGATGTGCCCTTTGATGAAGAAACTGCCATAGGTAAGTCTACCAGGGTTTCCGAGATGATAGAGAACTGTGACGTGGAACTTGAGGGTCATAAGTTTCCAGTTAGACCGTTTGTAATGACCTTAGGTGGTTTCGATTTGGTTCTTGGGATGGATTGGTTAGCAGACTTCGAGGCGAACATTGTGTGTCGCAAGAAGATGATTCGCTTGACGGCACCTGATAGTAGTTCAGTGACGGTGTATGGTGATCTGGTCACGACGATCCCGAAGGTGATCTCAATGGTGGTGGCGGGAAGGTGTATGAGGCGTGGATGTAGCGCCTACTTGGCTTATGTAAAGGATGTAGATACCCCAACACCATAACTGTCTGATGTACTGGTTGTGTGTGACTTCCCAAACGTATTCCCAGAAGACTTACCAGGAGTGCCACCTGATAGAGAGATCGAGTTTCAGATTGATCTGATACCGGGTGCCCAACCTGTTGCCAAGGCACCATATCAGTTAGCTCCGACAGAGATGAAAGAGCTGATGGAGCAGTTGCAAGAGCTACTTGATAGGGGGTTCATTAGACCGAGTATCTCTCCTTGGGGTGCTCTGGTCCTGTTTGTAAAGAAGAAGGATGGTAGTATGAGGATGTGCATTGACTACCGCGAAGTGAACAAGTTGACGGTGAAGAACTGATACCCCTTACCGAGAATAGATGATTTGTTTAATCAGCTCCATGGTGCCAGTTGGTTCTCAAGGATAGATCTTCGATCTGGTTACCATCAGCTAAAGGTGAAAGAGCAGGATGTTCCAAAAACAGCTTTTTGTACGCGCTATGGACACTACGAGTTTCTTGTCATGTCCTTTGGTTTGACCAACGTGCCAGCTGTTTTTATGAATTTGATTAACCGTGTGTGTCGGCCGATGCTAGATAAATCAATGATTGTGTTTACTGATGATATCCTAATTTATTCGAGGAGCGAGATTAAGCAATCCGATCATATTCAGGAGGTTCTAGAGACGCTGAGGAGGGAGAAGTTGTATGCTAAATTCTCCAAGTGTGTGTTCTGTTTGTGCAAAGTTTAGTTCTTGGGTCATGTGGTGAATCCCGATGGGATTATGGTGGACCCGGTGAAAGTGGAGGCGGTTATGCAATGGAAGTCACCAAAGACGCCATTCGAGATTCGTAGTTTCTTGGGTTTGGCGGGCTACTATAGAAGATTTATCCAAGAATTCTCTAAGATTGCTTCTCCATGTAAGTTTGTATGGGTCAGGCTCAGGAGAAGGCATTCGAAGAATTGAAGACAAGATTGACTCAAGCTCCTGTTCTGTCATTACCCGATAGAAGCAAATATCTGGTGGTTTATTCTGATGCTTCCTACTCAGGGTTGGGGTGTGTGTTAATGCAGAGAGGGAAGGTTATAGCATATGCATCCTGACAGTTGAAGGTTCATGAGGTCAATTATCCTACTCATGACCTGGAGCTAGCAGCCATGGTCTTTGCACTAAAGATTTGGAGGCACTATCTTTACGGGACAAAGTGCACCATTTTCACTGACCACAAGAGCCTGAAGTACTTCTTCGAGCAGAAAGATCTAAACATGAGGCAGAGATGGAGGTTGGAACTTATAAAGGATTATGATTGTGAGATCCACTACCATCTGGGCAAGGCCAATGTGGTGGCTGATGCCCTTAGCCGAAAAGAGAGGCCCGAGCCGATTCGGGTGAAAGCATATCAACTCATCATGACCTCTGATGTAATGAAGCAAGTCAAAGAGTTTCAAGATGAGGCACTGAAAGAAGATCATCTTAACTCTAAAAGAATGAGAGATCTGGTTAGGGAATTGGGTGAAACACACTCGGTGTTAGAACCTGATTCGGTCGTGTGTGGATTCCTCGTTTTGGGGATCTACGGGTGAAGATAATGGATGAAGCTCACAAGACTCGATACTCCATTCATCCAGGTGCCACAAAAATGTACCAAGATATGAAGAAAGATTACTAGTGGCCAGGTATGAAACGCGAGGTAGTGGAGTATGTGAGTAAGTGCCTTACTTGTTTACAGGTGAAGGCCGAGCATCAAAAGCCGTATGGGAAGATCCAACCTTTGGATATACCGGAATGGAAGTGGGAGCACATCACCATAGACTTTATTACAAAGCTGCCGCATACCCCGAAAGGGTACGATGCCATATGGGTGATAGTTGACCGTTTGACGAAGAGTGCTCACATCCTATCGATCCGCGAGACATATTCATTTGAGAGGTTGGCTGATCTATTCATCAAGGAAATTGTAACTCGTCATGGTGTGCCGGTGTCTATTGTGTCTGATCGCGACACCCGGTTTACATCTAAATTTTGGAAGAAATTCCACGACGCTATGGGGACGAGGTTACATATTAGCATGGCTTATCATCCCCAAACTGATGGTCAGTCAGAAATGGACCATTCAGACATTGCAAGACATGCTTCAGGCATGTGTGATTGATTTTGGGGGAAGTTGGGATGACTACCTACCGTTAGTCGAATTCTCATACAACAACAGCTACCATGCCAACATTGGTATGCCACCATATGAGATGTTATATGGTAGGAGATACTAAACACCCGTTTGTTGGGGTGACACTGGTCAGAAGGAATTGGGGAGCGTCGAGGTAATCGAGGCTACGACTGAGAAGCTTGAGAAGATTAAAGTCTTTATGAAGGCAGCCAAAGATAGACAGAAGTTGTATGCTAATAAAAGACACAGGCCGATTGAGTTCCAGGTGGGTGACCGGGTTATGTTGAAGGTCTCACCTTGGAAGGGTATCATTCGTTTTCAAAAGCGGGGCAAATTGAGCCCAAGGTATATAGGCCCTTTCTGAATCATTGCTCGAGTAGGAGAGGTGGCCTATAGATTGGAGTTACCGGATGAGTTAAGTGGAATTCACCCGACATTCCATGTATCTCATCTGAGAAAGTGCTTAGCTGATGAAGACATGATTGTTCCACTGGAGGATATCGAAGTGGACGAACAACTCAATTATGTGGAGCAACCAGTGGCAATCATCGATCGAAAAGAGAAAAAGCTGAGAAGTAAAGTGGTTCCCCTGGTGCACGTATAGTGGAAGCATAGGAAGGGATCCGAGTCAACGTGGGAGACTGAGGAAGAAATGAGACAGCATTATCCATGTTTGTTCGAAGAATAATAGGTTTCGGGGACGAAACCTAATTAATAGGGGTGGACTTGTAACACCCGGTTATTGTTTATTTGAAGCCGACGGAATAAGAAAAGAAATAATGTCCAAAGTCGAGGGACCAAACTCGCCAATGAGAGAAAGTTGGGGAAGTGGGAGTATTTAAGGGAGAGGGCAACCCTTACTCTCTCCCCACACTCACCAAAATTAGCCAAAGAAAGAGGAGAAGAGAGAAAGAAAAGAAAAAGGAGAAAAAGTTGGTTCGGGTTGGCTCGAGTGAGCCAAAATCAACGAGAAGCGAGTCAAATTGAAGCCCTTGTCATCGTGGTCATTTGTGTGAGTTCTAGGACACCTCTTTTACTTGTTTTCAAATGATTTTGGGGCTGGAACACATCTGAAATCGGGTTTTTGAGTGTGTGCATGTTTGACCCGTTTGTGTATGTGTATGTGTGTGTATGATGCGTTTGAGTCTTGATTGTGAGCTTATGTGTGCTTGAATGGTGTTGTGGTATGCATCTCTAAGGTTTAGGATGGTCGATTTGGGCTTAGAATGGGTTTAGATGAGTTTGGAGGCTGAAAGCCCTCGGCTGCAATCGGGGTGAACTGCATTCTGCATCAGCTAGGGCTAGGCAACCGACTGGAGGCCGAATGGAGGCCATACGGTCGAATAGGGTGCGATTGGGGTCAATTCGCACGATTGGGGTCCACTCGCACAATTGAAGGTCCATTTGCACATTGGAAAGGCCAGTCGCATGGAGGTCATGCGATTGAAGGTCTAGTCGCATAAGTGTTCATCCGCATTAGTCCCATTAGCATGAGGTCCATCCGTATTAGTCTATTCGCACGATTGAGTGTTGATCCGCATTGGTTCATTCGCATGATGTTCAGTCGCATGGATGCCCTATGACTTAAGGGTGTCCATACGCCCGAATAGGGCAGTTGCACCCGAAGGAAAAGTGTAGTTTGACCTCTGACTTTCGGGAGAAAGTGCAGATGTAAGTTTTGACGTAAAGGTTCCCATAAGTTCATGTAAGATGACGATTGAGGCCTTAGAGAGTATGTTGGGCATGATGATGATGATGTTGCATGTTTATGCATGATGCATGTTATGTATGTATGATGTTGCCTGTATGACGTGATGCTTGAGTATGTTATGTTCCTTGTTATGATGTATGCTTATCTTTCCTGTGACTTTACGTGTGATGTTAATGAATAAATGAAGTATTATGTAACGTAAAGTGGAAGATAAATAAAAGATGAACATGATGTAAGAATGCATGCATTAATGAGTAATGAAAGTAAAGATAGTCTGGTAAGCATTGCATGTACATCGGGGTCTTTCTTTGTGATTGACCATTTGCATAGAACTATTGCTGCATACCTTAGGTAGTGTGACCACGAGGTGCGATGCACCGTTATAGAAGGTCTATGATTGGCCTAGGTCCAGAACCATGAACAGAAAGGTATTGCATATGGCAATGGTACACCAACATTCATACCTTCGATACTGCGACCACGAGGTGCGATGTCCTGTTATAGAATGTCTATGATAGGCGTAGGTCCACCACGAACAGAAAGGTATTGCATAGTAAACCTAAATCCCAACCTAGGTACTGTGTCCACGAGGTGCGATGCACCGTTATAGAGGTCTATGATAGGCCTAGGTCCAGTACCATGAATAGAAGGGAAGGGTTTATGGTTGATAGAAAGGAAAAGTAAAGAATGAAGCATGAAAGATAAAAGTAGATAATGATGATATTATCTGTATGTATGTATTATGTATGGTCACGAACGAATGTAAAGTATAGTATGATTTGAAAGAAAGTAAAGAAACTTTTACAAAGTAAAGTATGTTATTATAAAACTAGAACTCACTCAGCAATGCTGACTTTGATGTGTTTCAAGTTGGCAGGTATAGTTGCTGAGGATGGCACGAGGCAGCTACTCAGCTCATTTGGGATGGCTCCATTTATATAGAGCTTTTGTGATATAATGCAATAATGTATTTTGTAACTGATTAACGCTGTTAGTTGGCAAAAGTTTTATAATGAGAGATGTCTTTTTGAATGTTTCCGCTGCAATATTTTTTCATGAGGAAATGTAATTATATGTTTATGTGCGATAAGAACCCAACTGTAAGCGTCCCGGAAACGGGGCCTTACATAGAGAGATATCTGTTGGACCAAAGAACCAATGAGCCAAGATCAGAAAACCTCTAAGTCCCACACGGTATCACAACAACTGCTGAAAGCCTCATCAGTAGTTTGACAAGTGCTGAAGACTTCAACAGCTGAAGATCAAGTGCTGAAGATCTTAACAGCTGAAGAATCAAAGTACTGAAGTACAACAGCTGAAGAACACAAGTGCTGAAGCTGAAAGACCAAAGTACTGAAGTACAACAGCTGAAGAGTTCACAAGTGCTGAAGATCAACAACTGATGTACAAAGTCTGAAGACAAAGACTGAAGACATCAGCTGATGATATCTACTGAAGTCATCAGCTGATGAAACGCCTGAAGGTCAAAGTCTGAAGATCAAGTACTGAAGCCTCAGTAGTTTGTCACAACTGCTGAAGAGTACTTCTTCAGTAGTTGTGATATCAGTAGTTTTATGTTTTATGTTTCAGTAGTTTTATGTTGTTTTTCAGTTGTTGTAAATGAGATGTTAACACTTAGGAACATTTGTAAGAAGATGTCAGTTGTTGACATCTTCAGTAGTTGTTAAACATCAGTAGTTATAAAACGGTTACATGTCACTTTCAAGTGACATCAGCCTACGTCATTCTTTTCTTTATAAGGAAAGATGACTCACCTGTAATCGTGCCTTTGAGGCCGACAATCCTAATGCAATATTCCTTTTGTCGGATATTTCTCTCTTTATAACAAAATTCTTTTATCGTTTTATATCAATTGTTCTTGTTGAATTTGTCTAATTCTGAGCTAATCCGCTGCTAAATCTGTTCAATCGATTAAACCAAGGGCTGAGATCCTAACAAATGGTATCAGAGCAGGTTAATCATTGATCGATCTAACAATTGATCATTGAAACTGTTCAATCGCTCTAAGTTTAATCGAATTAGCAAAATTCGCAAGGATCTGTTATAGAGATTGAGAGTGTATCGCTTCTGGCCGTTTTATTTGAGGTTCTGTGTGTTTTGAGCTAAATTTATTGTGTTTTTACTTGAATCTGTCTGATTTTCCACAATGACTACTTCTTCTAATGATCCTTTCAATACTGGATCCTCTACCAAGCCTCCGATCTTGGTGAGGAATGAGTATAACATTTGGCAGAGAAGATTGCTCCATCACCTGTCTGTCAATAGCTCAGGTTGTTGGACATCTGTGGTACATGGACCACATAAGCCAATGGTGAATGATCCGGAAACAAACCAGTTGGTTCCAAAGAAGAAGGAGCAATACTCCGATGAGGACAAGAAGTTGTTTGAAATCGATGCAAAAGCCCATGGAATTTTGGCTATGGCTATTCCTAATGAGATTTACTCTGGGCTTCTGCATTGTGAGTCTGCTCATGACCTCTGGAATGCCATCAAAGAACAATTTGGTGGTACTGATGAGGTTTTAGCAAACAACAGGGAAATCCTCGCCCAACAATATGAGACTTTCTCTCATAGAAAGGGTGAGACTCTGACTCAACAATTTGAGCGGTTTTCATGTTTAATCTCTGAATTGAAAATGGTTAAACATGAATATACCAGGAGTCAGATGAACCATAGATTTTTAAGATCACTGCCTGAGAGATGGAACACATATACCATTGTTCTACGCTCAAATGCTGATGTTGATCGCCTATCTCTCACCCAACTTCATGGGAAACTGCTTACATTCGAGAGAGAGATAGAGCAGAAAAGGAAATTGGTTTCATCTGGCAAGCTCACTGAGGATTTTGTCCAAGGGAACACTGCCCTGATTGGACATCAAGAGTCAGAATATGCGTCATCTGAAAGCCAGTATGATGAGCATATTGATTTCTCTACAAACACTTCTGAGCCTGCCTTTGTGAGTGTTGATAGTTATTCTGCTGGTTGTAATAGTGACAATCTATGTTTCATCATGGATGATCTCAAGGGGATTGCTGATGATGACTTAGAAGAGATGGATATTTTGAGCCAAATGGCCTTGATAAATATCAGATCTCAGAAGTTCTACAAAAGAACTGGAAGGAAATTCCCAGGACTCTCTGGCAAAACCAAAGTTGGTTTTGACAAGAGTAAGTTGAAGTGCCATAAATGCCACAGGCTTGGGCACTTTGCAAGAGAATGTAGATCATCTGGATCTAACTCTCCTGCACCCTTTGTGACTTTCCCTGGCAATAGTCAACAAAACAGAGGGCAACAACCTGTCAATTCTGGTTATCATCATCAACCACAATCTCCTGCATATTTTGTTCCACAGGGGCCAATGCCATATCCATACCCCTGCTATTACATGCCACAACCAGGTCAGGTTCAAGCACCTACTGCTCAGCAACCACATGCACTCCCTGAGCCTCAACCATCCCAATCTCATCAACTAATCAACTTCAACAACACAGCTTCTTCACACCAGGTGTTGTTGACTGGAGCAGTTTACCAGATGATGTGTCTGGTAATGAACAACTGTTCTCAGGTGCTGGTCAACATGGTGGTGAGCATCCTTTTGGAAATCTAGCTCTCATGGCTTTGGAATCCTCTGATGGATCATCCTCAAATACCTCTTCAACACAGGTATCACAGGTATCCTCTGAGGCTAAGGCCAAATTATGTTCTGAAACTTGCATAGCAGCATTTGCCTCTATTAGAGAAGCAAATGTGGCTTTAATCAAAAAAATGTAGAGCTAGAACAAACAATTTCCAAAAATAAAGCTGAGTTTGAGTCTGTGCTAAAAGAGAAAACTGATGAGATTTACAAATTAAAATGTCAAATTTCTGATGATAAGGCTAGGGAGGATGTACTCTTAGAGAAGTACAAAGACCTCAAAGATACTCTTGCTGTCACCCAGGTAGAGTGTGATCGATGGGTACAATCTTGCAAGGGCTTTGAAATGCTTCTTAGTAAGCAAACAGCTTCCAATGTGAAGTTTGGAATTGGTTACAATCACACTGCTCCTCCTACAGTTTTTGCTTCAAGAGCAGGAGCGGATTCTGATGGAGAAAGTAATGACCAATTCACCTCATCATGTGATTCACTACTTGATAAAGCACCATCAGTAGTTGAAGTCAGTAGTAATCCCTCTGTGAACCTATCAGCTGATATTGATGGTTCAACTGCTGACACTCACATGATCAATGAGTTGATCAACCCAAGTGTTATCCCTAGCAGTACTGAGGGTACTGGAGAGCAGGGGATAACATCTGGAGTTCAAATCCTAATGACTGACAGCACTGAAGAGAAGAAAACTGTCAGTAGGAAGGATTTGAAGCCTACTAAGGAAGTTGACAAGAAGGCAAAAAGCTTCTAAACTGCCGAAGAGCAAGTCTTCAGTAGTTTCATCTTCTTTAGTTGATGATCAACAGAAGATGAAGAAGAAACCATGTGAAATATGTGGTCTATTCATTCATCATCTCACAGATGATTGTTGGTACAAAAAGGGATCCAAACTCAAACAAAAAGAGAAAATTAAAGAAAATTTGGCTAAAATGAAAACTGAGTTTGAGTCCAAGTTTGTACCAGCAGCATCAAATCCTGTTACTCCTATGACCAAAAGAAATCTAAAAAGGAAGGAGTGCAACAGGCAATAGCTGAGGTTGCTCAAAAGAAGATGGTGCAACACAAGAACTCATCATCAAACACCAATACCAATGTGTCTGAAGAGCTGAAAGCTCTCTCCCAGAATCAGACACAGCTGGTAATGATGGTTCAACATCTGTTGGGAAGAGTTAACCAACTTGATGGCCCTGTGTTGAAACCCCAGAAAAGGAGATCCAAGCCGAAGGATTCCTCTTCTACACCATCTCCTTCACCTCAAGCTATTGTGTCCAATAAACCTGTTAGTTTACCATCTGTTGATGAGACCAGGCCCAAAAAAAAAGGTTTGGGTCTCCAAAACTAACTGATTGTTTATTTATGCAGGTTTCTTCAACATGCCAAAGTAGCATCTGGTATGTAGACAGTGGAGGATCTATGCATATGACTGGGAACAACTCACTTCTTAATGACTACTCTCCAGGAAGGAAGGGATTTGTTTCCTTTGGCAATGATGCAAGAGGTTACATCATCGGGAAGGGCTTTGTTTCCAATGGGGAAATAAAGTTTGATGATGTCAACCATGTGGAAAATCTCAAGTATAATCTTTTGAGTGTCAGTCAATTGTGTGACAAAGGCCATGTTGCCCTTTTCACAAGCCAGAACTGCAGGATTCTGTCATCCAAAGTTCTGAGTTTGATTGACAAGGTATTGGATGCTCACACTCTCCTGAAGGCCAACAGGACAGGAAGAGTGTATGCCTTAGATCTTTCCAAGAATTGATCTCAAAGGCCATCCTTGCCTATTTTCCAAGGCCTCTCCTCAAGAATCTAATCTATGGCATAGAAGGCTGGGACATGTTAATTTCAAGAACATGAATCAGCTGATACACCATAGTTTAGTGAGGGGATTGCCTATGAAGGAGTTCAAGTGTGAAAACAACTGCACTGCTTGTTTGAAAGGAAAACAGCACAAGGTTTCATTTCCACCTATTGAAGAACCAAAGTCCACTGCCTGCTTACAACTTCTTCACATGGATCTCTTTGGTCCTGTGAGAGTGATGAGCATGGCACAGAAAAATACTGTCTGGTAATTGTGGATGATTACTCCAGATTTGTATGGACTTTCTTTCTACATTCAAAGGATGAAGCTGCACAGAAGATCATAAACTTTGTGTTGTATGCTGAGAAGCAGTATTCCCTCTCAGTCAAGTGTATTAGAAGTGATAATGGAACAGAATTCAGGAACAATACACTTGATGAGTTCTACCTTTCCAAGGGAATAAAGAGACAGTTTAGTATTCCAAGAACTCCCGAACAGAATGGAGTTGTGGAGAGAAAGAACAGGACCCTCATTGAAGCTGCAAGGTCTATGTTGGCTGATTCTGGACTGCCATTGACCTTTGGGCTGAAGCTGTCAACACAGCATGCTATGTGCAGAATAGAGTGCTAATAAATCAGAGGTTGATGAAGACTCCATATGAAGTTCTACATCATTTGGCCCCTCTCATTTCATTTTTTAGAGCATTTGGGTGTCCCTGTTTCATTCTCAACACAAAGGATCAGCTCCAGAAATTTGATCCTAAGGTGGATGCAGGGTACTTTGTTGGTTATTCATCAACTTGCAAGGCATACAGAGTCTTCAATTGCAGAACAAAGATGGTTGAAGAGACTTTACATGTCAAGTTCAATGAATCTCCAAAGGACAAGATTCCACAAAGCCCTGTGGAGCTCTTTGATTTGGACATACTGCAATATGTTCCTTATCAATCTCCTGCTGTTGCTCCTGTCAACAGTTCACCACCTGGTGTTACTACTGAAGATGATGATGATAGTAGTAATCACCTCTTCAGGTTTAGTGATCAACTGCCTGAGTCCTCTAAACCTGATGCTCCTGTAGCTCCAGCCGCACCATCCACACAAATGCTGATGAGATTTCTGCATCCTCAACTTCATTTGAGTTGCCACCATCTTCATGGTTTCAAGAATCTGCATCAACATCTGCTGCTGCTGAAGACCCTACAAACACTTGCACAGATTTGATTGTTTACCAAGAGCTGAAAAATCACCCAATATCTCAATCCTTGGTGATATCATGCTGGTGTCTCACCAGAAGCCAGTTGTCCAATTTCGCTTCGTGCTCTCTTCAACACAGACAGCTCAGTCTAATGCTCTATGCTGTCTTGATGTACAGCTGATGTAAGAGACTGCATGCTACATTTGCTACAATGGAAACATGCAGCTGAGCTTCTTCAGTCAAGAAACAGCAAGTGTGGGAGCTTGTTCCTCTACCTCCGTAAGTGTGCAATAGGCACTAAATGGGTGTTTAGGAATAAAACTGATGAAAATGGGCTAATTGTTAAGAACAAGGCCAGACTGGTTGTGCAGGGGTTTGCACAAGAAGAAGGTATTGATTATGATGAAACCTTTGCCCCTGTAGCCAGACTGGAAGCAATTAGATTGATGCGCTATGCTGCACTCCACAATCTAAAGTTTTCCAAATGGATGTCAAAAGTGCTTTTCTATATGGTACAATAAAAGAAGAAGTTTATGTGTGTCAACCACCAGCTTTGAGGATAATAAGCACCCAGAATGGGTATATAAGCTTGATAAAGCTCTTTATGGGTTGAAACAAGCACCTAGAGCTTGGTATGAGACCTTATCAAACTTTCTTCTACAGAATAATTTCACTAGAGGCTCCATAGATAAAACTTTATTATTAAGAAGGTGGATCAGCATAAGCTACTTGTTCAAATTTATGTTGATGATATTATATTTGCATCCTCTGATCCCGATCCCCAATTGTGTGAGGATTTCCAAACCTTAATGCAACAGAAGTTTGAGATGAGTGCAATGGGAGAATTACAGTTCTTTCTAGGTTTGCAAATCAAACAAAAAGCTGATGGAATTTTCATTCATCAGTCTAAATACACAAAAGATCTTTTGAATAAGTTTGATTTACAAACCTGTAAATCTTGTTCTACTCCCATGTGCAACACCACACAATTGGATGTTGATCAGAAAGGTAAAGGTGTTGATGAAACCCTTTACAGATGTATGATTGGTTCCTTGATGTATTTACAGCTTCTAGACCAGATATTATGTTTGCTACATGTGTTTGTGCTAGATTTCAGGCTGCACCTAAGGAGTCTCATCTGATTGCAGTCAAGAGGATCTTTAGATATCTGCAAGGGACACAATCTCTAGGCTTATGGTATTCCACTGGACATTCTTGCAAATTAGTTGCCTTCTCTGATAGTGACTATGCAGGATGTAAGTTGACCAGGAAATCAACTTCTGGTGGATGCCAATTCCTAGGCAACTGTTTGATTTCTTGGCAGAGTAAGAAACAAACATCTGTTGCTACATCCACTGCTGAAGCCGAGTACATTGCTGCTGCAAGTTGTACATCCCAAATACTCTGGCTTCAGAATCAACTTTTGGATTATGGCATTACAGAGACTAAGACTCCATTATTAATGGATAGTGCTTCAGCTCTTTGCATTGTCAAAAATCCTGTCCAGCACTCTAGGACCAAACATATAGAAATTAGACATCATTTTATAAGAGATTGTTTTGAAAAGGGTCTAATTAATCCTATGTTTGTGCCTAGTGCTGATGAGCTTGCAGACATTTTTACTAAGCCTTTGGATAGTTCAACTTTCCACAACCTGGTGTTAAGGCTTGGTATGCTGCAGCTAGAATAAGTGACAACTACTGATGATCTCAGTAATTACTGATGATCATTGGTAACCATGTCACATATAAGTACTGATGAGTTATTTTACCCTCAGTAGTTTTTATAACTACTGAAGGCTAAATGCTTTAAGTACTGGACTTTATCTGTTCTACACTACTGATGTAGTTACAACTACTGAAAATCAGTAGAAACAGATAAGTACTGATGTCCTATGAAACTACTGAAAACAGCTAAAAGCTGATGAGTAAGTGTTGAGGACAGTATGAAACAGCTGAAAGGCTATGAATTGACGACAACTACTGATGAGTACTCTCTCTTCAGTAGTTCACAAACTGCTGTTTCTTTATAAACAACTGAAGCAATACCATGTCTTCAGTAGTTTCACAACTACTGATGACTAACACCAAGTCTTCAGTTGTTTACAACAACTGATGGCAAAACCACGGTCTTCAGTAGTTTCACAACTACTGATGACTAATACCAAGTCCTCAGTTGTTTCAACATCTGAAGTCCAACTTGTCTTCAGTAGTTTTTAAAACTACTGATGCCTAAATCAGAGACTTCAGTTGTTTCAACGTCTGATAGTAAACACCATGTCTTCAGTTGTTTTATAACTGCTGACCACACCAATACCATCAGTCGTTTCAAACGTCTGAAAGTTATACCACGTCATCAGTAGCTTCAAATACTGATGACTAACACCAAAACCTTCAGTCGTTTCATAACCCGTACCCTATATATACCTGATCCCTCTTTCAGAGTTTTTCATTCTTTCCCGACCTAACTTTTCAAAAGCTCTGAAAACCTTTCACCTTCATTAATGGCGACCATGCAACTCAAACCTCGACACAACTGTGTCGCGTACCTTACAAAATCGCCCTTCTGGACCAAATTTGAAAATGCTATAGATCTTATGGTCCAATCCCCACTAAAAACGGCTTTCCTTTTAAATCCAATCATTTATGCCGATTCGCTACGTCAGTTCTGGATGAATGCGACCGTTAATGGAGAATCTATCATTCATCTATCAACTCGCATAAGGTGGTCATCTCTACTGCTACCATTCGCCAAATATTGCTGTTAGATGATGCTGCCTACCCTGTTGGATATCCTAAGCGCCAACTTGATCTCTCCTTTGGACAACATGGATATCAGGGTGATCTTAGTGCTTCAACAATCCTGAAGAAACATTTTCCAGATGCTGAACGATTATTATTTCATATGGTAAATGTTTGCCTGGCTCCGAAGACTTCCTCTTGGGATCAACTGTCTTCCAGATGGCAACAGGTATTGTTCTCTATCCTTGAACAAGAACCACTAAACTTTTCTGAAATAATTTTTCTTGAACTCAAGGATATGGCCACAAAACCACTTTCTAACCGTTGGATACTATATCCTCGGTTTATAATGGCCATAATAGAGAATCAGCTTTCTGCTGAGGGACTAGTTGGTCTGGGAGTCCCTGCTTTGGCTGTATTGCCGGAGGTATACTCCCGACACAACACTGACCAAACTCTCAAACAGGCTGCCAAGCTGCGCAAACCCACGCAGCTGGAACCCACAGCCTCCACCTCCACATCCAAAGTCCCCTCCAAACCCACAAAGAAGAAGCCTAAGAAAGCTACTCAGGGAATTGAGTCCCCTGTGGATGCTCCTGCAGCACCAACGCAGGTTATCTCTGCTGGAAATAACCCCCCAGTAGAGACTGTGACTCCACCAACTGAAGCCGCTCAGGTTTCCTCTCAAAAGGAACCTGAAGCAACCACTCACAGGGAAGCCACAATGCTGGGATCCTCCTCACTTGAGGGGATTACCATTGAAGAGCACCACCTGTCCCGGGTGCACACTGCTTCCACACCCTCTCCTGATGCAACCGCCCCTCAAAGCCCTACTATCATTGTTGCAAAAGTGCTGACGCAGTTGCATTCCTCACCCCCACCCAGACACCAATTACTACTGGGATAACCTCAACACCTGAGGGGGAGGATCAAAATGCTTCTGTCAACCCACAGCACAGGGGTTATCATGTTCCATCTTCTAGTGTAGATAAGGAGGTGCGAACTACTGGTGAGGCTGCCACTGCTTCTGACTCAGCAAATGACCAGGATGCAGTTGGTAACATCTCTAAGTCCTCACCAGTGGCAACAGCTGATGAAGGACATAGTCCTGAGGCTGGAAGTCCCCAGAACCGAGAACAAGGGGCACATGCTACAATTGGTCTACACTCAGAGCATGTATATCCTGCTACTTTGCAGGAGTCAGGTGATTCAGCATATGCTGATGATGACCTGGGCTTCTTCTATGATGTAGTTGCTCAGAACACCGACCTAGAGGAGGAAGCAGTAGACTGCAAAAGCTACTTGCCACTCTCTCAGGATAAGACCATCTGCCACACATCACCAACAGATGGCACCTTCCTCTGAAGGTCTCCTAAACACAGAGCCACCCACAAATCTCAGCCACCTGCCTCTGTTTCAGGCACCATTCTCAGGAACAGAACCCCCTGAGCAAATAGGTGCTATCCTTCAAAATCCCCTATCTCTCATCACCACACAGCTAACTGAATAGTGATCAAAACTTGATGAGAGACTTTCTTTTGTCTTACAACCCATGGTGGGAATGTTCTGTCAAACACTTTCTGCTACTCAATTCCTGCACCAATGCACCCAAAAAGGGGGAGAGTCAGCAGTGAAAGAAAAGAAGAGGAAAGAGAAGGAGAAAGAAAAGAAGAGACAGTAGGAAACTGAGGAAGGAGACTGAGAAAGGAGAAGAGAAAAAGAAAGGAGGAGGCTACCATGAGAAAGTGACTGAAAGTTCAAAAGACTTTCATGTCACATACAAGAAAAGAAGAGGATGAAAAAAGAAAGCCTTGGAGCTGATGGTGAAAGAGGCTGATGCCGAACACAGCAGATCAATGGACAACATCATTGATCAGTTGTTAGGCAAGGCCATGACACTGAAAAACTTGATTCTGAGATCAGAAGACTAGAGATTGAAGAAATCCAGAAAGATGGTCAAGTTATGATGTGTCAGAAAGAGAAAGGCTGGAGATCATGATCAGATTTATAGCAAAACATCTTGGAAGATCATTGATCGAGATCAAAGCTTGGTCCAGGGACAGTATCTTGGCAATAACCACCAATCTGTTCGTCTGAAGAATACAAAAGGTTGTTGTTGAAGTTTTAAATGAAGTGGTGCTGGGAGCAGGACTGAGCTAGCAAAGCAATCAAAAGCCACACTCACCTCAAGGATGCTAGCACAGCCTGTCAACATTCCCACACCTAAACCACCCAAAACACAACCCACCAAACCAACTCCCTTACCCTCAAAACCCATAGCCGATGATATACCCTTGAAGAAGAAGAGAGGATATTGAGGCTAGAAGAAGATGAAGAAGATGATGAAGACAGGCTGCCGCTATCAGCTGTAATTCAGTTGCCTAAGGCCACAAGTCACTCCTCAGCAATTACTCCTGAAGTCCAGAGACAAATGGTTAAAGTGAAGCTAGAAGAAGAAGAGCTTCATAAACAGCATGATGAGGAATTGCTGAAGAGAGTTGACAAAGCTTATGCAGCCACATCTTCCATCATCAATATGAAGGAGCAAGCCCTCAGACTTTACACTCTCAGGCATACCTTTCAATATCAAAAGGAAAGAGTGAGGATTTGGCCTGATCCCAGGGTCTCTCACAGAATTCACAAGAACAATATACCTCGGAGATACATTGGCCAGGTGAAAAAGATCGTAGATGAAGTGATCTCTCTGGTCTTTGTAGTTTCACCCTGGGAAATCCTAGAAGACTTCAAGAAGGCCTACAAAGCTAATCTAACCCCTCAGAAGATGCTGGAAAACAAAATAGTGAAAAAGG
This sequence comes from Flaveria trinervia, assembly GCA_025506515.1. Taxonomy (NCBI): domain Eukaryota; kingdom Viridiplantae; phylum Streptophyta; class Magnoliopsida; order Asterales; family Asteraceae; genus Flaveria; species Flaveria trinervia. Next base: position 69,824,193 of record CM046447.1, on the reverse strand, counting down.
GGTTAGTTTACAAGAGGCTTGAGGAAGTCAGGAAAAATGAGCTCCAGTTGTTCCTAGAGGGTAATCACCCGGATGAGTTCGCTTACAGAGTAATAACAACTGTGGAGCTAAAGAATGGGAAACAGGCCAAATACCTGTCTGAGTATTATGGGCCGGAATCACTATTTGAAGGAGGTGCTGAAGAGCTAACCATGGAGGAACAAATCACCTTCCTTGAGGCCTACACAAGAGAGTCGTACAGACTCATTATGGGGAAGTGAATCTCATGAATGGGATAACAACTCTGTGTCCAATTCCCCAAAACAGAGTTCCCATTCATACTCTGCCAAACAAATATTTGAGGTTCTTCCCAGGCCGGAGCGTACATGGGTCATCTTCTCTACTGATCAAGAAGGAAAAAGACCAACATTTTTGCCATCAATAAGTGGGAGTTTAAATAAGTTAGAGGTTTTGGCTGCATTGGTTCAGGGGGAGTTTGTTGGACCAAAAGAACCAATGAGCCAAGATCAGAAAACCTCTAAGTCCCACACGGTATCACAACAACTGCTGAAAGCCTCATCAGTAGTTTGACAAGTGCTGAAGACTTCAACAGCTGAAGATCAAGTGCTGAAGATCTTAACAGCTGAAGAATCAAAGTACTGAAGTACAACAGCTGAAGACACAAGTGCTGAAGCTGAAAGACCAAAGTACTGAAGTACAACAGCTGAAGAGTTCACAAGTGCTGAAGATCAACAACTGATGTACAAAGTCTGAAGACAAAGACTGAAGACATCAGCTGATGATATCTACTGAAGTCATCAGCTGATGAAACGCCTGAAGGTCAAAGTCTGAAGATCAAGTACTGAAGCCTCAGTAGTTTGTCACAACTGCTGAAGAGTACTTCTTCAGTAGTTGTGATATCAGTAGTTTTTTTTGGATGTTGTTATGTTTCAGTAGTTTTATGTTTTTCAGTTGTTGTAAATGAGATGTTTAACACTTAGGAACATTTGTAAGAAGATGTCAGTTGTTGACATCTTCAGTAGTTGTTAAACATCAGTAGTTATAAAACGGTTACATGTCACTTTCAAGTGACATCAGCCTACGTCATTCTTTTCTTTATAAGGAAAGATGACTCACCTGTAATCGTGCCTTTGAGGCCGACAATCCTAATGCAATATTCCTTTTGTCGGATATTTCTCTCTTTATAACAAAATTCTTTTATCGTTTTATATCAATTGTTCTTGTTGAATTTGTCTAATTCTGAGCTAATCCGCTGCTAAATCTGTTCAATCGATTAAACCAAGGGCTGAGATCCTAACAAATCTGATCATAATCCACTCCTTCTTATAGTGTAAACACTTTAGTTACCAGCCTTGCCTTATATCTTGGTGCTTCAACCCTAGGAATACCATCCTTTAATATGTACAACCACATTCATCCAACCAACTTCTGATCTTTAGGCTTATCAACTAGAGCCCAAGTCTGATTCATCTTTAATGATTACATTTCTTCCATCATTGACTTCATGCATTTGTCCTTTTAGCATATCAAATAGCCTTATTAATGAACAATGGCTCACAAGTGGCATCTTGTTTAGCAACTACAAAGACATAAGCTAACAAGTCTTGAGCATCTCTATATCTAAAAGGTATCTAAATGATTCACCTTGGCCTCTCCCTGGCCAAACTATAACCTGGGGCATCTGTTCTTCCCAAAGAAGCTTTTGTTTGCACATCATCATAAAAGCCATTTTTAATATGCTCCACCTCAAGTTGCACTCCCTGTGGAGGACTTAATGAACAATAGCAGCCTTAGTACTAGTTCCTATTACATCTTTGTACATCTTATTCCTAAAAGTCACATCCCGACTAATTACAACCTTGGGCCTTGTATTTTCTATTCTCCAAAGCCTATACCCTTTAACCCCTTTTGGGTATCCAAAACACACATTAAGTGCTTTGAGCTCTAATTTCCCTTGCTTCGCATAGGCATAAGCTAGAGACCCAAATACCCTAAGACCACCAGACTCCTGTCTTTGCCCAGACCATTTTCTCATAGGAGTACACATACTTAATACTGATGATGGTGATCTATTAACAAGTTATGCAGCAGTGGTAACAACCTCAGCCTAGAAACTCTTAGGCAGACCCAAACTAGTCAGCATACATCTGACCTTTTCAAGCAAAGTTCGATTTATCCTCCAACTAAACCATTTTGTTGTAGGGTACCCGCAACAACGAGATGTCTCCAAATACCATGCTTCTTGCGATACTCATTGAATTGAGCATTACAAAACTCCAAACCATTATATATTCTTATTTCTTAACATTTCTGTCTATTTGATTCTCAATTAACACTTTCGACTCTTTAAATCTATCAAATGCTTCATTCTTATGTTTGAGAATATACACCCACACTCTACGCGAAAAATCATCTACTAGAAATAAAATGTATCTTCCACCTCCAACAAAAATCAAGTTATGCAGGATCCCATAAGTCTGAATGAACATATTCCATGACCACAGTAGTTATATCTCGTCCAATATCAAATCTGACTTTATGAGCCTTCCCCATCACACAAAATCACGGAACTCTAATGAACAATTTTGTATGTCACCAAGTACATGTTGCTTGCTCAATTTCATCAACTATGATGGTTGATATGGCCAAGGCATTGGTGCCATAACTTAGTCATGCATAGGGTCCATTTGGTTACAATTGAAGCCTCTCCCACGGTACACCTTCCTCTAGTACATAGATGTTATTGTCTCTCCTAGTATCAGTCAACACTACCATTGAACGTTTAATCACTTTAGTATTTCTGTCTTTTAGACTTACACAATAACCATTCTTCTCGAGCGTGCCCAATGATATAAGATTCTTCTTTAATCCGGATATGTGTTTTACCCCTTGTAACTCCACCTCAGTACCATTATCTAAGTTGATAAAAACTATACCATATCCTTGGACGCTACACAAGCGATCATCACCCAGTTTTACTATACCTTGATCTTCATATGCGAGTTCCTTAAAGAAATCTCTAATTGGTGTCATATGCTAAGAATATCTAGAATCCATTACCCACCTGGTACTCATACTATTACTAGACACCACTAATACATCGGAAGTATCATATCCTCAGATTCTGTATCCATAGCACCACGCTTGGGCCTTAGAATTCAGACTCTCTCCTTTCTTCCTTCTTCTATTCTAAGAACCCTTCATATGCTTCTTAGAATTTCATACATAACACCTACGTTTCACCTTGGATTTTGACCTGCCTGCGTTCTTGGGCCATATACTCCTTTGTTGAGATCTACCTCTGACAAATAAACCCTCAACAGTTTCATCCTTTCCTATCAGTTCTTTTTAATTCTTTAGAGTTCATTGCTACAAGGACTTCCTCCATCAAGAATGACTCTCTTCCATACATTAGAGTGTCAACAAAGTACTCATGTGAGTGCAGTAATGAAGTCAAGAAGATGATACTTGATCTTCATATTCTAGGATATATCAATGCTTTCAAGATCAAGGATGAGTTTATTGAACTTGTCGGTATGATTTCTAGAGATTTACCCAATGCCATTTGGAACATATAAAAGCCTATTCTTGAGATAAACAGGTTGGTGAGTGATTTGGTCATGTATAAGCTTTCTATTTTGACCAAATCAGTAGTTTTCATTCTCCTTTGAGCTTCCAAAGGGAACTCTATCACCCAAACTCAAAATGAGGGTGTCATGCGCCTAACCAATCATCTTTCGTTCTTATCAGAGAGATTAACCGGTAATTGCATTTCTCCCTTGTTGGACCAAAAGAACCAATGAGCCAAGATCAGAAAACCTCTAAGTCCCACACGGTATCACAGCAACTGCTGAAAGCCTCATCAGTAGTTTGACAAGTGCTGAAGACTTCAACGACTGAAGATCAAGTGCTGAAGACCTTAACAGCTGAAGAACCAAAGTGCTGAAGTACAACAGCCGAAGAACACAAGTGCTGAAGCTGAAAGACCAAAGTACTGAAGTACAACAGCTGAAGAGTTCACAAGTGCTGAAGATCAACAACTGATGTACAAAGTCTGAAGACAAAGACTGAAGACATCAGCTGATGATATCTACTGAAGTCATCAGCTGATGAAACACCTGAAGGTCAAAGTCTGAAGATCAAGTACTGAAGCCTCAGTAGTTTGTCACAACTGCTGAAGAGTACTCTTCAGTAGTTGTGATATCAGTAGTTTTATTTTCTATGTTTCAGTAGTTTTGTAAAACGACTGAAGAGCTTGTTCTTCAGTCGTTGTAGTTTCAGTAGTTTTATATTTTGTACTTAACTTGCTGATATGTTCTCAGTAGTTGTGAACATTTCAGTAGTTTGTTAAGAATTAGTTTCTTTATTGGATCTGCCAGTTGTCACTTTCCGTGATAACAGCAGTGACTGTTGCACTCTATATAAGGAGTGACAACCTGTAATAATTGAATGAAATGAGGATTGATGGAATGAATGATTGATTCGATTAGAAATATTCCTCATCTATAAACATTCCTAGAAATCAGAAATACATATTCTCTCCCTATAACTGTATGCGATCTTAATGCTCACATATATCGTTAGCTTGCTACAATTGGTCTAATTCGTGGTTGTATTCCGCTGCGTTATATTCTGATACATCAAACTTGTGATCACTGATCCTGTCAAATGGTATCAGAGCAGGTTAATCATTGATCGATCTAATAATTGATCATTGAAACTGCTATTCAAGATCCAAGTTTGATTGAATTAGCTTTTGTTTTTGCAAGAAACGGTTATAGAGATTGAATTTTCTGTATTTCTGCTCATTCATCCTGAGATCTTTTCTTGGTTCTCATTGAGTTTGTGTGGTTTGTCTAAAACTTTTTTAAAACTTGAACTAAACTGTTTTTGAACTGAAAATGACCACTCCCTCCAATGATCCTCACAATACTGGTTCCTCAACCAAGCCTCCTATGCTGGTTAGGAATGAGTATAACATATGGCAAAGACGTATGCTCCATCACCTGTCTGTTAACAGCGCAGGTGTTGGACATCAGTGGTACATGGTCCACACAAGCCTATGGTGAATAACCGGAAACCAATCAAATGGTTCCGAAGAGGAGGGAGCAATACTCAGATGAGGATAAAAAGTTGCTTGAGATTGATGCAAAAGCCCATGGAATTCTGGCCATGGCTTTGCCCAATGAAATCTATTCTGGGCTAATGCATCATGAAACTGCCCATGACCTCTGGATTGCTTTGAAAGAACAATTTGGAGGAACAGATGAGGTCTTGGCAAATAATAGAGAAATTCTTGCCCAACAATATGAGACATTCTCTCATAGAAAGGGTGAGACACTGACTCAACAATATGAGCGGTTTTCTTGTTTGATCTCTGAACTAAAAATGGTCAAACTTGAATACACCAATATTCAGATGAATAACAGATTTCTCAGATCACTGCCTGAGAGATGGGACACATATACTATTGTCCTACGCTCCAGTGCAAGTTTGGACAAACTATCTCTCACCCAACTCCATGGGAAATTGCTCACTTTTGAGAGAGAGATAGAACAGAAGAGAAAGCTGTCTTCATCTGGAAAGCTCACTGAAGACTTTATACAAGGCAACACTGCCTTGGTGGGTCATGAGTCAGAATATGCTTCATCTGAATGCCAGTATGATGAGCATATTAATTTCTCTTCGAGCACTTCTAATTCTGCATTTGTAAGTGTTGATGGTCAGTTCACTGGATGTAATAATGACAATTTATGTTTCATTATGGATGATCTCAAGGGGATTGCTGATGATGACTTAGAAGAGATGGATATTTTGAGCCAAATGGCCTTGATAAATATCAGATCTCAGAAGTTCTACAAAAGAACTGGAAGAAAATTCCCAGGACTCTCTGGCAAAACCAAAGTTGGTTTTGACAAGAGCAAGTTGAGGTGTCACAAATGCCAACGGCTTGGACACTTTGCAAGAGAGTGTAGATCAACTGGATCAAACTCTACTGCACCCTTTGTGACTTTTCCTGGCAATAGTCAACAAAACAGAGGGCAACATCCTGTCACATCTAGTCATCATCCTCAACAACAATCTCCGGCATATTTTGTTCCTCAGGGTCAAATGCCATATCAGTACCCTTGTTATTACATGCCACAGTCAAATCAAGTTCAAGTTCCTATGACACCACAACCTCATGCATTACCAGAACCTCAGCCTTCCCTATCTCATCAACAACTTCATCTCAACAACACAGCTTCTTCACCCCAGGAGTTGTTGACTGGAGCAGTTTACCAGATGACTTGTCTGGTCATGATCAACTGTTCTCAGGTGCTGGTCAACATGGTGGTGACAGTCCCTTTGGGAATCTAGCTCTTATGGCTTTGGAGTCTGCTGACTTATCATCCAATGCCTCTACACCTCAGGTATCACAGGTATCCTCTGAGGCAAAAGCCAAATTATGTTCTGAACAATGCATAGCAGCATTTGCTTCCATTAGAGAAGCAAATGTAGCTTTAATTAATAAGAACATTGAGCTAGAACAAATAATTTCCAAAAACAAAGCTGAGTTTGAGTTTGTGCTCAAAGATAAAAATGATGAGGTTTATAAACTGAATTGCAAAATAATTGATGATAAGGCTAGAGAAGATGTACTTCTAGAGAAGTACAAAGATCTCAAAGAAACCCTTGCAGTTACCCAGGTCGAGTGTGATAGATGGGACAATCATGCAAAGGTTTTGAAATGCTTCTTAGTAAGCAATCTGCTTCAAATGTGAAGTTTGGAATTGGTTACAATCACACTGCTCCACCTACAGATTTTACCCCAAGAGCAGAGGTAGAATCTGATGGGAGAGTGATAACCAATCCATCAAATCATGTGATCTACCTTCTGATACAGCACAATCAGAAGTAGCAGTCAGCATCAAGTCCTCTTTGAACCTATCAGCTGATGTTGATGGTCCAAATGCTGACATTCACATGATCAATAAGTTGATCAACTCAGGAGTCAATCCTGAAGGTCCTGAAAGGACTGGAGAGCAGGATTCAACTCCTGAAGTTCAAACTTCAACTGCTGTCAGTACTGAAGAGAAGAAAACTGGCAGTAGAAAGAGTTTGAAGACTACTAAAGATGCTGTCAAGAAAGCAACCAATGCTTCCAAAGCATTGAAGAACAAGTCTTCTGTTGCTTCACCATCTTTAGTTGATGATCAACCTAAGATGAAGAAGAAACCATGTGAAGTATGTGGTTTGTTCAATCATCTTACAGATGATTGTTGGTACAAAAGAGGTTCCAAACTCAAACAAAAGGAAGAAATTAATGAGAAAATGGTAAAAATGAAAATGAGTTTGAGACCACATTTGTATCAGCAACATCAAATCCTGTAACCCTTAAGTCCTAAAGCAATCCAAAAAGGAAGGAGTTAAACAGGTGACAGCTGAGGGTGCTCAAAAGAAGAAGGTGCAACATAGGACCTTATCTAACTCCACTAGCAATGTGTCTGATGAGCTGAAAGCTTATCACAAAATCAGACACAGCTGGTGATGATGGTACAACATCTGTTGGGTAGAGTTAACCAACTAGATTCTCCTATGTTGAAACCACAGAAAAGGAGGTCTAAGCCAAAGGACTCCTCTCTGCACCATCTTCTTCTCTCAGGCTGTTGTTACAAATAAACATGCTAGTTTACCATCTATTGATGAGACCAGGCCAAAACCAAAAAGGTTTGGTCTCTAAAACTAACTGATTGTTTATTATTGCAGGGTTCTTCAACATGCCAAAGTAGCATCTGGTATGTAGACAGTGGGGGATCTATGCACATGACTGGGAACATCTCTCTTCTTCATGACTACTCTCAAGGAAAGAAGGGATTTGTCTCTTTTGGCAATGATGCTAGGGGTACATCATCGGTAAGGGCTTTGTCTCCAATGGAGAAATCAAATTTGATGATGTTAATCATGTGGAAAATCTCAAGTACAACCTCTTGAGTGTCAGTCAAATGTGTGATAAAGGCCATGTTGCCCTTTTCACAAGTCAAAACTGTAGGATTCTGTCATCCAAAGTTTTGCCTTGATTGACAAGGTGTTGGATGATCACACTCTCCTGAAAGCCAACAGGACAGGAAGAGTGTATGCCTTAGATCTCTCTAAGAAGATAGATCTCAAAGGCAATCCTTGCCTATTTTCCAAAGCCTCTTTTCAAGAATCTAAACTGTGGCACAGGAGGCTTGGTCATGTTAATCTCAAAAACATGAATCAGCTTAGCCACAATAGTTTAGTCAGAGGCTTACCAATAAAGGAGTTCCACTGTGATGAAACTTGCACTGCTTGTTTAAAAGGAAAACAGCACAAGGTCTCATTTCCTCCTATTGAAGTGTCCAAGTCCACTGCCTGCTTGCAATTACTGCATATGGATCTATTTGGTCCTGTGAGAGTAATGAGCATGGCAAAGAAGAAATACTGTCTGGTAATTGTGGATGATTACTCCAGATTTGTATGGACTTTCTTTCTACATTCAAAGGATGAGGCTGCTCAGAAGATTATCCACTTTGTGCTGTACATTGAGAAGCAGTATTCCCTTCCAGTCAAGTGTATTAGGAGTGATAATGGAACTGAGTTCAGAAATCATACACTTGATGACTTCTATCTTCAAAGGGAATCAAAAGGCAGTTCAGCATTCCAAGGACTCCAGAACAAAATGGAGTAGTGGAGAGAAAGAACAGGACCCTCATTGAAGCTGCAAGGTCCATGCTGGCTGACTCAGGTTTGCCATTGACCTTTTGGGCCGAAGCTGTCAACACAGCTTGTTATGTGCAAAATAGAGTTTTAGTAAATCAGAGGTTGATGAAGACTCCATATGAAGTTCTCCATCATTTCCCTCTCTTATTTTTCTATCAGCATTTGGGTGTCCCTGTTTTATTCTCAACACAAAGGATCAACTCCACAAATTTGATCCTAAGGTGGATGCAGGATACTTTGTTGGTTATTCATCTACTTGCAAGGCATACAGAGTCTTCAACTGCAGAACAAAGATGGTTGAAGAAACTCTACATGTTAAGTTTAATGAATCTCCAAAGGACAAGATTCCACAAAGTCTGTGGAGTTATTTGATCTGGACATACTGCAATATGTTCCTTATCAAACTCCTGCTGTTGCTCCTGTCAACAGTTCACCACCTGGTGGTACTGCTGATGATGATGATGATTGCAGTACTCACCTCTTCAGGTTTAGTGATCAGCTGCCTGACTCAACTAGACCTGATGTTCCTGTAGCGCCAGTAGCACCATCCACAACAAATGCTGATGAGATTTCTTCGAATTCAACTTCCTTTGAATTACCATCCACTGATTGGTTTCAAGGAAATGATTCACCATCACCATCTGTTGCTGCTGAACCGGCTACAAACACTTGCACAGATCTCATTGTGTATCAAGATCTGAAGAATCACCCATGTCTCAAATCATTGGTGATATCACTGCTGGGGTATCAACAAGAAGTCAATTGTCAAATTTCTGCTTCTATGCTCTCTCATCAGTCAGCAAGAGCCAAAGAATTATCACATTGCTTTAAAGGACAATGGATGGGTTGATGCCATGCAGCTTGAGCTTCTTCAGTTCAAGAAACAGCAAGTGTGGGAACTGGTTCCTCTACCTCCAGGTAAGTGTGCAATAGGCACTAAATGGGTGTTTAGGAACAAAACTGATGAAAATGGGCTTATTGTTAAGAACAAGGCCAGACTGGTTGTTCAGGGGTTTGCACAAGAAGAAGGTATTGATTATGATGAAACCTTTGCCCCTGTAGCCAGACTGGAAGCAATTCGATTGTTTTTAGCTTATGCTGCTTATCAAAAACTTAAAGTCTTTCAAATGGATGTCAAAAGTGCATTTTTGTATGGAAAAGTTAAAGAAGAGGTTTATGTATGTCAACCTCCAGGCTTTGAGGACAATAAACATCCTAATTGGGTGTATAAGCTTGATAAAGCTCTTTATGGGTTAAAACAAGCTCCCAGAGCCTGGTATGAGACATTATCAAACTTTCTTCTGGAAAACAATTTCACTAGAGGCTCCATAGACAAGACTTTATTTATTAAGAAAGCTGGGCAGCATAATCTACTTGTTCAAATTTATGTAGATGATATCATTTTTGCATCCTCTGATCCAAAGTTGTGTGATGCCTTTACAAAGTTGATGCAACAGAAGTTTGAAATGAGTGCCATGGGAGAATTACAGTTCTTTCTGGGGTTGCAAATCAAACAAAAGGCTGATGGAATTTTTATTCATCAATCCAAATATACAAAAGATCTTTTGCAAAAGTTTGATTTACAAAACTGTAAGCCCTGTTCTACTCCCATGAGCAGCACCACACAACTGGACTCAGATCAGAAAGGTAAAGTGGTTGATGAAACACTTTACAGATGTATGATTGGGTCCTTGATGTATTTAACAGCTTCTAGACCAGATATTATGTTTGCTACATGTGTTTGTGCTAGATTTCAGGCTGCACCTAAAGAGTCTCATCTGATTGCAGTCAAGAGGATCTTTAGATATCTGCAAGGCACTCCATCTCTAGGTTTATGGTATTCTACCAGACATTCTGGTAAATTAGTTGCTTTTTCTGACAGTGACTATGCAGGGTGTAAGTTGACCAGGAAATCAACTTCTGGTGGATGTCAATTCCTAGGCAACTGCTTGATTTCTTGGCAGAGCAAGAAACAGACCTCAGTTGCTACATCCACTGCGGAAGCAGAGTACATTGCTGCTGCAAGCTGTACATCTCAGGTACTCTGGCTTCAAAACCAACTTTTGGATTATGGCATTACAGAGACTAAGACTCCATTGTTAATGGATAGTGCTTCAGCTCTTTGCATTGTCAAAAATCCAGTCCAGCACTCTAGGACCAAACATATAGAGATCAGACATCATTTTATAAGGGATTGTTTTGAAAAAGGTCTGATTGATCCTAAGTTTGTGCCCAGTGCTGATGAGCTTGCAGACATTTTTACTAAGCCTTTGGATAGTTCAACTTTCCAAAACCTGGTGTTAAGGCTTGGTATGCTGCAGCTAGAATAGGTGACAACTACTGATGATCTCAGTAATTCATACTGATGATCATGAGTGCCTGTCACATATAAGTACTGATGAGCTCTTTTAACCTCAGTAGTTTTATAACTACTGAAGGCTAAATGTCTCACAAGTACTGAAGTACTTCATCTGCTCTAAACTACTGAAGTAGTTACAACTACTGATGCAGTCATAACTACTGCAATCAGTAAAAACAGATAAGTACTGATGTCCTATGAAACAACTGAAATCAGCCATAAAGACTGATGAATGTGTTGAGGACAGTTTGAAACAGCTGAAAAGCTAAGAATTGACGAAAACAGCTGAAGAGAACTTTCTCTTCAGTCGTTTGTACAACTGCTGTTTCATTTTAAACAACTGAAGCAAAACCACGTCTTCAGTAGTTTTATAACTACTGATGACTAATACCAAGTCTTCAGTTGTTTACAACAGCTGATGACAAAACCACTGTCTTCAGTAGTTTCATAACTACTGATGACAAACACCATGTCCTCAGTTGTTTCAATCATCTGAAGTCAAAACCACGGTCTTCAGTAGTTTTCTAAACTACTGATGCCTAACACCGCGACTTCAGCTGTTTCAACGTCTGAAAGGATAATACCATGTCAACGGTCGTTTAAAACTACTGATGACTAACACCACATCCTTCAGTCGTTTCCTCACCCGTACCCTATAAATACCCTAACCTGAGCTCTCCATGCTTCATCTTCTTCAAACCTAACGTTCCTCTCCAAAACTTCCATGGCGTCTATGCAAATTAAACCGCGACACAACTGTGTTGCCTACCACAAAATCGCCGATCTGGACTAAGTTCGATACTGCTATCGATCTTATGGTTCAGTCCCAATACAACAAGGCATTCCTTCTGAACCCCGTTTTACATGCCGAATCCTTGAACCAATTTTGGATGAACGTTACTGTTACACTGAGGAGAGCAACACACATCCCTCCGGTCAGTCGTCAACAACAAAGAAGTAGTGATACTCCTGCAACAATCCGTAAAATTCTTCAACTGAGTGATGCTACCTCTCCTGCTGGATATCCGAAGGGCACCATAGATCTATCATTTGCTCAGCATGGATATCAAGGTGATCTCAGTGCCACCACCATCATGAAGAAACACTTTAATGACGCTGAGCGCCTGATTTTTCACATGGTCAATGTATGTTTGGCCCCTAAGACATCGTCTTGGGATCAAATGTCCACCAAATGGCAGCAGGTAATGTATTCTATCCTTGAGCAACAACCACTAATTTTTCAGAATTAATATTTTCAGAGCTCAAAGATATGGCTCAAAAACTAACTGCCAACCGTTGGATACTCTATCCACGGTTCATAATGGCCATTATTATAGACCAGCTTAATGCTGAGGGACTTGTTGGCTTGGGAGTCCCTGCTACGGCTGTTCTGCCAGAAGTATACTCCCGGCACAACTCTGACCGGACACTCAAACTGGCTGCCAAGCTGCGAAAACCCACGCAGCTGGAACCCACAGCCACCACCTCCAAATCCAATGTCCCCACCAAACCCACCAAAAAGAAACCCAAAATGGCTACTCAGGGAATTGAGTCCCCTGAGGATGCTCCTGCACAACAACGCAGGATATATCCACTAGTCCAAACCCCCTAGTGGATACAATGACTCCTCCAGCCACAGCCGCTCAGGCTTCCTCTCAACAGGAGCCTGCAGCAACCCAAGGGGCACCTACTTATCTGGGATCTTCCTCACTTGAGGAGATTGCCATTGAAGAGCACCATCCACCCCAGGTGCACACTGCTTCTACCCCCTACCCCAAACAACCGCCCCTCACAGCCCAACTTTAATAGTTGCACAAGTGCTGACTCAATTGCACTCCTCACCCCCTCCCCAGAAACCACTTACTACTGGGAATTCCTCTACAATTGAGGGGGAGGAACACAGTGCACCTGAGAACCCACAGCACAGGGGTTCCCAATTCTATCTCCTGGTGTAGACAAGGAGCTTAGAATATCTAGTGAGGCTGCCACCTCCTCTGACTCAGCACATGACCAGAGTGAGGCTGGTAACATTGCTAAGACCTCCCTAGAGGCAACAGCTGATGATGGACATTGTCCTGAGGCTGGAAGTCCCCAGTACCAAGCACAAGGGGCACATGCACCAACTGGTCTACACCAGTGCATGTAAATCCTGCTCTAAGCAGGAGGTCAGGTGATTCAGTATAACTGATGATGACCTGAGCTTCTTCTATGATGTAGTTGCTCAAAACACCATCTAGAGGATGAGGTTAGCAGACTCAAAGAGCTACTGGCCAAGATGTCTCAGGATGCAAGTCCATCTGCCACCTCATACACCCACAGATGGCACCTTCCCTTGAAGGTTTCCCAAACACAGAGCCACCCCAAAATCAACCACCTGCCTCTGCTTCAGGCCCTACTTCTCAGGAACAGAACCCTCCTGAGCAAATAGGTGCTGTACTCAAAATTCCCTCCCTCTCATCACCCCCATAATCACTGATATAGTGATCAAAGCCCTTGATGAGAGGCTTTCCTCAACATTACAGCCCTTGGTTGATGCTGCTGTCCAAAAGACTCTTTCTGCGGTACAACCCCTTCCTCCAATGCAACCAAAAAGGGGGAGAGTACTGCAGTGAAAGAACAGAAGAGGAAAAGATCCGAGGAAAAGAAGGAAGCGAAGCAAGCCCAAAAGGAGGAGAAAGAACAGCAACCAATGCTCACTACAAGCGAAAGAAAGGTGCTGATGAGCACATTGCTGAAGATAAAGCCTTGGAGCTACTGATAAAAGAGGCTGATGCCGAACACAGTAGATCAATGGACAACATCATTGATCAGCTGTTTAGGCAAGGCCATGACACCAATAACTTGACTCTGAGATTCGACGACTAGAGATTGAAGAAATCCAGAATAGATGGGCAAGTTATGAAGTGTTAGAAAGAGAAAGGCTTGAAATCATGATAGATTTATTGCAAAATATCTTGGAAGATCAATGATTGAAATCAAAGCTTGGTCCAGGGACAGTATCTTGGCAATCACCACCAAGATCTGTTCGTCTGAAGCATATACTAAGGGGCTTGTTATTGAAGCTTTGAATGAAGCGGGTGCTGGGAGCAGGACTGAGCTAGCCAAGCAATCAAAAGCCACACTCACCTCAAGGATGCTAGAACAGCCTGTCAACATTCCCACACCAAAACCACCCAAAAACAAACCCACCAAACCAACTCCCTTACCCTCAAAACCCATAGCCGATTATACCCTTGAAGAAGAAGAGAAGGATATTGAGGCTAGAAGAAGATGAAGAAGATAGGTTGCCGCTCTCAGCTGTGATTCAGTTGCCTAAGGCCACAAGTCACTCCTCAGCAATTACTCCTGAAGTCCAGAGACAAATGGTTAAAGTGAAGCTAGAAGAAGAAGAGCTTCATAAACAGCATGATGAGGAATTGCTGAAGAGAGTTGACAAAGCTTATGCAGCCACATCTTCCATCATCAATATGAAGGAGCAAGCCCTCAGACTTTACACTCTCAGGCATACCTTTCAATATCAAAAGGAAAGAGTGAGGATTTGGCCTGATCCCAGGGTCTCTCACAGAATTCATAAGAACAATATACCTCGGAGATACATTGGCCAGGTGAAAAAGATCGTAGATGAAGTGATCTCTCTGGTCTTTGTAGTTTCACCCTGGGAAATCCTAGAAGACTTCAAGAAGGCCTACAAAGCTAATCTAACCCCTCAGAAGATGCTGGAAAACAAAATAGTGAAAAAGGGGTTAGTTTACAAGAGGCTTGAGGAAGTCAGGAAAAATGAGCTCCAGTTGTTCCTAGAGGGTAATCACCCGGATGAGTTTGCTTACAGAATAATAACAACTGTGGAGCTAAAGAATGGGAAACAGGCCAAATACCTGTCTGAGTATATGGGCGGAATCATTGTTTGAAGGAGGTGCTGAAGAGCTAACCATGGAGGAACAAATCACCTTCCTTGAGGCCTACACAAGAGAGTCGTACAGACTCATTATGGGGAAGTGAATCTCATGAATGGGATAACAACTCTGTGTCCAGTTCCCCAAAACAGAGTTCCCATTCATACTCTGCCAAACAAATATTTGAGATTCTTCCCAGGCCGGAGCTTACATGGGTCATCTTCTCTACTGATCAAGAAGGAAAAAGACCAACATTTTGCCATCAATAAGTGGGAGTATAATAAGTTAGAGGTTTTGGCTGCATTGGTTCAGGGGGAGTTTGTTGGACCAAAAGAACCAATGAGCCAAGATCAGAAAACCTCTAAGTCCCACACGGTATCACAACAACTGCTGAAAGCCTCATCAGTAGTTTGACAAGTGCTGAAGACTTCAACGCTGAAGATCAAGTGCTGAAGACCTTAACAGCTGAAGAACAAAGTGCTGAAGTACAACAGCTGAAGAACACAAGTGCTGAAGCTGAAAGACCAAAGTACTGAAGTACAACAGCTGAAGAGTTCACAAGTGCTGAAGATCAACAACTGATGTACAAAGTCTGAAGACAAAGACTGAAGACATCAGCTGATGATATCTACTGAAGTCATCAGCTGATGAAACACCTGAAGGTCAAAGTCTGAAGATCAAGTACTGAAGCCTCAGTAGTTTGTCACAACTGCTGAAGAGTACTTCTTCAGTAGTTGTGATATCAGTAGTTTATTTCTATGTTTCAGTAGTTTTGTAAAACGACTGAAGAGCTTGTTCTTCAGTCGTTGTAGTTTCAGTAGTTTTATATTTTGTACTTAACTTGCTGATATGTTCTCAGTAGTTGTGAACATTTCAGTAGTTTGTTAAGAATTAGTTATTTCTGTATTGGATCTGCCAGTTGTCACTTTCCGTGATAACAGCAGTGACTGTTGCACTCTATATAAGGAGTGACAACCTATTGTAATATTGAATGAAATGAGGAATTGATTGGAATGAATGATTGATTCGATTAGAAATATTCCTCATCTATAACATTCCTAGAAATCAGAAATACATATTCTCTCCCTATAACCGTATGCGATCTTAATGCTTACATATATCGTTAGCTTGCTACAATTGTCTAATTCGTGGTTGTATTCCGCTGCGTTATATTCTGATACATCAAACTTGTGATCACTGATCCTGTCATCCCTTGAGTGCATAACCGCCCTTGATGAACGAGCATGCTTCATCTTCAATCTCATAGCCCAATGTTGTTCTTTCCATCGAATTTTTAAAATTGAATTCGGTTGACACCATGTTCGCTCCTACTGATTCTTCACTTCTTCAATAAGTGTTATTATTGTGTCGTAAAAGTTGGCTCTGATAGCAATTGTACAACTTAACACAAACATGAATGGAAAGATGAATATCGATTCAAGATGAATACAGAAATTAAGATCAATTAGAAAAGAAAGATCCACTCTTCACTACTCTTGATTCCTCTCTATATCCCTAATTCTACAATTACCGCTTAACAACCAAGTTCATTACAATCAAGCATCATGAAGTAACCAATTCAAGAATTACACATAAACCCCTGATAATAACAAGAATTACACTTTACACCCTAGACATTAGAAAAACAAACAAATCATGCACTGCACTTAACACCACTTAACATCTTGCATGAATGAATTAGAGTAACCAATTCAAGAAACATATGTATAGCTCTCAAATGTACTGCCATGAGGTATTTAACGCCTTATTTAAGTGTGAAGGAGTCGTTATAGATAGGTATATAAGAATAAACTAATTCATGTAAAGTATGTTGGATAATGCATTCGCTATCATAATTTATAGATCACATGTCCATATTATAAACTAATACAGATGTCTTCATTTTTTTTCACCGGTTATCACACTTTCTAACTGCCCTTTCATTATGAGGTGAAGGTATTACTATTTCTTAAATCCTCACTTATGACTTTATGTGGTCTATCTAAATAAAATATGTTGCAAACACTTATTCTACCTGTGTGGCAGCACATTAGATGATCAACATGCTTATGAGTTAGGTTTCATGACTTTAGTAATTACGCTATTGTACCTTTAGATCTGTGTAATAAACGCTTCAAGAGGATAGATTGCACCCGTTCTTACATATTGCTATATATTACTATTAAAAATAGTTACCATATACCTTATCATTTTTACAGTCTTTAGATATGTTACTTTTGTGAGTTAGGACCTTAATTAACATCAACCTTTTTGTGTCAATCTACTAAATGTCAAATACATGTAAACGGGACCATTTGTCTACTTTAGAGTCTAACGTAGCTACATTACCCACATCAAATCAACATTGCCTTTTACGGTACTGATTAATGTTATAGGGGATTATTAGGGTTGGCCCGACTGTTTGTTTACTTCCTATGACAGTAGCTCTTTGCATGGTGAATCCACATATATAGACAATGGGGATTGTACCCGAGTTGTGAACATTATGGTGCATTATTTTGGGTTGATGAATGTATTGTTTCTATGTCTTCCAATCATCAATTTTGATATAATCAATGTTGTAAATACGGACCTGTTAGAATTCCAAATACCAACACTCCTAGGCTGTCAATAAGACAACTTTTGAGGAGCCTGAGTTTCTTCCTAATATACATACCTATAGTTATATGTTTTCTATGACATCATTTAGCGGTAAGGTTGATGACTTTATCAATAGTGGTGCTGCTCCGTATGTTTTCAAAGTCGAAGGACAGGTTTATCACTAGCTTGGTTCTTTGTGTCCACCAGAAATTAGAGGCCAAGTTTTCTGCGGTTATACATATATGATACTGAAAATGATATTATGAACTGATTATGGTTCTTTAATGACGCGAGAAGCTCATGATTAAACGATGATATAGTGACTCCACTTCTTCTAATACTAGTTGAATCAAATGAGTTGGTCAAGTTGTTTTTAGAAATGCTAGGGACCTTTGTCGTTCATCTATCATACCATCTTTTTTGTACGTCTTTACGATTCTCATAAATCTTTGTGTTATGATCACCCAGTCCCTGGTTGCATGGGTGCGATTTTGACTGATGTCGAACCAAATACCGATGGTTTTGACATTGTCATCCACCATAAGGACACTGGTCCTCAATGAATAAATAATTTACATCCTTTATCCATGTTGTTGCAATATCCTTTACTGTTTGTTCATGGTGGAAAGCGGATGGTCCCATGATTTGTGTTTCCATGGTAGTTATGGACGTAAGGACATGAATATGACTATTAAATGTTCTATAGCTATCAAATACATTATCGTCTTAACTTCTACACACTTTTTTAAGGGGGGGTTGTCTTTTCCAACAGTATCTGGTTGATGCTTACATTTGTATAGAACAAAATAGACTAGAATACATAAGGAAAAACCAAATATCCTTAGAACTGAGTTTCTAAAATGCATACCTGATACAGTTAAACGTGGTGATACTGAGGGCTGTGAGATAGGAAAACATACTATTTTGCCATCATCGTTTACCGGAGGTCCTAGATATAGGTACAAGCATTATCAAGACGCTCTAGCTATATGTAAAGTTCATGGAAACCCATAGTATTTTATTACATTCTGTAACACCCGGTTATTTATAAAAGACAAAGAAGAAAGAAAGAAGTAAAGAAAAAGAAGGAAAAGAAATAAAGCTCAAGTAGAGGGACCCATTGTGTCAAAAAGGACAAAATCTTTAGAAAGTGGGTGTAAAAGGTGATGGCCGCCTAAGTTGGCTGCCTACACCTTTTCATTTAGGATTTTTGAGAGAGAAGTGCAGAGCTTTCGGTTGGAAGAAGAACAGAAAAAGAGTTGAATTCAGGTAAGAATTCTTGGTTCTAAGGTTTTCTTAACCGGTTTAGGCCTCGATTATATGCTCATACGTGTTATATGTTGTTGTGTTTGTGTGTTTGGTGGGTTTTAGGTGTTTAAGCTCAATTTGCAAATAGGTTTGAACAAGTCTTACCCAAAGAGCTACAAAGGTGAGTTCTAGAACCCCCTGTTTACATGTTTTAACTATTTTAGGGCTTGAAATGCATGTATGAATAATTTTATAAAGTTGGTTTTTATACCCGTATGTTGCGGGTGGGATTTGATTTTGGGCTATGTATGTGTTTGATGTTGTTATGGACATGTTTTTAAGGCTTAGAATGTACGTTTTAAGCTTAGAACATGATAGATGGTGTTTGGGGACCGAATTATGATGTTAAGTGTGTCTTAGGCTGCTCATGCGCCCAAACAGTAGCTTATACACCCAACCATAAATAACTACCCGAGTGTTCCTCATGCGGATGAAGAGTCTGTGGGAAAAGAAATGTTTTGTTCTTCCGCATTAAGAAATGTGGAAGACTAGAAGTGATACGGAAAAGTTATGCTCTTACGCATTGGCAAATGTGGAAGAGTGGGGATGAAATGCGGATGAACAATAAGAAATGCGGACGAACAATAATAAATGCGGATGAACAAAAAGAAATGCGGATGAACAAAAAGAAATGCAGATGAACAATAAGAAATGCGGATGAACAATAAGAAATGCGGCGATGAACAATAAGAAATGCGGTAAACCATGAACAATAGAAATGCGGATGAAACATGAAGAAAGAAATGCGGATGAACAATAAGAAATGCGGATGAACAATAGGAAATGCGGATGAAGACTTAGTTTATTTTCTAAATTCGGGGAAAATGCAGATGTAGGTTTTGACTTGGGAGGTTCCCGAGGGTCATGTAAGATGACTTTTGAAGTCATAGATGATATGATGGGCATGATGATGATGTATGATTGATGCTTATGCATGATGGTATGTTTGATGTATGTTATGTATGATATGCCTTGTATGGTGATGTTGTATGTTTATATTCATGTTCCTTATTATGTATGATTGTCTTCCTGTGGCTTTATTTTATATGTTAATGAATGAAGGAATTGAAAGTATTATGTAACATAAAATGGAAAATAATGAAAAGAGGAACGTAATGAAAGAATGCATGCATTAATGAATAAAAGATGGTAAAGAAAGTCTTGCAACCACTGTATAGAGAAACACACTCAATGAAGAGTGTTAGTTCAACGGTGTGTGGGATAGCTACCCCAGAAGGATGCACACCGGGGTCTTTCTTTGTGATTGACCATTTGGATGGAACCTTTGTCGCTTACCCTAGGTGTTATGGTTAGGCTACTGAGTGCCATGATGGCGGGTCTATGATAGACCTCGGCCTGGTACCCGCTTTATGCATGACGGTGGGGTATAGCACATGACAATGGTACACCTGAATTTACCCTAGGTGTTATGGTTAGGCTGTTGAGTGCCATGACAAGGGGTCTATGATAGACCTCGGCCCAGTACCCGCTTTATGCATGACGGCGGGGTAAAGTTCATGGTTTTGGATGGAATGTAAAGAAGTAAAGATGAATGTACAAATGAAAGTAAATAATGAAAGTTAACGAATGAATGATGAAGATAATAACAATTATTACCTTGATATATGTACGATGTGTGATCACGTGCGATAGTAATAAAAGTGCTTTAACGAATGAAAGGTAATTTAATGTTTTATAAAACTAGAAACCACTCAACAACGTGGACTTTTTATGCATTTTTCAGTTAGCAGGTAAAGTTGATGAGGATGGAACGGGGCGACTACTGGCTCTTTGGATGGCATTCTTTTGTTTAATGTTTTTGCATTGTAATACGAACAAATAATATTGTATAACGAATGTTGTATTATTTTGCAAAAGCATTTTAATGAAAACATTGTTTTTAATGTTTCCACTGCAACGTTTATTTCAAGTTAATGTAATTATAGGTTTTATGTGCAATGATTGGCCAGTTGTAAGTGTCCTGGGAACGGGGCCTTACACATTCACATGTAATGTCAAATGGCTTGAGATTTAGAGATATTTGGCACAATATCCTGCATTAAAGCCATAGAACCGTCCGGACATTATAGCAAGGGTCTTTCATATTAAGGTTGTCTCATTAGTCAACTTTCTCAAGACTAAAATTCCATTCGGGGGAGTGGTTGTAGGTTTCTTCTTCCTAGCCTGTCCTTTATGTCATTAACATAATTACAACGTCATAACAACCCTAATAACTTGTTTGGACACAGACCTATACATAACGAAACAAGGTAATTAATAACAAACCTTACTTTTCTAGAAAAAGTAATAATAATAACAATATAACATAATAACAATAATAATAATAATAATAATACTAATAATAATAATAATAATGATGATGATGATGATGATGATGATGATGATGGATGATGATGATGATGATGATGATGATGATGATGATGAGGAGGAGGAGGAGGAGGAGGAGGACGACGACGACGACATCTAATAGATTAATATATAAACAAAAGAGGTGGACAATGTCTGCAGTCTACAAGAAAAAGATTGCTTGGTTTTTAACATCTGCAGAATGCTGAAATATTCTGTAATTAAACTAAATTTATTTTTTAAACTTTAAAAACAACTAATAGATTAATATATAAACAAAAGTCATAGAAATACATTAATTTACAAATAAAAGTTATAGAATACCCAATTTAAGTTATAAGGTACACCCTCAAACAACTCACAAGTTGTAATTATATCCTTCATAACAATACTAATAAAGATTAGTTTATTTGTTAAACCCCATAAAAAAAATTACCAATGATGCACACCACCATCACCACCGTCTCCACAGTCGTCGCCGTCATTACCACCGTCAAACCGCAGTGATCCACCACATTCTCATCATCCAACTAACCTTGGCCATACTCACAGTCGTTAACTCACACATAAGAACTCAAGAATTCTACCCTGATGAACGTGATGTAGTAATTCCATTCCGTGACTCCATGAATTCCGATCACAATCTCCACCGGAATTAGACCGGACCATCGTGCCGGAGCAACACCATCCGGTGGGTCGGAATCACTTGTTCCGATTCCCACATCACCAACTCATACTCAAATCGATGAATCTCACCGGAAAACTCCCCACTGGATTCTTTCAAAACCTCACATTCTTAACCAAACTCAGTTTCCACATTCTTAACCAAACCCGCCGAAGGGCTAGGTGGTGACGGTGGCGAGGTGCCGACGGTGGGTCGGGAGTGGGTAAGAGGAGTGGGGGCGGTGGTATGTGGGGAAGAAGTTAGGGTTCAAATGAAAGAGTTCAGAAGAGTTCAGAAGAGGTTGTGAAGACCTTGTTCCACATCTTCTCCGTGTAGACGTCAGGAAGACGTTCCACGTTTTTTAATGAAACGTCTTCCAGAAAACAAACAGTCTGCGAAGTAAAAACCTCTTCCCGCGTGTGCTTGCGCGCAGATGAAGAGGTGGGGAAGAGTTTTTTCAAAAAACAAACACCCCATTAACAATGCAACTTGCTATAGTTAATAGTAGAGGTGTAAACGAATTGAGACGAGCTCAAGTTCGTATGTATTCGAGCTCAGCTCGTGTTGATTTAAGAGCTCGGCTCATTTTGAGCTTTATTATTAAAGCTCGAGCTCGACAAATACTTTTTCAAATTCGAGCTCGATCGGCTCGGGCTGGTCTTGTTTATTTTTTAAATATGATTTTCAATATTTTATATTTAATTTTGATATAATTTTAAATTCTATATTTTATATAGGGTTATTGGATTTTAATAATACCAAGTTTATTTATTGTACGGGATTAATCCAACTCAAGAAATGCTTGCAGACGCTCCGAACTTTAAACTTATTTTACTCTAATGATCCTTATTAACTAAGAGTTAACCCCAATTGTATTATTATTATAATATTTTTATTATTATTATTATTAATGAAATGGAGCCAACTTTGGACCATTTTTCAATTCCGCCGCTACACAACCTCCATGATTTTTCGGCATCTAGCCTTTATCTTCATCTGAAATTTTCCTCCAACGAGTCAAGTGATTCAAATCAGGAGGTGAATATTGACAGGTTTTAGGGTGCAAAAATTGCAAATTGATGGACCAAATGATTGTTTTTAACATTATCTTTAGTGTTTTGGCCTTATAAATAGTTCAATATCAAAAAACTAATGGTGTTAACTTTCAGCTAATAAGAGATCGTTGAAGAAAATTAAGTTTAAAGTTGAAAGTATCTGTAAATATTTCTTAAGTTCAGATAAATGACGGTCAATAAATAAAGTTGGTATTATTTAAATCCAATAAACCTTTTATATATAACATTATGGATATTATTTAATTGTTTCTTATCACAACTTTATATATAATAAATATTATTTATATAATGTATTTAATAAATAAAATATAATAAAAAATATAGATAGAAGCTCGTTTAGGCTCGCAAGCTGACTCAAGCTCAATATGTAAAGCTCGGACTCAGGCTCGATAATTAAATGATCTTCTATTAAAGCTCGAGCTCGGCTCGAGCTCGATAAAGCTTGGCTTGTTTCAAGCTCTTTATTGATCTGATCTCGTGTAGCTTGTGAACGACTCGACTTATTTGCACCCCTAGTTAATAGTATCATACCAATTATCTTTAGTACAAATGACTGAGGTGAGGTACCTTAATATATCATTAAAATGTGAGGATATATTGGATTCAAGTTCCAGATGTGATAAAAAATGTATTCTCTCGTTGGGTTATGAGATTTTCTCACACCTATAGTGAGTTTCCTACTGATGGTGATCTCAAGTTACGTATTCGAGTGGTGCAAATGATCGACTGGGCTAGTTGCCCGTTAGTGATCCGAAATTTACCATTCAAGAAAAAGTTAATAGTATCGTTAATTTATATTTGCATACTCTAATCAAATGATAACTAAAGGGATAACTATTAACACCACATTCTTACTTATCGCATTCTTACTTATTAAAATTTTTCGGCTTTTCTTTTCTATTTAATAATCACATTAATTATTAATAATATTATTTAAATTTATTTAAAAATATTTTTTTAGAAATCAAAAAATTGATTTTTTTTATTAATGTTATTTCTAAACAAATAATTTTTTACAAAATAATATTCTTTTCTAAAACATTATACTTTTTAATAAATACAAAATATTTTAGAATTAATGTTTTTATAAAGTAACAAAAAATGATTGAAATTAGAAGTTATAATAAAAATAACTTTTTAGAAATGACATTTTATTAAAATTGTTTGTTTTGAAACAAAATGTTTATTATTATTATTTTTTTTGCAAAAACAAAAATGTTTAAAAATAAAGTTTTAAACTTATTATTGATTTATTAGTCAATATTGTCTTATAATTAATAAATTTTATTTTATTTAATATTTATTTATTCAGCCAGTGTAATATACGGGTTTACTAAAGTTAGTATGTAACACCCGGATATTTTCTTTGAAGCCGACGAAAGAAGAAATAAAGTCCAAATTCGGGGGACCAAACTTGCCAAATGTAGATACATGTGTCCCTAGTTTCTGAACTTAATGTAAAATGTCTTTATTGTCTTACACATATGTAATTGAATGAATACTTAATGAAATACAATGTGTGGTTGTGCTTATGATGTTGAATAGTTCATTGGTTGGTATGTAACAACGCTTATTGAACTAACTATATAGGTTGTGGTTGTTTGAATAAATCTAAGTCAAATAATGATTATGAAACATGTTCAAACTTAATCATATGAAGTTAACATGCGATTGGCCCATGCTAATATTGTAAGGCCCCGTTCCTACGACGCTTACAGCTGGTGATTCATCGCACGTAAAACATATACTTTACATGTATTCATCAAAGCATTGAAGCGGAAAACATAAAACACATGGCATTTCATTTCATCCTAAAAACTTTTGCCAAATAATGCATCATTTGTCGATTACAAAATTATATCGTTGTATTACATCACAAAAGCCTTAATTAAATGGATGCTATCCAAAAGAGCTGAGTAGCCGCCTCGTGCCATCCTCAACAACGTTTACCTGCCAACTGAAAACGTATAAAAGTCAGCGTCGCTGAGTGAGTTCTAGTTTTTTAAATAAACATACATAAATCGTTATTTATTTCTTTACAGAGACCATACTATACATTTCGTTCGTTCGTGATCATACATCATACGTACATACAGATAACATCGTTATTATCTTTCATTACGTTCATTAACCTTCGTTCATTCATTACCTCTTGTGACATGTACAATACCCCGAACATTATGCACGAAGCTGGTACTGGGACTGAGGTCTATCATAGACCCGAACAATGTGCACAAAGCTGACTCCAGTACCTGAGGCAAGTACATTCACCATTCATCTTTTCATTTCATTCCGGATCAGTGCCATATGTTATACCCCGAACATTGTGCACAAAGCTGGTTACTGGCCTGAGGTCTATCATAGACCCCGGACATTATGCACGAAGCTGACTCTAGTACCTGAGGCAAGCGGCAAGGATCCCATAAATGTGGTCAATCTCAAGTATTGGACCCCAGTGTGCATCCTTCTGGGGTAGCTAACCCGCACACAGTTGAGCTAACACCCTTCATTGGGTGTGAACCTCCATACATTTGCTTGCAAGACTTTTTACGTTCATTCATTCATTAATGCATGCATTCATTCATCATGTTCCTCTCTCATTATCTTTCTCTTTACGTTACATAATACTTTCGGTTCATTCATTAACATAACACGTAAAGCCATGGAAAGATAAACATTCATCATCATAAGGAACATAACATAACATACCATACATACATCATCACAGGGCATCATACATACATAACATACATCATGCATAATCATGCAACATCATCATCATCATCATCCATAACATGCCCATCGTACTATCTATGACCCCAAAAGTCAACTAATAGTCCCCCGGGAATTTCCCAAGTCAAAACCTACTTTACACATTTTCCCCAAGAATCAGAAAAATATTCTAAGTCTTAGGCGCATGGGCACTATGCAGGCGCATGGACACTATTCATGCGCATGAGGAACACTTAGGTGCATGGGCCACTTTCAGGCGCATGGGTATTGTTCAGGCGCATGGGGAACACTTAGGCGCATGGGCCACTTTCAGGCGCATTGGTACTGTTCAGTCGCATGGGGAACACTGGACGTCTGAACACTTAGTAATTTCCAGCCCAATCTAGACGCATGGATACTATTCAGACGCATGAACACTTAGGTGCATGGGCCACTTGGGCGCATGGGCCACTTAGGCGCATGGGCCACTGTTCAGGCGCATGGGCTGAACTTAAATATTTCTAAGGCAAATTTTTGGTGCATGAGCTACTGTTTAGGCGCATGACTTACACTTAATTCTTTCTAAGACACTTTCAGACGTATGAACACTTATCTAGACGCATGAGCATTCTGTAAAACATGTTTCTAGGATATTTTCAATCCTAATCATCGAACCCATCTGTTATAAGCATAATGTGGCTATTCTAAACATGAGAATCCTATAAACCATCCAAAACTAACATCCAACATACACCATACATACGGGTATTCACACATAAACTTGTAAAATCATTTTAATACGTTTTCAACCCCAAAAATAGTTTAAAACATGTAAAAACCGGGGTCTAGAACTCACCTGGTGCAACTTGGGTGTTCTTCCTTTTAACCCGCTTGCAAGGAGTTCAAAACACTTAGAAATAACATCCAAACACATACACACGAGCACAAACACAACACATAAGCACATAATCACATAACCGGGCTAAAACCCGACATAAAAACATAAAAACCCTGAATTCTTACCTTGAATTCACTTTTCTTTTTCCCCTTCTTCTTCAATCTGAGAGTATTCTCTGCTCTCTCTCTCTCTCAAAAACCGAGACAAATGTTGAAGTGAGGTGAGGGTGGGCGGCCATACTCACCTTTACACCAACTTTTGAAAGTTTTGTCCTTTTTGGACACTTTCAGCCCCTCCTCTTGGACTTTATTGCCTTCATGCTTTTATTCTTATTTCTTGACTTTAAAAAAAGATCCGAGTGTTACAAATAGACCATACGCATGAACAACTTCATGCTAATACACCAGTCGTAAGAATGAACTAGGAGACTGGATCAGTCGCATGATTGTAACATGAGATTGACTCAGTCACACGACTGAACACTCAGTCGTGCGAATGGATCAACCGCATGACTCAATCGCACGACTGAACCATGCTAATGGTTTAGTCGCCCGAATGAGAAACCCTAACCTATAAATACCACTTAAATCGTGGAAAAACAAAACACTTCGAATACTTATGTACTAAATCGTACCCTAGCCGTCCAGAGACCTCTAAGAACTTGTTCCAAGTTCATAGATCGCACTAGATCGATTCCCAATGGTTCTTAACGTTACGTGCGTTCTCACTGATTGGATCGCCAATCAAATAACGCACTATTTGATTCGGTATACTCGTATATCAGTTAGTATTTCGTTCAGTACACAATCCTAACAAGTGGTATCAGAGCTTTGGCTCTTGATATATGTGTGATTCAATTTTTTTTGATACAAAAATTGTATTATTTCACTAAAAACGCAATCTTTTTGTGTAAAACGGTGTCTTAGACGTCTCCTGATCGTAAAGTTTAGATTTTCCGGCATACGGCACTTAGGGTTATTGATAATTCCAGTTTTTGCGTCCAAAATACCTTAAACCTACGAATTTTCAAGTTTCAGCAGCTTCAGTCGCACGATTGAATCAATCAGCCGACTGAACCCATACGCATCCCTAATACGCATGATTGGACTCATCCGTACCTCCATTCGTACGACTGAGCAGTTTATTCGCATTGTCCAACCGTATTTGTTCATTCGCCTGACTAAGACATCCGCATTAATTCAGTCGCACGATTGAACCATCTGCATTGTTCAGTCGCACGAATAGCCCAATCGCACACCTTCATTCGCACCAGTGAAATAGTTTGTTCAAAAATTTAAAGCTTACGGTAATGGAGGACCAATACTCAGCATTCACAGCAAGGACAGATTCACAGATTCAAAACCTACTACTTCTGGAGAATGAAGTGGGGAGTCACAACAAACCTCCTTAGCTAATCACGTTGGACGAATACCCACAATGGAAGCAACGTTTCAAGATCTACTTAAATAGAGTAGATCCCAACTGTGGGAATCTATAGAGACGGGTTTACTAGAAATGTACCTGACATAACATCAGGGTCAATCCTAGCTTCCTCTGACCTTCTTCACTCCCGAGCCTTTCGCCCTCGGCTTCTTGCAGTCCCTGGTCATGTGACCTTCTTCACCACAAGAATAACACCTCCCCATACCGCAGTTCTTCGCCACATGTACAGTCCTACCACAATAGAAACAGACATTGCTCCTCAATCTACATTCCCCGGGGTGCCTGCGTCCACACTTGTCACACCTTTTCGACCCCGCAATTCTAGTCGTCATCATTGCGCCAAAACTCTCATCCCATGGCTTCTTATAGTCTCTGCTCATGTGTCTCGTCTTGCCATAGTCGTAACATTTTGCCATTTGACAATCCCTCGCCCTGTGGCCCTCCTTTCCACACTAAAAACAAACATTCAGTCCCCACTTGCACTCTCTAGTATGCCCTTTAGCACACCTACCAAACTTTCTCGTCTCCGTGCTGGATGAAGCTACACGTCGGTCATCCATCCTGGCAACCTTTTTATATGGAATGTAACCTCCATGTTCGACCCGCTTTCCGTTGCAGTTCTTGTCATTGCTACCCTTCTTGTTCATTTCAATCGCGGTCGTCTCCTTCACTTCCTTAATTACCTCATTCGCTATACCCGGACAAATCGTCTGCATGGCCCGTTGAACTCCCTTGACAACAGCCTCTTTCAACATGGTCCTCAGACTAGCACTATTATCACCGGCTTCCGGGTGATGGATCTCGGGCGCTTTGAGTGCTCCCTTAGCAGCCCTAGCCATACTTCTTGTGACACGCGGTCCAGCACCACGTCCACCACAACCTTCACCTGACGAAACCTTCGAAGATCTACCACCGACCATCTTCTAAACCCACACAATAAGATTCAAACACCAACGTGGTCATTCAAGGTACACTCAGTTATGTCAAGTATAGTAAGTCCCTAATTACAGTGGCCAGTTGTGATTAGCCACTTACTTTACTCTTCATACCCCAAGCATCTCCTATCCTGACTTAATCAGTATCTAAATCTACATAAAACACATACCCACATACAATGCGCACATAAACCGGTTAACATTACGAAAATACCTGATGGCATGCAGCAACTCAGATTGGCATCCCATTCCCATTCCGTCCCATTTTCAGTTTGAGTTAAGGTTTATTTTGAAAATTTACCCATTTCACTTAAACTTTGGCTCTAATACCAACTTGTAAGGCCCCGTTCCTGGGACACTTACATTTGGATCCTCATCGCACATAAAACATATAATTACATTTGCCTTACGAAAATATTGCAGCGGAAACACAAAAAAATAACTTTTCATATCATTACATATGCTTTTGCAAGTTAATACAAGCGTTCATTTCAAAACATCATTCCTTCGCATTACAATGCAAAAACATTAACAAAAGAATGCTATCCAAAAGAGCTGAGTAGCTGCCTCGTACATCCTCAGCAACGTTTACCTGCCAACTGCAAACGTATAAAAGTCAGTGTTGCTGAGTGAGTTCTAGTTTTATAATAAAACATACATTTCAATCGTTAAAACCATTCTTTACTTTCTTTCAGAATGAAACTGTACTTTTCACTCGTTCATGATCATGCATCATACGTACATACAGATAATATCATTATTATCTTCCATTACATTTGTTAACTTTGTCCATTTTATACGTTCGTCCTTTCGAGTCTGTTGCGACAACATGGTCGCTCACCTCTTTAACAAGCATAACTGTTTGCACGCTATCCGAGTCTATTACACCCATAGGGTCGCTCACCCCAATTGCCACTTTTAATGATAGCACGCTATCTGAGTCTGTTACAACCATAGTGTTGCTCACCCCATGGCAACTTCATGATAGCACTTTGTTCGAGTCTGTTGCAACAACTGGGTTGCTTACCTCAAATACGTGCTTGCAAGCCTTTCTTTCGTTCATTCGTCATTCAATAAGCATGCATTCTTACTTCGTGTTCCTCTTTCATTATCTTTCACTTTTTGTACATAATACTTTATTCATTCATAACATAACACGTAAAGCCATAGGAAAGACAAACATTCATCATAAGGAACATATCATACAATCATACATCACATCATCACAACATAAATGACTTCAAAAAGTCAACTTACATAGCCCCGGGGAATCTCCCAAGTCAAAGCCTACATTACACTTTTTCCCCAAAAATCAGAAAATATTCTATGTCCTTAGGCGCATGGGCACTATGCAGGCGCATGGACACTATGCAGGCGCATGGACACTATGCAGGCACACGGGGAACACTTAGGCGCATGGGCAACTTTCAGGCGCATGGGCACTATGCAAGCGCATGAGTGCCTAGGCGCATGGGGAATCCTGGACGTCTGGACACTTAGTAAATTCCAGCCTAATTCTAGGCGCATGGGATGTCAGGTGAATTCCACTTAACTCATCTGCTAACTCCAATCTATAGGCCACCTCTCCTACTGAGCAATGATTCAGAAAGGGCCTATATATCTTGGACTCAACTTGCCCCGCTTCCTGAATCGGATAATACCCTTCCAAGGTGAGACCTTAAACATAACCCGGTCACCCACCTGGAACTCAACCGGTCTGCGTCGTTTATCAACATACGACTTCTGTCTATCTTTGGCTGCTTTCATAAAGGCTTTAATCTTTCTAACTTCTCAGTCGTAACCTCGATCACCTCAACACCTCCCAATTCTTTCTGCCCAATGTCTCCTTAATATACGGGCATCCTACATCTTCTACCGTATAGCATCTCGTATGGTGGCATGCCAATACTGGCATGATATTAGTTGTTGTACGAGAATTCAGCTAACGGTAAATGGTCATCCCAACTTCCCCCAAGATCAATCACACATGCCCGAAGCATGTCTCCAGTGTCTGAATGGTCCTTTCTGACTGACCATCAGTTTGGGGATGATAAGCCATACTAATATGTAACCTCGTCCCCATGGCATCGTGGAATTTCTTCCAGAATTTAAAGGTAAACCGGGTGTCATGATCAGACACAATGGACACTGGCACGCCATGATGAGTTACAATTTCCTTGATGAATAGATCTGCCAACCTCGCGGATGAATATGTCTCGCGGATCGGTAGGAAGTGAGCACTCTTCGTCAAACGGTCAACAATCACCCATATGGCATCGTACCCCTTCGGAGTACGTGGTAGCTTTGTAATGAAATCCATGGTGATGTGCTCCCACTTCCATTCTGGTATATCCAAAGGTTGGATCTTCATATAAGGCTTCTGATGTTCGACCTTCACTTGCAACAAGTAAGGCACTTACTCACATACTCCACCACGTCACACTTCATACCCGGCCACCAATAATCTTTCTTCATATCTTGATACATATTTGTGGCACCAGGATGAATGGAGTATCGAGTCTTGTGAGCTTCATCCAAAATCCTCACACGTAGATCCTCGAAACGAGGAATCCACATCCGTCCAAATCGAGTTTTAACACCAAGTGCGTTTTCACCCAATTCTCCAACCAGACCTCTCATTCTTTCAGAGTTTAGATGATCTTCTTTTAATGCCATATCTTGAAACTCCTTGACTTGCTTCATTACATCAAAAGTCATGATCAGTTGATATGCTTCACCTAAATCAGCTCGGGCCTCTCCTTTCGGCTAAGAGCATCAGCCACCACATTGGCCTTGCCCGGATGGTAATGGATCTCACAATCATAATCCTTTATGAGCTCCAACCATTGTCTCTGCCTCATGTTCAAATCCTTCTGCTCGAAGAAGTACTTCAAGCTCTTGTGGTCAGTGAAAATGGTGCACTTCGTCTCGTACAGATAGTGCCTCCAAATCTTCAATGCAAAGACCACGGCTGCTAGCTCCAAGTCATTAGTGGGATAATTGACCTCATGAACTTTCAACTATTGGGATGCATAGGCTATAACCTTCCCTCTCTACATTAATACACACCCCAAACCCGAGTAAGAAGCATTTGAATATACCACCAAATCCTCGCTTCCTTTGGCTAATGAGAAGACAGGGGCTTGAGTCAACCTTGCCTTTAACTCCTCAATTGCTTGCTCTTGAGCATGACCCCATATAAAGTTTACATCCTTTCGGGTCAACTTGGTTAGTGGAGAAGCTATCTTGGAAAAGTCCTGAATGAACCTTCGATAATATCCCGCCAACCCCAAGAAACTACGAATCTCGGATGGCATCCTTGGATACTTCCATTGCATCACTTCCTCCAGCTTTGCAGGGTCTACCATAATCCCCTGGGGATTTACCACATGACCTAAGAATTGAACTTCGTGTAACCAGAACGCACACTTGGAGAATTTGGCATACAACTTCTCCCTTCTTAATGCCTCCAACACCTCCCGAATGTGACCGGCATGCTCTTCTTCGCTCTTTGAGTAGATCAGAATATCATCAATGAACACGATCCCTGATCTATCCAACATCGGCCGGCACACTCGATTCATCAAATCCATAAAGGCAGCTAGCGCGTTAGTTAGACCAAAAGACATAACGAGGAACTTGTAGTGTCCATAACGCGTACGGAAAGCTGTCTTAGGAATGTCTGGTTGTTTCACCTTCAATTGATGGTAGCCAGATCGTAGATCTATTCTCGAGAACCAACTGGCACCTCAGATAATTGTGGCACCGACGCATCCACATCTTTTACGTAGGCCAAGTAGGCACTACATCCATGTTTCATGCACTCCCCGCCACCACCATCGAGATCATCTTCGAGATCGTAGTAACACGATCTCCATAAATCGTAACCAAACTCCCATCAGCTGCAACTAATCGAATCATTTTCTTGCGACATACGATGTTTGCTTCGTAGGTTGCTAACCAATCCATCCCTTGTACTATATCAAATCCACCTAGGGGCATCACGTGTATCCTAGCAGCAAACCTATGACCTTCTAGTTCTATGGCACAGTCCTCTATCACATCAGTAATTCTAGTGGACTTACTAATAGCAGTTTCTACCTCGAACGGTTCACGGACATTTCTACTAGCACAAAAGGCAGCACAGATAAAACTTTTTACTAGCATCAGAATCAAATAAAACCAAGGCTAAAGTTTGGTTTACTAGAAACGTACCTGACATAACATCGGGGTCCGTCCTATCTTCCTCCGACCTTCTTCACTCCCGAGCCTTCCGCCCTCGGCTTCTTGCAGTCCCTGCTCACGTGACCTTCTTCACCACAAGAATAACACCTCCCCATACCGCAGTTCTTCGCCACATATCTGGTCCTTCCACAACGGAAACAGACATTGCTCCTCAATCTACATTCCCGGGGTGCCTGCGTCCATACTTGTCACACCTTTTCGACCCCGCAATTCTAGTCGTCATCATTGCGCCAAAACTCTCATCCCATGGCTTCTTACAGTCTCTGCTCATGTGTCCCGTCTTGCCACAGTCGTAACATTTAGCCATTTGACAATCCCTTGCCCTGTGGCCCTCCTTTCCACACTAAAAACAAACATTCAGTCCCCACTTGCACTCCCCAGTATGCCCTCTAGCATACCTACCACACTTCATTGTCTCCGTTCTTGATGAAGCTACACGCCAGTCATCCGTCCTGGCAACCTTTTTATATGGAGTGTAACCCCCATGTTCGACCCGCTTTCCGTTGCAGTTCTTGTCATTGCTACCCTCCTTGTTCATTTCAATCGCGGTCGTCTCATTCATTGTCTTAATTACCTCAATCGCTATACCCGGACGAATCGTCTGCATGGCCCGTTGAACTCCCTTGACAACAGCCTCTTTCAACATGGTCTTCAGACTAGCACTATCATCACTGGCTTCGGGTGATGGGTCTCGGGCTCCTTGAGTGCTACCTCAGCAGCCTTAGCCATACTTCTTGTGACACGCGGTCCAGCACCACATCCACCACAACCTTCACCTGACGAAACCTTCGAAGATCTACCACCGACCATCTTCTAAACGCACACTATAAGATTCAAACACCAATGCGGTCATTCAAGGTACACTCAGTTTATGTCAAGTATAGTAAGTCCCTAATTACAGTGGCCAGTTGTGAATAGCCACTTACTTTACTCTTCATACCCCAAGCATCTCCTATCCTAACTTAATCAGTATCTAAATCTACATACAACACATAACCACATACCATGCGCACAAAAACCGGTTAACATTACGAAAATACCTGATGCTACGCAGCTTCTCAGATTGGCATCCCATTCCCATTCCGTCCCATTCTCAATTTAAGTTAAGGTTTATTTTGAAAATGTACCCATTTCACTTAAACTTTGGCTCTAATACCACCTTGTAAGGCCCCGTTCCCGGGACACTTACAGTTGGATCCTCATCGCACATAAAACATATAATTACATTTGCCTTACGAAAATATTGTAGCAGAAACACAAAAAAATAACTTTTCATATCATTACATATGCTTTTGCAAGTTAATACAAGCGTTCATTTCAAAACATCATTCGTTCGCATTACAATGCAAAAACATTAACAATAGAATTCCATCCAAAAGAGCTGAGTAGCTGCCTCGCACATCCTCAACAACGTTTACCTGCCAACTAAAAACGTATAAAAGTCAGCGTTGCTGAGTGAGTTCTAGTTTTATAATAAAACATACATTTCAATCGTTAAAACCATTCTTTACTTTCTTTCAGAATCAAACTGTACTTTTCATTCGTTCGTGATCATGCATCATACGTACATACAGATAATATCATTATTATCTTCCATTACATTCGTTAACTTTGTCCATTTTATACGTTCGTCCTTTCGAGTCTGTTGCGACAACATGGTCGCTCACCTCTTTAACAAGCACAACTATTTGCACGTTATTCGAGTCTATTGCACCGATAGGGTCGCTCACCCTAATTGCCACTTTCAATTATAGCACGCTATCCGAGTCTGTTGCAACCATAGTGTTGCTCACTCCATGGAAACTTCATGATAGCTCGCTATCCGAGTCTGTTGCACCCATAGGGTCGCTCACCCCAATTGCCACTTTTAATGATAGCACGCTATCCTAATCGGTTGCAACCATAGTATTGCTCACCCCATGGCAACATCATGATAGCACGCTGTTCGAGTCTGTTGCAACAACTGGGTTGCTCACCTCAAATACATGCTTGCAAGCCTTTCTTTCGTTCATTCGTCATTCAATAATGCATGCATTCTTACTTCGTGTTCCTCTTTCATTATCTTTCACTTTTCATACATAATACTTTATTCATTCATAACATAACACGTTAAGCCATAGGAAAGACAAACATTCATCATAAGGAACATATCATACAATCATACATCACATCATCACAACATAAATGACTTCAAAAAGTCAACTTACATAGCCCCGGGGAATCTCCCAAGTCAAAGCCTAAATTACACTTTTTCCCCAAAAATCAGAAAAGATTCTAAGTCCCTATGCAGGCGCATGGATACTATGCAGGCGCATGGACACTATGCAGGCGCACAGGGAACACTTAGGCGCATGGGCGACTTTCAGGCGCATGGGCACTATGCAAGCGCATGAGTGCCTAGGCGCATGGGGAATCCTGGACATCTGGACACTTAGTCAATTCCAGCCTAATTCTAGGCGATGGGTACTATTCAGGCGTATGAACACTTAGGCGCATGGGCCACTTGGGCACATGAGCACTATTGGGGTGCATGTCCCTACACTTAGTCATCCGACTAATATTTCTAGGCGGATGGACCACTGTTCAGGCGCATGGGCTATGCTTAAAACATTTCTAAGGTAATTTTAGGCGCATGAGCTACTGTTTAGATGCATGGATTACACTTAAATCCTTCTAAGGTATTTTCAGGCGCATGAGCCTTATCTAGGCTTATGGACCTCCTGTGTAACATGTTCCTACTATGTTTTCAAACCCAAGCATTGAACCCATATGTTCTAAGCTTAACATGGCTATTCTGACAGGAATAACCTAAAAGCATTCAAGAATTAACATCCAACATGCATATTACATACGGGTATACATACATAAACTTTGAAAATCATTTTAATACATTTTCAGCCCCAAAGAAGTTTAAAACAAGTAGAAACCAGGGTCTAGAACTCACCTGATGCAACTTGGGTGTTTCTTCCTTTCTAACCCTTTGCAACTGAGTTCAAACACCTAAATAAACATCACCAACACACACACCCGAGCACATAAGCATATAACTGGGATAAAACCCGTCATAAGTTCTTAGAAACCATGAATTCTTACCTTGAATTCGATTTCTTCTTCTCTTCTTCTTCAAAACCCGAAGTTCTGCTCTCTTCATTTTCTCTCTCTCTAAAACCAAAGTGAAAGAGTGATGTGAAGGGAGGGTGGGCGGCCATGCCCACCTTTACACCAACTTTTTCAAAGATTTGTCCTTTTGGACACTTTTAGTCCTTCCACGTGGAATTTATTGCTTTTCTTTCTTTTATTCTTCATGTCTTGTCTTTTTAAAATAACCAGGTGTTATAGGACAAAAGGTCAAATACAATGCTAAGAAGAAAGTATATGCTCTGCTTACTTAGTCGATCCCCAAGGATATTTTTCACCAATTTTCTGAGTATACGCAAGCAAAGAAGCTATGGGATGCATTGGAGAAAAGGTATGATGGAAATGCATCATTAAAGGCGATAAAGGCTAAAGCTTTGAAGAAAGAGTTTGACAACTTCTCTTCAATGTGTAAAGAAAGCCTTGATGACGTCATTGACAGATTCTACCACTTGATGAGTGAGATGCACACTCATGGAGTAACAACGTCTATGGAAGACAAAGTGTCGAACTTTGCAGATGGGTTGCCGGAGAAATGGGTTTCCTTTGTCTCAAATCTCAAACAGAATGGTATGCTAACGAAGTTAGATATAAATGATTTCATTCTGCAACTGAGAGAAAAAGAATTAACGATGAAGTATAGAGCCTAAAAGTCTACCTATGATCAGAATCCAACACTATACAACGCAACTCCTCAAGCCAAAACATCTGGAGCACCACTTCAGACAGCTTTTATGTAAAGTTCAGCTGGTCCCTCTCACGCCTCTACTTCAGGGTCGGAAACGTTAGGGTCGTCTTGTTACCAATACATCGTACCTAAAGCCAATTCAGCAAAACTGAAGACCGAGAATCTCGGTAATGTGACAGTTGAGGTAGCTAAAGAGCACATGGATCTCTTAGCAGCGGTAGTCCACTCCTATGATGGACTAATTGCTGGTAAAATTAGGAACTGTCATCTGGCTGATGAGGATTACGAGCAGGTGGATGAGACAGAGCTGGAACGGATGGATATAATGTGGGCCTTAGCAAGTGCTGTCCGGCGAGCTAAGAAGTTTGTCAAGAAGACCGGACAGAACTTGGTTGCAACTAAGGACACTACTTTTGGGTTCGACAAGACCAAGGTGACCTGTTTCAACTGCGGCGAGAAGGGGCACTTCAAACGTGAGTGTGTGAAGCCTAAGAAGACTGGAAACGGGAATCCTTTCACTTCCTTCAATCGTCAGGATAAACCCACTAGCAGTCCTGTTTCGTGAAGCAAGGATCCTAAAGCCTTGACTGCCCATGATGACGAAGGACAGGACTGGAGTTTTCAGTTTGTCTCTCGGGAGAATCCAACATTGCTAGTGTGCAGGATTTAGATGACGGTTCAGCTAGTGAAGGAGATATTGCAGTGGAACTCGTGATGTCAAGTACCGAAGAGATTGCAACGATGGTCAACTACATGCCTACAGAAGGGAAATCTACAACAACGTTAGAATCACCAGAACCAGAAACACCAGACTTTGCTTTGATGGCTGATTCATCAGAACCCTCTCAGGTAAGTACTACTAACCAACTTTTCAATAATCATGCTTGTTCTGATTGTAATAAATTTAGGGAAAGCATTGATTCAAAATTTGCTAGGTTATTAGACCATAATGATAGCTTAGTAAAGGACTTGCAACTGTGCACTGAAGCTAACAGAATTCTTAAACAAAATAAGCACAGTTATAAAGAAAAGATAGACCTGTTGAACAAACAACTTAGAGAAACTGAAGTTGTAGCTTTTAACCAATCAAATGACATTAAGTTCTATCTTAATTCCCTAGAAGACACTAAGAAACAAAGGCAGTTTTAGAAGTAGAAGTTAATTCATTAAAGCAAAAACTGCATAGTTGGACAAGTTCATCTCATATTGTTCAAAACTTAGTGAGAGAGAGAAACAACAGGGAGGGATTGGGATATAAAGTGGTTCCACCACCACCTGTGACCTTGATGAATGCAAAAAGTAAACCAATAAATAACAATCCAATCAAGGATCATGTGGTGTTCACTCCTCTTGTAAGTGATCCAGATTCTACATGTAAATCAAATGAATCTGGTACTAAACAAAAGGAGGCCACTTCAAAGGCATAAGGAAAAATTCCTTGTGTCAATCTGGACAAACAATTTGAAAAGGTTAATATAAAGTCCGGGTCAATCAAGTCTAATTCTGAACCCAAAAAGACCAAACATGTAAACCACCCACGTTCTTCATGTCTAAGTCCATGTAAACAAAATGGAAAAGATGTTAAAAAGTTAAAACAATTAACTTTGTTAAACAAGATAAAACATCTAAACAAGAAGAGTGTCAACCCAAAAAGGTTAATGTCACACGTGTGTCACACACTTCTCCACACAAACAGTTAAATCGATAAGTAGAAAGCATATCATGCTACAACTGTGGAGAGTATGGACACATTGCATCTAACTGCCCTTACTATCAGGCACCAAGGAGGAAAGTTGAACTACAGGACCTAAAACCTAGTTCCTCTAAGAGGAACTCAGTGACTCCACCT
Organism: Flaveria trinervia; assembly: GCA_025506515.1. Taxonomy (NCBI): domain Eukaryota; kingdom Viridiplantae; phylum Streptophyta; class Magnoliopsida; order Asterales; family Asteraceae; genus Flaveria; species Flaveria trinervia. The sequence continues at coordinate 69,785,296 of CM046447.1, read as the reverse complement.
AGAAGGGCTAGTGAACCTAAAGTTCAACCCATTAGCCAATCGTCTGTTTATCACAAACAGGCCTTACACAAGGCAGGCTTATGGAAGAAAATTAACCTCAATGTCTGATAATGAGAACAAGAAGACAACTGAGCTTCCCATACCCTCTAAAGGTCAATGGGTTACATTTATGATGTGCGATGCCTCTGGGACACCCAAGCCAGTAAAGGCTTGGGTCCCTAACCTGAACTAATGTTTTCAATTGAATGTGCAGGGTGTTCGCTATAGTGCTGAAACCAACATGTGGATTATAGATAGCAGAGCATCCAGGCACATGACAGGGAACATGGCTCTCTTATCAAACGTCAAACAAATAAAAGGAGGCCATGTTTCATTTGCGGGAAACAAAGGAGGGTATATCACAGCTCAAGAGGAAGTGGGAAATCAGAAAGTGAAGTTTGACAAGGTAAATTATGTTCAACAACTTCAAAATAACCTGCTTTCTGTATCCCAAATTTGTGATAAAGGTTTTAATGTAGTATTTGACAATAAGAAGTGCTATGTTCTGAAAAAGGACTATGTGATCCCAGAGGACCAAGTCTTAATGTCTGCCTCAAGATATAAGGACCTTTATGTCTTGGATCTATCAAAGGCCTCTACAACAGATCATGAATTTCGGTGCTTCTTGTCAAAAGCTACTGAGAAGGATTCTATCTCCTGGCATAGGAGAATAGGACACATTAATCCACGGAAGATGAATCACTTGATCGAGAATGATCTCGTGAGAGGAGTTAATGTCAAAAACATCCAACTTCCTGATTTCTGTGTTGCATGCAAGAAAGGCAGACAAATGAAGAAGTCTCATAAGGAAAAGAAAGTTCATTCCATCGAACTTCCTCTTGAACTTCTTCACATGGATCTGTTTGGTCCAGTCAGTACAAGAAGCATTGCAGGCGACTTGTATTGCTATGTAGTTACTGATGACTACTCAAGATTCTCTTGGGTAATGCTTCTGAAATCCAAATTTGAAACATTTGAGTCATTCAACGAATTAGTAACTACTCTGGAGTCCCTATACAAGCTGAAGGTACGACAAGTTCGCTCAGAAAACAGAACCGAGTTCAAGAACCAATGGATGGAGGAATACTGCAAGGAAAAGTGAATTGTACACCAGTTCACTTCTGTCTACACTCCTTAGATGAACGGCGTTGCTGAATGAAAGAATCGGATCTTAATAGAGACTGCACGGACTATGCTAGCAGACCCGAAACTGCCTATCCAATCTGGAATGAGGCAGTTGTAAATGCGTGTTACACGTTAAATCGAGTTCTGGTAGTTAAATGCCATGGCAAGATGTGTTACGAGTTACTACAACGACGTAAACCTAATTTAGAGTATCTCGAGCCATTTGGCGCACCGTGCACCTTCCTAAAGAGACACAAGAGGGAAAATTCAGTGAGAAGGCTGAAGAAGGTATCTTTCTAGGATACAATACCGAACAAGAGAGTTTACAACAACTCGACGGGTCAGTTAGAAGTGTGGTGTAACATGGACGTTCAGAGATACACCACACACCTGCTGGAAAAGGACCCGCCTTCTTTTTCGACTATGATGGATTATTCAAGTCCTTCAACATCCCTCTCTCCATGTTTGATGATGAGTTAGCAACAAAGATAATGTATGATGTTCTAAACACACCATCTTAGGAATCGACATCATCTGGCTCACAAGATGATTCATCTACCAACTCAGGGGGAGCACTCGAGGGAAGTGACTCTTCCTCTGATGTTGAAGCCGTGGAAAATGATCAGGATACTCGGGAGCAACAGGTTCCTCCTACTACAAGTCCACAAGCATCTGACATTGATGCCTCTGAGTCTTCGGAACCTCACACCCCTACTGCCTCAGATACTGAACCAAATGTTCATAATCTTGATCCTGAGGTAGTTGTTCCCACCACTCCTGGATCACGCCTAAATGTTTATCATCCTCTGGACAATGTCATTGGGGATGTCAGATCAGGAGTTCAGACAAGAAATCAGCTGTATTCAGCTGATTATGCCTCTGAGAAAGGGTACCTTCACGATGGAGCTTATCGTTGCTTTGTGTCTCAGTTCGAGCCAAAATACGTGAGTGAAGCCCTAAACGATAAGGCATGGGTTAGTGCCATGCAAGAAGAACTTCTTCAGTTCAAGAAGTTAGGTGTATGGACACTGGTAGACAGACCTAAAGGTTCTAAGGTCATTGGCACCAAATGGGTTTTGAAATGTAAGAAAGATGACCAAGGTGTCATCATCAGGAACAAGGCTCGACTTGTAGTTCAAGGATTTCGACAAATTGAGGGAATAGATTACAATGAAGTGTTTGCACCCGTGTCAAGAATGGAAGCCATCTATATCTTCCTTGCCTATGCATCGTATATGAAGATTAAAGTTTATCAACTGGATGTGAAGAGTGCTTTCCTTCATGGTGAAATCCGAGAGACAGTGTACGTTAGTCTACCCGAGGGATTTGAGGATCCATATCATCGGGACAGAGTTTACAAACTCGACAAGGCTTTATACGGGCTTCATTAAGCTCCTAGAGCCTGGTATGAGAAACTCTCCACTCACTTTGTGAAACATGGGTTTCATAGAGGTGTTATTGACTACACACTGCTCATCAAAGAAAAGGATGGTGATCTACTGCTGGTCCAAATTTATGTAGATGACAAAATCTTCGGTTCAAAGAACGGGGAATTATGTAAAGAGTTTGAAGCAGTAATGAAGGCTAAATTTGAAATGAGTGCCATGGGAGAGTTGAAGTTCTTTCTCGGGTTACAGGTGGATCAGACACCTAAGGGAATTTTTCTACATCAGACCAACTAGGTAAGAGATATTCTCAGTCGGTTGACATGGAGAATGCTTCCGCAGCTGGGACTCCACTTGCTACAAACCATGATGTAGCACCCGACGAGAATGGTGATCTGGTAGATGCCACCATGTACCGAGGAATGATTGGATCTCTAATGTACCTCACGGCCTCAAGACCTGATATCATGTATGCTACATGTCTATGTTCAAGATATTAGGCAAAGCCAAAAGTTAACCATCTGATAGGGGTCAAAAGGATCTTCCGTTATCTGAAGGGTACTCCAAAACTAGGGTTGTGGTATCCTCATGACGATGACTTCGAGCTTACGGCATATAGTGACTCGGATTATGGTGGCTGCAAGATGAACTACATGTCTACATCAGCAAGATGTCAATTCTTTGGGAGAAGATTAGTGACCTGGCAGTGTAAGAAGTAGGCCTCGGTTGCTTTGTCAAACTGTGAAGCCGAATATGTTGCTGCTGCAAGTTGTTGTTCACAAATCATATGGATTCAACAGAAAATGCGGGACTACGGTTTGAATTTCTCTTCTACTCCTATTTTTGTTGATAACTCTGCTGTAATTGCAGTAACTAAAAATCGGGTCCAACATCCTAAGACCAAACACATCGGAATAAAATATCACTTTATACGTGATTGTTTTGAAAAGAACCTAATCGATATGGTTAAGATAAATACTGATTTTCAACGTGCTGACCTCTATACAAAGACTTTTGATAAACCACATTTTTATATTTGTTAGAGGTCAACGTCCTTAAAAAAAAGTGATGTAATTCCTGAAGATGACCATGTATAGTCCGATGCGTATAGTCCATTTTTCTTTTAATTTTTATTTTTTTTATTTATCTAATTTATTTTTAGAAGTAGTTATTAAATTGATGTTATTTCTTTGCCTAGTAAAATCCTAAAAATGTAAATCGTTTACGGTTTTAGAATTTTAGGGGGAAAATAGGTTTAGGAAGTAACATTACAAAAAAAGGACGAGGGAGGAGGAGAGGTAAGCTTTAGATCGTATTTGTGATACCGATTCAAACCTTGGAAAATGATAGTACACAGGAACAAACCACTTGGGACTTTAAAATTTTAAATTGAATAAGATGCGAAATTCAAAGTATAAGTTTTTGTAGTCTGAGCAATATAAAAGGAAAATTTATAGTAAAACTAGCTACTACCAAGGTAACATAAAGAAAGTAGACCTAGAGGTTGCTAGACCACTGATGATATGTCTGTAGATTCAACACAACAGATGATTAGACCATGTTGGTGACCTAAGATTAAACTAAGTTGTTCGACAAGCTGTGGGTTATCATCGTATCCCTTGTTAACACAATCAACAAAATTCCAATAAGGGGTGAAGAGCAAAATAAACGCCACGAATGTGTGCGTATGACCAAAACATGAGCAAAAGCACGTGATGAAAAAATGCAAAAGCAATCAAACTAATAACTTATGTTGTTGGTGAGATCTGTGCAAAAAGAATAAAATTGCTCAAACAAGAAGATAGGGTATGTGCCTCTTTGTTGTGCGGTGGCACTGACCTGAGGATAAGCATAACCTATATATTCTAGAATTCATTATTGTTTGCTGCATCTCTATTGTGCGGTGGCACTGACCTGAGGCTTGGCTTCTCTTTAAAAGCTCTAAGAATAGTTTCTTCTTGAATACTACCTTGAGACCGCTAAAAAATCTCCTGAGGAATGTTGATTACCAGATAACTGTGGGATCCACAAATGCTTCTTGAAATAATCAAACCTTAAACTGTCACCAATCTATGACAAAAGTTTGTGTATGGATTTAAGAGGACAAGTATACTGACAATCATCGTGGCTACAATTCTTGAAAGTCCAAATCAATGTGGGGATCTAATAGTACTAGTATGATTTCCTAAACTTGCTAACGACTCTACATGATAAACGAGAACAGAGCATCAAATGGTTTTTGATAAAATGTCCCGAATGATTTGACTTACCTGTATGATTCTAAATTAAATTGGTCCATTTATGGTCAAAATGAATTGAAGCTGCCTTTTTGGAAAATGAATCTATTAGATTTTCATCTTAGGATTTACACCTCACTCAAAACCAGAAAAACAAGTTTTAGTTTTGTATTTCAGTTTTATTTCTTTTATTTTGTTTAAATTTTGTCTATTTAGTTTGTTAAACATCGAACTACGCCATGGAATTCAAAAGAGGATTTTAATCACCTAAAAGGGTCATGTCTGAGGTGACCACACGTGTTTTCAAATGTAAATGGGTCACGTCTAAGGTGACAAATTGTTTTAAAAGGATCACGACTGAGGTGATTAACAGTTTTCAAAATTAAAATGATCATGTCTGAGATGATCAAATGCTCATAATGTTTAATCAAAAGATAAAAATATGGAATGGTCATAAAGTCAAAATCTTGAGAATGATCCATTCGCACGACTGGATCATGAGTATGGACCAGTCGTACGAGTGAATGATACGAATGAGCCCAATCGCGCGATTCACCCACACGTATGGGACATACGTGCGATTGGACCATAAGCATGAATAAAATTACATGATTGGATCACAAAATGAACCAATCGCATGGATGAGAGTGACCGAATGACACAGTCGCACGACTGATCTCCAGTCGTATGACTGAAGGTGACCGAGTGTGCCAATCGCATGACTGATCTTCACTCGCATGAATCAAATATGCGATTGGGCTCAGTCACGACTGAAGTAAACCTTAGTATAAATAGAGGGGGAGTCGGTCGCAGTCAATCATCACTTCCAAATCGCCCCAAATCGCACGCCTTACCTATACTCTGCCAAATTTTCGTTTGACTGTTATTACACACTATTATTGCATTCTGACAATTTCGCGTTGTTATACAGGTAATGTGTGGCGTGATTCACTCATCTATCCTTTGATTCAAGCTCTAACACGACCGATTTTAACCATAACAAGAACCGAAACTTAGTGTGTCTAAGAAACTAATTAACCTAAGTACATTGTTAAATTAAAGGTTGTTAGGAATGATATCAGTCATTTGCGAGACTAATGAGCCAAACTACGAGGTCTAACATTAATGTTTACTAAAAAACTCAATTTGAATGAAACAACAGTCTGTCATGCGAATGGGCAGCCAGATGAACCTCAATCGCACGACTAAGACGAGCGTATGGCTCGGTCGCACAACTGCCACATGCGAATGAGCTCAGTCGCACAACTGGTTCAATCGCATGAGATAGCATACGACTGACCCCAATCGCATGCGCAGTCATACGAAACAACTCAATCGCATAACCAGATCTCACTCGCACAGTTCATTTGCATGACAGAACTGAAGAGGTCATGTTAACTTATTCAACTTCTTGCACACTGACACACACTAACGTTTATTTGCATTGTGTGACAGATGACGAGTCGTTGGCCAATGAGCACCAAGCACAATATTTGTGCTCATCTAGATCTGACCTCAAGGAATGCTGCAGACTTCTCTGGCATTATCACTTTTCTACGGAGATCGAGGATCTTCCGTGCTATCTCGACACCATGCACTCCTTACCGCTTAGTCCAATAGGCCTTCTGGGAAAGCACTATGGTAGACAGATACTTAGAGCCCCATCGCATTAGAAGCTCGATATTTGGAGAGGCTATTGAGATCACAGAGGATGATCTTCGGACTGTTCTAGAGTTTGGGGATGATGCTGACTATCCCACTCGATTACACCCCCTTACTGTTCGAGGATGTTTCATGCGAGCTAAGTACTCTGGGGACATCAACGTAGGGGTGCTCAACAAGAGCAACATGTGCCCCCAGTTCAAGTACCTCGCCCATGTGCTGCTGAAGTGTATAGCTTCTCGGAAGGGAGGGTTCGATGAGCTCTCAGATCAGATTTAGAACGCTTACGCAGCGTTGGTGCTGAACCACCCGTTCAGCTTCTCTAAGATGATTTTTCACCTATCTGGTGGAGAACATTGAGGGGAAAGGGAAGGAGGGGTTCTGCATGTACCATCGATTCGTGTAGATGATTATCGATCAGAAACTACCGTCACTGCCTAAGGAAAATGAGGATGTTGTAGTCCTTGAGGTGATGGACGACACCACACTGGGTCGTATGAAGGTTTACAAGGGGAAGCAGGTTAAGCCCCCTATGAGGAGATTGTTCGGGCATCTAGCCTGGGAGGATTACGTGGCGCCAGCGAGGCGTAAATGGTGCCACGCAGATAGTGATTTTGATGTTGAGCAACTTATGCTCCTGGACGATGATTCCGACGATGATGATAGTGGTGATGGTGGAGATGCAGGGCCCACTCAATTGAGGGCCCCTACTGCTGATATAGCATCTCCAGCATCCACCCAAAGTGGGACGAGGCAGTAGGTTTCCATCAGGACTTTCGACCTGATGAGGAGGAGGAGTCAGATGAGGAGTCAGATGAGGAGCCGTTGACTCGAACGGTGGGTAGAAAGGTGGTTGCCACCGAGCGAGGGATTAGGACGGCTAGTGAACGCTCGGGAGGGTCTGGGGAGACTATGACTGATCCAACCTCCACCCTAGATCAGCCCAACGTCCCAGGGGGAGCATCCACCTCGAGGGGATCGAGGAAGAAAAAGATGGCTCAGCCCCACGGGATGAAGAAGAAGAGGAGTAGGATGAAGTTTATCATCACCACCACTACTACCACCACTTCCACCACTCCACCTACAGCCACCACTACCACCACTCCACCTACTACCACCTTTACCACCTCACCCACCACTACCACTACTCCACCTACTACCACCTCTACCACCTCACCCACCACTACCACCACTCCACCTATTACCACCTCTACCACCTCACACACCACTACCACACCCACTCCACCACGTACCCACATCCAATCCACCACCACTACAGCTCATCCACCACCACTTACATCTATACCACCCCCAATCTTCACAACTGCCACCACCACCTCTAGCCACCAACTAGGACCTTCATCTTACCCCTTATTTCCATCTGGATCAAATGTACCACCTAGTGGGGTAGAGGAACAACTCTCAGCACTAAACCGTATGGTGCTGAAGCTGTTAGCAGCCGATGACGAGAAGACTGCCCAGATTCGTCAGCTAGTAGAGCTTACTGTTGCACAATCTCAGTAGATATCTCAGCAGGCATAGCTGATAGAGCAGCAGGCACAGCAGATGGCTACTCAAAGCCTTGAGATGTCCCAACTCCAGGAGCAAAATGTCCATTCAGCTAAGAGGATAGAGGAGTTGGAGGCTACTAACAAGACCATCATGTTGAGGCTTAAAGGATTGAAGGATGAGCCACTAAAGATCAGAGAAGGAGATTGAGATGATGGTGATGATGATGACCGTGATGATGATGGTGATGATCAAGGTGATGATACAGAGGGAGGTGATGATATTGATGAAGGTGATGATGATGATGAAGGAGAAGGAGATACAGCTGCTACGGGTGCCACATCAGCAAGTGAAAGGAGGACCGAGAAAGCTCTAGACAAAGGTGCCTCTACTTCAACCCCGTTAGTAGAGGAACACATGATTCAAGACAAGAGTAATGCATAGTTCTTTATGTTATCTAAAATTATGTGTATTTGAATATTGTATCAAATTAATGTACATAATGTTTATATTTTGTTAATGTGTTTCTGTTTTGATTATTGACTGATGTATGATGTGTACATAATGTACATCTTACCCCTCATTTCCATCTCCTCTATCCTCTTAGCTGAATGTACATAATTTTCATAATGTTCATCTTACCCCTCATTTCCATCTGGATCAAATCTACCACCTAGTGGGGTAGAGGAATAGCTCTCAGCACTGAACCGTATAGTGCTGAAGTTGTTGGCAGCCGATGACGAGAAGACTACCCGGATTCGTTAGCTAGTAGAGCTTACTGCTGCACAATCTCAGCAGATATCTCAGCAGGCACAGCTGATAGAGCAGCAGGCACAGCAGATGACTGCTCAAAGCCTTGAGATGTCCCAACTGCAGGAGCAAAATGTCCATTCAGCTAAAAGGATAGAGGAGTTGGAGGCTACTAACAAGACCATCATGTTAAGGCTAAAACGATCGAAGGATGAGCCCCTAAAGATCAGAGAAGGAGATTGCGATGATGGTGATGATGATGACCGTGATGATGATGATAATCATGGTGATGATTAAGGTGATGATACAGAGGGAGGTGATGATATTGATGAAGGTGATGATGATGATGATGATGAAGGAGAAGGAGATACAGCTGCTACGGGTGCCATATCAGCAAGTGAAAGGAGGACCAAGAAAGCTCAAGACAAAGGTGCCTCTACTTCAACCCCGTCAGTAGAGGAACACATGATTCAAGACAAGAGTAATGCATAGTTCTTTATGTTATTAAAATCATGTGTATTGAATATTGTATCAAATTAATGTACATAATGTTTATATTTTGTTAATGTGTTTCTGTTTTGATTATTGACTGATGTATGATGTGTACATAATGTACATCTTACCCCTTATTTCCATCTCCTCTATCCTCTTAGCTGAATGTACATAATGTTCATCTTACCCCTCATTATAAAATTAATGTAAATAATGTTCATCTTACCCCTCATTTCCATCTGGATCAAATCTACCACCTAGTAGGGTAGAGGAACAGCTCTCAGCACTGAACCGTATAGTGCTGAAGTTGTTGGCAGCCGATGACGAGAAGACTACCCGGATTCATTAGCTAGTAGAGCTTACTGCTGCACAATCTCAGCAGATATCTCAGCAGATATCTCAGCAGGCACAACTGATAGAGCAGCAGGCACAGCAGATGGCTGCTCAAAGCCTTGAGATGTCCCAACTGCAGGAGCAAAATGTCCATTCAGCTAAAAGGATAGAGGAGTTGGAGGCTACTAACAAGACCATCATGTTGAGGCTCAAAGGATCGAAGGATGAGCCACTAAAGATCAGAGAAGTTGCTTGCGATGATGGTGATGATGGTGATGATGATGACCGTGATGATGATGACCGTGATGATGATGGTAATGATGGTGATGATTAAGGTGATGATACAGAGGGAGGTGATGATATTGATGAAGGTGATGATGATGATGAAGGAGAAGGAGATACAGCTGCTACGGGTGCCATATCAGCAAGTGAAAGGAGGACCAAGAAAGCTCAAGACAAAAGTGCCTATACTTCAACCCCGTCAATAGAGGAACACATGATTCAAGACAAGAGTAATGCATAGTTCTTTATGTTATTTAAAATCATGTGTATTTGAATATTGTATCAAATTAATTTACATAATTTTTATATTTTGTTAATGTGTTTCTGTTTTGATTATTGACTGATGTATGATGTGTACATAATGTACATCTTACCCCTCATTTCCATCTCCTCTATCCTCTTAGCTGAATGTACATAATGTTCATAATGTTCATCTTACCCCTCATTTTAAAATTAATGTAAATAATGTTCATCTTACCCCTCATTTCCATCTGGATCAAATCTACCACCTAGTGGGGTAGAGGAACAGCTCTCAGCACTGAACCGTATGGTGCTGAAGTTGTTGGCAGCCGATGACGAGAAGACTGTCCGGATTCATCAGCTAGTAGAGCTTACTGCTGCACAATCTCAACAGATATCTCAGTAGGCACAGCTGATAGAGTAGCAGGCACAGCAGATGGTTGCTCAAAGCCTTGAGATGTCCCAACTGCAGGAGCAAAATGTCCATTCAGCTAAGAGGATAGAGGAGTTGGAGGCTACTAACAAGACCATCATGTTGAGGCTCAAAGGATCGAAGGATGAGCCACTAAAGATCAGAGAAGGAGATGGAGATGACGGTGATGGTGATGATCGTGAGTATGATGATGATGATGATGATGATGGTGATGATCAAGGTGATGATACAGAGGGAGGTGATGATATGATGAAGGTGATGATGATAATGAAGGAGAAGGAGATACAGCTGCTACGGGTGCCACATCAGCAAGTGAAAGGAGGACCCAGAAAGCTCAAGACAAAGGTGCCTCTATTTCAACCTCGTCAGTAGAGGAACACATGATTCAAGACAAGAGTAATGCATAGTTGTTTATGTTATTTAAAATCATGTGTATTTGAATATTGTATAAAATTAATGTACATAATGTTTATATTTTGTTAATGTGTTTCTGTTTTGATTATTGACTAATGTATGATGTGTTTATATGTTTAAATCAAGCAGATCACACATCTCTGCAAGATGAGTATGACATTGCTCCCCTTCAACAGATCAAGTCTCAATTCACAATGATACTTGATCTGCAAGGGATAGTTAGGAGGTCTGTGAGTTACACTCCTAAAGATGAGTATGACTGAATCCCAATGAGATAGTGATAGATGCTCCAACAGTGGACATTGACAGTGACGATGAGCTTAAGGATGTTGATGAAATCAAGATTGAAGACGTCACTGCTCAACATTATCCAGAGTACGCTGACAAGGAGGGTAATGTAGTCCCCAATCTGGGTGACTCCCTTGTTGGTGAAACTTTTGAAACTCTAGATAAAATGGAGCAAGAGTCTGAAAAGAATGAAGACAAGGCCCAAGCCTCAGAAGTCGACGTCAATATCAGAAAGGATGAATGGCAGCGTGTTTTGCAGAAGTTAGAGCCCAACGCAGTGTTCCTAAGTCAAATGTCTACACCAAACTCTATAAAGTGAAGAAGCATCACAAGGTGTCAGGAAAATATATCGCATGGGACTATTTTGAAAATCTTAATGTCTATGTAGTTAAAAGAGAGAAAGGGATTGAGTACATTAGATTCCCACATGATCTGAAGACTCTTACAGGTTTTGAGCTTAACCAGTTAGCAAAATTGAAATTGCTATATGCTAACCCTCACAAGATGTCAGGCTGGTTTGAAGCAGCGTTAAAGAGAGAGTACCACACCCGGTGGGTCAACTTCAAGCCTCAACAACCAACGAGGTATATCAGGAGATCTGAAGTTGATGCCACTGCGCATGATGTCTAGAATCCCTCTACGAGAAATGCCACGGGACTTCACTCCACACTTCAAGTGGTGGTACTACGATTGGAGAACAGGAGAGGCAGTCATACTGTTGAACAAGAATGGTAGTATGGAAACTATCAGGGTGTTTGATCCCATGTGGCTTACTAACTTGTCGTCTGATGATGTTTACACATTATACATGTGGCCACTGTTCTATGACTCGCAGATTATTGTACAAGCTCTACAATTTTAGAATGTGATACGACTCTACTTTGCTTTTGAAATACATGTAGGAGTCACAAGAGAGGAGAAGTACAAGAAGTATGAGGAGTTTATGAATCATGTAAGACAGTAGATGAAACTAGGTCCAAGGGGGAGTTTGTAGATACATGTGTCCCTAGTTTCTGAACTTAATGTAAAATGTATTTATTGTCTTACACGTATCTAATTGAATGGGTACTTAATGAAATACAATGTGTGATTCTGCTTATGATGTTGAATAATTCATTGCTTGGTATGTTACAACGCTTATTGAACTAACTATATAGGTTGTGGTTGTTTGATAAATCTAGGTCAAATAATGATTGTGAAACATGTTCAAACTTAATCATATGAAGTTAACATGCCATTGGCCCATGCTAATGGACCATACGCATGAAAAACTTCATGCTAATAAACCAATCGTACGAATGAACCAGGAGACTGGATTAGTCGCATGATTGTAACATGAGATTGACTCAGTTGCACGACTTAACACTCAGTTGTGCGAATGGATCAACCGCATGACTCAATCGCACAACTGAACCATGCTAATGGTTTAGTCTCCTGAATGAGAAACCCTAACCTATAAATACCACTTAATTCATGGAAAAACAAAACACTTCGAATACTTATGTACTAAATCGTACCCTAGCCGTCCAGAGACCTCTAAGAACCTGTTCCAAGTTCATAGATCGCACTAGATCAATTCACAATCATTCTTAACATTTAGATTCAATCCATAATTGTTTCTCCGTGCATTCTCATTGATTGGATCGCCAATCAAATAAGATTACGCACTATTTGATTCGGTATACTCGTGTATCAGTTAGTATTTCATTCAGTACATGATCCTAACACCAAAATGGGAGAAAGTTCAGAAGAGTTAGGGAATAAGAGGGGAGGGCAGCCCACACCCATAGAAAATTCAGTCAAAGAGAGGAGAGGAGAAGAAAAGGGAGAAAAAGGGAGAAAAAGCTTGGTTCGAGTGGATTCGAGCTTCAAATTGAAGTGTAATGGGTCTAATCGAAGCTCTACTCGACGGTGTCGTTTGTGTGAGTTCTAGGACCCCTCTTTTAGCCGTTTTAAATTGATTTGGAGCTGGAACACATAGTGAAAACCCGTTTTGAAATGTGTGTGTTTGACCCGTGTGTATGTGTTTGTGTATGATGCGAGTGATGCATGATTTTGGGTTTGTGTGTGATTGTATAGTTTTATGGTATGCATAAGGTTTAGGATGGTTGATTTGGGCTTAGAATGAGTTTGGAAGAGCTTGGAGGTCAAAAATGGCAGATTGGGTTCGGGATGAACTGCATTCTGCATCAGCTAGGGCTAGGCGACCGAATGGAGGCCATACGGCCTAATGAGGTGCGATTGAGGTTCATTCTCATGATTGAGGTCCAGTTGCATGGGGAGTCATGCGACTGAGGGCCCATTCGCATAAGTGCTCATCCGCATTAGTTTCATCCGCACAAGGTGTTCATTCGCATTAGGTCCATTCGCACGGATGTTCATGCGCATGGGTGTTCATCCGCACTGGTCCATTCGTATGCTATTCGGTCGCCTGGAGGCCATGCGACTGAAAGGTGCCCATATGCCCAAGTAGGGCTGGTGTACCCGGGGAAAACGTAGTTTATTTACTGACTTTCGGGGGAAAGTGCATATGTAAGTTTGGATGTGGAAGGTTCCCGGGAGTTCACATAAGTTGACTTTTGAGGTCATAGATGCTATGTTGGGCATGTTGATGATGTATGATGTTGTATGTTTATGCATGATGTATGCTATGTGCGTATGATGCCCTTTATGATGATGTTATCTGTTTATGATGATGTTGTACGTTTATTATGTTCCTTGTTTTGCTTGATTGTCTTCCTGTGGCTTTCCTTGAATGTTAATGAATGAAATAAAAGTATTATGTAACGTAAAGTGAAAGGTAATAAAAAGAGGAACATGATGAATGAATGCATGCATTAATGAACGAATGAATGTAAGAAAGGCTTGCAAGCAAATGTATGGAGGTTCACACCCAATGAAGGGTGTTAGCTCAATGGTGTGCGGGTTAGGTACCCCGGAAGGATGCACACTGGGGTCCAATCTTTGTGATTGACCATATGTATGGGATCCTTGCCGCTTGCCCTAGGTGCTAGAGTCAGCTTCGTGCACAATGTTCGAGGTCTATGAAAGACCTCAGGCCCAGTTACCCGCTTCATGCACAATGCTCGGGGTATAGCATATGACATTGATCTGGAATGAAAGAGAAAAGACAAGGGGTGAATGTACTTGCCCTAGGTACTGGAGTCAGCTCCATGCCCAATGTTCGAGGTCTATGAAAGACCTCATGCCTAGTTACCAGCTTCATGCACAATGTTCGGGGTAATGTACATGTCATCGAAAGAAATGAACGTACGAACGAAAGTAAGAAAGTATGTATGAACGTGAATGATAATGACGTACGATGAATGAGCTAAAGTTAATGAACGATTAATGAAGATAATAATGATATTATCTATGTGTACGTATGATGTATGATCGCATGAAAGTAAAGAACATGTTTTAATGAAAGATAAAGTATTGTTTTATTATAAAACTAGAACTCACTCAGCAACGCTGACTTTTATATGTTTCCAGTTGGCAGGTAATGTTTGTTGAGGATGACACGGGGCGGCTAGTTAGCTCTTTTGGATGGCATCCATTTTATAATGCTTTTGTGATGTAATGCAATAAGTATTTTGTAACTTGATAATGATGTATTATTTTGCAAAGCCTTTATTATGAATTGGAATGTTTTGCTTAAATGTTTCCGCTGCAAAGTTTTTATGTAATATGAGGAAAATATATGTTTTATGTGCAATGATTTACCAGCCGTAAGCGTCCCGGGAATGGGGCCTTACATAGTATATCATATTTATTATTAAAATAGGAAAATCTAATATGAGGTTATCAAACATGTAAGCTTACATATGAAACACATTAAAACTAGAGAGTTTGTATTGGGCATGAGAAATTGCTCGAATGATGCGAACAAAATGAGAAGAACTCTACGATTGTTGCAAGCTAGAATATAGCCTAAATAATATTAGTTATTCCCTAAGATAATACCCGATAGTTTTGAACCTAAGTAAGCAATTTCAATGATCAAGCTTAATTCCATCCAGCCTCTCTACGGCTTATTTCACTACCTTTACAGAAAAGAATTCTTCATAACTATTTATAAAATGAGATGTGATGTTCTGTTAAATGTTTTTAGTGTAGAATTGACTATATATAATATCTGTGATATGTGAT
The DNA here is from genome assembly GCA_025506515.1 of Flaveria trinervia. Lineage (NCBI taxonomy): Eukaryota > Viridiplantae > Streptophyta > Magnoliopsida > Asterales > Asteraceae > Flaveria > Flaveria trinervia. The sequence goes on along the minus strand of CM046447.1, from coordinate 69,769,955 downwards.
AATACTTCATAGAATGCTTGAGGGTTGTTTGTGTGGTTCTACTTTAGCTAGTGAATTTTGAATACGTATCCCGGCTTTGAGAGCACATTGTACTTACTTTGTTTCTATATGTTTGTCCTGACTATATTTACTTGATACTGTAGTCAACAAATATATGTTTTTAAGACTGTAATGATTATGAACTCATCAACTTTATACTAAGTGCAACATATTTTATAAGCACACATCTTAAATGCCAAATAATTGTAAGGATTGCGGATTATAGGCTAGCTTGTGACAAAATAGAAGTCTAGAGTGTATTAAAGACTTAGATCTATAGTATAGTTTATCTTATTTAATATTATTATATAATATGATAGAGGCACCATATGATGTGATGTTTAATTTAAGTTAGAATTTTGTTGTAGAATCTCTGATTACCATGTATTTGGTATAACTGATGTGTAACACTACATATTGTGTCTTGGGGTGGGTGTTACAATATTCGTTTCTTGTAGGATGAGTTGAAGAATCCAAAATATACAAGAATACTATAAGGTACTCAAGGAATGAATCATTTATTGAAGATTTATTTCCTTGCTAGGGAATAAAACACGTGAGCTAATCAATACCCATTAATGAGACTATTCAAGATGAATATCAAGAATACTCAAAGGCTGAAGAGGTTAGTCCAAAAAAAAGGTTGCCGAAAAAGGATTGAAAAATCATTTGGACCTAAATCCTTACTTATATGGTTTGGTGTGAGCCCTTAACCTAAGTGGTCATATTTTCAAAAGGACCTTAATGGAAAGAAGCCATCAAGATTAAAATTAATTCTATCTTGCATAATCATATTTGGAAATTGTATATCTTCAGTCTAAGTTGTGAACCACATGAATATCATTTGGACATTCATAAAGAAGATGAAACACAAATGACTCCATTTACAAATAAAAGGCAATGTTAGTGAGTATATAGACAAAAGGATGTCTAGATACTTTGATACTTAATCTTCAAAACAACCTCTATCTGATTGGTGCCTGTAGTTGCAACTGTGCAAAATTTAGACATATATAAGATGGATGTAAAAACTATTTTTTTGTAAATTGTAATTTTGATGAAGAAATTTTTATGGACCAACATAAGGGTTTCTTCACTTCTGGTTAGGAAGGGAAGTTTTGAACTCATTAAGTGTTTGTAGGGTCTGAAGGAAGGTGCAAAAAATTAAACGAAAAGTTCGACTAATTTATGCTTACCGCGGATTCAGAATAAATGAGTTTGATAACTATGTCCATGTGAATGAGACCACTAGAGGTTAGGTAATCCTATATATTTATGTATATGATATCCTTATCATTAGGAGTGATGATAAGATTATTAGATCTACTAAACAAATGATAAATGCAAGACTTGACATGAAAATCATGGGTGTAGTTGATATAGTATGGTGTGAAGATCATTAGAGCACAAAACGGTTTTGTATTAAGTTAATTTCACTCTAGGGATAAATTCCTTGAGAAGTTTAATACGAAGGACACAAGTGTAACTCAAACTCTAATTATACTACCCACCATCAGTAAAATAATAAAGGATAGGGTGTTTCTTAGTTGGAGAATGCAAGAGTTACTGGTAGTCTTATATATCTCATGACATGTATCTTTTCAAAATTAGCAAATTCTATGAGTAAGCTAAGTAGATATACAAATAATCCTAGTTCTAAGGATTAGTAGAGTATGACACACCTATTAAGGTTTTGAGATACATATAAAAGTATAGACTATATTTTGGCTACCACGACTACTTGCATACATCGTGATAGCTAATTGGTTATTTGAAGAGTTTAGAGTGCAGTTTATAATGGAAAATCAAGGGACATAAGTCATAGACGTAATATGGTATGACAACCGCTATTAACACAGGTTATCTTAATTGATAATGTAATTTCAAAAGATACCATTATGGTCCGCTTACAAAAGACTTAAGCAGAAAGATAATATATATATATATGTCGTCAAAAGGAAGGAGATTAAAGCCCTTAGTATTCAAAGACAATATTTATTTTTGACCACCAAGTTATTATGACTTTATTTTAAATTCTATGTCACCTTTATAATACCATCTCTTTCTAGTCATTTTTATAATACCCATAGGTTGTTAGAGAGAACAATCTCGAAAAGGAGAGGAAGCCAGCGGTCTACTACTTTCAGCCACCTTAGGCTGCGACTTACATCTGCGAGAAGCTTCTCTCTCGTTCTCTTCTACAGCTTCTGTTTGTTCGGGTTTTAAATTTCTCATCCAATACCCTATCTTATTATTCTAGAGAAAGAACACATGGTGGGGCAGAGGAAACCGATGATATGTCCTTCTCGGCCTTCTCCCCGTGGCTACAACTCTAGATCTGCCTTAGTCCTCTCTCTCTAAGAGCCTCTGTCACTTTGGTTTTCTCTCTCAATCTTTAAGGTTTTCTATTATTTTGTATTTTACGGTGTGAGTAGATGCTTCTAAGACCTTTTGGTGCTTCTTATTTGCTTTATGTTGTTGGTTCAAGGTTTAAAATTGTATGATTTTTGTAAGCCTTAATATTTTTAGTTCAGCATAAAGGATGGCTTGATAATGACGAGTGTAGGTTCATAAGAGAGGTGTCCCACTTTGTTATATGTGATTAATGGTTTTTTTATGCTAATAAGTTTAAGACCTAATATTTTTGGGTGTTGAAGGCTGTGATGATGAGCATGCCATTATCTCAGTCATAAGATTGTGTGGGAGCTAGCAGTGTGAGTTGATGGTGATGAAAAGCATTTGGTTGTTTTACTATAATAATCAAAGGCTATAATTTGACGATCATGAAATTCGGCACATTTAAAAAGTGTTTGAACATTATAAAAAAAAGGCCAAACCGAACACTTAACTTGATAATTTTAAGCTTGACTAGTAGTTAGACGTGCTCAACAAGTAGCACAGTGAATCATTGTTAACTAACTGATATATAAATGTTCAAATTAATTAACAGTTAAAAACGTTAATAATGTTATGTTAACACTAATCGTATGGGTAGTACTACTTGGGTTATCCCCATGCACAATGTGTCCTATGTAAAGGCAAATAAACAATGAGACATGTGGCGCTATTTAGCCTATAATCTCGATGTTGCATATTATTTGCACATGCTTATTCTTTGACAGTTCTATTTTTGTTATTCGGGAATTCAATCATATTAGATGGGGATTGTATAATCGGGTACATGGAAGGTTGTGGATTTATTGAATTGCCATTAAATTTGTTAAACTTTATTTTCGTTTAACCTTTAACTCACTAAATATTTTAGTTGGCACTTTTAGTAAGTTTTCAGTAACCGGAAATCAAAGATAGTTAGATACTTTGGCTAGTTATACAATATGAAGAATTTCATGTATCAGTTGTGTCAAATTCTAGCAGTCTAGATTATAAAATATTTAAGTATATTTTTAATGTATTAAGATTTTAGTATTCTTTTGTAAACAATGTTTTTCTTGATCGACAATCTCGTCGTGTCTCCGTACTTCCGTTGTATGCTGAGGATGGGGTGTGACATGTGATGATGAAAATAATATATAGTTGTAATTGATTTGGTGTGACAACCATGATGGCAATATGAAAACATTTATCTTTTTGCATTGCAATTAGTAAAATGTTTATGTTTTCACGTTACAGTAGATAGCCTTGATAGTGATAATGAGTCATTAATTCTGAGCCTTAAAGCCATTGATACACCCTTAGAGCGGGTGAAACTCCAAGAAACAAGAGAAAGGAAATAAACAACTTCGGGCAATTTTCTGATGTCTTTTTATTCCAACTTCAAAAGCTTAAATACATAATCAAACTAACAACTAGATATGCAAAACAAACTAAAATTAAGAAATCGTGGCAATCATGGATGAAAGTGGAATTATGGAATCGTGGGATCAACAGCAACATGGAAGTCATGTGTGAGTGTGTGACTCAGTCAAGAAGTTTCTTTGGAACCTTTGTGTTACGCTTGGGCCTAGCCTGCTGGGCTTCTGCAACATGTGACTCACAATTGGACTGATTCATCGAATGGGCTGCGTCAGCCATATAAATCAAAGAGATGGTATCATTTGGTTCATATGGATGTGACTGTTTTGACATCTTTAAATGTATGCTATTATTTTAGTATGCCAAATGACCCATATTTTATCCTCACTTGCCAACAAGATAACTAACTAAAAATGTAATTGGCAGTTTACTATCAAAGTTAGATAAACAAAAGTGTTGGTATTTTATATTGTGTTGAGGTGATAGTCATGATGATGTGTTTGTATATCTGTGTTTTATTTCTCGGATCCTTTATTTCTGCTAATTTGTTTAAGAAATCAAATGAGATAATTATTCTTATATATATATTCATTTTGATATTGTTCTTATTCCTTCATTGGAATCGATAACCACATAATAATGTTGTACTACATTTCATGTTGATTTGCCACAAGAGAACCATCAAATACGTTGGTGGTTATCAGTAGTAGACTGGAACCTAGAATGTTGGTTATTAACCTACATGTGTTGACCATATAAGAAGAAATTCAAAATGTTTTTACTATATAGAAAGAACTAACTATATATGTTTGGAGTAAACCACAAAAAGCTAGAAAGTCAGAGCGGCAATAGGATTGATTTGTAGATTTCAATTAGTATACAATGCCTTGTATATTATAGTCTATTGTTGAAGGTCAAATATAATTTAAACTGAAGTTCAGGGTTTTGCTACAATGAATATTGGTAACAAGGTTGTATGGACCAGTTGTGGTGTGTAACGCCCGGTTATTTTAAAAGTCAATATAAAAAAATAAAAACAAGAAAGGCAATAAAGTCCAAGTGGAGGGACTAAAAGTGTCCAAAAAATACAAAACTTTCAAAAGTTGGTGTAAAGGTGAGTATGGCCGCCCACCCTCACCTCACTTCACCATTTTTCTCGGTTTTAGAGAGAGCAGGGAATACTCTTGGATTGAAGAAGAAGAAGAGGAAGAAGAAAAGTGAATTCAAGGTAAGAATTCAAGGTTTTTATGTTTTTATGTCTGGTTTTATCCCGGTTATGTGTTTGTATACTTATGAGTTATGTTTGTGCTCGGGTGTGTGTGTTTTTGGATGTTGTTTCTAGGGGTTTTGAACTCTTTGCAAGCGGATTAAAAGGAAGAACACCCAAGTTGCACCAGGTGAGTTCTAGACCTCAGTTTTTACATGTCTTAAACTACCTTTGGGGCTGGAAACGTATTAAAATGATTTTACAAGTTTATGTGTGAATACCCGTACGTATTGTGTGTGTTGGATGTTGGTTCTTGGTGGTTCATAGGCTACTCATGTTTAGAATAGCCATATTATGCTTAGAATAGATGGGTTTGATGATTAGGATTGAAAACATCCTAGAAACATGTTTTACAGAATGCTCATACGCCTAGCTAAGTGTTCATACGCCTGAAGTTACCTTAGAAAGAATTAAGTGTAACCCATGCGCCTAAACAGTAGCTCATGCGCCCAAAATTTGCCTTAGAAAAGTCTATGTATAGCCCATGCGCCTGAACAGTGGTCCATGCGCCTGGAAATGTTAATCTGATAACTAAGTGTAGGGCCATGCGCCCTAATAGTGCTCATGCGCCCAAGTGGCACATGCGCCCAAGTGGCTCATGCGCCTGAATAGTATCCATGCGCTAGAAACTAAGCTGGATTTTACTAAGTGTTTCCCCATGCACCTGCATAGTGCCCATGCGTCTAGGACTTAGAATATTTTTCTACTTTTTGGGAAAAGTGTGTAAAGTATGCTTTGACTTGGGAGATTCCTGGGGGACTATATAAGTTGACTTTTGGGGTCATAGATAGTATGAGGGGCATGTTATGCATTGTGATTGATGCTTATGATGATGATGTTGTATGGTTATGCATGATGTATGTTATGTATGTATGATGTCCGGTATGATGATGTATAAATGATATGTTATGTTATGTTCCTATGATGATGAATGTTTATCTTTCCATGGCTTTACGTGATATGTTAATGAATGAACCGAAAGTATTATGTCACGTAAAGTGAAAGATAATGAAAGAGGAACATGATGAATGAATGCATGCATTAACGAATGAATGAACGTAAAAAGTCTTGCAAGCAAATGTATGGAGGTCCACACCCAATGAAGGGTGTTAGCTCAACTGTGTGCGGGTTAGCTACCCCAGAAGAATGCACACTAGGGTCCAATCCTTGTGATTGACCATATGTATGGGATCCTTGCCGCTTGCCCCAGGTACTGGAGTCACTTCGTGCACAATGTTCGGGGTCTATGAAAGATCTCAGGCCCCGTAACCAGCTTCGTGCACAATGTTCAGGGTGTAGCATATGGCATTGATCCGGAATGAAAGAGGAAAGATAAATGGTGAATGTACTTGCCCTAGGTACTGGAGTTAGCTTCGTGCACAATGTTCGGGGTCTATGAAAGACCTTAGGCCCAGTAACCAGCTTCATGCACAATGTTAGGGGTAACGTACATGTCACTAGATGTAATGAATGAACACAGGTTAACAAACGTAATGGAAGATAATAATGATGTTATCTGTATGTACATATGATGTATGATCATGAACGAATGAAACGTATAGTATGGACTCTGAAAGGAAATAAATAACGACTTTATGTATGTTTAATTGTAAAACTAGAACTCACTCAGCAACGCTGACTTTTATACGTTTTTAGTTGGCAGGTAAACGTTCCTGAGGATGGCACGAGGCGGGTACTCAGCTCTTTTGGATGGCATCCGTTTATTTAATGTTTTTGTGATGTAATACAACAATGTAATTTTGTAACCGAAAAACGATGCATTATTTTGCAAAAGTTTTTATGATGAAATGAAATGCCATTTGTTTTATGTTTCCGCTGCAATGTTTTGATGAATAAATGCAAAGTATATGTTTTATGTGCAATGAATCACCGGCTGTAAGCGTCCCGGGAACAGGGCCTTACAAATTGGTATCAGAGCCAAAGTTTAAGTGAAAGGGGTAAATTTTCAAAATAAACCTTAACTTAAACTGAGAATGGGACGGAATGGGAATGGGATGCCAATCTGAGTAGCTGCGTGCCATCAGGTATTTTCGTAATGTTAACCGGTTTATGTGCACATGGTATGTGGTTATGGGTTGTATGTAGATTTAGATACTGATTAAGTCAGGATAGGAGATGCTTGGGGTATGAAGAGTAAAGTAAGTGGCTAATCACAACTGGCCACTGCAATTAGGGACTTACTATACTTGACATAAACTAAGTGTACCTTGAGTGACCGCGTTGGTGTTTAAATCTTATAGTGTGCGTTTAGAGGATGGTTGGTGGTAGATCTTCGAAGGTTTCGTCAGGTGAAGATTGTGGTGGACGTGGTGCTGGACCGCGTGTCACAAGAAGTATGGCTAGGGCCGTTGAAGTAGCACTTAAAGAGCCCGAGATCCATCACCCGGAAGCCGGTGAAGATAGTGCTAGTCTGAGGACCATGTTGACAGAGGCTGTTGTCGAGGGAGTGCAACGGGCCATGCAGACGATTCGTCCGGGTATAGTGACTGAGATAATTAGGACGGTGAGGGAGATGACTGTGATTGAAATGAACAAGGAGTGCAGGAATGACAAAAACTGCAACGAAAAGCGGGTCGAACATGGGGGTCACACCCCGTATAAAAAGGTTGCCAAGACGGATAACCGGTATGTAGCTTCATCCGATGCGGGGATAAGGAAGTGTGGCAGATATGGAAGGGAGCATACCAGTGAGTGTAGGGTTGGAATGAATGTATGCTTCAGGTGTGGTAAGCCTGGCCACATCGCTAGAGACTATAAGAAGCCATGGGACGAGAGTTTTGGCACAATGATGACGACTGGAATTGCCGGGTCGAACAGGTGTGATAAGTGTGGACGCAGGCACCCTGGGAAATGCAATGTGTGTTTCCATTGTGGAAGGACCGGACATGTGGCGAAGAACTGCGGTATGGGGCGGTGCTATTCTTGTTGTGAAGAAGGTCACATGAGCAGGGACTGCAAGAAGTTGAGGGCGGAGAGCTCTGGGGCGAAGAAGAAGCCGGAGGAAGGATGGCAGAGAGTAGGTGCCAGAGCTTACACCATGACCCAGGGAGGAAGCCAGAGCTGATCCGATGTGGTGTCAGGTATGTTTCTAGTAAACCAATTTATGCCCCTGTATTGTTTGATTCCGGTGCTAGCAGGAATTCTATTTCCACTACTTTCTGTGCTAAGTTGCCTGTTAGTAGTAGAAATGTCCGTGAACCATTCGATGTAGAAACCGCTATTGGTAAGTCCACTAGAATTACTGATGTAATAGAGGATTGTGCCATAGAACTAGAGGGTCATAGGTTTGCTGCTAGGTTACACGTGATACCCCTAGAAGGATTTGACGTAGTACTAGGGATGGACTGGTTAGCAACCTATGAAGCAAACATCATGTGTCGCAAGAAGATGATCCGATTGACAGCATTTGGTGAGAATAAGGTGACAGTTTATGGTGATCAAGTCACGAAGATCCCGAAACTGATTTTGATGGCGGTGGCGAGAAAGTGCATGAGGCGTGGATGTAATGCCTATGTGGCCTACGTAAAGGATGTGGACGCGCCAACACCGCAACTATCTGATGTACCAGTTGTGTGTAACTTTCTGGATGTATTCCTAGAAGACTTACCCAGTGTGCCACCAGATCACAAGGTTGAGTTCCAAATTGACTTGATACCCGGTGCTCAACCCGTTGCCAAGGCACCGTATCGGTTGGCTCCGACTGAGATGAAAGAGTTAATGGAGCAGTTGCAAGAACTGCTGGATAAGGGGTTCATTAGACCGAGTATCTCTCCATGGGGTGCTATGGTATTATTTGTGAAGAAGAAAGACGGTAGTGTGAGGATGTGTTTTGACTACCGAGAGTTGAACAAGTTGACGGTGAAAAACCGATACCCCCTACCAAGAATAGATGATTTGTTTGATCAGCTCCAAGGAGCCAGTTGGTTTTTGAGGATAGATCTTCGGTCTGGTTACCATCAGCTGAAAGTGAAGGAGCAGGACATCCCTTAAACAGCTTATCGCACGTGCTACGGTCACTATGAGTTCCTCGTTATGTCGTTTGGTTTGACCAATGCGCCAGCTGCTTTTATGGATCTAATAAACCGTGTGTGTCAGCCTATGTTGGATAAATCGGTGATTGTCTTCATTGATGATATCCTGATTTATTCGAAGAGTGAGATTGAGGATGCCGGTCACATTTGGGAGGTTCTAGAGACGTTAAGAAAGGAGAAGTTGTATGAAAAATTCTCCAAGTGCGCGTTTTGGTTGCGTGAAGTTCAGTTCTTGGGTCATGTGGTGAATCTCGATGGGATTATGGTGGACCCGGCTAAGGTAGAGGCAGTGATGCAATGGAAGTCCCCAAAGATGCCATCTGAGATTCGTAGTTTCTTGGGTTTGGCGGGCTACTACAGAAGATTCATCCAAGACTTTTCCAAGATCGCTTCTCCACTGACCAAGTTGACCCGAAAAGATGTAAAGTTTACGTGGGGTCAAGCTCAAGAACAAGCGTTCGAGGAGTTAAAGGTGAGGTTGACTCAAGATCCTGTCTTGCCGTTACCCGAAGGAAGCGAGGATTTGGTAGTATATTCAGATGCTTCTTACTCGGGGTTGGGGTGTGTATTAATGCAGAGAGGGAAGGTTATAGCCTATGCATCCCGACAATTAAAGGTTCATGAGGTCAATTATCCCACCCATGACTTGGAGCTAGCGGTTGTGGTCTTTGCACTAAAGATTTGGAGGCACTATCTGTATGGAACGAAGTGCACCATCTTCACCGATCACAAGAGATTAAAGTACTTCTTTGAGCAGAAGGACCTGAATATGAGGCAGAGACGATGGTTGGAGCTCCTAAAGGATTATGATTGTGAGATCCATTACCATCCGAGTAAAGCTAACGCGATGGCTGATGCTCTTAGCCAGAAGGAGAGGCCCGAGCCGATTCGGGTGAAGGAATACCAACTGGTTATGACCTCTGAGGTAATGAAGCAAGTCAAGGAGTTTCAGGATGAGGCACTGAAAGAAGATCATCTAAACTCTGAAAGAATGAGAGGTCTGGTTGGAGAATTGGGTGAAAACACACTTGGTGTTAAAACTCAATTTGGATGGGTATGGATTCCTTGTTTCGGGAATCAACGTGTGAGTATTTTGGATGAAGCTCACAAGACTTGATACTCCATTCATCCAGGTGCCACAAAGACGTATCAAGACATGAAGAAAGATTATTGGTGGTCGGGTATGAAACGTGACATGGCGGAGTATGTAAGTGCCTTACTTGCTTGCAAGTGAAGGCGGAACATCAGAAGCCATATGGGAAGATCTAACCTTTGGATATACCTGAATGGAAGTGGGAGCACATCACCATGGATTTCATTACGAAGCTGCCACGTACTCCGAAAGGGTATGATGCCATATGGGTGATTGTGGACCGTCTGATGAAGAGTGCTTACTTCCTACCGATTCGCGAGACATATTCATCTGAGAGGTTGGCTGACCTGCTCATCAAGGAGATTGTAACTCGTCATGGTGTGTTGGTGTCTATTGTGTCGGATCCTAACACCTGGTTTACCTCTAAATTCTGGAAGAAATTCCACGATGCCATGGGGACGAGGTTACATATTAGCACGGCTTATCATTCCCAAACTGATGGTCAGTCAGAAAGGACCATTCAAACATTGGAAGACATACTTCGGGCATGTGTGATTGACTTTGGGGGTAGTTTGGATGACCACTTACCGTTAGCTGAATTCTCGTACAACAATAGCTATCATGCCAGCATTGGTATGCCACCATACAAGATGCTATACGGTAGGCGATGCTATACACCCGTTTGTTAGGGTGATATTGGTCAAAAGGAGTTGGGGAGCGTCGAGGTAATCGAGGCTACGACCGAGAAGCTTGAGAAGATTAAAGCCTTCATGAAGGCAGCTAAAGATAGACAGAAGTCGTATGCCAATAAATGACACAGACCGATCGAGTTCCAGGTGGGTGACCGGGTCATGTTGAAGGTCTCACCTTGGAAGAGAATTATCCGATTCAGGAAACGAGGTAAGCTAAGCCCGAGGTACATAGGACCTTTCCGAATTATTGCTCAAGTAGGAGAGGTGGCCTATAGATTGGAGTTACCAGATGAGTTAAGTTGAATTCACCCGACATTCCATGTATCTCATTTGAGAAAGTGCTTAGCCGATGAAGACATGATTGTTCCACTGGAGGATATCGAAGTAGACGAACGGCTTAATTATATGGAGCAACTAGTGGCAATCATCGATCGTAAAGAGAAAAGACTGAGAAATAAAGTGGTTCCTCTTGTGCGTGTACATTGGAAGCACAGGAAGGGATTCGAGTCTACATGGGAGACAGAGGAGGAGATGAGGCAGCATTATCCTCTTATGTTCGAGGAATAACAGGTTTCAGGGATGAAACCTATATAAGGGCGGTGGACTTGTAACACCCGATTATTTTAAAAGTCAAGATAAAAAGAAGAAAAGAAAGAAAGGCAATAAAGTCCAAGTGGAGGGACAAAAAGTGTCCAAAAAGGACAAAACATTCAAAATTTGGTGTAAAGGTGAGTATGGCCGCCCACCCTCACCTCACTTCACCATTTTTCTCAGTTTTAGAGAGAGAGAGAGAGCAGAGAATACTCTCGGATTGAAGAAGAAAAGTGAATTCAAGGTAAGAATTCAAGGTTTTTATGTTTTTTTTGTTTTTATGTTGGGTTTTATCCCGGTTATGTGTTTGTATACTTATGGGTTGTGTTTGTGCTCGGGTGTTTGTGTTTTTGGATGTTGTTTCTAGGTGTTAATAGGATGACTAAGTGTAGGGCCATGCACCCCAATAGTGCTCATGCGCCTAAGTGGCCCATGCGCCTAAGTGGCTCATGCGCCTGAATAGTACCCATGCGCCTAGAAACTAAGCTGGATTTGACTAAGTGTTTTCCCATGCGCCTAGGACTTAGAATATTTTTCTACTTTTTGGGGAAGTGTGTAAAGTATGCTTTGACTTGGGAGATTCCCGGGGGACTATATAAGTTGACTTTTGGGGTCATAGATGGTATGAGGGGCATGTTATGCATTGTGATTGATGCTTATGATGATGATGTTGCATGGTTATGCATGATGTATGTTATGAATGTATGATGCCCGGTATGATGATGTATAAATGATATGTTCTGTTATGTTCCTATGATGATGAATGTTTATCTTTCCATGGCTTTACGTGATATGTTAATGAATGAACCGAAAGTATTATGTAATGTAAAGTGAAAGATAATGAAAGAGGAACATGATGAATGAATGCATGCATTAACGAATGAAGGAACGTAAAAAGTCTTGCAAGCAAATGTATGGAGGTCCACACCCAATGAAGGGTGTTAGCTCAACTGTGTGCAGGTTAGTTACCCCAGAAGGATGCACACTGGAGTCCAATCCTTGTGATTGACCATATGTATGGGATCCTTGCCGCTTGCCCCAGGCCCAGTAACCAGCTTCGTGCACAATATTCGGGGTATAGCATATGGAATTGATCCGGAATGAAAGAGGAAAGATAAATGGTGAATGTACTTGCCCCAAGTACTGGAGTTAGTTTCGTGCATAATGTTTGGGGTCTATGAAAGACCTCAGGCCAGTAACCAGCTTCGTGCATAATGTTCGGGGTAACGTACATGTCACTAGATGTAATGAATGAACAAAGGTTAACGATGCAATGGAAGATAATAATGATGTTATCTGTATGTACATATGATGTATGATCACGAACGAATGAAACGTATAGTATGGACTCTGAAAGGAAATAAATAACGACTTTATGTATGTTTAATTGTAAAACTAGAACTCACTCAGTAACGTTGACTTTTATACGTTTTTAGTTGGCAGGTAAATGTTGCTGAGGATGGCACGAGGCGGCTACTCAGCTCTTTTGGATGACATCCATTTATTTAAGGCTTTTGTGATGTAATACAACAATGTAATTTTGTAACCGACAAACGATGCATTATTTTGCAAAAGTTTTTATGATGAAATGAAATGCCATTTGTTTTATGTTTCCACTGCAATGTTTTGATGAATAAATGCAAAGTATATGTTTTATGTGCGATGAATCACCAGTTGTAAGCGTCTCGGGAATGGGGCCTTACATGGTGAGTACTAAGTGGAAAGTTGTTTGTTGGTAAGAATTATAGTAAATAGCAACTAATAGGAATTAGTCATGATAGAAGTTTGGTAGCTTGTGAATGATTCCATTAAAAGTTTTTTTAAGTTGATCCGGGGTAAAGTGTGTTTATGTGCTTTTTGTTGATTATCCACTAAGTATATTTGGTTATATCCGATGAAAAACAAGTCCAATGTTCTATCTTATTTCCACAATTCAAATTACTAGTGTTAAAAATTTATCAAACACCATTAGTTTCGCTCTTCACCGATAATGGTGGAGAATACATCGGTCTTACTTCATATCTTCAATCTCAAGGTATTTCTCATTTCACCACCCCGCCGCATACCCCGGAACAAAATGGTTTGTCGAAAGGCGTCATCGTCATATTGTGGAAACCGGCTTTCCCTTCTACATTATGCCCGTCTTCCACTAAATTTCTGGACACATGCGATTCAAAAGCGGTTTATTTAATCAACCGATTACCCACTCCGACCCTTGATTTCCAAACTCCTTATTCCATTCTTCGTCACAAAAACCCCAACTACACAAAACTCAAACCCTTTGGCTGTTTATGTTATCCGTGGCTTCGCTCATACGCAAAACCAAAACTTCAGCCACGCTCGGAAAAATGTATCTTCTTAGGCTACTCATCGTCAAAATCCGCGTACAAATGTTTTGATACAACAACACGACGCCTATATCATTAAAGGCATGTTGAGTTTATTGAAAATCAATTTCCATATGATTCACCTCAAAACTCTCACATCAGTATACCACTGTTGCGACATTTCTAGGCACCTACACTATACTTAATAAAAATCTTCAATACTCACAACCTATTTCCACACCATCTCACCCGTCAGAACCCCATGTTCCCTCTAATGGGCCTCCAAACCCATCTATCTCCTCTCACCATTCTAACCTGGCCGATTTACCCTCTTCTTCCACTGTTTTCACCAGCCCACCTACGGCTCCTGCCCACTTGACTCAGCAGACCACACTCTCAGCTGCTTCATTATCCACTACCTCTACTAGCACAATTTCGCCACTTTCTAATGGTATTTCAGCCGACAACAACTCCGATCCCATCTCTCACTCTTCTACCCCCTCCCCTTCCATCATTTCAACCTTATCTTTACCTACGCAAACATGCAAACTGAATCCAAAATATTTTAATTCTAAGTTTGTTAATCATACTACTATTCACCCATTACATGTCCCAATAGAACCAACCACTCCTACATAGGCTATGAAAGATCCCGAGTGGCGCAAGGTAATGGATAATGAATTCAACTCCCTTCTAAAAATGCCATGTGGGAACTTGTCCCTCCGTCACAACACAAACCAATAGGATGCAAGTGGATATTCCGTATTAAACGACGTCCAGATGGGTCAATTGATAAATATAAAGCCCATCTTGTGACGAAAGGATTCCTTCAAGAGCATGGCAAAAACTATTTTGAAACATTTAGTCTGGTTACTAAACCCATCACCATCCGCAAAGTACTTGCAATTGCATTGTCTAAACACTAGCTGATTCGCCAACGTGATGTCAATAACGCCTTCTTGCATGGTACACTGGATGAGGACGTCTACATGACTCAACCACCGGGTATATTCATCCAGACTTACACACTCATCTGTGTCGCCTTCAAAAATCTCTCTACGGTCTAAAACAAGCACCCCATGCTTGGTACTTGGAACTTGCCACTTTTCTTCTCACCCTTGGGTTCAAAAAATCATTAGCCGACCCATCATTGTTCATCTATAATCAAGATGCTAAGTGGTCTATTTCTTGGTTTATATTGATGATATTGTTTTGACGGGTAACAACAATTTGTTTCTTCACAAGGTCATTCATGCTTTATCCGAAAAATTCTCAATTAGAGACCTTGACACGTTACATCATTTTCTTGGGATAGAAACTATCTTCACAACTAATGGCTTCTTTTTATCACAACATGCTCATATCCAAAACCTACTCACCAAATTCAAAATGGATGGAGCTAAACCGGTTACAACTCCTCTGAGCTCAACTGAGACGCTCTCACTTGTTGATGGCTCATCAAAGATTGATCCTACGCCTTATCATCAACTCGTCGACTCTCTACAATACCTTGCTTTCACTCGACCCGACGTCTCTTTTGCTGTCAATAAGTTATCTCAATATATGCATGCACCAACTCAACTTCACTGGCAAGCGTTAAAACAGGTTCTAAGGTATCTTAAAGGTACTCTTCACCATGGGTTGTTTCTTAATTGTGGTTCTCCACTTGACCTACGAGCTTTCACTAATTAATATTGGGGTGAAATTGAAAATGGGGGGCGTTTCACAACTTCGTATATTGTCTATCTCGGGTCCAACATTCTCTCATGGCGATCGGCTCATCAAAAGTCGGTCTCTCGTTCCTCAACCGCAATCGAGTATAAGGAATTAGAAAATGGTGCAGCTGAACCTTCTTAGGTCCAGAATCCACTATTTGAACTTGGCCTATCTATAACACCCGGTTATTTATTTATTTTGAAGCCGACGAAAGAAGAAAAAGAAATAAAGTCCAAAGTCGAGGGACCAAACTCACCAACAAGAGAATTTTGGGTGAGTAGGGGTATCTAAAGGGAGAGGGCAGCCCTTACCCTCTCCCCACACCCATAAATCATCCAAAAGAGAGAAGAGAAGGAGAAAAGGGAGAAAAAGGGGTTTCGAGCTTGGTTTGAGTGAATTCGAGTGTTGAAATCATCGAGTAGTGGGTCTAATCGAAGCTCTTCTCGTTGTGGTCATTTGTGTGAGTTCTAGGACCCCTCTTTTACACATTTTTTATGATTTTAGGGCTGGAACACATCTGAAAATCGGGTTTTGTAGTGTGTGTGTGTTTGACCCATTTATGCATGTGTGGGTATGGGTATGATTCGTTTGGGTCTTGTGTTTGGGCTTGTGTGTGCTTGAATGGTGTTGTGGTATGCATTCCTAAGGTTTAGAATGGTTGATTTGGGCTTAGAATGGGTTTAGATGAGCTTGGAGGTCGAAAATGGCAGACTGGGTTCAGGATGAACTACATTCTGCACTAGCTAGGTCTAGGCGACCGAATGGACGCCATACGGCCGATTGGAGTGCAATTGAGGTTCATTCGCACAATTGAGGTTCATTCGCACGCTTGAGGGTTCATTCGCATGACTGAGAGCCTATTCGCATAATGCTCATCCACATTAGTTCCATCCACATTAGGTCCATTCGCATGGGACTCTTCTGCATTGAGTCCATTCGCAATAGTTTCATTCGCACGAGTGGGTGTTCATCCGCATAGGTGTTCATCCTCATTGATCCAATAGCATGATGTTCAGTTGCCTAGAGGCCATGCGACTGAAGGGTGCCCATACGCTCAAATAGTGTGTTGTACCCAAGGAAAATATAGTTTAATTATTGACTTTCGGGGGAAAGTGCAGATGTAAGTTTTGACATGAAAGTTCCCATAAGTTCATGTAAGATGACTATGAGGCCTTAGAGGGTATGTTGGGCATGATGATGATGTTGCATGATTAAGCATGATGTATGTTATGTATGTATGATGATGCCCTGTATGATGATGATGTCTGTATACGTTATGTTCCTTGTTATGATGTATGTTTATCTTTCATGTGGCTTACGTGTTATGTTAATGAATGAAATGAAAGTATTATGTAATATAAAGTGAAAGATAATGAAAAGAGGAACATGAAGAATGCATGCATTAATAAATGATAAAAGTAAAGAAAGTCTTGCAAGCCTTGTATGTCGGGACATGCCATTAAAAGGTGTTAGCCCAACAGTGCATGGGTTCGCTACCCCCGAAGGATACACATTGGGGTCTTTCTTTGTGATTGACCATTTGTATGGAAATATTGTTGCTTGCCTTAGGTATTGTGGGTATAGGTACTGGGCACCGTGAATGAAGGTCTACGATAAGCTTAGGTCCAGTACCATGAGCATGAAAGGCATAGCACATGACAATGGTATACCTGAACTTTATCATAGGTACTATGGCCAGAGGTGTTGTGCACCGTGAATACAAGTCTATGATAGGCTTAGGAATAGTACATGAGCATGAAGGGTAAAGTTCATGGTTTTGATGAAAAGAAAAGATGTAATGATAAAAGAATGCGAAAGTTAATGAACGTATAAATGAAGAATTAAAGTATGAAAGATTAATGAAGATAATAATGATATTATCTATGTGTATATATGATGTATGATCGCATGAAAGTAAAGAATGGTTTTTAACGAAAGATAAAGTATGTTTTATTATAAAACTAGAACTCACTCAGCAACACTGACTTTTATATGTTTCAAGTTGGCAGGTAATGATTGCTGAGGATGGCACGAGGCAGCTACTCAGCTCTTTTGAATGGCATCTATTTTTATAATGCTTTTGTGATGTAATGCAACATGTATTTTGTAACTTGTTAACGATGTATTAGTTTGCAAAAACTTTTCTAATGAAATGAGATGTATATTTTGGTAATTCTGCTGCGATGCGTTATGAAAGACAAATGTATTTTTATGTTTTAAGTGCGATGATCGACCAGCTGTGAGCGTCTCGAGAACGGGGCCTTACAAGTTGGTATCAGAGCCAAAGTTTAAGTGAAATGGGTAAATTTTCAAAATAAACCTTAACTTAAACTGAAAATGGGATGGAAAGGGAAGGGATGCCAATCTGAGTAGCCGCATGCCATCATGTATTTTCGTAAAGTTAACGGTATTATGTGCGCATGTGATGTGTTATGTGTTGTTTGTAGATTTAAATACTGATGTAGTGAGGATAGGTAATGCTTGGGGTGTGAAGAGTAAAGTAAGTGGCTAATCACAATTGGCCACTGTAATTAGGGACTTATTATACTTGACATAAACTGAGCTCTTCCCTTGAATGGCCATGTTGGTGTTTGAATCTTTCAGTGTGCATGTGAATGGCTGGGGTAGATCTTCGAAAGTATCTAGTGGAGGTGGTCATGATGGGCTTGGTGCTGAGCCATGACCGAAGAGAGGAAGACCCAGAATGGAAAAGGTGGTTCCTGAAGAACCAAAGACCCCTCATCCGGAGGGTGGCGACGAGAGCATCAATTTGAGAGCCTCAGTAAAGGAGGCTGTTGTAGAAGAAGTTCATCAGGTCATGCAGACAATCTTACCGTCTGTAGTGACTGAAGTTATTAAGGCTGTACGAGAAGGGGAAATAAAGGAGAGAAACAGGTCCTTGGGAGGACGGGAGCAACCGGAGCCGGAAACGGTTCTCTCTGATGATAAAGAAGAGGAAGAAGAAGAGCCTGCGCCGGAGACGGCACGAGGCTGTAACTATAGGGTGTTTCAACAATGCAAGCCCCCTAATTTTGATGGAAACAGCAATGCTACTGCTGCTCACCGGTGGGTGAGAGAAATAGAAGCGGTATTGAACATCAGCGAGTGTCGGGAGGATTAGAAAGTAAAGTTTGCTGCCCACTCTTTTGTGGACTCAGCTCTGTGCTGGTGGGACAATATAGTCCAAGCCGAGGGTAGCAGGACAATTGGGAGGATGAGATGGTCGGAGCTGAAAAATTTGGTGATTGAGGAGTTTTGTCCTCGGTGGGAAATGGACAAGGTCGAAACGGAGTTCTTGCAACTGGAGGCGGGAACCATGACACACTAGCAGTACACCACAAAGTTCAATGAGATGGCACGTCTAGTACCGGATCAAGTGATGCCTCTATCATGGAAGATTAAGAGGTACATTCAGGGTTTGCCAGCGGACATTCGCAGGCATATGATCACTGCCCGACCGAGCACGTTTAGGTCGGTGGTGGATTTGGCAGGGAGGTTATATGATGAGAGGGCTGTAGTGGTGGTGGTTGTAGGTAGCAGGAAGGGTGGAGGTGATCAAAACTAGAATGGCAAGACGTTTGGTCGGGGTGATTCCTCGACGGGTAACAAGAAGGCAAGGGTGGACGACCGCCGTGTGGTCGCATCGGGTGCGGGTATGAAGAAGTGTGGTAGGTGTGGGAGAGAGCATAGTGGGGAATGTAGGGTTGAACTTGGGCTTTAAATGTTGGAAGGCGGGGCACATGGCAAGAGACTGTCGTACGGTCCGGTGCTTTAACTGTGGTGAAGAAGGTCATATAAGTAAGGATTGTAAGAAGCCGAGGTGGAGGGCTCTGGGGCGAAGAAGACGAGGAGTGAAGGACCGAGGGCAAGCGCTAAGGCATTCATTCTTGGAGGTCAAAAATGGCAGATTGGTTTCGGGATGAACTGCATTCTGCATCAGCTAGGTCTAGGTGACCGAATGGAGGCCATACGGCCGATTGGAGTGCGATTGAGGGTTCATTCGCATAATTGGGGTTCATTCGCACGACCTGAGGGTTCATTCGCACGATTGAGAACCAATTCGCATAATGCTTATCCGTATTAGTTCCATCCGAATTAGGTCCATTCGCATGGGACTCTTCTGCATTGAGTCCATTCGCATGATCCAATCGCATGATGTTCAGTATCCTGGAGGCCATGTGACTGAAGGGTGCCCATACGCCCAAATAGGGCTATTGTACCCGAGGGAAACATAGTTTAATTACTGACTTTCAGGGGAAAGTGCAGATGTAAGTTTTTGACGTGAATGTTCCCATAAGTTCATGTAAGATGACTGTGAGGCCTTAGAGGGTACGTTGGGCATCATGATGATGTTGCATGATTAAGCATGATTTATGTTATGTATGTATGATGTTGCCCTGTATGATGATGATGTCTGTATACGTTATGTTCCTTGTTATGATGTATGTTTATCTTTCCTGTGGCTTTACGTGTTATGTTAATGAATGAAATGAAAGTATTATGTAACTTAAAGTGAAAGATAATGAAAAGAGAAACATGAAGAATGCATGCATTAATAAATGATGAAAGTAAAGAAAGTCTTGCAAGCCTTGTATGTCGGGACACGCCATTAAAAGGTGTTAGCCCAACGGTGTGCGGGTTCGCTACCCCAGAAGGATGCACATTGGGGTCTTTCTTTGTGATTGACCATTTGTATGGAACCATTGTTGCTTTCCTTAAGTACTGTGGCCAGAGGTGCTGGGCACCGTAAATGAAGGTCTACCATAGGCTTAGGTCCAGTACCATGAGCATGAAAGGCATAGCACATGACAATGGTATACCTGAACTTTATCATAGGTACTATGGCCAGAGGTGTTGTGCATCGTGAATACAGGTCTATGATAGGCTTAGGAATAGTACATGAGCATGAAGGGTAAAGTTCATGGTTTTGATGAAAAGAAAAGATGTAATGATGAAAGAATGCGAAAGTTAATGAACGTACAAATGAAAGAATAAAAGTATGAAAGATTAATGAAGATAATAATGATATTATCTATGTGTACGTATGATGTATGATCGCATGAAAGTAAAGAATGGTTTTTAACGAAAGATAAAGTATGTTTTATTATAAAACTAGAACTCACTCAGCAACACTGACTTTTATGTATTTCCAGTTGGCAGGTAATGATTGCTGAGGATGGCACGGGGCGGCTACTCAGCTCTTTTGGATGACATACATTTTTATAATGCTTTTTTGATGTAATGCAACATGTATTTTGTAACTTGTTAATGATGTATTATTTGCAAAAGCTTTTATAATGAAATGAGATGTATTTTGGTAATTCCGTTACGATGTTTTATGAAAGACAAATGTATTTATATGTTTTAAGTGCAATGATCGACCGGCTGTGAGCATCCTGGGAACGGGGCCTTACACTATCTATGCCAAAATTCGCTTCATTATTTTGCGACAATGCGGATGCCACTTACTTATGTGCAAATCCGGTTTACCACTCACATATGATACATGTGGCTCTAGACTATCATTTTGTTCGCGAAAAAATAGCAAATGACTCCTTATGGGTTCAACATATTCACTCAGCGGATCAACTTGCGGACATTCTCACGAAACCACTGAGCAAAGGACCATTCTATAGATTACGGTCCAAGATTGGTGTCTCATACGGATCCTCCATCTTGCAATGGCATATTAAGGATAATCATAATTAACTATTTTCCATGTATATTTCATTTGTATTTTTAGACGTTATTGAGGTTGTTATTGACCTCCACAATTGTAGCCTAGACAAAATCCTTTCCATTAGTGGTTCTGTTGTAATCGGCTTGTTTAAAAATCCTTGTAGTTGCAATGTAAAATCAAGCTTTTAATAATATTCAATATACTTCCTTACATTGAGCTTCTTGATGAGTAAATTTTAAAAACCTCCTGATTGATTCGAAGACTATCTTTCATTCGGCCTGTCCCGTTAATAGCTCACCAAAAATTTATCAAACAACTTTCTTAATGTTAATTGGTTTATTAGTACTTATTAAGTTCACAAATATTGGAAGGAATAATTGTTGGTTCTTAAATTATAATCTCATGTTATCAAGATAAAAAGTAAAAAAGTCAAATTCCACAAGTTAAACTCAAGTGCTTCTAAATTTACAATTCAAAATTTTAGGTATATTCGAGAAGTTAAGAGGAATTTAGTCGCACTAGAAACCTATGAAGAGCATGGCTATCAAGTGAAGTGAGTACAAGTAGGGCCAAAGTGGCAAATGTTGGGCGTGTATGCCAAAGAAAGATCATTTGGCCACATTGCTTTTAGCATAGGATGGGGTGTTTGTTTTTTGAAAACACTTCTTCCCCATTTTTTTATCTGCGCATTCGCAGACGCGGGAAAAGGTTTTTATTTCGTAAGCTGTTTGTTAAACGTTTTCCCCACCTCTGTACGGAGAAGAGGTGGAACAATGTCTTCACAACCTCTTCTAACCTCTTCTCCTCTGAATGAACCCTAACATTCCCGCCTCCATCTTCATTCCCCACATACCCACCTCCCCCACTCCCCTTCACAACCACCTCACCACCGTCGCCTGCTCGCCCACCGTCGCCATCTTGCCACCGTCGCCACCTCGCCACCGTCGCCACCTCGCCACCGTCGCCACCTCGCCACCGTTGCCACCGTCGCCACCTCACCACCGTCGCCCACCGTTGCCACCTCCCCTTCGCCCCCTCCCCTTCGAGCCCCCTCCCCTTCGCCCCCCTGTTCCCAATAATTCGTTGCTTAATCAATTGTTTTTAAATTTCAGGGCCACAAAACATCTGATACGTGTACTATTTAATCTATATCACATTTGTTCCGCTTAGGTGGATTTATTATCAATACAAGAAGTGGCATTATTACCTGCTAGTAAGAGCTAATATAGAAGATACGGGCTTCACCCCTTCACTTGTATGCAAAGCTAAAATACGTATCTAGTGTTGTATATGTATATATTTTGAGAAATCATTAATCTATATTTATATTACTAGCGGGTGAAACTCATGCGGTGCGGTGGGGTATAGATATTTTTTCACACTTTAATTATAGAATATTTTAGCGTTCTACAGATGTTAAAAAATAAACAGTCTTCTTCTTAGAGACTCCAGACATTTGATCCACTTTTTCTGCTGCAGATGTCTGCAGATGTGATACGGAAACTGCAGACATTTTCTTGTAAAAAAACAAAGAGCACCTAAGAAACGTTAATCAAGTATGTGTCTTAAAAGGTTTTAACATCGCATCACACTGAAGAAAACATGTTTGATGAATTAATTAACATAAGAGTAAATTACTATTATTGGTCACTTGGCTTTGATATGTTTAACCTTTTTTTTGTCAGAAAATGAATCTTTTAACTATTTTCTTTCATAACGTTTGCATTTCGTGATGCTTTAATCATATTATATTTAATTGGCTATTTATGTAACTGTTTTAATCTTTACGGGACATTTCTTGTCTTTTTTTTAATGAAATCAACTTTTCTACAACTATATTTAAAAAATATTTTTTTTCATATGTGAAATAACTTCTCTTTTAAAATGTTAATTTTTGAAGAGAAACGTTTTATGTTTATATTTTTTCTGTAAACCTCTTTACTTTTTCTCTTTTGGGTTTGAAATTTGGTTATATAGTCATGAAAAAATAGTTGCATTCTTCTATGATATTTCTTCATTGAATACTTAGCATTGCTTTCGTCTAAAACTATTACAAATGTGGATCTAAATCTTTTTAACCATAAACAGATGAATAAATATAAAAATTGTTAAATGAAATACAAAAATAATTCTACGCATGTTTATATCATTCCTAATAAATTTAATATTTATTTGCAAAATAAAAAAATAAATTTCATGTTCTTGATATATTTTAACGATTATTAGTTAGCAAAATAATGAATAGAGAAAGATTTTTTGATTACTAATTTAGATCTTGTGTCATCAGTAGGCTAAAGCCTTTATATCACCTCCATAGTTTTTTCTTCTTTTTCCATCAAACAAATGTTTTTTTTATTTTATTTAAGTATTTTAATTTAATTAAATAAACAACTCTTTAAGTATTAAGAAATACATAGAAGTCCCTAAAGTATAATATAATTAAAATATCATATAGCTTAACAATATTAATGTCATAAACTAAAAAAGTTACAAAAATTCAAAAGTTAAAAGACCAAAAAAGTAAATTTTGTTTTAAACTTAAAATGTTAACTATACCTTACATCTAATCCAGGTAAAATCCATTTCCCATATTCTATTTTTTTCCAAAGCATATTTACGTCGGTAATGGCCAAAGTTTACCAATTTCCGGATCGGATAGCTCCGGTTATAACCTTCCTAACCCTGACATTTGTTTAAACAATATTCTTTTAGCACCAAATATAATCAAAGATTTAATCTATGTTCGTAATTTTACTCACGAAAATTCTTTGTATATTGAATTTGAACTATTCGTTTTTACTCTGAAGGGCCTTGCGTAGGAAAAGATTCTTTCACACCATGACAACTCGGGGACCTGTACCCATTCACTGCACCCACTACCTCGTCTGCCGCTTTCTTAGTCACCACCACCAACTAGCACAACCGTCTTGGTCACCCAGAGATGTTATTTTACAGTTGCTTTCTAGTTACTTTATTCCATACAATAAAGATGTTGCAAGGGTTTGTCATTCTTGTCAACTTTTAAACAGTAAACGTTGTCTTTTTACCGATTCCAATTTACGGTTGCATCTTTTGATATTATCCAATATGCTCTATGGACATCCCAATTCTTAGGAATGCTAGCTATAAATATGATATGATTTTTATTGACAATTTCACAAATTATATTTGGGTGTATCATTAAAAATATAAATCTGAGACGTTCACCACTTTCACAAAAAATTCCAGCAACTTATACAAACCCAATTTCAAAGAAAAATAAAGTAGTTTCAATGCGACTTAGTCGGTGAATTTGAAAACCAAAATTTTCATATTTTTACCAATGCGACAATGGTTTTTTTTTTCCGTTTCCCTTGCCCTCAAACCTCCCCCAAAATGGTCGCATTGAAACAATGAATTGATGCCTCAATGACATTATTCGAACCCTTCTTATGCATGCTAACTTACCTCCCCCATTTTGGGTCGAATCTTTACACACCACCTCCTACCTCCACAATATCCTACTCCGTAAAAATTAAAATTATTTCACACCCACATATGCTCTTTTTCAATGTCATCCCTCAAATGACCACCTTCCTGTTTCCGGGTGTTCTTCCTATCCGAACCTATCCTCCATAATGCCAAATAAACTTGCCCCGAGATCAATGCGGTGTGTTTTCCTTGGCTACCCTCCCGAATTTTCGGGTTACAACTATCTCGATCCCTCAATCGGTCACGTTCACATCTCCTAGCATGTCATCCATAATGAATCAATCTTCTCATATACTCACCAACAACCCGATCAAACCTACACTTTCCTAGATTTTGAGCCACCCAACTACACTTTTCAATTCCCTAGATCTTCCATAGCTAACTCAAGAGATGACAAACACAAAACCAGGTCTTTTTGTAACATGTATTTTTTTTGCTAGTATTTAATAACACCATTCAGTTGTTCAAAAATAAATTGTTACTTCAATATTTACGTAAAAAGTTTACTTCTTCCAAGTCTTCTATGTTGTTTATTTTTTTGTTAAAAGTTACTATAATAAGATTTGTTACAAAAAAGACCCGGTTTTGAAGTAAGTGGGAGCTCAATATCAAGATTTGAATTTTTTTTTCTATCTCTTTTGTCCCTTTTGTGTTTTGAAGGATCAAAATCCCTTTCTTTGTTTTTGATGCGGAAGTAAAATTCTGGTTCAGCCAGCTTTTTATGGCAAAGTAACTACAGGTTTGCCGTTAGAAAAAATGCTAACATATTTTGGTTTGACATTGTTTTATTTACATGTGCCGATAAGTATAAGATATTTAACGGGCATATATAGTTTATTTTATAAAATTACTAAATGCAAGTAATGAGTTTGATAAAATAATCATTTTAAAAATCTCAAGAAATAAAATAATATATAGGAAACATAGATCTTTTGAATTTTTAAAATACATATTTTTTGGTATTTTCAAAGTAACAATAAGTTCTAGTGTAAAACTAGACATGTTGGTATAAGATTAGAGGGACTACAGTTTGATGTCGACACTAGAGACCTCTAGCAAATCGTCTTCATCATTATTTGATGTTAAACATCAATAAGATCAAATTTAACATTTTGAATGCTACATTAAGGTGGTTTTAAGTTAAGTTGCAGAATGCCTTCTTCATACCAGCTTGATTACGTCAACACTGCTGACAACATATGCTTGACTCTTTATTAGATAAACTAGAAACTTGTATAAATGAACAAATAGGCATAATAAATTGTGTATTCGTTTATGTTTAAGCAAGAATCTTTATAAATAGCAATACAAGCAAATATGTGAAGAAGAATGTGTTGTTGAAGAATGAGTCAAAGCATTACATATGCATGGAACTCAAGTACATGCATGGAGCTGTAATTTGAATAATTAGTCACGTTTTTATTTATGACCTTTATTTCTAGTATGGTAGTTAGTTGAATAAGAGTCATTAGTGACTCAGCATAGTAGTTAGTCAGTTGAGTATTTTTGGGTTTCCCTTGCCTATTTAAGGTTGATGTATGTAGCTTCATGAATTATCCATCGAATACAAAATCCAGTACTTGTGTTTCCTTCTTATTATTTGTGAAATTACTCTCTGATTGCAAACAATTTTTGGTATCAGAGCCACCCAGCTCAATCTGGTCCTCCTCCCATACCTATCCAATAAACCTCCCCTCCTTCGTACCTCTTCCCTACTAAATCATAGCCAACAATGGTTGATAATCTCATAAATCCGAACCCTTCTTCCGCTATATCTATACCAGTGTTCAAAGGAGATGGTTATGAACATTGGAGCATTCGGATGAAGACGATACTCAAATCTCGTGATCTATGGGAAGCTGTCTTTCTTGGCGTCATAGCTATGAATGACAATTCTCGAGATCACCAAGAAGCCACAAGAAAGGATGCACTTTCCATGTCGATCATTCAGCAAGGAGTTCATGACCAACTTTTTCTTGGATTGCGGTTGCTACCTCCACCAAAGACACATGGGATACCCTTTGGGTAGAGTTCCAAGGAGATTCACAAGTGCAAGCTGTGAAACTATAGGGCTTGAGGAGAGATTTCAAAAATCTGTCCATGAAAGATGATGAGATGATCGGGAACTACTTTTCTCGAGTCATGGACAATGTAGGCCGCCAAAGATCGTATGGAGAGGAACTAACTTTCCAGAAAGTGGTGGAGAAAGTATTACGCAACCTATCCCCAAAATACGATTGTGTTATCCCCTCCATTGAAGTTGTGTTTGATCTGGCTAAAGTCACCCCCGTAAAATTGATGGGTCTACTATAGTCACAAGAAGAAAGGATCAACAGTCGAATGCAATCTAACATCACACCTAAGAAGCCTGAAGTTCATGATGAACAAGCATTGCAGGTCATCCAAGAAAAACCCAAGGCATTTCGCAGCCGAGGACATGGAAGAGGTTCTCCCTAAGGTTGAGCACCTACACGTGGCCGAGGAATGTTCGATCACAGCAAAGTTCCTCAGCTTCATGTATGCAACAAATACGGACACCTCAAAAAGGACTGTTAGTATAACGATGATGCATAGGTAAATGTAGCCGAGAATGAAGAAAATAATGAAGAGGTGGATAATGAAGCCCAACATTTGCTCCTGGTCTTTCACAAAGAAACATTCACCCTGATGGCCCACACCCATGAATCAAACATTCATGCCAACCGGTGGTTCGTTGATTCTGGATGCTCGAACCACATGACCGGCTTAAAACCAAGTTTTACCTACCTTGATAAAACATTCAAATTGGGTGTGACATTAGGTGACAAAAAGATACTTGCAGTAGAGGGAAAAGGCACCATAAAGATTCTAACAGGAGATAGGAGTTATAAAGTATAGGAGGATGTGTACTATGCGCCTAAGTTGGAGTATAATCTCCTGAGTGTTGGCTAACTCATGAGAAAAGGATACTTAATTTTATTTGATCATGAAAAATGCTTGGTTCGCAATAAAGCTTCTGGGAAAATCCTGATGGAGATCGATGTTGAATCAATAACATATTTGTGTTCAATGCCTCGTGTCTGATTTCTACCGCAAATACTCAAACCGCAAAGCATGATGTTGAGGCACTAAGCTGGCATTTTAGGTATGGCCACTTAAATTTTGTTAGCCTTAAACAATTGCACTAGAAAGAGATGGTAGTAGGTCTTCCAAAACTCACAACCTCCATCCGATGTGAAGCTTGCATTACCGGAAAACAAACTAGGAAACCATTTAAGTCCACCTCCTGGCGTGCCAAAACGAAACTTGGTCTTGTGCACACTGACCTATGTGGACCCATGCAAACTCCTAGTCTCAACAATAGCATGTACCACCTTCTCTTTGTCGATGATTATTGGGTTTACTTCCTCACCTAAAAGTTAAGCTTTTGTGAAATTTAAATGCTTCAAGACAATAATAGAAAATGAATGCAATAGTCGTATCAAGGTGCTTAGATCAAACATGGGAGGCGAGTTTTGCTCACATGAGTTCAACAACTTCTGTGAACAAGCTGGAATACGAATAGAAGTCACGGTACCATACACCCCTCAACATAATGGAGTGGTTGAGCGAAAGAACAGGACCATCATGAATCTCACTCGTAGCATGTTGCAAGGGAAGGAGCTACCAAATTGTCTGTAGGCCAAAGCTGTTCCTACGACTGTCTATACAATCAATCGATAACCTGCCAAAACGCTTGTTAATCAGACCCCACTTCATGCATGGTCTGGAACAAAGCCATCTGTCTCCCATATGCATCCCTTTGGTTATGTGGCTCATGGATTAGTGCCCACTGACTTGCAAAAGAAGCTTGATAGCATATCTGAAAGGGCCATCTTCATTGGATACTCAAATATGTCCCCTGGCATGTATCGGTTGTATAATCCTGATACAAAAAATATTAGTACAAAGAGGGAAGTGGATTTTTTAGAAGACAATAAATAGAACCCACAACCTGATGTGACAAGTACATTAACCCATTCTCAATACAAATTTATTAACCCTTTTGACATGACCACTCATATTGCACCTAATACCAACACCCAAATACCCATTACAACCACACCTTTATCCACTAAACATCATGCCACCTTTTATCCACTCAAGACTTGTCACCATCAACTCCATCCCATACAACTTCCCAGTCAACTACTTCTTCTTCCCATACACTACCTCATGGACCTACTAAAGAATTTCTAAACCACTAACTTGGATGCAAGAATATTGCTATGGAGAAGGGCTCTTTGATAATGAAATGAGCACCTCACCTGCCAATTTTCTCTCGGTATTACCGACCCATTGAACTTGTGACATCTGGTAATTTTCCATTACCAAACTCCGTTAGTTCCATTAGGTCTTGCATACACGTGTCGGGAGCACACACTAGTTGTCGTTGAACGTTGGTGGCTTAACTTTACTATTCTATGATAAAAATCTAATTAATAATGTTGATTACTAGTTGTGGTTATGTGATTCTAAATTTATATAATTTTATAGATTTATTTTGTAAATTTTATGCGATAACGTGACAACGTGTTATATATATTTCATGTGTTGTGTGACTTATAAATATATTTAAACATGATGATTTGGGTATGTTTATAATTATAGGATCATGTTACAATGATTATTGATGATGTTTTATATGATGGAATGTGATAATTAGGTTGTATGGATGCTTAGTTGATCATGTAAAGAGTGTAGTTTTGGTGATCATACATGATGTTGAATGATAGTTAGTGATTAGGAGATCATGATTGGGATTGGAATTGATTTTCACTGTATATGTTGGTAATGTGATTATGATTGTTATACACACATGCGAATCTGAGGCACCTACTTAGTAGGATTGGCAGAGTTTAGGATGTGAAGTCATGGGTGCTTCACATGGCATATGGTGCATGATTAGATTTCACGTATGAACTATTTATTGTGATGTGTTTTTATGATGTTTAGCATGTTGGTTGTTTGAGATTTTCATGAGTGTATGATGATCTAGTGTGGTATGTTAACCTAGGTAGAACTTGGGTTGATAATGTGATACACATGGATAATTTGTATGATACTCTTGCATGCTAATTTGTTATATATGATTAAACTATACTTCAACTAGTATGTCATCAACGGGTCAACTAGGTTAACCTAGGATTATTAAGTTTTTCTATACACGTACTTATGTACTTGTGTGTTCTAGGTAACCTTTGAAGGTTGTCTTTTCACCAATCATAAGTATCTTTATTCATTATCTTAGCACACTATATGAGTTCATGCCCTTTATTTTATAAACTTTCTTCTGGGGGAGGT
Organism: Flaveria trinervia; assembly: GCA_025506515.1. Classification (NCBI taxonomy): domain Eukaryota; kingdom Viridiplantae; phylum Streptophyta; class Magnoliopsida; order Asterales; family Asteraceae; genus Flaveria; species Flaveria trinervia. Next base: position 69,739,952 of record CM046447.1, on the reverse strand, counting down.
AACATACTTGTACTTAAACGCTATTTTATTATTATAAGTCGTGTATGTTTTAACATAGAGCTTAATACCTTGAAAGTGATCGTTAAAATTGGTAACTAGCAGGATATATTGGGTAGTACTATTGAGTATGACGAGTCCTACCTGTGCGACTCGAGGTCAAACGGGTGCAACATTGTCCTATATACAAACATTTGTCCAGACCTGGTAAGTCGGACGGGAGGCAACAAACGCAACACAGTCAGCTTCTATCACGAAATCACTATTGTTAATACTTGTGAATATAGACTAGCTATCTATTTCAATGCACTTCTTATGTTATGCAACCATTAATATTTATGATAAATGCAAACTCTTGAACTCACCAACCATTATGTTGACATTTTACTATGCTATTCTCAGGTCGTTGACTCTGCTTGCCATTAGGAGCACCGCACGGGTCCAACATGCATTCTAAGACTCTAGTTAAAAGACATTATTGTTGGTTATTATTTATGGATTTTAATTGTTAGGTTGAGGCGTGTTTTGCCAAATTATGCATTTTTATACTTTGGATTTGTTTTAATTACTAAACGCTTTCGCATGGTTTTCAAGTTTGAACTTTTTTTGTGTCACACCCTCAAAATTCACGTGCAAAGTTTTACCGCGAGGCGTGTGAACAAACTAGAATCACAGTCACTAGTTACTCAGAACGACACTATATGTCACATTCAAAACAAAACCATCCAAAATTCAAACGTTTAATACATGCGTAAGCATTTTGTAAATAAGACAAACTCAAAGTAATAAAATGCATAATATGGAAAAACACGCGCCATCCTAATATTTAAAACCCATAAATAAAAGACAAACAAAATATGTCTATGAAATAAAGTCTTAGGATGCATGTTGGACCCGTGTTGTGCTCCTAATGGCAAGCTGAGTTAACTACCTGAGAATAGCATACTAAAATGTCAATATAATGGTTGGTGAGTGCAAGAGTTTGCGTTTATCATAAATATTGACAGTTGCATAACATAAGAAGTGCATTAAAATAGATAGCTAGTCTATATTCACATGTATTAACAATAGTGATTTCACAATCGCAACTAACTATGTTACGTTTGTTGCCTCCCGTAACGACTTACCAGGTCGTGATGAATGTTTGTGTCTAGGACAATGTTGCACCCGTTTGACCTCGAGTCGCACAGGTGAGGCTCGTCAGACCCAGTAGTACTACCCAATATTTTCTAGTAGTAACAATTATTAACGATCCGAAAGTGTGAGGACTTTCCAGGTATTAAGCACTATGTTAAAACATACACAACTTATAATAATAAAATAGCGTTTGAGAATAGAGTTTATAAAATAAAGGGGCATGAACTCACCTGGTGTATAATGATAATGAATAAAGAGACTCGTGATAGGTGCAAAGACAACCCTTCGAAGGTTACCTAGAACACATAAGTACATAAGTACATGTACGTAGAAAACTTAACAACCCTAGGTTAACCTAGTTGACCCGTTTAAGCCGTTGGTGACATATTAGATGGAATATTCTTTAATCATGCAAATCAACTTATCATACACGAATATCATGTGAGTTATGCACGTGCATCACATCATCAACCTAAGTTCTACCTAGGTCATCATACCACATTAGATCATCATACACTCATGCATATCTCAAACAAACATCATGCTTAATCAATATAAATACATCACATCAAATAATTCATACGTAAAGTCTAACCATGCACTACATGCCATGTGAAGCCACCCACAACCTCACATTCTAAACCCTGCCAATCCTACTAAGTACGGGCCTTAGATTCACATGCATCTATGACAATCATAATCACACTACTAGCATACATACTGACAACTAACTCCAAACCCAATTATGATCTCCTAATCACAAACCGTAATTTATCATCATGTATGATCATCGAAACCTATACCTCTTACATGATCAACCAAGCATCCATACAACTCAATTACACATTCTATCACAATAAACATCATCAACAATCATTCTAACATCATCTTAACATCACAAGCATGCCCAAATCATCACATCCAAATTTCTACAAAAATAAAGTTTCCCTTTTGGGAAAGAAACACCCAAAAGTGATCTAGCATCCAATTAAATCATAATTTCAATAATTATACTCCTAATCAAATTCATAGCATTCATTCTAACATATTAATCACCTCCAAAACATCCAAATTCCCAAACATCATACACAAATTTCATGGATTTTCTTGCACAATTCAATTAAACTAACATCTAAGCATTACATCTAACATCTTAGCATCATCAAATCATGAATTCCAAGAACAAAAGTTTCCTCTTATGGCAATGTATGAACTAGATGATCAAACCCTAGATTTCTTGCATAATCAACATCATTCAACATTCATACAACCTAACTAACATTATATAGTCATCCAACAATCATCAATTTCATGTTTCCATCAAACATTTCGAAATAGGTTTATCAAGGATCAAAACTATGAAAAACTAGTTAAAACTAACCTTTAAATGTGTAGAAATCAAAAATTAGACTTGCAAAACACCTTGTAACACTTGGAATCTATGAAGTCGACTTGGATCGATAAACATCCGAGCATGTTCTTGATGGAAGGATAAACAACAACACAAACCAAAAGTCAAACAATAATACAACTATAATTGAATGGTTTCATTGATAAAAACTAACGATTACAAGCTGTTACAACATAAGAATCAAGACTCTTGGCAAGGGGAAGATCGAGCATGATCTCCCCTCTCATCCGGCAGCCCTAGGCTCCGGGCAGACTTCCTCTCAAAAACCTTATCTCTTTACACATTGAAATTGGTATATATAGGCCTCGGCCCATATTAGATGCGACTGGGCCCATTCGTGCGATTGGACCATGCGTATGGTTCAATCGTACGACTGGACCATTCTTATGGTTCAGTCTCATGAATGCCCCAATCTCACCTCTCAGTCGCACGACTGGTCCATTAGCATGGCTCAGTCGTACGACTGAGTCTCATTCGCATATGCTCCTACGAATGACCCAGTTTCATATGTTTACAACATATCAGGTGTATAACATTAAGCCTAGACTATTCGACAAGCGACGGACACACTATATATGACTATATATGCTCCAACAGAATCAACCAAAATCAACTTGTTTATGTGTGTTATTGATCAATTTCACAAGAATGAGGGTGATGGGGGCTGCTTTTGGCCGCAAGGGGTATGGGGGCTAGGGTTGGGGTTTTGTGAAACTTAACTAAATTAGAATTTTACCCTGTAAACCCTCTTTTAATTATGTCATCACAGTCTTCTTCTTCTCCTCAGAAGGATAGTGGCCCTTCTTGGAATCCTCCTCTTCACTCTTCTTAGAGGAATTCTTCACTATCTCTTCTTCATCCTCTTCACTCATAAGATCTATGAGAGGAAGTTCATCTTCACAAGTTCCACACCTAGAAGATCTTACAGACAAGATTGTGTGTGGAGGAGCTATCTCATTTGATCCCAGTCCCTGCCTGTTTTGATAGCACACCTTGTTGTGCAGGGATGAGGATATCATGTTCTTGAAGGTCTCTTCTTCAAGAATACTCTTTTCTGCCCTGGCTTTGCTGATCACAAGCTTAGCCTGGCGCTCAGTCAGCTTGGTTATGAGATCTTTGATTTGAGTCCTAAAATTTATGTTCATGTTTTAGAACTGAAATGATTTTTTCAAGGTCCTCTATCTTCAGTTTATAATCATTTTCAGACTTTCTAAAATCAGATTTTAAAATTTTTAAGGACTCAAGGTCAGATCTCATCTCCAAGTTATAGGACCTGTATTATTGACTTTAGCAATGCATCCAGGAGTACAGAGATGTTCCAATACCTTGGCTTCATCTTGATCTGCCATCAAAGCTTGGTTAGAAAAGCATCTTCCACCTGAAAGCTCCAGTCAAAGCCTCCTTCAATAGCAACAGCAGCCTATTGCTTTGACTTCTCATTCTGGAGAGCTTTGTTAGTGTAGTTGGGTCTAGACTGTGTTTGGCCACCACTTGTTTTAGGTGCCTTATACTCTCTAGCAAAGTGGCCCATCAAGTTACAGTTGTAACACTTGACTTTGCCTTTGTCCAGGCCAAACTTTCCACTGGTTTCATTGCTTGGAAACTTCCTTCTAGTCCTCTTGTAGAACTTCTTGGCTCTGTGAGTGTGAAGAGCCATCAGCTGGACTATTTCCATGTATTCCAGATCATCTGGATGAATACAGTCCAGGTCTTCAAGAGTGAAAAGAGAGTTGCCACAGCTTTTATCAGAAGACACAAAAGCTTGAGAAGAGCTTGTCTCTTGGAATGGGCTTCCTTGAGTGTAGTTCTCCCTTGGTGTCTCTGGGAAGGTGATGAAAGGACCCTTTGGTGAGTTGTCAGGGTAGCATATTAGATGATGTTTGGGTTCTGTGTTATCCCTTTCAACCACATGTAGGGTTGAACCCATTTGATTGTTGGAGTTGCCAGATGAACCTTGCATGTTCATCTCCATCTGGTAGCCACTGAGAATCCCATATAACTCTGTCAGAGTGAGAGTTTTGAGATTTTTAGTCCTCTTGATCACCACGCAGTAGTGTTTTCATTGCCTAGGAAGCGAGGACATGAACTTCCTTACAATGTCTCTGTTCTCAAAAGAAACTCCTCCATCCATAAGGGTATCCACAATCTCAACATATCTTAAATATTGTTGAGTCATGGTTTCACCTATTTTAAAGGTGAAGTTTTCAAACTGCTGCTTCAGGAGATCCTTCTTATTCTCCTTGGCTTCAGAAGAACCCTCATACATCAGTTTCAGTGCATCTTCATAGCTGCTTGGCTGTTTTGCACTTCTTAAAACCTCTGTACACAGAGTTTGGAAGGGCAGTTTGAAGAGCTGTCATGGTTTTCTGTCTATCTATACTCTCTTCCTATCTTCATCAGAGTAGTTAGCCACATCTTTGGGGATCATACCAGGACCAGTAGCAGAAGGTGTGCCGGGTATGAAAGGTCCATTCTTAATAGACTCCCACATTCTTGAATCAAGAGACCTGATGAAACCTTCCATTCCTAAACACCAGGTGTCAAACTCATCAAGAGTGATCAGTGGGGACTTGTTCATGGTTCCAGTTTCTATATCAGTTTTGGAAATGGCTACCATTTGAAAAGTTTAGTATTTGTGTGTGTGAGGGATCTAAAGTTGGTGAGATCTTATATCAAGAGCCTGGAATGCTCTGATACCAAATGCAGGATCGTTGAAGGGTGAAGAGTTACAACACAACAACACAAAGAGGAGACAAACTAAACTTAGATCAAATAGTAAACTGGATTAACCATAATAAGATACTAAGAACAAAACTAATGTAAGAGACAAAACACAAGTATATGGTTTTCAAGAATGCAGTATATTGCTTTCTCTATGTTCTATTACAAGTGTTACAAAGCATAATAGAAAGATACAAGAACATGAGATACTTATACTACATCCTACAACCGGCTATACTTTGAAAGCCAGCTGGATATATTGACTAGACACAAACAAAATCAATTGTAGAGTCAAAAGGCAGATTGCCTTTTGACTAGTGACTATGACATGCCATAGCTCACATCCTTATCTATTACAAAAATGATAAAGTACATGAAGTAGAAAGTTACAGACTCAAGACCTCAATGTACAATTACCAAAAGCATGGACCTTTTCACCAACTTATGTAAGTTGGTGACCTTACAAAGGTGCAGCGGAAAGGTGTCCAGCTTTATGGAAAAGTACATCAGAATAAAGCATGTGTTAAAAGTCTTCGGAAGAAATCTGTCTTCATGAGTTAAAGCTTCAAAAGACTATATCTCTGAGGCTTCGAAAGACTTCATATTTGGCTTCAAAAGATATTGGTCTTGGCTTCGGAAGATGTCACACTTAGAATAATTTTGTTGCATGTGTGGAACTTCCTATGCATTCTTCTTCATAGCACTTGTGCAGCATGCAGGATAGACATTGGATGTTTAGGTTGCATCAGCCTCTTCATTAATCTCTACACATACCAAGCACCTCTTCTGTTGTTCGAGGTGGTATGATCTCCAAGGTTGTGGCTGACTACTTAGATGAAGATAGAAAGAGAGTAGAGATTGATCAAAAGGCCATGACAGCCCTTCAGACTGCTCTTCCAAACTTTGTATATAGGGGTTTCAAGAAATGCAAAACAGCTAAGCAGCTATGGGATGCATTGAAACTAATGTATGAGGGTCCTCTAAAGCCAAGGAGAACAAGAAGGATCTCCTAAAGCAATAGTTTGAAAATTTCACCTTTAAAATAGTTGAGGCTATGACTCAACAATACTTCAGGTATGTTGAGATTATGAATACCCTAGTGGATGGTGGAGTAGCTCTTGAGAACAGAGATATTTTAAGGAAGTTCATGTCCTCTCTTCCTAGGCAATAGACACACTACTATGTTGTTATCAAGAGAACTGAGAACCTGAAGACTCTCACCTTGACAGAGTTGTATGGGATTCTCAGTGGATACCAGATAGAGATGAACATAAAAGGTTCATCTAGCAACTCCAGCAATCAAATGGGTTTAGGCCTTCATGTGGTTGAAAGAGATAGCATAAAACCCCAACATCATGTCATATGCTACCTCGACAACTCACAAAAGGTTCCTTTCATCACCTTCCCTGACACCAAGGGAGAAGTATACTCAAGAAAGCCCATTCCAAGAGACAAGTTCTTCTCAAGCCTTTGTGTCTTCTGATGAAAGTTATAGCAGCTTTCTCTTCACCCTTGAAGACCTGGACTGTATCCATCTAGATGATCTGGAGTATATGGAGATAGTCCAGCAAATGGCTCTTCTCACTCACAAAGCCAAGAAGTTCTACAAGCGGACAGGAAGGAAGTTTCCCAGCAATACAGCCATTGGAAAGTTTGAACTGGACAAAAGCAAAGTCAAATGTTACAACTGTAACTTGATAGGCCACTTTGCTAGGGAATGCAAGGCACCAAGAACAAATAGTGGCCAAACACAGTCCAGACCAAACTACACTGATAAAGCCACCCAGAATCAGAAGCCAAAGCAGCAAGCTGCAGTTGCTTTTGAAGAAGGAGGCTTTGACTGGAGCTTTTAGGTGGAAGATGTATCTCCAAACCAAGCATTGATGTCTGATCATGATGAAGCCAAGGTATTGGAACATTTTTATACTCCTAAATGTATTGCTAAAGTTAATAGATAGAGGTCCTACAACTTAGAAATGAGAACTGATCTTGAGTCCTTAAACATCTCAGAGCTTATTTTAGAAAGGCTGAAGATGACTATAAGCTAAAGATAGAGGACTTAGAGAAAAAACCATTTCAGTTCTAAAACATGAGCACACCAATTATAGGACTTAAATCAAGGATCTCATAACTAAGTTGACTGAATGCCAGGCTGAGCTTGTGATCAGCAAAGCCAGGGTAGAAAAATGTCTTCTTGAGGAAGAGATCTTCAAGAACATGTGTTGATACATATGTACCTAGATCCGGATCTAAATGTAATATGTCTTGTAATGTCTTACGCTTATGTAAGTGCCGAGTACTTAATGAAATGATATGATTGGTTATGTTTATAATGTTTATATATTTCATTAATGAGTTGGTGACTTGATTATATAGGTTGTGAATGTTTGAATTGATTTACATAATGTTATAATAATGAATACAATTCAAACTTGAGTTGGTGAAGTTCTCATGCGTCCGATAGGTCCATACGTCCTAACAGTAGTGATGCGTCCGAATGGCCATGCGACTGAGTGTCCATGCGCCTAAATAGTCCATACGCCTGAACAACTTCATGCGTCTAACTCAGTCGCACGACTGAATGATCTGTCGTGCGAATGGATCAAACGCATGGCTCAATCGCATGAATGAACCATGCTAATGGTTCAGACGCATGAATGAGCAATCCTAACCTATAAATACCACCTAAGTCGTGGAAAAAGGAGAGGATTGATTCCTATTCGACTCCAAACACACCCTAGCCGTCCAGAAGCCTCCAAGCTCATACTCCAAGTTCATAACGCAACAGATCGATTGCTAATCGATTGTTAACGTTAGATTCGATACCTTATTGTTTCTACGTGCGTTCTCACTGATTGGATCGCCAATCAATAGGATTCTGCACTATTTGGTTTGGTTTACACGTTAATCAATTTGTATTTAGTTTATATACAAGATTCTAACAAGTGGTATCAGAGCCTAGGCTCGTGATTACATGTGATTCATTAATTTTGATACAAAGGTTGTGTTTTTCACTAAAAATGCAATCTTTTTGTGTCAAAAGTTGTCTTGGACGTCCCTGTTCATCAAGTTTTGGTTTCTACGGCATAAGGCGATTAGGGTTGGTGAAAATTCGGGTTTTTACGATCAAAACACATTAAACCTAGAAATTTTCGAAACACAGCAGGTTCAGTCGCACGATTGATCCAATCGTACGACTGGATTTCAATCGCATTCCCAGACGTACGATTGAACTTACTCGCATATTCATTCGTACGACTCAGCCTACCGGTTGCATTGTTCATACGCGTCAGTTTCACTCACACGACTGGACAAATCATGTAGTTCAGTCGCACGGGTAGCCCATTCGCATCGCTCCATACGCACCAGTTAACAGATTGTTTAAGAGAATTAAAATTAATCGAGATGGAGGATCAGTTGTCAGCGTTTACAGCTGGGAAGGACTCAAGGATTCAGAACTTACTGCTACTAGAGAGTGAGGTGGGGAATTATAATAAACCCCCGAAGCTTATAACATTAGATGAGTTTCCCCACTAGAAACAACGTTTTGAGATCTACCTCAATGGAGTGGATCCAAATATGTGGGAATCTATTGAGACGGGATACAGTATGCCGGTGGGAGCCGATGGGGTGAAACTTACTTGAGGAGGAATGACTGATACACAGAAAGTTAAATATAATACTGAAAAAAGAGTATATGCATTGCTAACACAGTCTATCCCTAAGGATATTTTTCACCAATTCTCAGAAAATAAGCAAGCCAAGAAGTTATGGGATGAATTGGAGAAAAGATATGACGGGAATGCTTCGTTGAAAGCCATTAAAGAAAAGGAGTTGAAGAAAGAATTTGACAACTTTTCATCGATGGGAAATGAGAGTTTAGACGATGTCATTGACAGATTCTACCATTTGATGAGCGAGCTGCACACACATGGTGTCAAAACTACCATGGAAGATAAAGTGTCAAATTTTGCAGACGGGTTGCCAAAAAGTTGGGCTTCTTTTGTTTCAAATCTAAGACAAAATGGACTGCTATCAAAGTTGGACATCAATGATTTCATACTAAAGCTGCGAGAAGAAGCACTAAGGATGAAGTATCGAGCTCATAAGTCTTCGTATACTCAGAATCCAGCTTTGTACAATGCCACTCCTCAAGTTAAGACGTCTAGAGCACCTCTTCAGACTGCCTTAGTGTCAAACTCATCTGGTCCTTCATAAGTCTCTCCTTCAGGAACAGATACATTAGGGTCTTCTAGTACCCAATATATTGGATCTGAAGCAAATGCTACATGACTGAAGACTGAGAATCTCGGTAACGTGACAGTAGAAGTAGCTCGAGAGCACATGGATCTCTTGGCAGCAGCGGTCCATTCCTATGATGGACTTGTTGCTGGGAAAATTGGAAACTACCATCTGGCAGATGAGGACTATGAGCAGGTTGATGAGACTGAACTGGAAAGGATGGATATTATGTGGGCCTTAGCAAGTGCTGTACGGAGAGCAAAGAAGTTCGTGAAGAAGACCGGACAAAACTTGGTTGCTACTAAGGACACTACTTTTGGCTTTGACAAGAGCAAGGTGACCTGCTTCAACTGTGGCGAAAAGGGGCACGTCAAAAGAGAATGTGTGAAGCCAAAGAAGACTAGAAACGGGAATCCATTCTCGTCCTTCAATCATCAGGACAAGTCCACATCTAGCAGTTCTAATTCATCAAACAAGGACCCCAAAGCCTTGACTGCAAATGAGGATGAGGGACAGGACTGGAGCTTCCGGTTCGTCTCACCAGGAGAGTCCAATATAGCTAGTGTGGAAGACATTGATAACGATTCTGTAAGTGAAGGAGATATACCAGTAGAGATCGCGATGTCAAATTCTGAAGACACTACTATGTTGTCAACCAACTGCCTGAGGAAGAAAAGTCTACTTCAATGTCAGAATCACCAGAACTAAAATCAACAGACTCTGTTCTCATGGCTGATTCTTCTTCTACATCCCAGGTAAGTACCACTGACAAACTGTTTAATAATCATGCTTGCTTAGAATGTAATAAATTTAGAAAAAGCATCGATTCAAAATTTGCTGGGTTATTAGATCATAATAATAGCTTAGTAAAGGACCTGGAACTATGCACAGAAGCTAATAGAGTCTTGAAACAAAACGAGCACAGTTACAAAGAAAAGATAGACCTATTGAATAAACAGCTTAGGGAAACCAAAGTAGTTGCTTTTAATCAAGCAAATGACATTAGGTACTATCTGAACTCCCTAGAGAACACTAAGAAACAAAAGGCAGTTTTAGAAGTAGAAGTCAATTCTTTAAAACAGAAACAGCAAAGTTGGACAAACTATTCACACATTATCCAACACTTAGTAAGAGAGAGGAATAATGGGGAGGGACTGGGATACAAAGTGGTTCCACCACCACCTGAGACCTTGATGAACACCAAATGTAAACCAATTAATAATACCCCCATCAAGGATCACATGGTGTCCACTCCTCTGGTTAGTGATCCAGATTCCATAAGTCAATCATTTGAATCTGACTCTAAAAAGAAGGAGGCCATCTCAAAGGCAATAGGAAAGATGCCTTGTGTAAACCTGGAAAAAGATTTTGAAAAGGTAAAATTAAAGTCAGGGTCAAACAAAGTCAAACCAGAACCCAAAAGGACTATAAAACCTAATCAATCACGTGCATCATGTCACAGTCCAGGTAAACAAGAGATCAAAGATGTAAAACCAGGTAAAGCAATTAAGTTTGTGAAACCAATTCATACCTCTAACCAAGAAGTGTCTCAGTCCCAAAAGAATAAGGTCAACAGTGTGACATCTACATCTCCACCAAAGCATAGAAACCATAAAGTTGAAAGCAGATCCTGCTATAACTATGGAGAGTATGGTCACATAGCATCTCACTGTCCTTATTACCAAACACCGAGGAAGAAAGTTGAACTTTCTACATCAACATCTAGCTCTTCTAAGAGGAACTCTGTGATGCCTCCAAAAAGAGCTAATGAACCCAAAGTTCAATCCATCAACCAGTCGTCTGTTTATCACAAACAGGCCTTACACAAATCTGGTTTATGGAAAGAAAAAACCTTCTCAGTGCCTGAAAATAAGGACATACCGAATTCCAATCAATCCTTAACCTCAAAGAGTCAGTGGGTTGAGTTTGTGATATGTGATGCCTCAGGGAAACCCAGGTTTGGGTTTCTGACATGAACTAATGTTTTCACTGACTGTGCAGGGTGTTCGTTACAGTTCGGAGACTAACACGTGGATGGTTGATAGCGGAGCATCCTGGCACATGACAGGGAACAACACTCTCTTATCAAATGTCAGAGAAGATTGAAGGAAAAGCCCAAGCCTCAAACGACGATGTTGATATCAGAAAGGCGGAATGGGCTGCTTGTTTCGAAGAAATCCGAGCCTAATGCGTAGCTCCTATACAGAATGTCTACACCAAACTCTATAGAGTGAAGAAACAGCAAAAGGTGTCAGGCAGGATTATTGCGTGGGCACATTTCGAGGATCTAAATGTTTATGCAATAAAGAGGGAAAATGGCATAGAGTACTTTAGATTTCCACATGATCTAAAGACTCTACCTGGTTTTGAGCTCAACCAACTGGCGAAACTGAAGTTATTATATGCTGACCCAAGGAAGATGTCAGGCTGGTTTGAGGCTGCCCTGAAGAAAGAGTACCACACTAGTGGGTCAACTTCAAACCTCAATAACCTACGAGGTATATCGGACGTTCTGAAGTTGATCCTATAACTGGTAAGCCCAAGATTGTGCTGAAGTGGAGTCCACCAAGAACAATGTCAAGAATCCCTCTCAGGGAAATGCCTCAGGACTTTACTCCACACTTTAAGTGGTAGTACTATGATTGGAGAACCGGGGAGGCGGTCATAGTTCTAAATAAAGAGGGACAAATGAATACCATCAGGGTGTTTGACCCAATGTGGCTCACTAACTTGTCTGATAATGATGTTTACACATTATACAAGTGGACACTATTCTATGACCCACAAGATATTGTACAAGCCCTCCAATTCCAAAATGTCATAAGACTCTGCTTTGCGTTCGAGATACATGCAGGAGTCACTAGAGAGGAAAAGTACAAGAAATATGAAGAGGTGATGCAGAAGGTAAGACATTAGATAGGTCTAGGTCCAAGGGGGAGTTTGTTGATACATATGTACCTAGATCCGGATCTAAATGTAATATGTCTTGTAATGTCTTACGCTTATGTAAGCGTCGAGTACTTAATGAAATGATATGATTGGTTATGTTTATAATGTTTATATATTTCATTAATGAGTTGGTGACTTGATTATATAGGTTGTGAATGTTTGAATTGATTTACATAAGGTTATAATAATGAATACAATTCAAACTTGAGTTGGTGAAGTTCTCATGCGTCCGACAGGTCCATACGTCCTAACAGTAGTGATGCGTCCGAATGGCCATGCGACTGAGTGTCCATGCGCCTAAATAGTCCATACGCCTGAACAACTTCATGCGTCTAACTCAGTCGCACGACTAAATGATCTGTCGTGCGAATGGATCAAACGCATGTCTCAATCGCACGAATGAACCATGCTAATGGTTCAGACGCACGAATGAGCAACCCTAACCTATAAATACCACCTAAGTCGTGGAAAAAGGAGAGGATTGATTCCTATTCGACTCCAAATGCACCCTAGCCGTCCAGAAGCCTCCAAGCTCATACTCCAACTTCATAGAATGCAACAGATCGATTGCTAATCGATTGTTAACGTTAGATTCGATACCTTATTGTTTCTACGTGCGTTCTCACTGATTGGATCGCCAATCAAATAGGATTCTGAACTATTTGTTTGGTTTACACATTAATCAGTTTGTATTTAGTTTATATACAAGATTATAACAACATGATATCCTCATCCCTAGATGCCAAGGTATGTTATCAAAATAAGCAGGGACTGGAATCTAGTGAGATAGCTCCTCCACACAAAATCTTGTCTTTAAGATCACCTAGGTGTGAAACTTGTGAAGATGAACTTTCTCTCATAGACCCTTGAGTGAAGAGGATGAAGAAGTGATAGTGAAGAATTCCTCTAAGAAGAGTGAAGAGGAGGCTTCTAAGAAGGGTCACTATCCTTCTGAAGAGAAAAGGAAGACTATGATGACCAAGTCTATAAGAAAGAACTTGATCAGAAAGAGCAAAAGGAAAGCTAGAAAGGCTCAAAAGATCAAGGTCACTTTTGATTCTAATCAGAAACATATTTTTATCTCTACGGGGATTGAAGTGGTTATGACTGAAGACATCAACCTAAACTCTTCTACCAAGAGTTCTGGTTCATGTTCAAATCATCTCAGCACCAAGAAAAAGGCTGATTTGTTGTGTACCATTGCTACACAGCCTGGACCATTCAACTCCAAGAATAGTTCTCAACCGAAAGGGACTGTTCTAACATCTACAAACATGAAGGTGGAGAAGGGATGTGATTAAAGCCAACCTTGTGCTCAGAAGAAGGCTCTTAGGAGGAAAATAACGGAATGTGTTATGTGTGAAAGTACTTCTTATCTTGCTAAGGATTGTCCATTCAATCCAAGAGGTACTCTTCATATGACCAAGAAAGAGACTACCAAAAGCTCCAAGAAGATTCCAGCATCGAAAGGAAAATATGTTTCCTTTGAAAGCTCTAATATAAAGAAGAAGGCAAGTGGAAAATTGCCTTTGAAAGAAAATTTTGTCACGAAAGAAAGGAATACTTCTAAAGCACTGAAGTCTACTATAGTGTTTGCACGATCTTCCAAAGGTCTAGTCATCAAAACTTCCAAAGTCTCAAAAGCTTCCAAAGTGTTAAAGGTCAAGTCCAAACTTCCAAAGGTGGTGTGGAAGTCAAAGAAAGACCGAGTGATTGAATGTTCTCCATCAATAACAACATAAGATCCTCAAAGCACAACTATAGGATCTATTACTGTTACATTACCTTCTACTTCTTTTGATGAGCCCAAGACCAATAAGGCATGGGTTTCCAAATGTAACTAATCATTTTCCTTGTGTAGGAACAGCTCAAGACAAACAAGAATGTCTGGATTTTTGTGATCAGGGAACTGAATTCAAGAACGAAATCCTTGATACATTTTGTGATGAAAAGGGTATTACGAGACAATATAGTGCTCCCAGGACTCCTCAGCAAAATGGTGTTGTTGAGAGGAGAAACAGGACACTGATTGAAGCTGCAAGAACCATGTTGTCTGACTCTAAGCTACCCATCACCTTCTGGGCAGAGACAGTCAACAATGCATGCTATGTGCAAAATAGAGTTTTTGTGGTTAATACTTATGGCAAGACTCCTTATGAACTTTGGCATAAGAGGAAACCTTTTATTGGTTTTCTTAGGTTATTTGGTTGTCCTTGCACCATCTTGAATACCAAAGATCAAATTGCCAAATTTGCTGAGAAAACAGATGATGGACACTTCATTGGATACTCTTCGCAAGCAAAGGCTTATAGAGTATACAATCTCAGAACTAGAATTATTAAGGAGTCAGCCAATGTGACTTTCAATGAACACACACCCTGTGTGGCTGGTTCTTGTCCTGATTGGATATTTGATCTTGATTTAGTTACCAACTGTTTAAAAAAATCTTGTAAGAATATTCTAGGATCTACAGATTCTTACCTACAGATGATCTTGACCCAAGATTTGAGCTAAGAAGACCTTCAAGTTATACATCTTCAGCTCCGGATGTAACTACTTCTGTAAATAAGGTCTCTATCAGCACAACAATGACAAACTCAGCTGATACATTTGAGATGCTTTCAAATTCTAGTTCAGAGGCTCTACAACCAAATAAAGAAGCCTTAAATGCAGAAGAAAATAGGGGTGGTGATAGTGATCAAGAATTTCTTGATGCTTATAACCACTCCATAGTATGCGTGCTGATGTGGTGGGAGAGGCATCAATGCCAGATCAAAAATTTTCTACTTTAGATCTCTCTCATCAACTTGCTGTGATTCTTCAACTAAGGATCCACAAGTCTCACCCCACCACAAACATCATTGGAGATGTTGACATAGGGGTAAGAACAAGAGGACAAACCCATGAAGCAAATCTTTGTCTTTACTCTTGTTTCTTGTCCCATATAGAGCCAAAGAAAATTGATGAGGCTCTGAAGGATGGAAGTTGGGTTGAAGCCATACAAGAGGAGTTGCTTTAATTCAAAAGGCAGAAAGTTTGGAACCTTTATCCTCTTCCGCATGGGAAGACTACTCTAGGAACTAAATGGGTGTTTAGGAATAAGAAAGATGATAGAGGCATTGTCATCAAAAACAAAGCTAGACTAGTTGTTCAAGGGCACACACAAGAAGAAGGAATTGACTACACTGATGTTTTTGCTCCTGTAGCAAGACTAGAAGTTGTTAGGATATTCTTGGCATTTGCTGCATCCAAGAACTTCAAGGTTTATCAACTTGATGTCAAGTGTGCTTTTCTAAATGGGGTGATTGATGAAGAGGTGTATGTCAATCAACCACCTGGTTTTGCAGATCTTGATCATCATGATTATGTCTACAAGCTTGGTAAAGTTCTTTACGTGTTGTACCAAGCACCAAGGAAATGTTATGAGACTCTATCTCAGTATCTCTACATGCATGGATACAAAAGGGGTACTACAGATGGAAATCTCTTCATCAAAGGACAAGGAAATGACTTAATGCTAGTTCAAGTGTATGTAGATAACATCATCTTTGGTTCAACTAATCTAAAGCTCTGCAAAGACTTTAAGAAGCTGATGAAGGACAGATTTGAAATGAGTGCCATGGGGGAACCAATTTCTTTCTGGGAATTCAAGTGAAGCAAGTTGAAGATGGCATCTTCATTAGCCAGTCAAAGTATGTTCAAGACATTCTCAAAAGATTCAACATGACTGATTGTAAGATTGCTAAGCCACTCATAGCAAGAAACCACTCCTTTGGGCCTGATCTTGAGGGGGAGTGTGTGGATGAACACATTTACAAGGCTATGATTTGGTCTCTTATGTATCTCACAGCTAGCAGGCCTGATATCATGGTTGCCATATGTATTTGTGCAAGATATCAAGCCAACCCCAAGATATCTCACCTCATCACTATCAAGAGTATTCTAAGATGTCTCAAGAGTGCCTCAACACTTGGTCTTTAGTATCCTATGAATTTTGACTTCAATCTGTATGCTTATATAGATAGTGATTATGGTGGTTGCAACATGACTGCAAAGTCTACATCCAGAGGATGTTAGTTTCTTGTTGGAAGGGTTGTTTCATTACAGTGCAAGAAACAATCATGTGTCTCTGCATCAACTGCTAAAGCTAAATACATTGTTGCTGCAAGCTGTTATACTCAAAGTTAACACAAATGAACAATATGCTGATCTGTTTACAAAAGTATTTGATGAACAGAGATTTAAGTATCTTATATCAGCTATTGAGATGATTAACTTTGAGTAGGTTTTTCTTAAAACTAATTCATATTATTTCTTAAAATCTGTGTGTCCTAAGTTGTCTAGTTTATAACCTTCATAAGCTCTTGTTTTCTTTGGATGAAAACTTTTGAAGACTTTCCTTAGAATTCTGAAAAAAATTTATCCTTTGGAAGATACGCTTTGACCTTCAGAAGAAACTTATGCCTTCAAAACAAATAACTGCCTAAGTAATTTTCCTTCGGAAGATATTTCTAAACTATATTCCGAAGCTTAAAACCTTTATTAGGCACTTATATGTTTTCAAGGACAATTTCCTTCTGAAGTAAATTAACTCTCGGACGCTTTGTTTTATTGAACAAAACATCTAAGTCTTAATCTATTCTAAAGCAAAACTTTTCAAAACTCTTAGGAAATTCTTCCGAAGTCATTTTGGCTTCAGAAGCTTTTTCATTAAAATTTCTGAAGAAAATTTACCTTCGGAAGCTTTTTGACTCCCAAGAAAACTACTTATTGAGCAAAAAGCAAACTACTTTTTTAGTGGTGGGAGCGACATCCGGATTTCAAAGTTTATCCTCTTTCGTTGACTTTGTCTTAAATCCTTTTCACACATAAGCCCAACATTTCCCCCTCTTTCTATCATCTTCATCTTTCCTCCAAACTTAAATCCTAAATTTCTCTCTGAAATCGTTTTCATTCTTCCTTCCTTCATCTTTAAGCTTTCTCACAATGGCCAACCTTAACCGAAGAAATGACCCAGATTCCCTATGCAGTTACACAGGCAACACAACCAAGTTGCTCTGTTAAACTCTGAGAAATATCCACATTTCTCAGAGGTTTGCTGTTTCTTGGCCCTATCTAACTACTTCACCTCCCTTACCATTGATCCTTCTTAGGACCGTGTACGTACGGAGTACTAACGGATTCTGCGTGAAACCAAATCAATAGTGCGGAATCCTATTTGATTGGCGACCCAATCAGTGAGACCGATAACCCGATTGATATAACAATAGAATAAATGTTAAGAATGAGTAGAAATCAATCAAGATCGAACTTTGAAGTTGAATTGGCTATTTAGGATGTTCTGGATGACTAGGGTTTGTGAATATTTGAAGTTTCTCTCAAAGTGTTTCAAGTGTCATCAAGTCTCTCCACGAATTAAGTGGTATGTATAGGTTAGTAGTTTTCATTCGTACGACTAAACCATTAGCACGGTTCAGTCATGCGATTGAATCATGCGGTTGATTCATATGGCCTGAAGATTCAGTTGTGTGACTGAGTCAATCTTATGCCTCGATCATACGACTGATCTAGTCTCCTGGTTTAGTCGTGTGACTGGTCCATAAGTATGAGTCATTCATGTGTCTGGTCCATAAGTATAGTCCATTAGCATGAATAACCACCCGACTAAGTTGAACACATTACTTAATCATTATTGACTAAGAACTATGTACAACAACCTCAAACCTATATATGTCATTCATACATATGACTTATACTTAATACAGTAATAATATGAAATAATAAAAGATAAATAAACATCAAGACATATATCATATCTCATTTCATCATCACATTACGCATGTGTAAGAAATGAAAGACCTTTACATTTAACCACATAAACTAGGAACATCATGTATCTACAAACTCCCCCTTGGACCTAGTTTACCAAATTGTCTAACATTCTTCATATGTTTTTGAAACTTCTTGTACTTATCTTCTCTTATGACTCTCGTGCGTATCTCAAACGTGAAGCAGAGCCGTATAACATGTTGAAACTGTAGAGCTTGTACAATATCTTGCGTGTCATAGAACAATGGCCACTTGTATAAAGTGTAAACATCTTCAACAGACAAGTTAGTAAGCCAATTGGGTCAAATACCCTGATAGTCTCTATCTTCCTATCTCTGTTCAAAACTTTGACCGCTTCTCCCGTCCTCCAACTTCTCAAACGTATCACTACCAAATGTTTCACCCAAGTTAGGGATAACATTCCCGTCAAGGTCAGTGTACTGTGGATAGTAATCAGATGTGATATCTTCAATCTCAATCTTATCCACTCCTTGTAGCTCCTTGTCACTTAAAACATTGACTTCTAGAGCATCATTTACAAGCTCATCTGGATTCAGTCTAAACATCTCAGCGAGCTGCTCGTCGGTCAGGTCATGTATGATTTCTTCTTCTTCGGGAGTGTAGCTCAATGACCTTCTAACAATCTCTTGCAAATTCACTTATGCTTTTCTCCAAGTTCTTTTGTCTTTCTTTTGTTGTTGCTCTCGTGGCATGTAATTGCTCCAATATTGAAACTAAATCAGGCTAAATTTATCAAATTGCAGATGCACCAGGAGCTTAGTTTCAACTTCACAGTCATCACCTTCTTCTAGGATCTTTAGTACTTCTTCAGCAAGCCTTTGGCTTTGCTATAGATCAATATGTTGTTCATAAGCTTTGGAGATCTTCCTCTGAAGCCAATAAGCATTAAAGTCTTGTACATTCAATATCATACCCGCATTAGCTTCTTGTGAGTGTTAGTCATCCATACCACCACCCATTTGCATAGCATTATTCTCATCTCTATCCAAAACATCATCTTCTTCCACCTCTATCAAGTAGGAGAAGAGCATGTGAGGGAAACTGAACAGGGTGGTTAAGCATCAGTGCAACATATGCATTCTAGATTTGGTCAGACATCTTATTGAATCCTCCTCACCTTGAGGCTATGCACTTGAGGATAACATGAGCCAAGTACTTGAACTGGCGGCATATGTTGCTCTTGTTTAGCACACATGCGTTGATGTCCCCAGCGTACTTTATCCTCAGAAAGCATCCCCGAACAGTTAGGGGATGCAACTTGGTTGGGTAGGCACTGTCCTCATCCAGATCCAAGACCCTCCTTAGGCCATCTTCTATGATCTCAATCTCCTGCCCGAAGATAGAGCTCCTAATACAGTGAGGCTTAACCGACCGGTCAACTAAGGCACCCTCCCAAAACGCTTGTTGTATAGATCTATATGGTGTGCATGGAGCAGAGATGGCCTCGTAGATCCTCGATCTGTGCAGGAAGGCAATAATCCCCGTGAACTCAAAGGCATTCCGTGAAGTAGCATCGAGATGAGCGCAGATGTTGTGCTTGGTGGTCATAGTCCATCTATCAGCCATATTGCTGCAACACAAGATGCATATACATTAGATTTGTGCATAAGAGATGACATTTGAGATTTAAATTGTTTTTTTATCAAACTGGTTCAATCTCACGATAGAACCATAGGACTGAGTTCAGTCATACGATTGAGCCTGCGACTGAGTTCAGTCGTGAGATTGAGCCTGCGACTGAGTTCAGTTGTGAGATTGAGCCTGGGACTGAGTTCAGTCATGTGATTGAGCCTAGGACTGAACTTAGTCGTATGTTAAGCCATGCAGTTGACTCATACTTATGATTCAATCATGTGATTAGCTCATACTTATGAGTTTGACCTCATACATTTCCAAACACTTAAAATTTTAACTTTTGATATATAACATTATGATCGATGATCATCTCATGACCCTTTTAATTGAACATCATTTGATCACCTCAGACATGATCCTTTTAATTTTACATCATTTGATCACCTCAAACGTGATCCTTTTAATTTAGAACCAATTGGTCACCTCAGACGTGACATCTTTTAGTTAGTGATACACTGTTTTCATCTAGTTGTATAGTCCGACATCTACGCAATGAAAAAATTGAAAACAGAAAACAACTTGAATTAAAACCAAACAAGACATATTTTTGTGTTTTTCGTTTGAGATGGATTGAAACCTTTTAGAAATCATCTAACAGATTTTTCTTCCTGAGCTGAAAAGCTTCAAGTTAATTTGATTATTTCTGGAAAGATTCACTACGGAATCGTACAGGTATATCATAATTATTTGGGACCATTTTAACATGCACTTTGATACTAGATTCTTATTTTGGTCTGAGAGTCAATAGCACTTTCAGGAAATCATACTAGTGCTATAAGATGCACACAATGATTTTGATTGTCAAGAGTTGCAGCCACGATGATTGTCACTATACTTGTCCACTTAAATCCATAAACAGATTTTTGACTCATATTGGTGATGAGTTAGGTTTAATTATTTCAACAAGCATTTGTGGATCTCACACTTATATGGTAATCAACATTCCTCAGGAGATTTTGGAATGATCTACGGGTATTTGACAAGAAGAAACTATTCTAAGAGCTTTCAAAGAGATGCCAAGCCTCAAGTCAGTGACATCGCACAGCAGAGAGGTGCAAACAACAATGAATTCTAGAATATTTGGGTTATGCTTATCCTCAAGTCAGTGCCACCGTACAGTAGAGAGGCACACAACCTATCTTCTTATTAGAGCATTTGTTTTTCCCTTTCACATAATGCACCAACAACATTAGTAATTAGCTTGATTGCACTTAGTAGTTTTTCCATCTGCTTTGCTTATTTTTATGGTCATCCGCACACATATGTGGCATTTATATTGTTCGTCACCCCTTATTGGAAATGCGTTGATTGTGTAAACCAGGGATAAGAGGAGAATCCACAGCAAGTTGAACAAATTAGTTTGAATTTGATTCACCAATGATGTCTACTCATCTATTGTGTTGAATCTACCGACACATCATAATGAACTAGCAACCTCTAAGTCTACTTTCTCTATGTTACCTCAGTAGCAGACTAGTTTTACCATCATTTTTCTTTTATTGTGCTTAGACTTCTCAGAATTGTAATTTGAATTTAGCATCTTGATCATTTAAATCCTTTTGAGGTCCCATACAATTTGTTCCATGTGTACTATCTTTTTCCATAAACTTTGAATCAAAATCACAAATTTGATTTCATTTCTTTCAGCTAAGCTGCCCTCCCCCTCTTTTTTTTGTTCTTTTAATAAGTAAATAAATACTTCAACTAATTAAATACTAAACTAAACTATTCTCCCCTAAAATTCTAAAACCGAAAATCTTTTTGTGTTTTTGGATTTTAATAGATAGGAAAATAAAATATAATAAAATAAATAATAAACTAAGAAAATACTTGTCGGACTAAGAACTCCCTTCTTCTTGAATCACATCACTTTTGTTTTTCACGGCATTAACCTCTAAAAGATATAAAAACCAAGGTTTGTCAAATTCTTTTGTGTAGAGGTTGGCGTGTTGAAAATCCATATTAATTGTTAGGATCAGTGATCTAAGTTTGATTGATTAGAGAGTATTGCAGCGGAAGTCAAACAATGAATTAAACAATTCACAAGAACACAATTGATATTCAATATAAGAGTAAACGGTTATAGAGAGAGAGAATTTTGCGAAAGATATTTCATTCAATATGTGATTTCGTGGTAACAGAATGTCACACGTACAATTAGGTCAACATCTCTTATATAGGAGATGTGACGTCTAACAAAATTTATTCAAACTACTGATAGTTAACACGACTACTGAAGATGTCAAAACAGCTGACATCTTCTTACAAAAATACTAAGTGTTAACTATCACTACAACTACTGAAAAGAAACTACTGAAACTACAACGACTGAAGAACATGCTCTTCAGTCGTTTTACAAGTACTGAAATAGAAAAGAAAACTATTGAAAGGAAACCATCACAACAACTGAAGAATGCTTCTTCAGCTGTTGTAACAAACTCTGAAGGCATCAGTACTTGTACTTGAACTTCAGCTGTTGTCATCAGCTGATGTCTTCAGCTATTGTCTTTAGTCTTTGTACTTCAGCTGTTGATCTTCAGTACTTTAGTCTTTAGCTGTTGATCTTCAGACTTTGGTCTTCAGCTGTTGAAGTCTTCAGTACTTTAGTCTTCAGCTTTTAAAGTCTTCAGTACTTTAGTCTTCAGCTGTTGATCTTCAGACTTTGGTCTTCAGCTGTTAAAGTCTTCAGTACTTTGGTCTTTAGCTGTTGCTCTACAGACTTTGTCAAACAGCTGATCAAGTCTTCAGCAGTTGTTGTGATGTCTGTGGGACTTAGAGGTTTTTCTGATCAGGCTCATTGGTTTTTTTGGTCCAACAAACTCCCCCTGAACTAATGCAGCCAAAACCTCTAAACTTATTGAAGATGTCCCACTTATTATGGCAGAAAGATTGGTCTTTTTGTCTTCTAGATCAGCTCAGAAGTGACCCTTGTAAGCACAGGCCTGGGAAGAAGTCTCAATGATCTGTTTGGCAAGGATGAATGGGAACTCTGTCTTAGGGAACTGGACACAGAGCTGTTACCCCATCCATGAGATCTACTTCCCAACTATGAGTCTGTATGACTCCCTTGTATAGGCCTCAAGGAAGGTTACTTGTTCCTCCATGGTAAGCTCTTCTGCTCCTCCGTCAAAAAGTGATTCTGACCCATAATACTCAGATAGGTATTTGACCTGCTTCCTATTCTTGAGTTCCACAGTTGTTATTACTCTATAAGCAAATTCATCTGGGTGATTACCCTCTAAGAACAACTGGAGCTCATTCTTTCTAACTTCCTCAAGCCTCCTATACACTAACCCATTTTTCACCATTTTATTCTCCAGCATCTTTTGTGGGGTCAGTTTAGCTTTATAGGCTTTCTTGAAGTCATCTAGGATTTCCCAAGGTGATACTACAAAGACCAGTGAGATCACTTCATCTACAATCTTCTTTACTTGGCCAATGTATCTCTGTGGAATGTTTTTCTTTTGAATCCTATGAGACACCCTGGGATTAGGCCAAATCCTCACTCTCTCCTTTTGATATTGAAAGGTATGTTTAAGAGGGTATAACCTGAGAGCATGCATCTTCATGTTGATGATTGAAGATGTTGCAGCATATGCTTTGTCAACTCTTCTCAACAGTTCCTCATCATGTTGTTTGTGAAGCTCTTCTTTTTCTCACTTCACTTTCACAGTTTGCCTTTGAGACTCAGGAGTAACTGTTGGAGGGTGACTTGTGGCCTTAGGCAACTGTATAACAGTTGAGATTAGCAGCCTATCTTCATCTTCATCATTATCTTCTTCATCTTCTTCTAGCCTCAGTACCCTTCTCTTCCTCTTCTGGGGTACATCATCGGCTATTGGTTTTGAGGGTAAGGGAATTGGTTTGGTGGGATGAGGTTGTGGTGGTTTTTGGGCTAAAGGGATTGTTTTAGTGGGTTTTTTTTTTGGTGGTTTTGGTGTGGGAATTTTGAGAGGCTGTTCTAGCATTTTGGATGTGAGTGCGGCTTTAGATTGCTTGACTAGTTCAGTCCCGCTCTCAGCACCAGCTTCATTTAAGGCTTCAATAACCAATCCTTTGGTATATACTTCAGACGAACAGATCTTGGTGGTTATTGCCAAGATGTTGTCCCTGGACCAAGCCTTGATTTCAATCAATGATCTACCAAGATACTTGCTATGAACCTGATCATGATTTCCAGCCTTTCCCTTTCCAACACATCATAACTTGCCCATCTAGCTTGGATTTCTTCAATCTCTGATCTTCTGATTTCTGAGTCAAGTTTTTCAGTGTCATGACCTTGCCTAAACAACTGATCAATGATGTTATCCATTGATCGGCTGTGTTCGGCATCAGCATCCTTCACCATTATCTCCAAGTCAGTCTCCTTTTTCATTCTTCCTTTTCTTGTATGTGACATGAAAGTCTTTAGTACTTTCAGTCAGTTTCTCCATGTTAGCTTCCTTCTCCTTCTCCTTCTCAATCTCTACACTCAACTCCTTCTCATTTTCCACTATTGTCTCTTTTTCTTTCTCTATCCTATCTGCAATCCTCTTTCTTTTTGCTTTCACTGACTGAATCTCCCCCTTTTTGGTTCCATTGGTTGCAAGGGTTTGATTGTCAGAAAGCCTTTTACGCACAACATCCTCTATCATGGGTTGTATAACTGAGGGAAGCCTCTCATCAAGGGTTTTAATCACTATATAAGTGATAATTGGTGTGATGAGAGGTAAGGAATTTTGAAAGATAGCAGCTATTTGCTCAGGGGGGTTCTGTCCCTGAGAAATAATGCCAGAAGTAGAGGTAGGTGGCTGAGTGTTTTGGAGTGGCTCTGTGTATGGAGACCTTTAGAGGAGGTGCCATCTGTGGGGTTTGAGGGGTAGATGGTCTTTGATCCTGAGAAATTTTGGCAAGCAGCTCTTTGAGTCTGCTCACCTCATCCTCTAGGATGGTGTTTTGGGCTAAAACATCATAAAAGAAGCCCAGGTCATCATCAGTGTTTACTGAATCACCAGACCTCCTGATAGAATCAGGATGAACATGCTCTGAGTGTAGATCAGTAGTAGCATGTGCCCCTTGGTCTTGGTACTGCAGACTTCCTGCCTCAGGACTATGTCCTTCATTAGCAGTTGCCTCTGGTGAGGTCTTATGAATGTTACCAACTTCATCCTGATCATATGCTGAAGCAGGAGAAGTGACAGCCTCACCAGAAATTCCAATCTCCTTTTCTACACTTGGAGATGGAACATTGTAACCCCTGTGCTGTGGGTTATCAGAAGCACTTTGGTCCTCCCCCTCAATGGTTGAGGTATTCCCAGTTGTAATTGGTTTCTGGGGAGGGGGTGAGGAGTGCAACTGACTCAACACTTGTGCAACAATAAGGGTAGGACTTGGAGGGGCGGTTGCATGTGGAGATTGGGTAGAAGCAGATTGCACCCGGGGTGAGTGGTGCGCTTCAATGGTAACCCTCTCAATTGAGATAGGTTCCAGCATTGTGGGATCCCCAATATTGGTTGCAACAGGATCCTGTTGAGAGGATACCTGTGCGGCTTTGGCAGGTGAGTCTTTGACATAACTGGGGGGTTAAAACCAGTATGTGTGTCCTGTGTTCGTGGTACAGGGCATCCTCAGGGGACTCATCTCCCTGAGTAGCCTTTTTTGGCTTTTTGGATTTTGGTTTGGTGGGGACTTTGGATTTGGAGGTGGTGGCTGTGGGTTCCATCTGCGTGGGTTTTTGCAGCTTGGCAGCCTGTTTGAGTGATTGGTCTGAGTTGTGCCTGGAGTATACCTCAGGCAATACAGCCATGGCAGGGACTCCAAGGCCAACAAGTCCCAAGCTTTCAGCTGGTTCTCTATAATGGCCATGATAAACCGAAGATATAATATCCATCGGTTAGCAATAGGTTTTGAGGCATATCCTTAAGTTCAAGAAATATTATTTCAGAAAAATTTAAGTTTTGTTGCTCAAGGATAGAGAATAATACCTGCTGCCACTGGTGACATTTGATCCCAAGAAGAAGTCTTAGGAGCTAAGCATACATTCACCATATGAAAAATAAGGTGTTCTGCATTATGGAAATGCTTCTTCAGGATAGTAGAGGCGCTGAATTACCCTGGTATCCATGGTGGGCAAAGGATAGATCAGTGGTGCCCTGGTATCCATGGTGGGCAAAGGATCCATGGTAGAGGCGTAGGGTTTGGCGAAGATTGCCGGAGTGATGACCACCTGATGGTTGTTGACGAACGACTGGAGAGACGCGGTGTCATTCTCCCCAGTGATAAGGGTGACGTTCGTCCAGAACTGATTTAGGGTCGGCATGAATGGTAGGATTTAGAAGGAAGGCCATTTTGTAGGGAGAATGGACCATTAGATCAATGGCATTATCAAACTTTCTCCAGAAGGTGATTTGGTAAGGTAGGCAACACAGTTGTGTCTTGGTTTAAGCTTCATGGTCGCCATTAATGTGAGAGAAGATTTGGAGGTTTTGAACGTTAGGTTGGAGATAATGAAGCTCTGTAAGACTAGGTATTTATAGGGTAAGGGTTAGAAAACAACTAAAGGGTTTGGTGTTAATCATCAGTAGTTTTAAACGACTGATGACATGGTATTAACCTTCAGAGGTTGAAACAACTGAAGTCTTGGTTTTAGGCATCAGCAGTTATAAAACTACTGAAAACCATGGTTTTGGCTTCAGATGTTTGAAAACAACTAAAGACTTGGTTTTAGTCATCAGTAGTTGTGAAACTACTGAAAACCTTGGTTTTGTCTTCAGGTGTTGTAAACAACTGATAACTTGGTTTTAGTCATCAGTAGTTGTAAAACTACTGAAGACATGGTTTTGTCATCAGTTGTTGTAAACAGCTGAGGACTTGGTGTTAGTCATCAGTAGTTATGAAACTACTGAGGACATGGTTTTGTCATCAGCTATTTAGGGTGAAACAGCAGTTGTAGAAACAACTAAAGAGAAAATTCTCATCAGTAGTTTTCGTCAATTCTTAGCCTTTTAGCTGTTTCATACTGTCCTCAACACTTACTCATCAGTCTTTTTGTTGTTTTCAGTTGTTTCATAGGACATCAGTACTGATCTGTTTTTACTGATATTAGTAGTTATAACTACATCAGTAGTTGTAACTTTTTAGCAGAATCAGTACTATATGTGATATGGTTACTAATGATCATCAGTACTTATTTACTAAGATCATCAGTAGTTATCACTTACTCTAGCTGCAGCATACCAAGCCTTAACACTAGGTTTTGGAAAGTTGAACTATCCAAAGGCTTAGTAAAAATGTCTGCAAGCTCATCAGCACTAGGGACAAACTTTGGATCAATCAGACCTTTTTCAAAACAGTCCCTAATAAAATGATGTCTGATCTCTATATGTTTGGTCCTAGAGTGCTGGACTGGATTTTTGACAATGCACAGAGTTGAAGCACTATCCATTAATAATGGAGTCTTAGTCTCTGTAATGCCATAATCCAAAAGTTGGTTCTGAAGCAGAGTACCTGAGAAGTACAACTTGCAGCTACAATTACTCTGCTTCAGCATGGATGTAGCAACAGATGTTTGTTTCTTACTCTACCAAGAATCAAACAGTTGCCTAGGAATTGACATCCACCAGAAGTTGACTTTCTGGTTAACTTACCCCTGCATAGTCACTATCAGAGAAAGCAACTAATTTGCATGAGTGTCCAGTGGAATACCATAAACCTAGAGATTGTGTACCTTGCAAATATCTAAAGATCCTCTTGACTGCAATCAAATGAGACTCTTTAGGAGCAGCCTGAAATCTAGCACAAACACAAGTTGCAAACATGATATCTGGTCTAGAAGCTGTTAGGTACATCAAGGACCCAATCATACATCTGTAAAGTGTTTCATCAACAGCTTTACCTTTTTGATCTGCATCCAGTTGTGTGGTGTTGCACATGGGAGTAGAACAGGGCTTACAATTTTGTAAATCAAACTTATTCAAAAGATCTTTTGTATATTTTGACTGATGAATAAAGGTTCCATCAGCCTTTTGTTTGATTTGCAAGCCTAGAAAGAACTATAATTCTCCCATTACACTCATTTCAACCTTTGTTTCATTAAACATGTAAAATCATCACACAACTGGGGATCAGAGGATGCAAAAATAATATCATCAACATAAATTTGAACAAGTAGCTTATGTTGATCCACCTTCTTAATAAAAAAAGTTTTATCTATGGAGCCTTTAGTGAAATTATTTTTAAGAAGAAAATTGGAAAGTTTCATACCAGGCTCTAGGAGCTTGCTTCACCCATAAGAGCCTTATCAAGTTTATACACCCAATCAGGATGTTTATTATCCTCAAAACCTGGGGTTGACACACATAGACCTCTTCTTTTATTTTACCATATAAAAATGCACTTTTAACATCCATTTGAAAAACTTTAAGATTGTGGAATGCAGCATAGGCTAAGAACAATCTAATTGCCTCTAGTCTGGCTACAGGGGAAAAGGTTTCATCATAATCAATACCTTCTTCTTGTGAAAACCCTTGTACAACCAGTCTAGCCTTGTTCTTAACAATAAGCCCATTTTCATCAGTTTTATCCTAAACACCCCTTTAGTGCATATTGCACACTTACCTGGGGGTAGAGGAACCAGTTCCCACACTTGCTGTTTCTTGAACTAAAGTAGCTCAGCTGCATGGCTTCAACCCATCCATTCTCTCAAGCAACATGATAGTTCTTTGGCTCTAGCTGACTGATGAAGAGAGCATAGAAGCAGAAGTTAGACAATTGACTTCTTGTTGAAACTCCAGCATTGATATCACCAATGATTTGAGACATTGGGTGATTCTTCAGCTCTTGATAAACAATGAGATCTGTGCAAGTGTTTGTAGAACCTTCAGCAGCAGCAGATGGATGCAGACTCTTGAAACCAAGATTAGATGGTAAATCAAAAGATGTAGAGGAATCAGATATCTCATCAGCATTGTTGTGGATGGAACTGCTGAAGCTACAGGAACATCAAGTTTAGGAGACTCAGGCAGTTGATCACTAAACTTGAATAGGTGAGTATTGATATTATCATCATCATCAATACCACCAGGTGGAAGACATGCTGCAGAAGATGATTTATCCACATGATCTGCAACAGCTGGAGGTCGATAAGGAACATATTGCAGTATGTCCAGATCAAACAACTCCACAGGGTTTTGTAGAATCTTGTCCTTTGGAGATTCATTAAACTTCACATGCAGAGTCTCTTCAACTATCTTTGTTCTGCAGTTGAAGACTCTGTATGTCTTGCAAGTAGATGAATAACCAACAAAATACCCTGCATCCACCTTAGGATCAAATTTTGGAGTTGATCCTTTGTGTGAGAATGAAACAGGGACACCCAAAGGCTCTGAAAAATGAAATTAGAGGAGCCAAGTGATGTAGAACTTCATATGGAGTCTTCATCAACCTCTGATTTACTAAGGCTCTATTCTGCACATAGCAAGCTGTGTTAACAGCTTCAGCCCAAAAGGTCAGTGGCAAACCAGAGTTAGCCAACATAGACCTTGCAGCTTCAATTAGGGTCCTGTTCTTTCTCTCCACTACTCCATTTTGTTCTGGAGTTCTTGGGATGCTAAACTCCTTTTGATTCCCTTTGAAAGAGAAAAATCATCAAGTGTATGGTTTCTGAATTCATTCCATTGTCACCCTTATACACTTGACTGATAGAGAATACTGCTTCTCAACATACAACACAAGTTTATAATCTTCTGAGCAACCTCATCCTTTGAATGCAAAAGAAAGTCCATACAAATCTGGAGTAATCATCCACAATTACCAGACAGTATTTCTTCTTTGCCATGCTCATCACTCTCACAGGACCAAATAGATCCATGTGCAGTAACTGCAAGCAGGCAGTGGACTTAGGTTCTTCAATAGGAGGAATGAGACTTTGTGCTATTTTCCTTTTAAACAAGCAGTGCAGGTTTCATCATAGTGGAACTCCTTTATTGGTAAACCTCTCACTAAACTATTGTGGATCAGCTGATTCATGTTTTTGATATTAACATGACCCAGCCTTCTATGCCACAGTTTAGATTCCTGAGGAGAGGCTTTGGAAAATAGGCAAGGATGGCCTTTGAGAGCTATTTTCTTGGAAAGATCTAGGCATACACTCTTCCTGTCCTGTTGGCCCTCAGGAGAGTGTGATCATCCAACACCTTATCAATCAAATTCAGAACTTTGGATGATAGAATCCTGCAGTTCTGACTGGTGAAAAGAGCAACATGGCCTTTATCACACATTTGACTGACACTCAAGAGATTGTATTTGAGATTTTCCACATGATTAACATCATCAAACGTTATTTCCCCATTGGAGACAAAGCCTTTGCCAATGATGTAACCCTTAGCATCATTGCCAAAAGAAACAAACCCCTTCTTTCCTTGAGAGTAGTCATGAAGAAGAGAGTTGTTCCCTGTCATATGCATAGATCCTCCACTGTCTACATACCAGATGCTGCTTTGGCATGCTGAAGAACCCTGCAATCATAAACAATTAGTTAGTTTTTGAGATCCAAACCTTTTTGGTTTTGGGTCTATTCACATCAACAGATGGTAAACTAACAAATTTGCTATGAATAACAACCTGAGGGGATGGAGATGGTGAAGAAGAAGAATCCTTTGGCATGGATTTTCTTCTCTGTGGTTTCAGCACAGGAGCATCTAATTGGTTGACTCTCCCCAATAGATGTTGAACCATCATAACAAGTTGTGCCTGATTCTGTGATAAAGCCTTCAGCTCATCAGACACATTAGTGCTTGAGATTGATGGATTCCTGTGTTGTACCATCTCCTTTGAGCAACCTCAGCTATTGCCTGATTAACCCCTTGCTTTTTGGATTTCTTTTCGGATTTTCGGGTCACAGGTTTTGATGTTGCTGGTACAAATTTGGTTTCAAACTCAGTTTGCATTTTATCCATTTGCTTTTTAATGTTCTTATTATGTTTGAGTTTGGAGCCCTTTTTATACCAGCAATCATCAGTAAGATGATTGAATAAGCCACATATTTCACATGGCTTTTTCTTCATCTTAAGTTGATCATCTGTTGAAGAAGATAAAACTATCGAAGACTTATTCTTCAGCAGTTTGCTATCAGTACTAGCAGTTTTCTTCCCTTTAGTACATGCTTTCTTGATATCTTCTTCAGTAGTTTTCTCACCTTTCTACTTGTAGTTTTCCTCCCTTTAGTACATGCAGTAGTTTGGGTTTGTTCTCCAGGTGTTATGACATGCTCTTTGGTACTTTCAATACTTTGTGAAATACCACCTGGAGTGATCAACTTTTTGATCATGTGAGTGTCAGCATTTGAACCATCAACATCAGCTGATAGGTTCTGAGAGGAATTAATGCTGACTTCAACCTTTGATGGTGTTGTATCAGATAGTAGATCACATGATGAAAAGGATTGGTTATTGCTTTCTCCATCAGATTCTACCTCTGCTCTGGGAGTAAAATCTGTACGAGGAGCAGTGTGATTATAACCAATACCAAACTTCACATTGGAAGCAGACTGCTTACTAAGAAGCAATTCAAAACCCTTGCAAGAATGTACCCATCGATCACACTCTACCTGGGTAGTTGCGAGTGTTTCTTTGAGGTCTCTGTACTTCTCTAGAAGTACCTCTTCCCCAGCCTTATCATCAGTGATTTGGCATTTAAGTTTGTAAATCTCATCATTTTTATCATTGAGCACAGACTCAAATTCAGCTTTTCTTTTGGAATTATTTGTTCTAGCTCAATGTTCTTGTTAATTAAAGCTACATTTGCTTCTCTAATAGATACAAATACGCTATGCATGTTTCAGAACATAGCTTGGCTTTGGCCTCAGAGGATACTGTGATACCTGTGTGTAGAGGCATTAGAGGATGAGGTATCAGCAGACTCCAGAGCCATAAGAGCAAGATTTCCAAAAGGATTGTCACCACCATGTTGACTAGCACCTGAGAACAGTTGTTCATGACCAGACATATCATCTGGTAAACTGCTCCAGTCAACAACTCCTGGGGTGAAAAAGCTGTGTTGTTGAGGTTGAGATTGTTTATGAGATTGGGAAGGTTGAGGTTCAGGTAATGCTTGTGGTTGTTGTGCAATAGGAGCTTGAACCGGATTTGGTTGAGGCATGTAATAACAGGGATATGGATATGACATTGGACCCTGAGAGACAAAGTATGCAGGAGATATAGGGTGTGAATGATGACCAGAACTCGTAGGATGTTGCCCTATGTTTTGTGGACTAGTGCTTGGAAAAGTCACAAAGGTGCAGAGGAGTTAGATCCGTTGATCTACACTCTCTTGCAAAGTGTCCAAGCCTTTGGCATTTGTGACACCTCAACTTACTCTTGTCAAAACCAACTTTGGTTTTGCCAGAGAGTCCAGGAAATTTCCTGCCAGTTCTCTTGCAGAACTTTTGAGATCTGATATTAACTAAGGCCATTTGGCTTAGAATATCCATCTCTTCTAAATCATCATCAACAATACCCTTCAGATCATCCATGATGAAGCATAAATTGTCACTATTACAGCTTGATTGACTATCACCACCAACAAATGCATGATCAGAACTGTTTGAAGAGAAATCTATATGCTCATCATAATTGCTTTCAGATGCAGCATATTCTGACTCATGACCAACCAAGGCAGTGTTCCCTGGTACAAAGTCATCAGTGAGCTTTCCTGATGATGCCAGTTTCCTTTTCTGCTCTATCTCTCTCTCGAATGTAAGCAGTTTCCATGAAGTTGGGTGAGAGATAGGCTATCCAGATTTGCACTGGAGCGTAGGACAATAGTGTATGTGTCCCATCTCTCAGGCAGTGATCGAGGAATCTGTTATTCATCTGGCTATTGGTGTATTCCTGTTTGACCATTTTCAGCTAGAGATCAAACAAGAAAAACGCTCAAACTGTTGAGTCAGTGTCTCACCTTTCTATGAGAGAATGTCTCATATTGTTGGGCAAGGATTTCCTGTTGTTTGCTAAAACCTCATATGTTCCACCGAATTGTTCTTTAGTGCATTCCAGAGGTCATGAGCAGTTTCATGATGCATAAGCCCTGAATAGATTTCATTAGGCAAGGCCATGGCCAAAATACCATGCGCTTTAGCATCAATCTCAAACAGTTTCCGATCCTCATCTGAGTATTGTTCCTTCTTCTTTGGAAGCATTTGGTTGGTTTCCGGATTGTTCACCATAGGCTTGTGTGGACCATGTACCACAGATGTCCAACAACCTGAACTGTTAACAGACAGGTGATGAAGCATCCTTCGTTGCCATATGTTATACTCAGTCCTAACCAGCATCGGAGGCTTGGTTGAGGAACCTGTATTGTGAGGGTCATTAGAAGGAGTAGTCATTCTCAGATTCAACCAAATTCAATTAAGCTTTAGCAGATTTAGAACAAAAACACAACAAACCAATTGAACCAAGAGAGAGCTCAAAGTGAATAAACGAAAGCAGCAAAAATTCAATAATCTATAACCGATTCTTGCAAATATGCTAATTCAATCAAACATAGATATTGAATAGCAGTTTCAATGATCAATTGTTAGATCGATCAATGATTAACCAGCTCTGATACCATTTGTTAGGATCAGTGATCTAAGTTTCAATGATCAACTGTTTTTCTGATCAGGCTCATTGGTTCTTTTGGTCCCACATTAATTTTAATAACATCAATTAATTTATTCTCAAAATAGTCATGTATAAAGTGATTTATAATATCGATGTGTTTTTTTTCAGGTGTTAGACCAGATTTTTGGTGACAGCTATTGCAGTAGAATTATCAACAAAGATAGGGGTGTTAGAAAATTGCAAACCATAGTCTCACATTGGGTGTTGAATCCAAATGATTTGCGAATAGCAACTTGCAGCAACAACAAATTCAGCCTCGCATGTTGATAGAGCAATAGATGTTGCTTCTTACACTGCCAGGTGACTAACCGTCTTCCAAAGAACTGACAACCCGCTGATGTTGATTGTAATTCATCTTGCACCAACCATAATCCGAGTCACTATGCACTGTAAGCTCAAAGTCATCATCATGAGGATACCACAACCCGAGTGTTGGAGTACGTACCCTTCAGATAACGAAAAATCCTTTTAACTCCTATGAGATGATTTACATTTGGTTTTGCCTAATATCTTGAACAAAGACACATGGCGTACAAAATATCAGGACAAGAGGCTGTGAGGTACATTAGAGATCCGATCATTCCTCTGTACATGGTGGCATCAATCAGATCACCATTTTCGTCGGGTGCCATGTCATGGTTCGTGGCAAGTGGGGTGCCAACAGCCGAAGCATTCTCCATATCGAATCTACTGAGGATATCTCTTATATATTTGGACTGATGCAGGAATATTCCTTTTGGTGTCTGATGTAACACCCGTAAATTTTCTTTGAAGCCGATGAAAGAAGAAAAGAAATAAAGTCCAAAGTCGAGGGACCAAACTTGCCAAACGGGAAAAACTTGGACAAGTGGAAGTATAAAAGGGGAGGGCAGCCCACACCCTTCCCATTCTTGCAAAATCA
Source organism: Flaveria trinervia (assembly GCA_025506515.1). Taxonomy (NCBI): domain Eukaryota; kingdom Viridiplantae; phylum Streptophyta; class Magnoliopsida; order Asterales; family Asteraceae; genus Flaveria; species Flaveria trinervia. The sequence goes on along the minus strand of CM046447.1, from coordinate 69,705,469 downwards.
ACCAAGGGAGAAGAGAGAAAAGGAGAAAAAGAGGAGAAAAGCTTGGTTCGGGTTGATCCAAGCGTGGAAATAGACGTGTAGTAGGTCAAATCGAAGCTCTACTCGACAGGATCATTTGTGTGAGTTCTAGGACCCCTCTTTTACACGTTTTTGAATGATTTTGGGGCTGGAACACATCTAAAAACCATTTTTCGGGTATTTGGGTGTAAACTCGTTTTCGTATGTGTGTGTATGTGTATGATTCATTTGGGGCTTGATTTCGGGCTTGGTTGTGCTTGAATGATGTTGTGGTATGCTTCCCTAAGGTTTAGAATGGTTGATTTGAGCTTAGAATAGGTTTGGAAGAGTTTGGAGGTCGAACTTGGCGGTTGCAGTTCGGGATGAACTGCATTCTACGCCCAGCTAGGGCTATGCGACTAGAGGTCCATGCGTCCGAATGAGGTGAGACTGGATCCATACGCACGAAAGGTGTGCGACTGAGATTCATTCGCACGAAAGTGGTGCGACTGAGGGTCATACGTATGAGGGATATACGACTGAAGGAAATGCGAATGAAGGTCATGCGACTGGAGTCCATACGCCTGTGAGTCGTGCGATTGAAGTTCATACACACAAAAGGTGTGCGACTGCGGGCCAATCGCATGAAGGTCATGCGACTGAAGTCTATACGCCAGAATGTCATGCGACTGTGGTTCATTCGCATGGGAAGTATTCGATTGGAGGCTATGCGATTGGAGGTCCATTCTCCTGAGTGTTCTCCTACGCATGGAAGACCATGCGACCGAATAGGGTCCATACGCTCGAATGACCATGGTATTGTCTGACTTTCGGGAAAGTGCGGACGTAGGCTCGGACCTTTGGGGTTGTAGATGGTGTGATGGGCATGGATGATGTAAGATGATTTATGATGATAAGGAGGATGTAATGCATGTTGATGTGTGGTTCCGTATGGTTATATGTTATTGTGATGCGCGTGATTCATGTGATGTTTGTTGTCGTGTGATTGTGATGTTGTATGATTGTGATTGGTGTGATTGATGTTGTATGTTTATATGTTCCTTATTATTATGTATATCTATCTTTCCTGTGACTTTACGTGTTACGTTAATGAATGTAATGAAAGTATTATGTAACGTAAAGTGGAAGATAATGAAAAGAGGAACGTAATGAATGAATGCAAGCATGAACGAAGGAATAAGAGCAAGGATAGCTTGTAAGAGTAAGGAAGGAGGTTCACAATTCATTAAGAGTTGTTAGCTCAACTGTGTGCGTATTTATAATGTGTGATCTTGGCTAATACATAAGGGGACATAGACATAGTAGGGAGTTCAGTTTGGGTAACTGCTTCGATATGTGCGATGTGGTATTTACTGTGTGCTATGTAGCGTGCGATTTTGGCTACCTCATGTGGGTTCATACACACAGTAGGGAGTTCAATTATGATAACTGCTCCGATACGTGCGATGTGGTATTTGTTGTGTGTTATGTAGCGTGTGATTTTGGCTACCCATTAGATGGCGTGCGATTCTGGCTAAACCCTAAGAGTTTTCACACACACAGGGGGAGTCAGTCTTAGTGACCACTCCATTGGTGTGATTTGTGAGATATGTATGATGGATAACATGAGGGACTATAGACACAGTGGGAGTTCAGCTTTGATAACTGCTCTGATACGTGCGATATGGTATTTACTGTGTGCTATGTAGTGTGCGATTCTAGCTACCTCATGTGTGTGATCTGTGCGATATGTACTTTGGGTACGATGAAGTGAAGGTGCGATTTATGCGATTTGTGCGATATGTATGAAATGGACGAAAGGAAGAAGTGATGAACGAAAGAATGTTAGCGAACGTAATAGAAGATAATAATTATATTATCTCTGTGTATGTATGTTGTGTGATCGTTTAAAAGTAACAAATGGTTTTGTAAAGAAAGTAAAGTATGTTTTCTTTAAAATAGAACTCACTCAGCAACGCTGACTTTGATGTGTTTTCAGTTGGCAGTTATGTTGCTAAGGATGGTACAGGGTGACTACTCAATTCTTTTGGGATGGCATCCATTATTTTAATGCTTTTGTAATGAAATGTAAAATGATATTATGTAACGAACGGTTGTATTATTTTGGAAAGGCATTTTGATGAAATGAAAATATTGTTTTAATGTTTCTGCTACAATGGTTTTATGTAAGAGGATGAAATCATATGTTTTATGTGCGATGAATGACCAACTATAAGCATCCCGGGAACGGGGCCTTACATCTGATCCACCTGTAACCCATGGAAGAACTTCATCTCCCCCATGGCACTCATCTCAAACTAAGCTTTCATTACGGATTCAAATTCTTTACATAATTCTTTATCAACATGAGCACTTCTTGTTGTCAAACACAACTTTAAATCCTTTATCACAGATCTGAGAGACTGAAAGCAAGTTGTTCTGTAGTTGTTGAACGTAGTTGACCTTGTCAAACTTCACTTTCTCGTTTCCCACTTCGCCTTGAGTGGTGATGTAACCTCATTTATTCCCAGCAAATGATACATGTCCTCCTTTTGTTTGTTTGAGGTTAAAAAGAGGAGATGAATTCCCAGTCATGTGCTTGGACGCCCCACTATCAATAATCCAGGTATTTGTGATAGCGTAGTAGTGAACACCCTGCACATTCAAAGGAATTGATTAGTTTAGGTTTGGGACCCAAGCCTTAACTGGCTTGGGTGACCCAGAGGAATCACACATTATGAACTCAACCCACTGTCCTTTAGAGGATGAGGGCACATCCTTCTTCTTCTTGTTCTCACTATCAGACATATTACTTGATTTTGTCTTCCATAAGCAAGTTTTGTGTAAGGTCTGTTTGTGGTAAACAGACGACTAGCTTATGGTTTGAACTTTAGGTTCATTAATACTCTTAGGTGGAGTATTATATCTTATTTTAGAAAAACTTGGTTTTGCATCATAATATTCAATTTTCTTTTTGGGTGTCTGATAGTAAGAACAATTAGGAGAGATATGTCCTTGTTTTCAGAACTGTAGCATGACCTCCCTTCTACAGATTGAGGAGAACTTTTATGGGGTGGTTGGTTTGTTAGGGTTTGAGATGTGTTTGGTTGGGTGTTTCACTTCTTTTTTAGATGTTTCAGCTTCTTTAACAAAATTAGTTGTATTAACATTTTGAACATCTTTAACTTTCCTTTTATTTGGACTTTGATGAGTAACACGTTTTTGGTTAGTTAGATTAGTCATTTTGGGTTCAGAAGTAGACATGTGTGAACCTGACCTTAAATTAACCTTTTCAATTTCATCATCCAAATTTTCAATCGGTATCCTTTCTTTTGATTTCAAAGTAGACTCATTCTGTTTAGTGATATTTTCCACAGTTTTGCCCGTATAATCGGGATCACTAACCAGAGGAGTAGACACTACATGATCCTTTACTAGATTATTATTGACCGGTCTACATTTAGTGTTCAAAAGGATTGCATGTGGTGGTGGAACTACTTTATAACCCAGACCTTCCCCATTATTCTGTTCTTTCACTAAGTTTTGAACTATGTGTGAAGAACTAGCCAAGCTATGCAGTTTTTGTTTTAAGGATTCAACATCAACTTCTAAAACTACTTTTTCCTTTTTCGTTTCTTCCAAAGAATTTAAATAAAAATTTATGTCATTTGATTGATTTAAGGCAACAACCTTGGTTTCCCTTAGTTTATTTTCCAAAAGTTTTATTTTTTCTTTGAAGGTACACTTTTTTGTTTTAAAATACGATTAGCCTCAGTGCAGAGTTGTAAATCATTTACTAAATTATCATTGTGCTCTAATAACCTTGCAAATTTTAGATCAGTGCTTCCCTAAAATTTTACATTCAGTTAAAAGCATGTTTTTCAAATAATTGGTCATTAGAACTTACCTGTGAGGAATCAGATGAATCAGCCATCAAAGCCGTATCAAACTCTTCGGTGACTGAGTTTGTTGCTCTAATCTCTTCCTCAACCAAGTGATTAACAACATTCACAACTTCTTCGGTATCTAACAGCGTATGCTCAGCTATGATCTCACCCTCACTAGCAGATCCATCATCCAGTGCTTTAACAAAGGCAATATTTGATTCACCAAGAGAAACAAATCAGAAAGACCAGTCTTGCCTTCATCACCTTGAGCAGTCAAGCCTTTGTCTCTTTACTTGAAGAAGTAGTTCCAATCATATTTGTCTTGACGGTTGAATGTAGGAAACGGATTTCCATTTCTAGTTTTCTTGGGCTTTACACATTCACGTTTAAAGTGCCCTTTTTTATCACAGTTGAAGCATGTGACTTTGTTTTTGTCAAAACCAAAATTCGTATCTTTAGTGGCAACTAGATTTTGCCCCATCTTTTTGACAAACTTCTTTGCTCTTTTGACAGCACTAGCCAGGGCCACATTATGTCTATTCTTTCTAGCTCATTTTCATCAGCTTGCTTATAATCCTCATCTGCAAGATGACAGTTTCCAATCTTACCGGCAACTAAACCAGCATAAGATTGTACACCAGCCGCTAGAAGATCCATGTGCTCCTTAGCAACTTCCACTATGACATTACAGAGATTCTCGGTCTTTAACTTTGTAATATTTGCCTCAAGAACTATGTATGGGTTCTTGATGACCCTGACGTTTGGTTCCTGATGCACGGTTTTGGGAAGGAGCAGAAGAACTAAACACGAACATTGTTTTAAATGGTCCTCCTGAAACAGCTGGAGTTGGAACTGAGTTGTAAATTGAAGGATTCCGAACAGAGGATCCTTTCTTCGACTTGTATTTTTCATACATAGTTTTTCCTCCCTTAACTTCAAGATGAAATCATTTATGTCTAATGTCACAAGAATGTTTTTTGTCTTAGATTAGACACAAATGAATCCCATTTATCCGGCAAACCATCAACAAAGCTTGAAATTTTATATTCCATAGATGTTGTAACACCATGAGTGTGCAACTCACTTATCAGATGATAGAATCTGTCAATATATCATCCAAGCACTCATTCCCTATCGAAGAAAAATTATAAATTCCTTTTTGAGAGTTTTTGCCTTCAGTGCTTTCAAAGTTGTGATTCCATCATATCTCTTTTCTAATGCCTCCCATAACCTTTTAGTCTGCTTGTTCTCAGAGAACTAATGAAAGATGTCCTTAGGTATAGACTGAGTCAACAAGGCATATACTTTCTTTTTAGCATTGAACAGAATCTTCTGAGCTTCACTCATTCCTCCCAAGCTTAACTTGACTCCATTATCGTTGACCGGTACCATGTAACCAGTCTCAACGGATGTCCAAAGATGGATCAACACCATTTAAGTAGATTTCAAACACTGTGCATATTCATCCAACGTTAACAACTTTGGCGGTTTGTTATGGTTTCCAATATCATTCTCCAGAAGTGGAAGGTTCTGGATGCGTGAGTCATTTCCAGCAGTAAATACAAAAACTGGTCTTCCATTGCTTCAAACTTGGTACACATAGAACAGGACAGTTTCACTCGTGCGATGAACAATGCGAATGAATCACTCGTGCGAATGAATCACTCGTGCGAATGAAGGATGCAAATGAATTAAATCGTGCGATTGGATTCAGTCGTGAGTATGAACAAGGCGATTGGAATCAAACGACTGGAGTTGTTCAGTCATGTGAATGAGAGATGCGACTGAGTTCAGTCGTGTAGATGGAGTATACGATTGAGTTCAATCGTACGAATGGACCAATCGTGCGACTGAAGGCTAATGTGTTTGTAAAATTAAATATTTTGACACTTTGACACAAAATACGAGTTTCCAAGGAACCCTAATCTGTCGTATAATTAAAAACTAAAACTTTAACGCATGCAAACGTCGAAAACACCTTTTTGTTCGGCGACCGTGTACGTACGGAGTACAAACGGATTCTGCGTGAAACCAGATCAAATAGTGCGGAATCCTATTTGATTGGTGATCCAATCAGTGAGAACGATAACCCAATCAATATGACAATAGAATAAACATTAAGAATGAGTAGGAATCGATCAAGATCGAACTTTGAAGTTGGATTGGCTATTCAGGATGTTCTGGACGTTCTGGACGGCTAGGGTTTGTGAATATATGAAGTTTCTCTCAAAGTTTCTCAAGCATTTCAAGTACCTTATTTTTTCCACGAATTAAGTGGTATTTATAGGTTAGTGGTTTTCATTCGTACGCCTAAACCATTAGCATGGTTTAGTTGTGCGACTGAATCATGCGATTGAGTCATACGCACGACTGAAGGTTCAGTCGTGCGATTGAGTCAATCTTATGTCTCAATCATACGACTAATCCAGTCTCCTGGTTCAGTCATGCGACTGGTCCATAAGCATGATATATTCATTCGTATGGTCCATTAGCATGAATAATCACCCAACTAAGTTGAACATATTACTTAATCATTATTGACTAAGAACTATGTACAACAACCTCAATCCTATATATAAAGTTCATAGATATGTGTTATACCAGAATACAATAATAATATGAAATAATCAAAGATAAATAAACATCAAAACATATATCATATTTCATTTCATCATCATATTACACATATGTAAGACATGAAAGACTTTTACATTTAAGCATATAAACTAGGACATCATGTATCTACACTTTTGAAGCAAAGTGCTGACTTTTTTATTTAAAACATAGGTTTTTAACAGCAAAACTAATTGAATCCATGCAAAATCACGAACTTGGCTCTGATACCACTTGTTAGGACCGTGTACGTACCGAGTACTAACAAATTCTACGTGAAACAAGATCAAATAATGAGGAACTCTATTTGTTTGGCGATCCAATTAGTGAGAACGATAACCCAATCGATATAACAATAGAATAAACATTAAGAATGAGTAGAAATCAATCAAGATCCAACTTTTAAGTTGGATTGGTTGTTTAGGATGTTCTAAACGGCTAGGGTTTGGGAATATTTGAAGTTTCTCTCAAAGTGTTTCAAGTGTCATCAAGTCTCTCCATGAATTAAGTGGTGTTTATAGGTTAGTAGTTTTCATTCGTACGATTGAACCATTAGCATGGTTCAATCGTGCGAGTGAATCATGCGTTTGATTCATACGCACGACTGAAGATTCAGTCGTGCGACTGAGTCAATCTTATGCCTCAATCATACAGCTGATCCAATCTCCTAGTTTAGTCGTGCGACTGGTCCCAAAGTATGTTCATTCATGCGTATGGTCCATAAATATGGTCCATTAGCATGAATAATCACCCGACTAAGTTGAGCACATTACTTAATCATTATTGACTAAGAACTATGTACAACAACCTCAAACCTATATATGATGTTCATACATATGACTTATACACAAGACCCAGTAATAATATGATATAATCAAAGATAAATAAACATCAAGACATATATCATATCTCATTTCATCATCACATTACACATGTGTAAGAATGAAAGACTTTTACATTTAAGCATATAAACTTGGAACATCATGTATCTACAATCCTACTCTGTATAAGGATTATCTGCTTGAATTTTGGAAGACCTGCCAAGAGGTCATTATAGATATGGAGAAGGCACTATGTGCCACAGTGTAGGGGAGAACAATCTTCATCACTCCGGCCATCATCAACAATCATATTCAGCTGGATGATGAAGAAGGTGAGGTGTTCTTCCTAAAATAATATGTTAATCACTCCTTTGAGCAGATAGGCTATTAGTGAGATTTCTCTGTAAAGACTTTCAGGAAAGGGAAGGTCTTATCCCAATTGAAATACCTGCTTCATGTGGTTATCCACAGCTTGTCCAACAAGCATGGAGGGTGGAACCAAATTCCTAAAGATCTCCCCTTCATAGTGCATGGGATGGTTAGAGAGTCAAGTTTAGGTACTCTCAATTGGTTTATGCAAATCTGCTTGCTAACTTTGACTTCTTAGAATACTACATGTTTCCTAGATATGTTCAATAGATTCTTAACTGTGAAATGGGCTCACAGTTAAGGAAATAGGTAATATTCTTAAATTGAGACAGATGAAGCCCGACATCTTTAAAATCTTGAGGAAGCCAACTGTTGGCTTCTTAGGGGTAGAAACAGCCCTTGTCCCAAAAATGCTAGAGCTCATTGCTTAAGGTGACAACCTAGCAACACAAGCTAGTGTTGAACCCACCCCTTTTACATCTCGACCACCACAACAGCCACAAATCACCCTCACCTACCAAAGAAAACTCAGACAAACCCCTATTCAGACTATTGAGTTTGTGCAGACCCTTATATACTCACCCATACAGGAGGAAGTGGATACTAGAGCTCCTACTTCTCCTGAGGAGCAAACCACTCCCATTACTTCAATAATCAGTGTTGAGGTTCCTCATGCTCAACCTGATGAGCTCACAGGCCCAAATGCCTTAAGCCTTCACTCTAAGTCTCAACACTCAAGTGAACAACCTTCAGGGGACAACTACCATCCCCAGCCTTTGGACTTAAACCAACCCATTATTAACCTTGACTTCAATACTAATGAAGACTTAGGTTTTCAGTGAGTACCATGACTCTCTCTTCTTTTCCACTTCTTAAAGAGAGATGAGTGCTCCCAAGTCTCCTATGTCTAGACCATATTAGTCACCCATCACTGAGGTGGATACTTGTGAACCAGTTCAGGATATCATATGGAAGAGGCTCTCACTTTTGCAAATGATTACATCATTCAGACCTCAACCATGGCAACTCAGCCCATTGAAACCTCAACTGAGGCTGTCAGTGAGCAAAGGAAATCCAATAGTCAAGAACCTAAAGCTGGTGGTGAGAGACAGGACTTTGGTCCAATCATTTCATCCCCTAATGATTCTTTTGATGAAGATGAGGGGAATTTGAGGCTAAAGGTGCAACAACTGTCACAAACATGCACCTATTTAGTCTCCAAGGTCAGTCATCTTGAATCTCAGGTGACTACTGTTGATACATGTATGTCCCCAGATCATGATATGAATGTAATAGATCTTGTTTGTCTGATTCTGAGGTAATGCTTGGAATGATTAATGAAATGATATTGTTTGTTTGTTATTTATAATGTTTAATATTTCAGGTGACTACTATTGATACATGTCGACGTTGAATTGGTTAATTAGGTTTGTGGTTGTTTGAATTGTTACACATAATGTAATATTAATTAATACATTCAAACTTAACAAAATGAAGTTCTCATGCGAATGGCCCATGCGAATGGACCATACGCATGAATAACTTCATACGAATGACTCAGTCGCACGACTGAACCAGGAGACTGGATCAGTCGTATGATTGTAACATAATATTGGCTCAGTGGCACGACTGAACACTCAGTCGTGTGGATAAATCAACCGCATGGTTCAATCGCGCGAATGAACCATACTAATGGTTAAGTCGCGCGAATGAACAATACTAACCTATAAATACAACCCAATTCGTGGAAAAAAGAGAGCATTCTTTAATTACGATTTCAGACGTACCCTAGCCATCTAGAAGCCTCCCAATTCGTTCTCCAAGTTCACAGAACACATTAGATCGATTCCCAATCGACTTCTAACGTTAGATTCAATTCTTGATTGATTCTTCGTGTGTTCTCACTGATTGGATCGCCAATCAAATAGGATTCCACACTATTTGATCTGGTTCACACGCTAATCACTAGGTATTTCGTTCAAATACCAGGTCCTAACAAGTGGTATCAGAGCATTGGCTCTTAATTACGTGTGATTCAATCAAGATTGATAAAAAATTTGTGTTTTTGCATTAAAACGCAATTTTTGGTGTCAAAAGTGATCTTGGACGTTCCCTGCTCATCAAAGTTTGGTTTCTACGGACTTAGGCGATTAGACCTTGCGAAAATACGAATTTTTACGTCTGAAACATGTTTAACCTAGAAAATTTCGCAAAACAACAGCTTCAGTCGCACGAGAGTCCATTCGCACGATTGGACTTCATTCGCATAGTCCAGACGCACGATTGGACCTAGTCGCATCTTATTCGTACGATTGAACCGTTCGTTCGCATTGTTCATACGCATCAGATTCATTCGTACGACTGAGAAAATCGCTTAGTTCAGCCGCACGATTGAACCAGTCGCAGAGTTCATACGCACGACTAGGCCATTCGCATCCTCCAGTCGCACCAGTGACAGTTTGTTTTATTAGACTTCAATTTATTCGCCATGGAAGATCAAATGTCAGCCTTTACGCTGGGAAGGACTCTAGGATACAGAACCTGCTGTTGCTTGAGAGTGAGGTGGGTAATCATAATAAACCACCAAAGCTCTTGACGTTAGATGAGTTTCCCCACTGGAACAACGTTTTGAGATCTACCTCAATGGAGTGGATCTGAATCTATGGGAAGCCATCGAGATTGGATATAGTACACTGGTGGGAGCTGATGGAGTTAAGCTAACGTTAGGAGGGATGACGGACGTGCAGAAAGTTAAATACAATGCAGAGAAAAGAGTTTATGCATTGATTACACAGTCTATTCCTAAAGACATATTCCACCAGTACTCAGAGAATAAGCAGTCCAAGAAACTTTGGGATGAGCTAGAAAAGAGGTATGACAGGAATGCTTCATTGAAGGCAATCAAGGCTAGAGAGTTAAAGAAGGAATTTGATAACTTCTCATCGATAGGAAATGAGAGTTTAGACGACGTTATAGACAGATTCTACCATGTGATGAGTGAACTGCATACACATGGGGTGGCTACTACCATGGAAGAGAAAGTTACTAACTTTGCAGACGGATTGCCTGAAAAGTGGGCTTCATTCGTGTCTAACCTTAGACAGAATGGAATGCTGGCAAAACTGGATATTAATGACTTCATTCTTAAGTTGCGAGAAGAGGCACTTAGGATGAAGTACAGAGCTCAAAAGTCTTCGTACAATCAAAATCCAGCTTTGTACAACGCCACGCCTCAAGCTAAGACATCTGGAGCACCTCCCCAGACTGCATTTGTGTCTAGCTCATCGGGTCCTTCACATGCGTCTCCTTTAGGATCAGACACGTCGGGACCTTCCTGTACCCACTATATTGGATCCGAAGCAAGTGCTACTAAACTGAAGACTGAGAATCTCGGTAATGTGACTGTGGAAGTAGCTCGAGAACACATGGATCTTTTGGCTGCAGTGGTTCATTCTTATGATGAACTTGTTGCTGGGAAGATTGGAAACTGCCATCTGGCATACGAGGACTACAAGCAGGTGGACGAAATGGAGCTTGAGAGGATGGACATAATGTGGGCCTTAGCTAGTGCTGTCCGGAGGGAAAAGAAGTTTGTAAAACAAACCGGACAGAACTTGGTAGCTACTAAGGATACCACATTTGGCTTTGACAAGAGCAAAGTGACTTGCTTCAACTGTGGAGAGAAGGGGCACTTCAAAAGAGAATGTGTCAAGCCTAAGAAGAGGGGTAACGGGAACCCGTTCTCGTCCTTCACTCGTCAAGACAAGCAAGCTACCAGTTCTACTTCATCAAGCAAGGATCCAAAAGCCTTGACTGCTCATGATGATGAAGGACAGGATTGGAGCTTTAGGTTTGTCTCACTAGGGGAATCAAACATTGCAAGTGTAGAAGATATTGACAATGATTCCGCTAGTGAAGGAGATCTAGCAGTTGAGATAGCGATGTCACATAATGAAGAAGCAACTGCAACCGAGGTCAGTTCCAGCCTAAAGAGGAGACTACCACGTCAGAGATAGAAAAGACAGAATCAACAGAACCAGAGACATCTGATGCTGCGTTGATGGCTAACTCTTCTGAATCAACTCAGGTAAGTACTACTGACCAAATGTTTGATAATCATGCTTGTTCTGATTGTGATACTTTTAGGAATAGCATAGATGAAAATTTTGCTAGGTTATTAGATCATAATGATAACTTAGTAAAATATTTGCAACTGTGCACTGAGGCTAATAGGGTACTAAAACAAAATGAGCATAGTTATAAAGAAAAGATAGACCTTTTGACTAAACAGCTTAGGGAAACCGAAGTAGTTGCTTTTAACCAAGCTAATGACATTAGGTATTATCTAAACTCCCTAGAAGACACTAAGAAGCAAAAGGTAGTTCTAGAAGTAGAAGTAAATTCATTAAAACTGAAACTGCACAGTTGGACTAGTTCTTCACACATAGTCCAACACTTAGTGAGAGAAAGGAACAACGGGGAGGGATTGGGTTATAAAGTGGTTCCACCACCACCTAAGACTTTGATGAACACTAAGACTAGACCAATAAATAATAATCCCATCAAGGATCATGTGGTGTCTACTCCTCTTGTTAGTGATCCAGATTCCTTATGTTCATCTATTGACTCTGGAAACAAACAAAAGGAGGCCACTTCAAAGGCAAAGGGTAAATTGCCTTGTGTTAATCTGGAAAAGGAATTTGAAAAGGTTAACTTAAAGTCAGGGTCAAACAGAGTCAAATCAGAACCTAAAAAGACTTCTAAGATTAATCTTTCACATATTTCAAGTCAAAAACCAATTAACCAAAAAGAAAAAGATGTTAAACAGGTTTAAATAGTTAACTTTGTTAAACCAGAGAAAGCATCAAAGGAACCAGAGTCAAAACCTAGAGTGAGTGATGTTACTAGAGTGTCACACACTTCTCCACAAAGAAAGTTTAATCATAAAGTTGATAGCAGGTCGTGCTACAACTGTGGTGAATATGGACACATTGCCTCCTATTGTCATTTCTATCAGACACCTCGGAAGAAGATTGAACCTCAGGTTTCAAAGCCTAGGTCTTCTAAGAGGAATTCTCTGACTCCACCTAGAAGAACTAGTGAACCTAAAAATCAACCTGTAAGTCAGTCGATTGTTTATCACAAACAGGCCTTGCACAAATCTGGATTATGGAAGGAGAAGACATCCTCTGTGTCTAATAATGATGACAAGAAGGAACCTGAGCTACCCTCATCCTCTAAGGGTCAATGGGTGGAATTTATGATGTGTGATGCCTCTGGGAAACCCAAGCCAGAAAGGCTTGGGTTCCTAACCCAAACTAATCCTTTACTTTGTATGTGCAGGGTGTTCGATACAGTGCTGAAACTAACACGTGGATTGTAGACAGCGGAGCATCCAGGCACATGACAGGAATCAGGGCTCTTTTATCAAACGTCAAGCAAATAAAAGGAAGGCATGTTTCATTTGCTGGAAACAAGGGAGGCTATATCACAGCCCAGGGAGAAGTGGGGAATCAGAAAGTTAAGTTTGATAAGGTGAACTACATTCAACAACTACAAAATAACTTATTTTCTGTTTCCCAAATATGTGATAAGGGATTTAAAGTCATCTTCGACAACAAGAAGTGTTACGTGCTAAAGAAAGACTACGTGATCCCAAAGGACCAAGTTCTGATGACTGCTTCAAGATATAAAGACCTTTATGCTTTGGATCTGTCAACAACTTCTACAACAGATCATGAGGTTCAGTGTTTTCTATCTAAAGTTACTGAGAAGGATTCCATCTCCTGGCATTGGAGAATGGGACACATTAGTCAAAGGAAAATGAATCACTTGATTCAGAAGGATCTGGTGAGAGGAGTTAATGTCAAGAACTTCCAGCTTCCTGACTTTTGTGTAGCTTGCAAGAAAGGCAAACAGACAAAGAAGTCTCATATGGAAAAGAAAGTTCATTCAATAGAACTTCCTCTTGAACTTCTTCACATGGATCTGTTTCGTCCAGTCAGTACAAAGAGCATTGCAGGCGACTTGTACTGTTTTGTGGTCACTGATGACTACTCAAGGTTCACTTGGGTAATGTTTCTGAAATCCAAATCAGAAACATTGAGTCATTCAAGGAGTTGGTAACCACACTGGAATATCTCTACAAGCTAAAGGTTAGACAAGTACGCTAGACAATGGAACAGAATTCAAGAACCAGTGGATGGAGGCATACTGCAAGGAAAAGGGAATTGTGCATCAATTCACTTCTGCCTACACGCCTCAGATGAATGGGGTTGCTGAGAGAAAGAACAGAAGCTTGATAGAGACAGCACGGACTATGCTGGCAGACTCGAAACTGCCTATCCAATTCTGGAATGAGGTAGTGGTGAATGCATGTTATACACTGAATCAAGTCCTGATAGTCAAGCGCCACGGAAAGACATGTTACGAGCTACTACAAAGACGCAAACCGAATTTGTAGTATCCGAACCATTTGGCGCGCCGTGCACACTTCTGAAGAAGTCACAAGAAGGTAAATTCAGCAAGAAGGCAGATGAAGGAATCTTTCTAGGATACAACATACCGAACAAGCGAGTTTACAACAACTCCACGGGTCTAGTAGAAGTGTGGTGTAATGTTGACGTTCAGAGATATACCACACCACCTACTAGCAAAGGACCCGCCTACTTTTTCGACTATGATGGATTCTTCAAGTCCTTCAACATCCCTCTCTCTCCCTCAGATGACAAGTTAGCTACTAGAATGATGTATGATATCTTAAATACACCATCTAGCTCACAGGGAGAATCATTATTCAGTCAGGGGAAGTAGTCGATGACAGTGACTTCTCCTCTAGAGATGAAGCTGAAGAAGATGACCAAAACAATCAGGAGGAACAGGTTCCAGTTCCTGAAAGTCCACAAGCATCTACAAGTGATGCACCTTCGACTTCGGAACCTCAAACTCCAACTGCCTCAGATGCAGAACCAAATGTTCATAATCTTGGCTCTGAGGTAGCTGTTCCCACTACTCCAGGATCCCGATTAAACGTCTATCATCCCCTAGACAATGTCATTGGGGATGTCAGATCAGGAGTACAAACCCGAAATCAGCTTTTTTCAGCTGAGTACGCCTCGGTTATGGAGAAGGGTTACATTCATGATGGTGTTATCGGTTTTTTGTCTCGCAGTTTGAGCCAAAATATGTAAGTGATGCACTAAATGATGAGTCGTGGGTGAGTGCCATGCAAGAAGAACTTCTTCAGTTCAAGAAGTTAGGTGTATGGACTTGGTTAATAGACTTAAAGGTGCTAAAGTCATTGGCACCAAATGGGTCTTGAAATGCAAGAAGGATGACCAAGGGGTCATTATCAGGAACAAAGCTAGATTGGTGGTTCAGGGTTTTCGCCAAGTCGAGGGAATTGACTACAATGAGGTGTTTGCACCCGTGGCATGGATGGAAGCCCTTCGTATCTTCCTTGCCTATGCATCGTACATGAAGATTAAAGTCTATCAATTAGATGTGAAGAGTGCATTCCTTCATGGGGAAATCAGAGAAACAGTCTATGTCAGTCAACCAAGGGATTTAAAGATCCTTATCATCGGGATAGAGTCTACAAGCTCGACAAGGCTTTATACGGGCTTCATCAAGCTCCAAGAGCTTGGTATGAGAAACTCTCGACTCATCTTGTGAAACACGGCTTTCGCAGGGGAGTCATTGACTGCACGCTGTTCATTAAAGAAAAAGATGGCGACCTACTGCTCGTACAGATATATGTTGATGAAATAATCTTCGGTTCAAAGAACGAAGAGTTATGCAAAGAGTTTGAAGCAGTTATGAAGAAAGAGTTGAGATGAGTGCTATGGGGGAGATGAAGTTCTTTCTCGGGTTACAGGTGGATCAGACACCACATGGGATCTTTCTACATCAGACCAAGTATGTAGGATACCTTCTCAGACGTTTTGACATGGAGAATGCATCTGCTGCTGGGACTCCACTTGCTACGAATCACGACATAGAACCTGATGAAAATGGAGATCTTGTAGATGCCACGATGTACCGAGGAATGATTGGATCCCTCATGTATCTCACTGCCTCAAGACCTGATATCATGTATGCTACATGTTTATGTTCTAGATATCAGGCTAAGCCTAAGGTCAACCATCTGATCGGGGTCAAAAGGATTTTTTGTTATCTGAAGGGTACACCCACACTTGGGTTGTGGTATCCTCATGATGATGACTTTGAGCTCACGGCGTATAGTGACTCGGATTACGGAGGCTGCAAGATGAACTACAAGTCTACATCCGCAGGGTGTCAATTCTTTGGGAGAAGACTAGTTACTTGGCAGTGTAAGAAGCAGACATTGGTTGCATTGTCAACCTGTGAAGCCGAATATGTTGCTGCTGCAAGTTGCTGTTCACAAATCATCTGGATTCAACAGCAAATGCGGGATTACGGTTTAAAGTTCTCTTGTACTCCTATTTGTGTTGATAACTCTGTTGTAATTGCAGTAACTAAAAATCCGGTCCAACATCCTAAGACCAAACATATCGGTATTATATACCATTTCATAAGAAACTGTTTTGAAAAGAACTTAATTGATATGGTAAAAATTAATACTGATTTTCAACGCGCTGACCTCTATACTAAAGCCTTTGATAAACCACGTTTTCAATATTTGCTAGAGGTCAACGGCGTTAAAAAGAAAAGTGAGGTTATTCCTGATGATGATAATGTGTAGTCTGATGTTGTTTAGTTAAAGTTTTCTTTTTTATTTTTTATTTTATTTGTTTATTTTAGTCGTTTAATTTAAACTCATGTTATTTTGTTGTTTATTAAAAATCCTAAAATAATTAAACTAGTTATGATTTTAGTATTTTAGGGGGAGAATTTGTCAGCAAGTAACATTAAACAAAAAAAAACGAGGGAGAAGGAGTGGATAACTAATATAAGGTAGACCGTAACTGTGATACCGATTCAAACCCTTTGGATTTGACATCCAGAAACGCTGCTGATTTCTCTGGAATCATCACATTTCTACTGAGATCGAGGATTGCACATGCCATATCTACTCCTTGTAGTCCATATCGATCCATTCAGCAGGCCTTCTGGAAAGGCGCTACAGTTGATAGATCGTCTGAGTCTCATTGCATCAGAAGTACCATCTTTGGAGAGGCTATTACTATCTCAGAGGAGGATCTAAGGATCGTATTATAGTTGGGGGATGACACTAATTGTCCGACTCGATTACACCCCCTCACAGTAAGAGGATGCTTTCTTAGAGCCAAGTACTCTGGGGACATCAATGCTGGGGTACTCAACAAGAGTAACCTCTGTCCCTAGTTTAAGTATCTTGCGCACGTCCTGCTTAAGTGCATAGCTTCCAGGAAGGGAGGTTTTGATGAGCTATCCGACCAGATACAGAACGCGTATGTTGCATTGGGGCTGAACCACCCGTTCAGCTTCTCCAAGATGATCTTCACCTACCTGGTGAAGAACATCGAGGGGAAAGGGAAGGAAGGCTTCTGTATGTACCCGAGGTTTATGCAGATGATCATAGATTAGAAGCTTACCTCCTTGCCAAAGGAGAAGGAGGATGCGGTAGTCCTCGAGGTGATGGATGACACTACCTTGGGGAGGATGAAGGTGTACAGGGGGAAGCAAGTGAAACCCCCTATCAGGAGGTTGTTTGGGCATCTGGCCCGGGAGGACTACGTGGTGCCAGCAAAGAGAGTGTGGCGCCACGATGATAGTGACTCTGATGTGGAGCAGATTGCTCTACCCACTCATGACACGGATGATGATGACAGTGGGGATGCTGGAGACGGTATGCCTATTCCACCTAGAGGCACTATGTCTGATGTTGTACCTCCAGTGTTCGTCCCAGCTGGAGAAGTAGCCGAGTTAGCTGGATTCCATCAGGATTTTGTTCAGGGTGCGGAGGAAGATTAGGAGTCGGATGAGGAGCCCCTAACGCAAACTATGGGAAGCAAAGTTGTTCCTACAGAACATGGGCTAAGGGTGGTTGGTGAACACCCGAGAGACTCCGGAGAGACTGATACTGACCCAAGCTATGCACCGGGGTCAGCAGGCAGGGTTGTAGGGGGAGCATCCACCTCAACGGGGACGAGGAGGAAGAGGATGGCTAAGCCCCATGGTCAGAAGAAGAAGAAGCGTTGGTTGACCTTCGTCACCACCACAGCCACCACATCCACCACAGCTACCACAGCAACCACATCCACCACAGCTACCACAGTCACCACATCCACCACAGCTACCATAGCCACCACCATACCTCCCACCACAGTACAGATTCCATCCACCACCATATCCTTTACTCCCACATCACCTCCACCATTTCACAAACCTATCTTCACTACAGCCACCACCACCACCACTTCACACCAAGCAGGACCCTCAGCCCATCCCTCACATACTTATGGATCACCTCTACCTCCAATCGGGGTAGAGGAACAGCTGTCTGCGCTCAATAGGATGGTGATGCGCTTACTGGCTGCAGATGAGGAGAAGGCAGCCCAGATCCGCCAGCTTACTGACCTGACTGCTGCACAATCTCACCAGATTGCAGAGCAGGCTCGAGTTATAGAGGAGCAGACCCAACAGATGGCTGCTCAGAGCACTGAGATAGCCCAACTCCAAGCACATAGTGTCACATCAAGCAAGAAGATAGAGGAGTTGGAGGAGGCAAAGAAGGCTATCATGTTAAAGCTGAAAGGATATAAGGAGGAGCCTTTGAAGATCAAGGAAGGGGACGGAGATAATGATAATGAAAATGATGATGAGGATGATGAGAGTGATACAGAGGAGAATGAGGAAACCGAAGGAGATAGGACAGAGGAGAAGGATGATGATGATGAAGCAGAAGGAGGGGATGCAGCTACATCGGCCTCTGCTTCAGGTCAAGAGAAAAGGTCAAAGAACAGACAAGACCAACCAGCTTCTACTTCTGCTCCTCCAAGTGATGAGACGATGATACAGGATAAAAGTAAAGACTAGATGTTTATGTATTTATTTACTTTTGTATTTGAATCCTGTATTGAAACAATGTATTGAATGTTTATATTAAGTTAATGCATTTCTCTTTGATTAATTACTAATGATTTATGTGTTGCATGTTTAAATCAAACAGATCAAAATTACCAAAGAGATGAGTTTGATGTTGCTCCCCTTCAGCAGGTCAAGACTCAGCTAACAATGATTCTTGTTCTGCAAGGGATTGTTAGGAGGTCAGTGAATTATACCCCTGAAGAAGGGGAAATAATTCATGACCTATCAAACGAGCAACTTGCAGATCTTTTGAAGCTAAATCCAGATGAGATAGTGAAAGATGCTCCGACATGCGATTCGACTAGTGACGAAGAGCTCAACGATGTTGATGAAGTCGAGATCGAAGATGTCATTGCCGAGGATTACCCTCAGTACGCTAACAATGAGGGTAATGTGGTCCCCAATCTGGGTGAATCCCTTGTCAGCGATACTTTTCAGGTGTTGAACAAGATGGAGCAAGAAACAGAGAGTAGGAACAGCCCAAGCCTCAAATGATGATGTTGACATTCGAAAGGCTGAGTGGGCTGCATGTTTTGAAGAAGTTAGAGCCCAACGTGCTGCACCAAAGAAGGATGCCTACACCAAACTCTACAGAGTCAAGAAACATCACAAGGTGTCAGGAAGGATCATAGCATGGGCGTATTTTGAGGATCTTAATGCTTATGCGGTTAAGAGAGAACAGGGCATAGAGTACTTCAGATTCCCACATGATCTGAAGACTCTACCAGGTTTTGAGCTCAACCAGCTGGCTAAGCTAAAGCTTTTGTATGCTGAACCAAGGAAGATGTTAGGCTGGTTTGAGGCTGCCCTAAAGAAGGAGTACCACACCAGATGGGTTAACTTCAAACCCCAACAGCCAGCTAGGTATATCAGAAGGTCTGAGGTTGATGCCATTACTGGCAAGCCCAAGATAGTGTTGAAGTGGAATCCTCCGCGCACAATGTCAAGAATCCCACTCAGGGAAATGCCACAGGACTTCACTCCACATTTTAAGTGGTGGTACTACGATTGGAGAATAGCTAAAGCGGTCATAGTCCTAAGCAAAGAGGGAGAAATGGATACGATCAGGGTATTCGACCCGATGTGGCTTACAAACTTGTCGGATAATGATGTCTATACGCTATACAAGTGGCCACTGTTCTATGATACGCAAGATATTGTACAAGCCCTCCAGTTCCAGAACGTTATACGACTCTGCTTCACGTTTGAGATTCACACGGGAGTCACAAAAGAGGAGAAGTACAAGAAATACAAGGAGGTTATGTAGAAAACAAGAGATTAGAGAGATCTAGGCCCAATGGGGAGTTTGTTGATACATGTATGTCCCTAGATCATGATATGAATGTAATAGATTTTGTTTGTCTAATTCTGAGGTAATGCTTGGAATGATTAATGAAATGATATTGTTTGTTTGTTATTTATAATGTTTAATATTTCATTAATGAGTCGACGTTGAATTGGTTAATTAGGTTTGTGGTTGTTTGAATTGTTACACATAATGTAATATTAATTAATACATTCAAACTTAACAAAATGAAGTTCTCATGTGAATGGCCCATGCGAATGGACCATACGCATGAATAACTTCATACGAATGACTCAGTCGCACGACTGAACCAGGAGACTGGATCAGTCGTATGATTGTAACATAAGATTGGCTCAGTCGCACGACTGAACACTCAGTTGTGCGGATGAATCAACCGCATGGTTCAATCGCACGACTAAACCATACTAATGGTTAAGTCGCAAGAATGAACAATACTAACCTATAAATACAACCCAATTCGTGGAAAAAAGAGAGCATTATTTAATTACGATTTCAGACGTACCCTAGCCGTCTAGAAGCCTCCCAATTCGTTCTCCAAGTTCACAGAACACATTAGATCAATTCCCAATCGACTTCTAACGTTAGATTCAATTATTGATTGATTCTTCGTGTGTTCTCACTGATTGGATCGCCAATCAAATAGGATTCCGCACTATTTGATCTGGTTCACACGCTAATCACTAGGTATTTCGTTCAAATACCAGGTCCTAACAACTACCTTGCAAAACAAGGTCAATGATCAGCAACTTGAGATTTCTTATCTCAAGGAAAAACTAGCTGGGAGACCTTTAAGAAAAGCTCAACCAGGAACACAAGAACTTGTAAGTGTGATTGAACTAACTCCTTGGTCACCTATGCAAGAGGGTGATGCTACCAAAAAGGGGGAGAAAGTCATTACAGTTACAGAACCTGGAAGTTCTTCAGGGAGTATGGACATTGAGGACTCACCATCCTCACTTGCAATTGTGCATACTCAGCAACTTCCTCAAGTTCACATTGATGTGGATTCCATAGACTCCTACATTCTGAGTCTTTTTGAGGAAGGTATACCAAGGGCAATGTCATCTCCGCCAATTTCAAATCACATTATTGGGTGGATGTATGATGAAAACAAAAGAGCCCTTATCATTCAAAGAGTTCAAGGGCAACAAGAAGTCTTAAACTTTCAGACTTTGAACTTCTATGAAAGTCTTGATCTTGTCAGCATGCCACTTGTCAACCAAAGCTGATCCAGATAAGCTGGCTCAAAGAATTCAAGACAGAATCACTACAGAATTCAGCTTCAGAAGGAGACTAAGGCAATCTGGCAATATCATCGGTCAACTGGATGTTGAGGCAGACCCTAAGATTAGCTTTATAGGGAAAACCTTGACTGAAGGCCCAATGGTAGAACTTAAGAGCCCTGTCTCACCATCAACTACTGCAGAGATTCATTCCCTTTATGAGACACCTACTGCTGAAGGTGCATCTCAACCTCTCTCTGACTAGAGCTTGGAAGCTACACCAAGCAATAAAGGCCAAAGCTCTCTCCACCCTGAGTCATAAAGGTCTGTGAGTGACAAAGGGAAAAGAAAAATGACTTATGAGAAGATTGAGGTGGAGGAGAGAGAGAGAGGAAAAGGAATATAATGGGAGAAAGTTCCTTCACTATGTCTGCAAGACTCATGGAATCTGCTATCAGGGCTGGCCCTAGGCCAAACACTCAAAATGATGAGTTGAGAGCATTCAGGATCAACTTCTTGCAGACCAAGAACTATGACAGTGATAACATCATCTCCCTCCCCTTAGATGAATTAAATGAACTGGCTGACATGGAATTGTCAAAGGAAAGAAAGGAGGCAGAGGATGCAAAGCTACTTCTTCAAATCAAAGAAGAAAGAAAAGACTGCACAAGCATGTGCCTACTCTCTCCCAGATCAACAAAGTCATGTAAAAGAGGTTGTGGTTCCATAAGAACCTCAGGTAGACAAAGAAAAGGATAGGATCAACATGATCAACTACCTGAGTGCCACATCCCTCTATCAGGCTACTGCATTTCTTCCCTTACCTTTTGACTACATTGACTTTGAGTATCTCAAACAACTTGAACTTGAGATAGTCAAAGAAAGAAAGATCAACAAAAGGAAGTTAAGGGAAGAGGCTGCAAAGTCAAGAGCCAATATCCAGAAAAGTATGAAGAAGCCTGCTGATAAGCAGAGGATGATGAGCTTCTTGAAGCTGTATGGATTCTCCGGAAGGAGACTTGGTCCTATGTCTTTGTCCACCATGGATGAGCACATCAAAGTGACCAAGCAGAAGATTAAAAGAAGAGAACTTGTTGACTTACACACCCCACCAAGTCAGGTCCCTCAGGAAGTAGAGATCAAGGTTGAACCATTTAAGACAACACAACCTGAATATCCTACTGAGCCTCAGCGGGCTCCCACTTCTGATCCACAACAAGGTTCTGTCCCCTCTAAATCTAACCCTGTGAGAGAGGAAAACCCAATTGAGAAAGAAAAAGAAGATCAATCAGGTGTTGCAGGCCAGTCTTCTTAGTTAAAAGGTTCAAATAGGAGAAAAAGGATGGCTTCCAAACCAAAGCCAAAGAAGAAGAAGAAAGAAGCATCCATCTCCAAACCTCAAGATGAGTCAGAACATCCTGAGGATATGCAAATATAGGATGCTCCACTAACTCCAATTCAAGTAGCTTCTCTAGCATCACGAAGACCATCTTGTCCTGAACATACAATACAAATCAGGAAAGATGGCATGTCATTAGAGATCAAGGTATTAAAAATGTCTACACATGGCAGGATATGTTCAATCTACCTTTGCATTATCTCTTTGACATGAGAAGACACTTTGAGAGTCTGAGTGATCCTGATCATCTCATGAAGAAAGGGGTGATCATTATCCTAATAATGACTGTTGATATTTGAAGTCTTCTAGTATTTTGGTAGCATCAGCCTAGGGGGAGTTTGTAAGGATTAAATGTAAAGGCTGATGCAACCCAAACACCTAGAGTCTCTCCTGCATGCATGCACAAGTGTACTGAAGTAGAATGTTTTGGAAGTTTCACACTCTACCTTAGAAAATACTCTAAGTGTGAAATCTTTCGAAGCCAAGACCAATATCTTCTGAAGCTAAAGATGAAGTCTTTCGAAGCTTCAAAGACAAAGTCTTCCGAAGCCAACACTTGAAGACAGATTTCTTCCGAAGACTTTTGAACACATACTTTATCTGATGTACCTTTTACATAAAGTTGGACCCCTTTCCGCTGCAACTCTGATGAGACACCAACTTTACACAAGTTGGTGAAAGGTTCATGCTTTTGGTAACTGTATATTGAGGTCTTGAGTCTGTAACTTCTACTTTATATACTTTATCATTTTTTTAATATATTAGGATGTGAGTTATGGCATGTCATAGTCACTAGTCCAAAGCCAATCTGCCTTTTGACTCTACATTTGATTTTGTTTGTTGTCTAGTGAATTGTATCTAGCTGGCCTTCAAAGTACGGTCGGCTGTAGGATGTAGTATATGTATCTTAAGTACTTGTAACTTTCTGATATGCTTTTATAACATTTGTAATAGCACTTGAGAAGCAATATACAACATTCTTGAAAACCAACTAATTATGTGTTTTGCCATCTTGTTCTGTCTCATATTTACTTGTGTTCTTAGCATCTTTACAAAAGGTTAAACAGATCCCTATTTGATATGTTAAGTGTTTTTAGCAACTCTCCTCATTGTGTTGTTGTGTTGTAAGTACATACCCTTCACCAGTCCTGCATGTAACGAGCTTGTGTGCTTGATTTCAGGAATAACTGGGATGTTCATTTACCGTTGGTTGAGTTTTCATACAATAATAGTTATCATACTAGCACCAATGTAGCACCATTTTAGGCATTATATGGGCGACAGTGTAGATCACCAGTTTGTTGGGGAGAAGTTAGTGATAGTCAATTGACTGGTCCTGAGTTGGTACACGAGACCACTGAGAAGATAGTACAAATAGGAAACCGTATAGCTCCAGCACGAGATAGACCGAAGAGTTACGCAGACAAACGACGGAAACTTTTGGAGTTTCAAATGGTGACAAAGTGTTGTTAAAAGTCTCACCGTGGAAAGGAGTGATTCGGTTTGGCAAAAGAGGCAAGCTTAATCCATATACGTTGGACCATTTCAGATTCTAGAAAGAATAGGTCCTTCACTAAGCGGCGTTCATAACATATTTCATGTCTTGAATCTAAAGAAGTGTCTGTCTGACTAAACACTGGTTGTACCACTCAAGGAAGTACAAGTAGATGATCAACTACACTTTGTTGAAGAACCGGTTGAGTTATGGATCATGAGGTCAAGACTCTTAAGCAAAGCAACATACCTATAGTCAAAGTGTATTGGAACTCAAAACGCGGACTGGAATTCATGTGGGAACATGAGGATCAAATGAAGCTTAGGTATTCTTGTCTGTTCGAAACCGTATAGCTCCAGCACGAGATAGACCGAAGAGTTATGCAGACAAACGACGGAAACCTTTGGAGTTTCAAATTGGTGACAAAGTGTTGTTAAAAGTCTCACCGTGGAAAGGAGTACGCAGACAAACGACGGAAACCTTTGGAGTTTCAAATTGGTGACAAAGTGTTGTTAAAAGTCTCACCGTGGAAAGGAGTGATTCGGTTTGGCAAAAGAGGCAAGCTTAATCCAATATACGTTGGACAATTTCAGATTCTAGAAAGAATAGGTCCTTCACTAAGCGGCGTTCATAACATATTTCATGTCTTGAATCTAAAGAAGTGTCTGTCTGACTAAACACTGGTTGTACCACTCAAGGAAGTACAAGTAGATGATCAACTGCACTTTGTTGAAGAACCGGTTGAGTTATGGATCATGAGGTCAAGACTCTTAAGCAAAGCAAGATACCTATAGTTAAAGTGTATTGGAACTCAAAATGTGGACTGGAATTCATGTGGGAACATGAGGATCAGATGAAGCTTAGGTATTCTTGTCTATTCAAAATGATGATAATAGCCGGGGAATGTACTGATTAAATTTCGGGACGAAATTTCTTTCAACATGGGGATGATGTGACAACTCACTCGATTTCGTTATGCCAATTTAGTAAATTAAGGATGTAGCACAACCATGTAACGCAACTTTCGAGATGAAAATTCTTTCAACATAGGGATAATGTGACATCCGGTAATTTTCCATTACCAAACTCCGTTAGTTACGTTAGGTCTTGCATACACATGTCGTGAGCACACACTGGTTGTCGTTAAACGTTGGTGGCTTAATAATACTAATCTATGATAAACAATAATAATCTAATTAATAATGTTGATTATTAGTTGTGATTATGTGATTGTTGTATTTCTAGAATTTTAAAGATTTATTTTGTAAATTTTATGCGATAACATGACAACGTGTTATATATATTTCATGTGTTGTGTGACTTGTTATAAATGTTTAGGATTATTATTGTTGGTTAATAATACTTGTGTTTTGTAGTTAAAAATTATTTAAAAGTGTTAAAATATGGGTTTTTATAAAATATAAACAGAAGGGTTTATTTTGTAATTAGCTATAAATCAAAACTTACCAAAATTACAACCCTAATCCCACCCCAAACCCCCTTTGCGAATTTGATCCAAAAGCAAGCCTACAAGTCGAATTCCAATTAGTTTCAAGTATTACAAGTTGTTTGCAAGTGATAATCATCATCTATGCCCACCTAAAGGTTAGTTTTGATCAGTTTTCATAGTTATTGTTCTTGATGAATCCTAATCCACGAATTTGTGATGAAAACATAAAATTAATGATTGTTAGATGTTAATATGATGTTAGTTAGGTTGTATGGATGTTAGATTATGTTGATTTTGCAAAAAATCTATGGATTGATTGTGTAGTTCATACATTGCCATATGAGGAAACTTTTTGTTCTTAAATTTAATGATTTGATGATGATATGATGTTAGATACAATGCTTGAATGTTAGTTTGATTGAATTATGCAAGAAAATCCATGAATTTGAGGTGTTGATCATGACTTACTAAAAGTAGAAACTTTTGTGAATGATTTTTAGAAATTTGGATGATTTAGTAATACTAGCATGTCAGAATGAATGTTATGAACTTGATTAGGTATAAAATTGATGAAATCATGGTTTAATTGGATGCTAGATTGCTTTTGGGTTTTACTTTCCCGAAAGGGAAACTTTATTTTTGTGGAACTTTAGACATGATGATTTAGGTATGCTTATAATGATAGGATCATGTTAGAATGATAATTGATGATGTTTTATATAATGAAATGTGATAATTTGGTTGTATTGATGCTTAGTTGATCATGTAAAGAATGTACGTTTTGGTGATCATACATGATGTTGAATGATAGTTAGTGATTAGGAGATCATGATTGGAATTGGAATTGATTGTCACTGTGTATGTTGGTAATGTGATTATGATTGTCATACACACATGCTAATCTAAAGCCCCTACTTAGTAGTTATGGCAGGGTTTAAGATATGAAGTCGTAGGTGGCTTCACATGGCATGTGGTGCATGATTAGATTATGCGTATGAGCTATTTATTGTGACATGTTTTTATTGATGTTTAGCATGTTGGTTGTTTGAGATTTGCATGAGTGTATGATGATCTAGTATGGTATGTTAACCCAGATAGCGCTTGGGTTGATAATGTGATACACGTGGATAATTTGTGTGATACTCTTGTATGCTAAGTTGTTATATATGATTAAACTATACTTCAATTAGTATGTCACCAACGGGTCAACTAGGTTAACCTAGGATTATTAAGTTTTTGTGTATACGTACTTATGTACTTGTGTGTTCTAGGTAACCTTTGAAGGTTTGTCTTTGCACCAATCACCAGTCTATTTATTCATTATCTTAGCACACCATGTGAGTTCATGACCTCTATTATATATACCTTCTTTTGGGGGAGGTAGCATACTTGTACTTAAACGCTATTTTATTATTATAAGTTGTGTATGTTTTAACATAGTGTTTAATACCTTGAAAGTCCTCACACTTTCAGATCGTTAATAATGGTAACTACCTGAAAATCTTGGGTAGTACTACTGGGTCGGACGAGCCCCAACTGTGCGACTCGAGGTCAAATGGGTGCAACATTGTCCTAGACACAAACATTCATCACAACCTAGTAAGTCATGACGGGAGGCAACAAACGCAACACAGTTAGTTGTGATCGTGAAATCACTATTGTTAATACTTGTGAATATAGACTAGCTATCTATTTTAATGCACTTCTTATGTTATGCAACTGTTAATATTTATGCTAAACGTAAACTCTTGAACTCACCACTCAGTATGTTGACATTTTAGTATGATATTCTCAGGTCGTTAACTCTGTTTGTCATTAGGAGCACCACACGGGTTCGACATGCATTTTAAGACTCTAGTTAAAAGACATTATTGTTGGTTATTATTTATGGATTTTAAATTGTTGGGTTGGCGCGTGTTTTGCCAAATTATGCATTTTTATACTTTGGGTTTGTTTTAATTAGTAAACGCTTCGGCATGGATTTCAAGTTTGAACATTGTTTGGTTTTGTTTTAAATGTGGCATATAGTATCGTTCTGAGTAACTAGTGACTCTGATCCTGATTTGTTTACATGCCTCGCGGTAAAACTTTGCACATGAATTTTGAGGGTGTGACAGAACTGCAGAGAGGCAGTCGAGTCTGATAAATGGGTCAAAGCAATAGAAACAGAAATAGAAGCCATTGAACGAAGCAACACATGGTCACTAGTTCACCTTCCTCTTGATCGCAAGGTTGTT
Organism: Flaveria trinervia; assembly: GCA_025506515.1. Taxonomy (NCBI): domain Eukaryota; kingdom Viridiplantae; phylum Streptophyta; class Magnoliopsida; order Asterales; family Asteraceae; genus Flaveria; species Flaveria trinervia. The sequence goes on along the minus strand of CM046447.1, from coordinate 69,677,599 downwards.
GGAGTTAAATTGTTGTTTAAAACTAAGGTTGGAGCAAATCGTGAGATTCTCAAGCACAAGGCCCAGCTCATTGCTAAGGGGTACTCACAACAACCGGGTATCGATTTTGAGGAAACCTTTGAACCGGTCACTCGATTTGAAACCATTCGATTGGTTCTCGTAGTTGCCGCACAGAAGGGTGGCAAGTCCACCAATTGGATGTTAAATCAACCTTTCTAAATGGTGATCTTGAAGAAGAAATTTATCTTGATCAACCAGAAGGGTTCAAATCCAAAGAACAGCTAGAGATGGTATATAAGCTGCATAAGGCTCTTTACTGCTTAAAACAATCTCCCCGGCATGGTATTCAAAAATTGACAAGTATTTTTGTGATCATGGCTACAAGAAAAGCACCAGTGAACCGATCTTATACATTAAGGAAGTATCTACGGGTAATGTAATCTATGTTTGCTTGTACGTAGATGATATTATTTACACTTCTTCGAGTGATGTTTTGATACAGGAAATCAAAGAAGGAATGATGCAAACATTTGAGATGACTGATTTGGGTCTTCTCAAGTTATTCCTTGGTTTGGAAGTTATGCAATTAGCAGATGGAATTTTTCTACATAAAAAAGAATATGCTACAGGGTTGTTGCATCGATGTGGTATTCATTGTGAATAACTTCAAGCCACACCTATGAATTACAATGAGAAGTTGTCAAACCAGGATGGGGCCGATAAAGCCAAGGGTGATGTGTTTAGGAGTATGGTGGGCGGACTTATATACTTGACACAGACATGCCCTGACTTGGCCTTTGTTGTTGGCATGGTTTCATGCTTTATGCAAAACCCGTCTAAAATTCATATGAGTGTAGTTAGACGGTACTTAAGTATATAACATGTACGGTGGAGTTCGGTCTCTTGTATACCAAAGGTACAAACATATCACTAATTGGATATAGTGATAGTGATTGGGCGAGCTGTATAGACGACCGGAAAAGTGTGTCAACATGTATGTTTTTGATTGGTAGTAGGCAGTAGCTTGTAGTTCAAAGAAGCAGTTAACCGTTGCCTTATCGAGCACAACAGAAGAGTACATAGCTGCGACTGGGGGTACCTGTCAAGCAATTTGGCTGGGTCGGGTGCTTGAAGATATGAAGATTACACTAAATCAACCTACGATCATCATGTGTTACAATAAATCTGCCATAAACTTGTCCAAGAATCCCATTCATCGTAACAAATCAAAGCACAATGAATTACGATACCATTTTATTTGAGAAATGGTCGAAAAGAAGCCGGTGACATTGGAGTTTTGTTCTACTCATGATCAGGTAGCCGATGTACTCACCAAGTCTCTAACCAAGGAAAAGTTCATTTACTTCAAATGGTTACTGGGCATGCGACAATTTGACTCAAGAGCGGGTGTTGTTGAACAACGAGTCAAATGCATTATGTATGCATGGAACTCAAGTACATGCATGGAGCTGTTAATTTGAATAATTTGTCACGTTTTTATATATGTCTTTTTTTTCTAGTATGGTAGTTAGTGGAATAAGAGTCAATAGTGACTCAGCAAAGGTGTTAGTTAGTTGAGTATTTTTGTGCTTCCCTTGCCTATTTAAGGTTGATGTATGTAGCTTCATGAATTATCCATCGAATACAAAATCCAGTACTTGAGTTTCTTTCTTATTATTTGTGATATTAGTCTCTAATTGCCAACAGAATGAATAATTCAAGTGTTTGAGCATGAGAGTTATTATAGTGTTACGACATATAGTCTTAGAACATCGTTGAACCCAATAGAACACTTCATTGTTGTTCATACATATATATATATATTGTGTAGAATAATAACCAAGCACACTTTAATACATGAAAATTCTATATTATCTTGATTGTAAAGCTTGATTTTATTTTCTTATAGAACACACTCACGCTTATGCATTGTTGAAATTATTTATTCAGATTTTTTTAACACATCTGAGAGGAGTAAAAAAAAATTCTATCAGGTTTGAGTTTTTAAGGAGTACTCATCTTGGTCCCCTTCTTTAGGCAATGAATGACTATAAAGACGAAAGCCCATTAGAATCATCGCAACCAATAGAGTCTGCAAATTGTACGTCTTTAATATTGGAGAAGGTGAATTTTAAGTTTCAAAATGGATTTTACGTCTTTAAATATTTAATTAAGGTAAGGGATTGGGTCTCTTTGAAAGGCTGATTGGATCTGCGACTATTACGTCCTTAAAATGGATAGCCAATATTTATGACCTTCAAGCTCAGAGGCTATTACGGTCATGTCTACTTAATTAGATTCATCGCCTCCATCCCGGGCCTCTGATTTTAATGGGGGACTTTAGAGATGTGAGATCATTAAATGAAAAGTGTCCAACTAGTTTGGCCTTTTTAACCCGTTTATCCATTCTGTTTATCATATGACATATGGGTGGTACAAGAGTCACCTAATTAAGGCTTTTGATCACTGCCTTATTATTTTGTCCTCTATCATATCCTCCTATCTGACTTCGGTTGCCATCTAATGGCCTTGATGATTTGGCTCATGGGACAAATTGAGATGGCCGTTAAAGCATGGTATTAAGAAATGGATTTCTATGCTAAAAAGAAGAAAAAGGAAATCTGTGATAATATGGTCCAATATAAGAAACTTTAATATGGATTTTGATCGTTTACATCATCATCTTGACATCCAACGTATAGAAATCCAGGATGAAATCGGCCAAGGATGGTTTACTTATAGATGGATCATTGACTACATCCCCCACCGTAATTAATTAACGAAGAGGCATATAAGTATTTTCCAAACAATTTCAAAGAGCCCATGTTATCAAGACCTCAGATTTTGTTTGCCCGAACCTCTCCCGACTAAAGGGATTTGAAGCTGCTATTTTTGCGCAACTGTTCTCGTCAACAGAAATTAACAGTGTAGTTTAGGAGTCTGATAGTGAAAGAGCGTCGTGTCCACATGGTATTAATTTAGCGTTTCGAAAGAGATGTTAGGAGTAGTTATAAGATGACTTCAAAACGTTATCTGATAAATTTAATAATTTTGAGAACATTTATCATGGCTACACCTCTTTTTTCTTAGCTTTAATTCCAAAAAGGTATGATCCAAAAAATTATTCAAGACTTTAGACCCATTAGTTTAATTAGTAGTATCAGTAACACGATATCAAAAGTCCTTGTTAACAGGTTGAAACGTGTATTTTCATATCTTATCTAGGAAAAATCCGCCTTTTTGGCTAACGATAACATATTAGACGGCCTTTATATTCTTAATAAATTAGTTTAGTAGTTGAAAATTTCAATTGAAAATTTCAAAACAAAAATGTATGTTGTTTAAAGTAGACATTAAAAAAGCTTATGACTCTTTAATCTAGGATTTATTGGGTTCCATCATGACTCAAATGAACTTCCTATCTAAGTGGAGAAATTGGATTAGATCCATTCTATCTACTAGCCGAGCCTATTAAAAGGTAATCCAGGAATTTTTTTTCTTTCAAATATTTGGGATGCAATTAATTTATAAAAAAAATAAATAGGAGTCCCGTTATTGACACTTTATAAAACCGATTATCAATTTGGAAGGACAAAAATTTATCATATGGAAATTGGGCACCATTGATAGAATATGTTCTAAATTCATTACCAATGTACTACTTTTTCTTGTATCGGGCCCCAAATCAAGTAACTAAAAGGCTTGAGAAAACAAAAAGAATTTTCGTTTGGGGTGGGTCTTCAAACAATTCAAAAATCAATTGGTTGTTTGGCATGACATAATTTGATGGGATTGGTCATGGTTCTTTCAAGGTGTTCAATTTAGAAATTATGGCCAAATAATGGTGGAGATTCAAAAATGAAAAAGATGGGTTATTGAGAAAAGTCGTCTGATTCAACCACCACACATTGAGATCTTGGAACTCTTGTCTAGACAAATTATCTTAAAATCAAACATGTTTTTTCATTTTTTTAGGTACCATTCTAGCAAAAGAATTTAGAATATGTCCCTGTCACTGTACTTTCAAAATATCCATCCAAAAGTGTTTGGCTTCAGAATACTATTTGTAGAGAGGATAATTTTAATATAATAACGGTAATAGTTATGTAAATTCCGCCTCAAAACCTTAAAATAAATTATAATCTCTAACGATCTATCTTATTTTTGTACTAATCTCCCTAATTTGTTTAAGGCAATCCGGATAGAGGTTTCGCTATTTTTTATTTCGCTCGATTATTGTATTGACTCGGAGCCCCTTTCTTCAAAAACTCCAGCCTTAATCATGACTACCAACAAGATTCATGTGGTTAGTGGCATGTCATTGGTTTCTTTCTGCTTGAAAAAGAAACCTTCCTTTTGGGTTGAAATAAACGAGTTAAATCACCACTCGGCCTTGCTTAATTCCATCTCTTTGGCGAAACTCCAGACCACGTGTTCATTGCTTACGCCGTGGCTCAATCGTGTTAATTGGTGGACTCTAGGTTAAGAAAGAAGTCCACCCCATCGATAATGTCATAGGTGATTTGGTGCATATCCAAAGCTCATAAAAACTCAGTTTTCAACCGGAAGCATATTCCATCAATAATCTAATAGAAGAATTCAAGGTAATGAAATTTTTATAGGCTAAAAGCAGATCAAGAATCAAGTTCATATCTTAGGAACAATGGTGTAATTTTGAGGTGTACTGATTAGGTTGTTTTCTAAATTTTTTTGGGCTGATTGTGATGTACCTTTACTCTTGTTAGCATATTAATAAAAAGAGTTTATTGGCCATTCAAAAAGCATAACCAATTACTTGAGCATCTAGATCCAATATTTACTTTTCCTTGAAGTGATTAAAGAATTATTGTCTTCAATAAGTGCTTATAGACCGTCTTGAAGACATGAGAGAGCTAGAGTTTTATTCCTTAAAAATGCATGTTATAAATGAGACTCGAACAACATTATAAAGAAAATATGGCATCACATACGATTGTGTTCCAAAGTGACAAAGTTGTATGGACCACCACATGACTTCTTGGTGGAGAACTTGGTAGGGCGCAACAGAAGTGGCTCACATGACCGTGTCGAGATGGGATATGTCTGTGTCAGTATAGAAAGTCCAATGTCTTCACTTATTTTTTGAGTTTTGCACAAAAATCACCAAGTAACCATCCAATACGAGAAAGCTCAACTTCAATACATTATATAATATTACAAGAGATTAATATACTCTTAACGTACATTGTTTTTACCTCTAATGAGACTTGAATGCTCATTGCTTGGGATGAACACAATAATTTTAACAACTTAGTACTATTAAGCTATAAGCCCTTTGGTACGTGGGTTTTTCCATGGTCAAGTCTTTCTTTAGGTGTCTAAAGAACCTATGAACAAGCTCATATTGACTTGAAATCGGCTTGAAATTTAACAAGTTGATATCAAGTGAACTTTTACGATATATTTTAGAATGATATATAAGCCACAGATAATTTAAATAGCCACATATCGGTATTATGTGTTGCATAGCATTTAGCATCAAGCCTTTATTAAGTGGAGGTGTGCTAAGGATACATGTTCTTTTCACAAACTGAAACATTTCAGTAGTTAATGAGTTATCCTTCGTGGTTGAGATACTCAAATGAAGATAACCGACTATGTGTACGAAGAATCCTTTTTCTTCATGTGGGTTCCAACGTTTTGCATGCGGGAAACATGTTTAGCTGTTAAGTTTGTAATTTGATGTTGTTAGACTTACATTAAAAGAAAAAAGTACCATGATACCGATAGAAGTCTTAAGCTTTGCAGATAGCATCTAAATCTTGAAATTGTTAAAGTTAATCAAAATTAATTGTTGAAATACTGATGTTATTACGGTTATAGTTAATGATAACTTATTGATACCTCAAGTTGCAATAAAAAAACAAACAAACATATTAATTACATCTCATGCATAGTATAACTATTTGTAAAGTATGGGAGGGGTAGGTTGGGGACAAGCCTAACCTCTATCCTAAGAGCTAGAGAGGATCCGGTAGTGAAGGGTGCAAACGAGCTAAGCCGAGCCAAGCCCAAACTCGTAATGACTCGAGCTTCGTCATGATAACTTAGGAAAGCTCGAGCTCGGCTAGTTTCGAACTTTATTCTTAAAGCTCGAGCTTGCCTCGACAAATACTTTTTCAAGCTCGAGCTTGACTCGAGCACGACTCATTTATTTATTTGAATATTATTTTTAATTTTATTATATATAATGTTGATATATATTTATAATTATACATTTTATCTATAACATTATACATATAATTAATTGTTTTTTCATCATAACTTACATATAATTAATTGTTTTTTCATCAGAACTTACATATAATAAATATTATTTATATTATATATTTAATAAATTAATAAAAATTTATAAATAGAGGCTCGCAAGCCGGCTCGAGCTCGATACGTGAAGCCCGTGTTTGATAATTAAATGAGCTTTTTTTTTCAAGCTCGAGCTCGGCTCAGACTTTATAGAGCTTGGCTTGTTTCGAACTTTTATCGATCCAATCTCGAGTAGATCGTGATCAGCTCGGAGTAGTTCATGAGTAGCTCGACTCGTTTGCACTCCTACCTATAGTGACTTTACAACTCATCCAAAATTACAGTAAAAAGGACTCGATGCGGATCCTAGGTGGAGGTCCACGTCCACGGGAAAGAAGTTTGTCTCATTAGTGCAAGCCCACACATTTTAGCCCCATGATACATATCTCTAATTATCCAAATATATCTCTTAGGAACTCTTTTACGTTGGAGACTTTCCTAAATGGCGTGTCTTGACACACTATCATAAGCCTTTTCTAGATCAATGAATATGTTGGAGACTTTCTTTATGATGTGTATCACCTCTATTGTAGACCACTCTAGCATAAATCCAAACTGCTTTATCGTAACGTGAGTTTGTGATCTGATTCTTGTGTTGATTACTCTTCTCATAGTTCCATAGTACGACTTATGAGCCTGATTCCTCTTAAGTTAGCATAACATTGGACATCTCCTTTATTCTTATATAGGTGTACTAGAACACTACTACACTAATTTGACATCTTACCAATACTAAAAATAATGTTATAATCTGTTAACCATTGAACTCTCTCTTTCCCAGACACTTTCACACCTCAAGTTGTAATAAAATAAAAGTAAATAATAAATCACGTATTAGGGTATGGGGATATACGCTCACACCATTTCTCTCCACTTAATTACGTAGTACATAATCCACCTCTTTCACTCACCCACACTCATTAAACCATAGGAATGATCTCGTCCCCTTTGAAACCTTTCACCCCCCACCCCACAACCCCCACCTCCCACCCCTTCCTCCCTCTCAATTTAGAATAAAAACAAATTTAAACTAATTGGTTGTATGTATTAGGATCTACCATCCATCTTTAGTGACCGTCAAAAACTCACAAATGCCCTCTTAACGCCCTTTAATGTCATAGTAAAGTGATATTCAACGTCCATTAACATGTCACATCAACTCTCACATCCGGAGACGTGAGAGTATACCGGGTTACCTTATAAACATAAGTCGATGCATCAATAAATACCTAAAAAGATTTTCAATACCATACAACAAAAGTTGATAAGATATTAATGAGCACAAAAATCTTAACTTTTATGATATATCTGCCTTAATAACTTTAATTACACAATTAGGGAGTGTTTGGTTGGAAAGAATGAAATAGAATTGATAAACTGGTCTAATTTTCAAGTAAAATTATGTTTGAGAGGGTCATGAAATGTAAAAATCAAGGGAATGTTTCACCTCAAATCCCTTGGTTTTGTGATTTCAAAATCCTTCTCTAAGTGGAAGGATTTTGAAATTCCACAACCAAGATAATTTGAGATGAAATATTCCCTTGGGTTTACTTTTAATTGCTTACTCAAACATAATTTTACTTGAAAATTATACTAGTTTCTTAATTCTATTCCATTTTATTCCTTCCAACCAAGCGTCCCTTTACATTTCAAATGACACTAACCAGCACATAGAAAACGGGTATTATAAATAATAACACTACAGATATGAAAAAGAAATCAATGTTTCTTAGCTTAACTGGTTACGGTGAGGTACCCATAACATGTAAATAAGAGGATATCATAGGTTCAAGTCTCACTGTGAGCAAAATGGTTAGAGTTGAGTTAGTGAGTTTTCTTAGCAATAAGTTTTCTTCCGAAGAGGTTGAAGGTGTGGTTCCGACTAGAATACAGATAGATGGACCCGATTAAAACAATAACTATTCTTGGTCGTACATGAATAAAATATATGAAGTTACCTAAAGGTGGAGTTGTATTGAGACACACGTGGTACATGGGTTTCATGTTTTTTGTCCCTCACTCTCTATAAATCACTCCCACCACATTCATTCTCCTTCCACACCTTCTCACCTCCGATCAAAAAATGGACCTTCGCCGGCGTCCCATGCACCCCCGCCCGGCGAAACCATCAATATCCTCCGACGCCACCGCCACGGCCACCGCCACCGCCCCACTGGCACTCTATCTCACCAATGCTCTCTTCTTCACCATATTCTTCTCCGTCATGTACTTCCTCCTCCACCGGTGGCGCGACAAGATCCGCAACTCCGTCCCTCTCCACCTCCTCACGCTCTCCGAACTCGCCGCCCTCGCCTCCCTCATCGCCTCCGTCGTCTACCTCGTTGGATTCTTTGGTACTGATTTTGTTCGATCCATCTTCCGCCCTTCTCCCGACTCATGGGAGATTGAAGATGATCATTCAGACCATATTATACTTGATGAAGATAAGCCCATTAAGCCATGTGGCCAGGCCTTGCTTCCCACCATCATCCCCACAACGGTGGACAACAAGAAACCACCACCAATTATCATCAAGAACTTACCGGAGGATGACGACCAGATCGTCAACATGGTAGTAGCAGGTTCGATTGCATCCTACGCTCTCGAGTCGAAGCTCGGAGACTGCAAACGCGCTGCACTGATCCGCCACGAGGCGATTCAGCGGATCACCGGAAAGTCGTTATCCGGGCTGCCCGTTGATGGGTTCGACTACGAGTCGATATTGGGGCAGTGTTGCGAGATGCCGGTGGGGTATGTTCAGATTCCCGTGGGGATTGCCGGGCCGTTGTTGGTGAATGGAGGGGAGTTTTGGGTCCCGATGGCTACGACCGAAGGGTGTCTGGTGGCTAGCACCAATAGGGGGTGTAAGGCGATATATGGGTCCGGTGGGGCGACGTGTGTGGTGTTGAAGGACGGTATGACTCGGGCCCCAGTGGTGAGGTTCGCTAGTGCGAAGAGAGCAGCGGAGTTGAAGCAGTTCTTGGAAGATCCGATGAACTTCGACACTCTTGCGGTCGTGTTTAACAAGTCAGTATTGCTATTTTTATTGTTATTGTTTTGTTTCAAGTTTATTATTCGTAATTACTTTGTTGAACAAAATTTCAAAAAGTCACGATTTTTTTGCCTGACAGGCTATAATAATATTAACGTGTGTATCTTAGTTGGAATATATACAACTTTTTAACAGAAATACTCTATCTTAAGGTCTCGTAAACTATTTTTAGCTAGTTTTAAATCTATATTGAATTTACAAAAATATGATAACAATTCGAATGGGAGATGAAACATACACATATGTGATGTGTGTGTATATAAAATGTTAGAAATGGTAATATTCTAGTACTACTATAGTAAATAGTGGTATTTACTGTTATAACTCTCTAGATGAAATGTTTATGCATATATTTGTCTATCTTTTTGTCTGTTGGTAAAATATTTTTAAATAACAATGTATAAATGTTTATACATTTTTGACGGTACTCAAATTTATAATTTAATGAGCACCAGCTAGTGTATGTATGTATTTATTTTTATTTTGTATTTGAATAATTCTGTACTTAAAAAAAGAAAAAGAGATAAAAGTTATTAATACCTAGACGTAGATGGATAGAAATAGGATATTAAATACCCAACCAACTTAACTACGCAAAAAGTTCCCTCTAATCTTTCCCTATTTATATATTATTTCCTTTATCCCGCTAGAACTTATATATATCTTTTCTCACAGCTATTCAGTATTAACTAAACAATTAAATTGGAGTATTTTCCGGTGTAAATATAGGAAAATATTTTAATTCTCTTAAATTTTTAAAAGGGATTCAAACATTTATCTTTTGATCAATTTAAATTAATTTACAAAATTGGACATTTTGGTCCATGAAAACTTACCATTGTGTTTTATCAATAGATCAAGTAGATTCGGGAGGCTACAAAGTGTTCAATGTGCCATTGCTGGCAAGAATCTTTACATAAGGTTTTGTTGCGCAACCGGGGACGCCATGGGGATGAACATGGTGTCAAAAGGTGTCCAAAACGTCCTCGATTTCTTACAGAACGATTTCCCTGATATGGATGTTATGGGCATTTCTGGTATTAATCGTATAATATATAAGTTACATTCATAGAATCATGTCAAATTCTAACTATCATATATATTCATGTCTCTCTAAACTATTGTCATAGGAAATTTTTGCGCGGACAAGAAACCTGCGGCGGTAAATTGGATAGAAGGGCGTGGGAAGTCTGTGGTATGTGAGGCTGTGATCAAGGAAGATGTGGTGCAAAAGGTGTTGAAAACCACGGTTCCTGCTTGGTGGAACTTAATATGCTCAAGAATCTAGCGGGATCTGCCATGGCTGGTGCACTCGGAGGCTTTAATGCACATGCTAGCAATATAGTCTCCGCTGTGTACCTAGCCACTGGACAAGATCCTGCTCAGAATGTTGAGAGCTCTCATTGCATCACCATGATGGAAGCTGTAAATGGCGGCAAAGACCTTCATATATCAGTAACCATGCCTTCCATTGAGGTAAATACACATACTTCAAATTACTTGTGTTTAATTAACAAGCAAGTTATCTTATGAATCAGTTCATATATAATCATGTTTTAGAATAAATCTTTTCATGGTATTTTAGATGTAGGATAACTGAAACATCTTTTGTAAATCAAATCAACATTCTAGAATAGAAAATACATAATATACAAATATATATTTAATTTCTAAGCTTTGCCTTTTCTGATTATTTGTATTCACCTAGGACCATCGAAAGATGAGAAGAGTACCAAAAGATTTAGAAAAAAAAATTAATTTTGTTAGCGGTTTCTGGTTGATTATTTTGAATATAGCAATATTAATAGTGAAAAATTATTATTTTATTTTATAATATAATATACATGTGTATATATTGTAAAAAAGTTGATCAAGACGAATCGTGTTAACTTTTATACTCGGATTATTTTATTTTCCTGTCAAAGTTGGAGTAAACTTTAGAATATTTGAATTATACAAGTCATATAATTAAGTAGCTTAAGAAAAGATTAAACAACCAAAAAATTGAGATTATCGTGTCGAACATAGTTTTGAAGGTTTCTCATAATCAAGAAAACGATCTTTTCTTGACTTGTTAGTAGTAGTCGATAAACTTTTGATACTTGACTTTTTTAATACTTTTTCATGGATTAAGAAACTACGTTAAATACTTCACTTAGGACTTTGTACCTCCACTTGAAACCAATGCTAGTGCAAACCCAATCTCACACGGTTATGAAGAAAATGATATATATTTATGAGTCCATAATTAAGTTACTTCATTTACTTTCTTTAAACAATAAACACATCCCTAAAATCTACTCTAGAAATCCAACAATTGTTCACTTAATTTTTGATACTCGAAAGCCGGACCTACACCAATCTGATAAGGTTAAACACCTAGTCAGACTTTTTGGTAGCCTTTTAATAATGATTTTATTAAGATGTTACATTTGAATCATTAGAGGTAAATTAACTATGTTTGATTCACTTAAAAACACCTTGTACCGGTTCATGGAGTCTCTTAACGGGTAACTTTTATAAACATACTGATCGACATAGAGGTTACCTTTTATTCGATCAAGTCTTTTACTGACTCAACATGATATTGTCAAACAACCCTAATTAATGTGTCGTTAGACCAAGACACATATCATGCATGTGGTGCTTATTACCATGCTTGTTCTTAAACCGATAATTACACAATATAAACAAAATTTGAGCCCAAAATTCAAAACCAATATAAAATAATAATTTACCAAATCACATGCATGTCATAGTTGCATGCCTGTTCATGTCTGCATTTGAAAGAAAAAAAAAGAAACAATTATTTTATTGAACAAGAAAGCTTATGTTTAATATTATTACTTCTGATTCAGGTTGGAACAGTTGGTGGTGGTACACAACTTGCTTCACAGTCAGCATGTTTAAACCTATTAGGTGTCAAAGGTGCAAGCAAAGATGAACCAGGGTCAAACTCAAGGGTTTTGGCCACAATAGTAGCTGGTTCAGTGCTTGCTGGTGAGCTCTCTCTCATGTCAGCAATATCAGCTGGTCAGCTGGTCAAGAGCCACATGAAATACAACAGATCCACCAAAGATATGTCCAAATTAACCACTTCTTCTTAGGGTTTCATACTCTAAAACTTAATTAGGATCATATATATACCTAAATGGAATAAAAGGTAGATCATGGATGACTAAAGGGGCGTTAAATGATTAGCTAAGCGAATCAAAGTGTTGTTGTTGGTGTTTGTGTGCTTTCTTGAAGATGCCCATGTGAGTTTGGATCTGTTTCCCAAGTGTAAAAAGGTTTTGTATGTGTGATACTGGTGGTGGTGAAGTGATGGTGTGAGGGAATCATATAGGAAACATGGAGATCTAGGGATGTACAATGGTGTTTGTATTTTTTTGTCTTTGTTTTTTATAATGTAGTTGGTGCAGTGGTGGTCATTTGGGTTTGCATGTGCAAATGCTTCTATTTTATTCGTATGATCTTGTTTGTATCTCTGTTTATTGTTAATTTTTTATAGTTTGTTTATATCTATGAACTCGTGATACAATCGCCCAAAACATATCGTTTCTTTCTAATAAGGTTTATGTATTGTTAACTTAGCTTTTGGATCGTGTGTATTAACGTGTCGGTACGTAGAATGTTGTTTCGGTAATAACAAGAAGGTAGAAGAATATATGTGTGTGTGTGTGTATATATATATATATATATATATATATTATATATATGAAGCTAGCAGAGATAAGGTACTAACAGAGGGAAATGTGCATTGAACTTGAAAGCTGGAAATTATAATATGAAAAATCACAAATTAATTATCCTAAGACACGCAACAGTCCATATGAGAGGAAATAATCAAAGGTTGTGGACTGGAATCATGTATAAATATTATGATTTTAAACGTATAACATGTCAAGTAGACGATATGTGTTAATTACCATTAAACATGTCGGTAAGAATAAGCAATAAATGTGAAACTAGATAGTAGGATAGTGGAATCGTGTTGGAGCTAGTAAGTCATGCTGCCATTAATCCATGAGTTAAAAAAAGTCATTAATAACTTCTCAAATTCCTAAAGACAAGTCATGCATCCTTAATTATCCGGATCCGGTTACAACAAGCCCTAGTTGACAATACAATATGTAACAATTTAATATCTATTAATATATACTATATAGCTATATGTATATCAGATTGTTTCTTTTGCTTCTAAACTCGTTTACTGGTGATGGTATATTTTAATAATGATATTATTAGCATAACTATAGTAAAAAGGAGGCTTGTAAGCATGTTCCCTAAAGAGTGAATTGAAGATAACATATCACAAATACATTGGTTTGTATAATGAATTTTGATATCACATGTTTGAATAGTAGTACTTCAAAGATTAGAACGCTATAAAATGACGAATGTAATGTAACATATTGTTCATAAAACCATGACTCATCACAATCATGATACAATCACAAAGAATAATCTCTTTATAAAGGTTTATGCATTTTTGCTTTTGGAGTATTATTAACGTGTCAGGAGAAGGCCGACCCTAAGGTAGAAGAACGTGGGAAGTTGAAGCTAGTCGAGATAAGGTATTAACGTAAAGAAAAATGTTACGACAATTAATTTTAAAAGCTAGAATTATAATATAATTAAGAAATCATAAATGACTAATTGATACCTAGAGTTTTGAAAAAGACGTCATGATGATAAAGTGATGCATTTAAATCATAAGAAGTATAAATATGATGTTTTTGAAAGTAAAGTAAATGTAATGTTAAGATAAAGTGTGTGCATTCACCTCTAAAAAATTAAGAGATCCTACCAATACTAATGTTTATAATAATACACAATAAATATAAAACAAGATAGTGGGATAGTTGGTTAGTGTTGGAGTAAGTCATTCTACCATTACTCCATGAGTTAAAACTAAGAAGTATGCTACAGGAATTGTCCGCAATATTGGTCACCCTTTAGCGGCAACACGAATTATTAACAGAGACGCTGTTACTACTTATTAATCCACTACAAGAAAACGGAACTATGGCGACGGCATTTATCGTCACGATAGGATGCGTTTGTCGTCGTCATATTATATTTTAATTAAAAATAATTTTTTTTTTCGGTTATGGCGATTACATGTCGTCGCCAAAGTCCTTAATATTTATAATTATTTTAATAAAAATTAAAATAAATTAAATTTGACCAATACTACGGAAACGATATGTCGTCACCAAAGACCAACTCTTTTTTTATTTATAATATTAATTTTTTATTTTTCTAATTTTTCATAATTTTCCAGGTTATGAAAATAAATTTATATACTAAAACGAGAGCTTATATTATAAATACCTAAAAAGAAAGTTGATACAATTCGAGTTATACAAACGAAACTACTAATGCTAACATCATTTAAGTTTTTGCAAGCCATACAAATTAAATATTTAATTATCATCGTCTTGATCATCTTCATTGTTTTCAGGATTTGATTTACTTCTTTCAAGTTCATTCATCCATTAATGTAGTTCACACACTTGTTTAAGTGCATCAATTTCCTCATCTCGATGTGATGACAACTCGTTTGATGTTTCATAGCAAGAGATGTTTCTTACCTTTCGTCCAACACCTCTCGTGTGACCATGCCTTTGTCCTAAGGCGAGTTCCAAACATTCCATCTCATTTACGGGTAACTCACCCATCTCCATTTTTATTTGTACATATTGATTTTCAAATTTCCCTGCATTACTAAAGAACAAAATAAAAAGTTATTAGTATTTTTATGAAAGTTCAGCAATATAACTGTTGTAAAATGAGAAAAACCATTGTGTTCAAATTTAAGTAATAAGCTTTAATAACCAATAATGGAAGTAATAGTGTCCAATTGTTTGACCTTATTTA